>CM052361.1:2331387-3531387 GCA_028551475.1 Casuarina equisetifolia
TTTGATAGACATGTTGTAAACATGGGTTTAGTAGCGTCTTTGGATGCTCTTGTTTAGTGGGAGCTATTATTGTATTTTATCTATTATTTTTGTAAAACAATATCTATGATATGTTGTTATGTAGTAAACTTTGTTTTACTTATATTGCCTGTTATATGTTGATTTCATAGATTATGTGAATGTTTGTATAAGATAGGTATTAAAGACTTAAGGGAGGTGCAACCTTAAGCATTTGGCTGGGGCATTTATTGGTTGGCCATATTTTGATGTCTTGTAGCACTTAAATTTATACTCGAGTATTACAAATAAGACATATAGGTTCATTAGAACCTTAATATTGTTCTCCGATGACAGTATGTCAATGACTGTGTATGTCGATTTTTGGGAGAACTGGGACTGACAAGAAAGGTAACACATAAGGTTATTTACCTAGTGTTTTTGTTTGCCACACTACCATATTAAATCCATGTTAGTAGAGTGGATAGCCCTTATGACTATGGTTGGTGCTGTGTCTTTAGTTGGCATAGTTACTGCTATGATTTGAGGGTTTTGAAGCTTTATGGGACAGGATTTGCAATGAGGAACTGTCGTTGGACCGATATAAAATCTTTTTGAAATTATTTTCATATATAACTTATATTAGTATTATATTTGTTTTATGAACATTGATATGCCCAAGTGGGAGATTGTTAGCTTATTTTATAAGCTCATGTAATGTGGGCTTTATCAATGAGCATAAACAATTTTCTTATGAAGGTATATTAATGTAATAAATATTGGTCCAGTTAATTAGACAGATTTTGACCTTGATTGCGAGTATGGTGCTAGCCAGTGTGGGCCTTAGTGCACCTTATAGAACTGTGATATGTCAGGACTATTTGGTTAGCACGTTTTTGTTATATCGGCTAAGTCCCCCCTCTAGCTTATAATATGTGCATTGGGATCCGTATATGGAATCAAGCTTATGGTAGGGGCATAATGGTCATTTCACAATGATTAGTTGTTATGCTTATTTAACGAAACAGAATAACTATTATTCATTATCACGTATCCATTCGTAAAAGAGGCACCTGTTCACTATTTTCTCTCTACCGTTTGCGATTTTGATCTTCTGATTCCATTGCGGAGTTCCGGCTTCTCATCGGCTAGCACGTTTAAGCAATAGAGGGTAAGATCTTAGCCAAGATCCTACTAAAAATGCAGCCATTTTCAGGTACGCTATTCTCGTTTTGTTTTTCTATTTTTAACTCATTCTCAACCTATAATTGATGTCAGATTCTGGTTCAGTCTCGTTTGAGACTAATTTTATTCTAACATTCCAATCTTCGGATTGTTTGTAGCTTACATCATCATAATCATTTACTATGAGGCAAATATGTAATGGAAATTAATGAAGCAGGATTGCTAAGGCATGCCGGAATAGAAAAATTAATGCTCCCAAACAAATACAAATAAATGAATAAAAGAATGGAAAAACTAAGAGGTGATTTATTTTTCAAAGCAATATTTAGATGATCTATTTTATAATGAGAACCTTATTGACGTCTTGACAATAAGTAATAAGCTTTATCGATAGACATTAAAAAGATACTTTTACAATAATAATTCATTCTTAATGAAATAGGTGCAAATTATAACCATGAATTTTTATTTTTTATTTTTTTGTCTACAAACACGTAGTTCAGTTAGCAATTCATGTTGTTTGAAATCAAAAGGTCCTAGATCTGACACTCAATTTCTCCACATCTCAACTTAAAAAATAATTCTTTTTGAAATTTCACATTTTATACATAGAAATTTCGGTAATAAGTGGCAAATATTTATTCAATATATAAATTTTGTCCAGCCCTTTGTGTACAGTTTGGCCCATTTCACAAATTTGGAAACTTTCGTCCAGGCCCTCAACGTTGCGCTTAATCCCAACCGTTGATAATACAAAATTAGCGGATCCGTCCGATCTAGGGCTCCGTTACTTAAACCCTATTTATTCACTTCATTAGTAGAGGCAACCCTTTAGCTGCCCACTCGCCAACACAAACTTGACAAACTCACGAGAGTGCCTGAAAATGGTGCAGCGACTCACATATCGCAAGCGTCACAGCTATGCCACGAAGTCCAATCAGCACCGGATCGTGAAAACCCCTGGTAAAACCATTTCAATTTTGTGAGGGTCTTTTTCGTTTATGCTTTTTTATTTTGGTTTTGTAGATGATGTTGTGTTTTTTGATATGGGTTCGTGTTTGCTTGTGGATTTAAGGGGGAAATTGGTGTATCAGACTACCAAGAAGAGGGCAAGTGGTCCCAAGTGCCCTGTCACCGGGAAGAGAATCCAAGGGGTATGTTACTTCTAAGCTGTGATTTTGCTATAATGTTTTTGGGTGACTTTGATTTAGGCGGAAGGTGAAGTTCTATGATCATTGTTGCTTTCTTCTTCTTCTTCTGCTTTTTCTTCTTCTTCTACTTCTTCTTTTTTTGTTCATAAAATGTATATACTTGGATGTAATGTCAATTTGTGAACATAAATGTGGCTTAAGTTTGTCACATTAAATCTTCAATAGTTAGGAAATTGATTGCGTCTGATTTTAGGTGCTTTTATGTTCCTTGAAAAGAAGTTTGGCTTGGATTTACAAAATTCTCCAATGGATGAATTTTTATTTTTATTTTTATTTTTATACATTAATGTGAACGTAGTCATTTTTACATATTTGTTATCATTTAGTAGGTAATGTGTGGTAATGTCTTAATAATAGATAAGAGAAAGGAGTGAGTCCATATTTTTTATGATGAGTTTTGATGTAAATGTAAATGGATGCCTTTAGTCTATAAGTATGGTTTCCTGATGGTCTTTGATTCTTAGATGACTGTGGAAGTCAAATCCAAATTAGAGGGGACTGGATTTCGCTTTTCTTTATGGCCATTATGTTGTATGACTATTGAATTTTGTAGTTTAGCTTTCTGCCCGGTCTATTTATGGTTTGTTTTGTTGAGGTTGTACTTCTTCATGGAATTGTATCTAAGATTTATTCATTCTAACTTCAGTGTTCAGGATTCATCCTAGTGATTTTGTGCCCTGATTTTCACCATAAAATGTTTCCCCAGTTTTCGATTTATTTTAGCGCCGCATTGTTTAATTGCTTGTGCACATTATTTCACTGCCCCAAAAAATGGGAATGCTGGTGCTGGATATTGATTTTGAGATAGATATGAAAAGTTATTCAATAATCATGTGAAAAAGAAAAGTGGAGGTGAATTTCAACCAGTGGGTGCTGCAAAATCTATTTGCCTTTGGCTAGCCTTTATTCTTATTTAGTACTTTCTCCTCCGGAGATGCAAGAGTTGTCACTAACTATCACACGATGTTTCATTACTTGTGACAATGTAATACGGACGATGGTCTTTGATGAGTCTTCTGTTTACAAATTCAGTTTTTCAATGCATGTATTTGTGAATAAAACATAGTTGAGGATTACTTCTAGATATGGAATTGACTGTGGAAGCATTTAGTCTGGCTTGAATGTGGTTTGACATGAGAAGTGTTGGGCATGCATCTCAAAAAGTGGGTGAATAGTGTTATTTTGCTCATTTGTGGATATGAGAGAGTTTTGAAGTTTTTAGCATGGAGGGATCTTACATGTAAATAGGTATATGGAAATTTATATGACATTATCTGTTTGAGAGGTTCACTTGTAATACGTGGCTCTGTATTTCTGCTTAGAGAACGTCGTGCCTTCTCTGTCTTAGGAATTCTATTTTTGTCATACTTATTTGAATTTATTCTTCATTTTTTGGCTCTGATTTCCGTCTCATGCAGATTCCACACTTGAGACCTGCTGAATACAAGAGGTCTAGATTGGCCAGGAACCGTAGGACTGTGAACCGGGCCTATGGTGGTGTGCTTTCAGGATCTGCTGTTAGGGAGAGGTATTTTACCATGAACAAGTGCTTGAAAAGACTGTTTATTTTTCAACAATTTGCCAAAGTTTTAAGTTTTTCTTTCATGATTTTTTTTAGGATAATCCGGGCCTTCTTGGTGGAAGAGCAAAAGATTGTGAAAAAGGTGTTGAAGATCCAGAAAGCAAAGGAAAAGCAAGCCTCAAAGAGCTAAACTGAGAGAGGATAAAGCCAAAGCGATTCGAGTTATGACTTGATTTAGAGTTTCGAGAGAAATTTTGGATTTAGGATGGTATTGATGAAAATGTTGGATGATATTGGAATGTTTCTACTATTAGTTTGTTTGCTACTTGATTTCTCCAGTACGCCTGCCTATTCACTCTTATGGCAAATCATTTTACGTGGATTTGTTTTATGATAAGTTCTTCGTTAATGGCATCGGCCTAGGTTGATGTCTTTTTGCTATTGTTTTCGCTCCCCCATTTCTTCAAGTAGCGTTCGAGCTCATTTTTCATCCCCAGCTGGAGAATCTGCAATCCCCATGGCTTCATAGTTGATGGATTAACAGGCCAGTAGCCCACTAGTTCAGTAATTGGGCTATCACTAGCTTAAGATTTAGATTTTCAGTTCAGACACCTTGATCCCAAGTTTCTTTCAGCTAATTAAGAAGAAAAAGGTTTTCAATTATATTATGTTGGACCGATCACGATCCAATAAAATAATTTAAACCTTATTACTGCCATTAAGAAATTAAAAGAACAAAGTGATGATGATCTAGAAAAAATGGTCCTAATCTTGAAGTTTTGGAAAAAAGGGTTATACTTTTACCCAAAATCTATATATATATTTATATAATTTCCCTAAATTACATTTGTTGTTAAAATAAGTTGTTTTTACAGAAAAAAGAATTGTTTATGTCAAGAATGGGATTCGAACCCATGCCCTTTCGGACCAGTACCTGAAACTGGCGCCTTAGACCAACTCGGCCATCTTGACCTCCTGTGGTAAAAGACAAAAAATATTTTAATTTTTAATAATGGTACATAAAAGCTGAAGTTAGCAACAATTGCATAACCAAATATGCCAATCTTACCATTTGAACTCCAATGTTTAATACCTACTAGCTCTAATTATATATTATTTTAATAATTTTCTTTAGGAAAAAGGAAGAATTGTAGCTTTCATATGGTGGTGATGGACTCATCTTAGAGTTAGAATTAGAGTTTAGATTCACAGTCTAATTATAATGACTTTTTCAGTCTATTCAACATGGTAAGCTTATTGCTTATTAGCTTAGACAAAAAAGTATACCACACTACAAGACAAACCAACCTCCACAATATACTTGCAACCATGAATAACTTATGAAAACAAAAGAAATTAAAAAAGAGATTGAAAAAGACTCATATTGTAACGTAGTAGTTTAAGATTTGATATTGGATTAATTTGACGCCAAAAAGGTTGGGTCATAAAACGTGTGATTAGTTTAGAGGGTTGAACAGATCATCAGAATCATCTCAATAACTTAACTTTCTTGCCTTCACAATGATGTTAGTGATGATGAATATCAACGGAAAAGAAAGTTAAAACCAAGAACTGAAATCTAGGCATTTTGAGAACGGATTTGAACTTTTTAAATATGGACCTTTTGAGGGGAGATTTGAACTTCATTAAAGTTAACATTTATTTTGATTAAACTAGACTTGTTCTACAATGGTACGAATTTATTTTAAAATAAAACAACTAATTTGGAGATAATTTATCCAACAACCCAATCTAGATACTATCACTTTTATTCCAACCTAAGCTAATAATAATAATAAATGACTACCTAGAAATCCATATAATTATTCGTGGAAATTATAAACCATTAGACATATGTTTGTCTCATCATTCCTCAAGTTGCTAGCTGGAGTCATTTAGAATCCCTTAAAATTTTTAAGATAGAATGTGAAAAAGATTTTTTGATCTTAAGTGATTATTAAATTAAAAAATTGACAAAAGAAAGTCTAAAAAATTCAAAGAAGCTGCACTTTGGAGTCTATGGATCTATTAAGTATCTATTCAGACATGCAACAATGCGCCGTGCACCACGTGAAAAGGACATACAATCTGACTTTAGGTAACGTCCAAAGTAGGTGCCTTGTGAGAGGTGGAAGCACGTAGCTTACAAGGTTTTATGGCGGAGTTCACAATAGTAGAAGACCGACCCTTACACCTCTAACCTTTTAAAGTTCTATTGTTCTTGTTTTCAACACCCATTGCAGGTTGTCAACGCACACAGAATCGGTTTTAGGTGATGGATTATCACGATTACAAGAATGATAGTCACGAGGAACGGAGCTTGCTCTTGGGCAAGCAGGTGGGAGAAGATGATGTGAAGAATGGTGGCAAACTAGGCGACACTAAGGGCGACAAGGTCTCATTTACAGACTCACTGTTGGAGAAAGCTATGGCTCCGGTATCGGGGAGTGTCGCTGACGGATTGCCTTTGGCACAGGGGAGCATGGTGGGCCATCCGGTTGGCCGAGCTCGGTGGGACTCAAATCTCTGCGCTTGTCTTGGATATCACAATGAGTTCTTTAGCCAGGATTTGGAAGTTTGTGAGTCAATCTCGGATTTTAAGTGATGGGATACAAAACCGTGCTTCAATTAATCTTTTTTCTCTTTCAAAATGCAACAGTTCTGAATTATGAGATTTGCTTGTAAACTGTATATTCAAATCCTTTTTTCTTAATGTTATAACGTCTGGGTAGGTGTTCTCGGAACTGTGGCTCCTTGTGTGCTGTATGGAAGCAATGAGGAGAGACTGGAGCCTAGACCTGGGAATTTTGGTATTCATTGCTTGACTTACGCTGCTCTCATTTTCTTTTGTCCTGGGAACTGCCTTGCACCATGCTCCTCATATCGCAGCCGTTCCACCATTCGTCAGAAATACAACCTAGAGGCAAGTTGATCTTTAATAACCTAGATATAACATATTTTATTTTTTTATATAAAAAGGTAAGCAAGAAGATTTGATCATACAAGGAGGGATGACTATCTTATTATGTTGACTTTTTGGAATAAAACTCATGTATGAGATAAGTGGTATCAAAGTCAAATTACAATCCAACTTGGTAGGTTTACAACTACAATCCCTTAGTGTGGGGTGGACAAGGAGACCTATAGTATGAGATTTTTTTATGTTAGAAAAGCCCATTAAGTTAATTTTTTGGGATGGAACATAGACTTGTAACATAAAGGTGTTTAATGATACTGTGAGAGGTTCTAAAATTTAGATGATTTTCTTATGACAAACAGGGTGGTTGTGAGGCACTTCATAGGTCATGTGAGTGTTGAGGATGCTTTATGGAGAATGAGGCCAAGCGTGAACAATGTGAGACATTATGTGACTTTGCGACTCATTTCTTCTGCCACAAGTGTGCTCTTTGTCAAGAAGGACGTGAACTCCGTCATAAGTTGCCTTATCCTGGGTTTAATGCCCAACCAATCCTGGTTATGACTCCTCCTATGGAGCAAAGTATGGGCTACCAGACAAAGCTCCCTTAGCTTGAAAAGTTGTGCTACCTTTATGGGATAACTACATGATTTCACTTAAGTTTGCACAAACTTTAATGACTCTTTTTTTATTTGGTCAAATCATCTTTAAAAAATTAAGTGGACTGAAGATATTGTCTTATGTTATTAAAGAGTTTATGGTATATCTAATTTATACATAAAAAGATTCTATCTTTTTAAGATTTGGGATAAATATGAATTTATAATATGATATTGAGATTCAAGATGGTATGCTCAAGAGAGGGTAAGACCTTTATTTGACCTTGAGACTTAAAGGCCCATTATCTAGTACAAAGCCAACTTGAGAATTGGAGGAACCTAATGTCATATAAGTAATAATCATAATATATTCTTTAACAATGTAGAATCATTACCTACATTATAATAAACTTTATCATCATGATTGTTAAATTATCATACTATCTTGGTGCCCTATTATGAGGCAATATGTGAGCTCAAATCATGGAAGCCTATAGGGGTATTAAGGAGGAATCTTTTTCTAACCATGATACAAAAATGAATTCTTCTACCAAAGTAAGCTTAAGAGTTAGGAGATATTTTTTGTATTTAAATATTACCTAAGGATCATATATTATTTTAAAAGGTTCTTTATCTAAGACAAAAGCTTGTCTCAAAGATTAAGTAATGGATGTGTAAGTATGAACTAATTTAAATTGTAAAATTGCAAATGACTCATCAAATTAATTGTAGTTTGTTTAATTATAGATAACCATAGTAATTTTAGAGTTAATACATGCAACAAAACTTGACTTCTAGAAGGGATCTTTAACTAAATAAAAGGTTGACACATGCTTAATCAATTGCTCTAATGGTTCATTATAACTCAACATGTTACATGGCCATCATATTAGTGATGCATCATTTAAATTTCTATCCTATCAATTTTCAGTAATAATGTAAAGGCTTATTATGGTGGTGATAAGTTATGAGAATTAGGGTTCAATTTCAAAGGGAAAGCCCAAGAAAAGATTACCACATCCAAGGAAGGCAACAATTGCTTAAACCCAATCCCAAATTAATAGGCTAGTTATTTGCTACCAAAAAGAACAAGCGTAAAATGTAGAAGAATATTATATAATACAATTTCACATTAGAGAAAATAATACTTTATTACACTTTACAAGCTTAGAAAATCTCTCTTCTCAAGATGTCTTTTCAGAAGAGATGGATCTAGGCCTTTTCCCATGGTATCAAGATGAGTCCTTCCTCCTTGTAATCCAAATCCATTTTAAAAAAATGGATTAGTTTTTTATTGATAAAAAGACTTAACTTAAATTGTAGAGAAATATTGAATAATAGAGTCTCACATTAAAGAAAATAATACTTTAATGTACTTTACAAGCTTAGAAAATACCTCTTCTCAAGATATCTTTTCAAAAGAGATGGATACTAAAGCTCATATTCTTTTTTAATATCTTTAGGGATATTGATAAGCCCATAATCTATGTAGAAAATGATTCTACGAGACCATTGTGATTAAACAAATTGTATAAAATTGTTATTGAAGAATATAATGTCTTTGATGATTATATAAAAATATACTTAAGATCAAATCATTTTTAGGTCACAATGGTGAATTTTTTTAATAATTATTATTTTATTTATGGACAAAATTATAATAGCTTAGATGCCAAAAAAATGGGTCAATGTTATTCTTGGTGTAACATACAAATTCAACCCGCAACAAAGTCCAGCCCACAGGATGAAGCCCAGTCCGTAACATGGTGACCCAACCCGCGCGTCTGTGTGATCCGCAACCCATAGTTCGTGACCTGTGCACTTCCTCCTGTCCGCAATCTACACAGAAGCAGAAACCCCAACCCTTGTAGCAACCAAATGAAGCCTCTAGCTTGCGACCCGCAACAGAACTTGCGCAACTCAAGACTGCTTCACCACCTGCAATCAGTGAACAAACCCGGATGCCAACAAACTGCAGGATTTGCCCTAGGCAAAGTGCGATTGACTCAATAAAGGCACGACCTGCTAGCCACTTGACCCAAAGACAGGAAGCACGACCCACTTCTTCAATACGATGCTGTTTTTCTAAGTAAGAGATAAAGGAAACAGCCGCTGTCTTCTCTGAGTGTCCTCTCAAATAAAAAATCTCCGATGATCTCGCTGATAGGGTGCAATCCAGGTAAACAGTAAATATTTCTAAAACACATGTATAAAACTCTCCCTCTTCCATATTTTATCTGAGCACCAGACATGCATTTGCTTCTCCGTTTTCTAGTTTCGACAACATACATATAATAACAAGTCTACTTTACATCACGTGCTAGTGTTCGTCGATTCTCAATCTTCGTGCTAATTTCTAGACCCATGTCAATAGTACGTTTTCGGGTCTCTAGGCAATCGATCATCATTTATTTTATCATTTGCCTGTCACTTCTGCCTAGCATGTCGAGTTGTTTTTCATTTCAGACTTCCCAGGCAACCAATTTGGCAATTTAATGGTACTTAATCAGTAGTCTAACAAGCAATCACATCGGAATATTCCCTATCAAGTTGAGTACCTTCCCTTTCTCTTCGAGAGTCGGGTCTAGAAGCTGCAGCCGTGGATAACTACAAACCCTCACTCCATAAAATATGTAAACCAAGACCCACGTGATGAGAGTTCTGCATAGAAGTAGCAGAAATAATGACACTCAGCCCACTGCCGCCCCAGAAGTCTTATCCCTTCCCTGTGGATTCGTTCTAGTTTGAGTATCATCCTCCAGTGGCTCCGCTTTCAGCTCAGATCAGTCTTTGTCTTTGGGATGGAGGCGGAGCACCGTGATGGGGTTCCCCTTACCGTACCTCTTATGCATGATGGCAATGACAGTAACAGTGATCAAAACACTGTCAGCTCGACTTCTTTTTGCAGGACCTATTTCAATGGACTCAATGCCTTATCAGGTTCCTTTCTTTTCCTTGTATCAACTTATCAGAGTTTTACTCTATATGTAAGAACAGATTGTTTGCTTTTCACTGCTCGGTAGATTTTGTGGCCTCCTCTGCTTTAACCTTTTTCATGTAAATTAGTTCAAGTTGACAGACTGGGAAGTAAACGTCATTCCGTCGCCATGTCCCACTTGCTTTTTTTTTTTTTTTTTTTTTTTCTAAAAAAAGAGAGCGGATAGATTTACAAGCCCTACTGCGAACATTTTGGGTTGAATTTTCCGCTTGATTATGACTACTTTATCTCATACTGTATGTTCGGAAGAAAAGAAACTATGCTTTCCCTTTTCAAGGATAGGCTCGCTTTGATTATGTTGAAAGGTTTACACGCCTGGAATGTTGATAAAAATGCACCATGAAAGTAGGTTGGCATAAAAAGTATTTCAAAATGGATAAGTATGGTCTCATTGAGCTCAAGATCCAGATTCAAAATAATGGAACAAATAGTGTTTTCATACACTAGCCCTCCATGCTTTTGATCGAAGGAGATTTTTTCTTTTTTATTAGGTGAATTGGGGGGGGGGGGGGGGGGGGTGTGGTTTGTTTGAGGGTATTAGGCGTCCAATTCAGGGTTTTGGTCTTGGACAGTCGGTAGTTAACCATTGGCTATTGATCCAAATATATTAGAGATTTTCTTTTTCAATTATTACTAGAGATCCATCCTTCATCTAAAAATTATCTTGAGAGTAGCAACTTTTATTTTTTCATGCAGAAAATTAAATTAAATTTAGACAGTATAAAACTTATAATATAAAATAATTGCTAGCCATTGTGACGGGAAGTATCCCATATTTTCGATGGTCTAGCTTTTGGCATTTCACGAACCTCCTTTCCCCTTGTTAGAAATACATTTGCAATACGAAATGCACAGCAATACGGTGCTTTTCATTTCTGTTCAGTTGCTTTTTGTCCAACCAGTGTTGTGGAAGGAGTCGGTTCACTCCAGTCACATTGATGGTATGCTACTATTCCGTGGAAGCAAGTGGGTTGCTTAAATGGCTTCCATGCGAAGAGGATTAGTACGGAGGTGCTAGTAGCTTACTGCTACCGTACATGCTTAGCCCCCCCAACCTCCGATCGGCTTCAAATCGGTCGGTTGGTTTATAAACATGGAACACTCCCTGCATCTCCATCTAGGCTCATCTGACAGAACTACTCAGAATTCATGTCTGAGAAGCTTTCTTATAATAGTACATAATAACACCATTAACGCAAACGATTGAATGGTTCTTGAACTTTATTTCCTTGCGAGTCATCCTTGTTTTGCTCGACTTGTCGTAAATCGGAGTAGTTGAAACATTTTCACCAAGTCATTGATACGTCCACTGAACACGGATGTAAGTCTTTGAGTTCCCACATACATGGCTTTTTAACAACCAATATCTCGAATGCCTGTTTATTATGTCCTTTTGCTTTGTGAGATAAGCAAGAGGTTTAGTGGGGTTTCACCTCTAATTATACAGGAACGTTATGCCTAATTCTCTGTTTCTCTAGATGGTTTTCAGGGGTCGGAATACTGTCAATTCCATATGCATTATCATCAGGGGGATGGTTGAGTTTGATACTTCTATTTGTAATTGCAATTGTGACGTTTTATTCAGGATTATTGATACAGAGATGCATGGATATGGATTCCGATATTAGAACTTATCCTGATATAGACAATCGTGCATTTGGGAACAAGGGACGACTACTGGTATCAGTTGCTATGTATATGGAGCTCTTCATGGTTGCAACGGGGTTCCTGATTTTAGAAGGGGATAACTTGTACAATTTGTTTCCCGATGCTGGATTTGAAGTGGTAGGCATAAGTATTGGAGGAAAGAAAATGTTCATAATAATAGTGGCCCTCTTGATTTTGCCTTCGGTTTGGTTGGATAACCTGAGTCTTCCCTCCTATATCTCTGCTGGCGGTGTTTTTGCTTCTGCTATCATCCTTTTCTCCATCTTATGGACTGGTGCATTTGATGGAATTGGCTTTCATGAAAAGGGAATACTTCTTAATTTGGATGGACTCCCTACAACTCTTAGCTTGTATGGCTTCTGTTATTGTGCCCATCCCGTCTTCCCTACATTGTACACTTCCATGAGAAACAAACGCCAGTTCCCCAATGTAAGTAAAAGAGATAATCTTTTTGCACTTTAGTCTTTCATAGTAAATGGGCAAGACTCTGCTGTTAAGTTACTCACTTTGGCTTTGCTGTTTTTTTTACTGCAGGTCTTGCTTGTATGCTTTACCTTATGCACCATTACTTATGCTTCAATGGCAGTTATTGGTTATTTAATGTTTGGGACAAGTGTTCAATCACAGATAACTTTAAATTTCCCAACCAATAAGTTTAGCGCAAGAGTGGCAATATACACCACCTTGGTCCTTCCCATAGCCAAATATGGAGTGATGGTTACTCCTATTGTGAATGCTGTCAAAAGTCGGTTTTCAAGCCCGTCCAACAAAAAGATTTTCGGCCTCTTAATCAGTTCCTTATTTGTCTTTGGCACTACTATTGTGGCCTTGGTTGTCCGTTTTTTTGCATATCTCATGTCCTTGGTTGGAGCATTTCTAAGTGTCACAGGCTCGATCATACTGGCCATGCTTATGCTACTTGAAGATTTCGGGTACTTATAGGAGATTTGGATGTGAAATGGTGGTCCTATGGAGTATGGTTGTAATGGGTTCTGTAGTTGGAATAATTGGTACTTATACATCTCTGGTAGAGATAGTGAGATCTTTGTAAGCATAGGATTTCTCTTTGTTGATGAACTAATGACTTAGGATTGCGGATGAAATGGTTGATCTATTAGATGTCATTTCTTATTGTTTTATCTCATATCCCTTTTTTTTTTTTGGTTCCAGATACTATTTGGTTATGAACGATTTTGTATTACAGACAATGGGGGACGAGTATTGGGGCACATTATTAATCCTTGTTGCAAAGAAGGTTCCAAAAAGTGGTCCTGCGTTTAACATGTTTGGACACTGATCACTATTTTAGTGCTCAAAACCTTCTCTTTAGAGCATATTGTGTCCATCTTTGATGAATGCCAGCCTGATAAAACGTCCAACTCTTCAACATCTTATGTAACAAAATTATACTAGAACTCGAAAATTATCCTTTTGGACTTAGCAAAAGTGGTGCAGGAGACGGATATAGAAAATTAATTTTTATGACATCTACTATTTTCAGAATAGCAACCACTGAAAACTCACAATTGTTCTTCATGGTTATACACCGTTGGATTTTTATTTTTCATTTTTATGTTAGAAACCAATCATCTTATATGATGAGCTAATTCAATAATTTAATGTGAGGATCATAGTAAACCGTATTTAGTTTATGTCTTGTCCGAAAGTTTTTTTTTTTTACTTTTGTTTGATCTTTTATCTGCATAGTTTTGTGTATTCATATGTGAGTGTTTATATATGTATAGATTTAAATCTTTTTTACTACCAACGTTTGGATATATATTTTAAGAAGCTTATCGTGCTCATGTTATTTCAAAAGCTATATGATTGATGAGTTTTTACCCTGATTTATCTTTTTTCTTTGCAATAATTTAATCTTGGTAAGTCCATGGCTATTAGCTTTCGTATTCAACTATTCAATGAAACAATTATTAATGGTGTGGATTATCCCACAATGCAAAGACATGCACATGAGATTTGTTTAAATTAAAGAAGTTTTCTCTAACTTTTGAATTCATTTTTGGGTTGCATCAACGCCTTCTACTTTAAAATATCTTAACATTTCTTAACATAGTATTGAAGCCTACATTTCACCCTTGGCACTCCTATAAATCTATCATTTGGCATTATTGATGGCTAATATTGATCAATCATGGTAAGGTGACATATTAAGAGCTTAAATTATCTCACATTGCTAAGACATTCACATGAAATTTGTTTAAATTAAAGAAATTTCTTCCAATTCTTGAGTTAGTTTTTATGTTAGGTCAAAGCTTTCTAATTTAAAATATCTTAATATTTCTTAACATAGTATCAAAGCCTACATTTATCCCTTAGTAGTCTTATAAATCTATCATTTGGCACTATTGATGGCCAATATAGATCCATTATAAGGAGGGAGCATATTAATGGTGTGAACTACCCACATTGCCAAGACATGAGCATGAGGGTTTGTTTAACTTAAAGAAGTTTCCTCCAATCCTTGAGTTAGATTTTGGATTAGACTAAGATTTTATATTTTAAAATATCTTGATATTTCTTAACACTAGTGATGTGTTAACATGTGGCTAACCAATGATAAAACTTATTCATTGTTGTTAAACATCTTAAGATTTCTACCTCAAATTAGTTTTTCCAATTCTCAATGTAAAGATCATCTCTTAGATTTTATAACTTTTCCTTTATGTTCATAATTTGTATACAGATCAACACTTTGAAACTCTTATTTACTTTCACATAATTTCAAAAGTAAATATTTCTAAAAAATTTCTTATATTATATTTGTGCACTACACGTGCATTTGTTCCTTTCTATTTTCAAATTTCTATTACGTAGATATTTCTGTAAGTCAACTATGCTTCATGTGCTATTGATTCTCAATCTTCGTTGATTCTCAATCATCGTACTAATTTCTTAATCGCACGTTTTACGATTTTCATACAATCATTAATCATTTATTTATTACTTTGCCTGTCTGTTTTGTCAAATATATCAAATTCTTTTTATTTCCAAATCTCAAGGCAATTGAGAAATCAGAAATTTTGTATTATTTTTTAATCTTTGTTGTACCTGATTTGGATATTTAACGAGTAATCAATCACTATCCAAGTAAAATTCAACAAGCTATCACATGGCAATAGTTCTCTTGAGGTTAAATTCATGGCGAGGTCTATCAAACTTAGTCCCTCCACTTTTTTTTTGGGGGGGGTTATGAAAAAGGAGAAAGTGTGAATGATATCTGGCAAAGGTCGATCCCCATATCTCTCCCACTGCTATAATACTGAAGCCATATCTGAGCTTTTGCTTCGAGAATCAGGCTTAGTAGTTGCAGCCGTGCAAAGCTACAAACCCTGACTACGTAAAATAGTTCTCTTGAGGTTAAATTCATGGTGAGGTCTACCAAGCGTAGTGCCTTCTCTTTTCTTATTTTTTCCTTTTTCTTTTTTGGTTTATGAAAAAGGAAAAAAAATAGAAATTATAATGAAGCCATCTTTTTGAGTTCTAAGCGTTTCCTTCAAGAGTTGCAGCCGTGCAAGTTGAAAACCTAGAGTATGTAAAATATTGAAAGTCAAATCTAGTAGTAATACCTGATGATCCTAGCAAATATTTTTAGAACACATAAACAAAACTTCCTCTTTTCTAATATTTTATCTCTGCACTGAACATGCATTTTTTTCTTTATGATTTCTAATTTCGATTACAAACATGTTTGTGTAAGTCAACTATGCATTATTTGCTAGTGTTTGATTGGAAAACTAATAGAAAAACTATTCATGAATTTTCAATCTTCTTTCTAATTTTTTAATAGTACGTTTTATGGTTTCCAAACAATCATTTATTATTTATTTATTTCTTTGCCTACCTATTCTACCAAACATGTTGAATTGTTTTTATTTTAAAATTCCAAGGCAATAGAGAATACATAAATTTTGTATTATATATTAATCTTTGATATATGTGATTAGGATATTTAATTGACTAGTATACTAAGTATAGTTCAACAAGCTTTCCCATGGAAACAGTTCTCTTGAGGTTAAATTCATGGTGGGGTCTACCAAGCTTAGTATCATCTCTTTTCTTATTTTTTCCTTCTTCTTTTTTGGTTTATGAAAAAGTAGAAAAATAATAAAAATAATAATTCGGCGATCTTTTTGAGTTCAGAGCTTTCCCTTCAAAGGTTGCAGCTGTGCAAGCTACAAACCTAGAGTATGAAAAATATAGAAAGTCAAATCTAGTAGTAATACCTATGATCCTAACAAATATTTTTTGAACACATAAACAAAACTTCATCTTTTTTAATATTTTATCTCTGTTATGGAATATTATGTTAAATTGATATGTAAATATTGCCATAGTTGTTGTTTTCCTTGAATAGTTTTGTAATAGGTCTATATAAAAACCCCTTGTATACATTGTAAGTATTGCAATGATTCAATAGAGAAAAATTCCAACAATTTTGTTTCTTGCTTTGTGATATGGTATCCAGAGCCTTTTAAGATCCTTACGCTTTTGCCATTTTTTTTTTCGGGTGATCTTTTTCTCATCCTTCTTGACCCTTTTTTTTTTCACAATCAGGGTTCATCCATCTTTTATCCCACCCTAATCCTTCGTTTCCTCACTGCAACCTTCACTTACCCCTACTATTTACCATTTTACCAACCCAGCCCCAGCTCACGCCTTTTTATTTACTCCATTGCCAACCCTAGCCCCCACTCAATTTTCTTTCTTCCCTAAATACCCTCACCTATTCCTCCTATTCACATTTTTGCCCTCCAAACCTTAGCCACTGCTCAATTTTATTTCTTCCCTAAACACCCTTACTTATTCCTCATATTTACTTTTTTGTCCTCCCAACCCTAGCCGCCACTCACTTTTCTTTCTTCCTAAATAACCTCCTCTATTTCTCATATTTACATTTTTACCCTCCAAACCCTAGCCGCCGCTTCATTTTCTTTTCCCTAATTAACTTTACTTATTCCCAATATTTCTAATTTTACCCTCAAACCCTAGCTGCCGCACAAAATTTTTCCCGATCTACCCTTTGCCCATTTTTCGAATTACCATCTTGCCACTCAAACCCTAGCCGCCACATTTTCCTTTCCAACCACCGTTCACCACCATCTCCATGGCTAAAAATACCTCCACCGCCACTTCAATGGCTATAAATGTCCAAAATAATCCAAATTGCCACCTTACTGCGGCGGATTTGCAATTGGGTAGCATCGTTCCCCACCGCCTCGCTGGCGAATCCAACTATTGGCTTTGGGTTGACAAGATTCAGAATGTCTGTCTCGCCCACAACAAATTAGGCTTCCTCACCAACCGTCTTCCTCGTCCAACCGAACCTGATGCGGCGGCGATTTGGGACCAAGTTCACGCCGCCATGCGCACCTGGCTCATCCACTCCATTGAACCTAAGCTCGAGCCCTTCGTCCTCCATCCCAAATACGTGACCGAAATTTGGGAGCTTCTCTGGGAGTCCTTAGACCAATCCAGCAGACCACAAATTTATGGTCTCTGCCAGGCCATCGGCAATCTTTGCCTTACCTTCGGCTGCTCGAACGAAGAACTTATCACGTTCTTTGTTCGCCTCAAGGCTCTTTGGGGTGATTTACAGACTCAACACCCTCCCGTTTGCTGTGAATGTGGCCTTTGCACCTGCAAGATCAATGAACGCCTCCGTTCTTGTGAGCTGGAGGAACAATCCATGAGATTTCTCATGGGATTGCCGGACCAATTCTAGAACCTGCGCACGCAGGTTCTCTCTCGTGAAGTCTTGCCATCCCTAGAGGGGACCTATTCTATGGCCAAACAGGAGCTCTACCAGTGGCAGAGCCATTTTTTTGGCGACCCTGCTACCTTCACCGGCCTTCGTTACGACCTTACTGACACTACTTTTTCCCCATGGCAGGATACCCATCGCACGAGCTTTGCTGGACCAGGCCAGAATTCTCATTTTGGCTATGGATCGAGCTTGACTTGCAAGCCCGCCCCGCACTCTGCGCTTGGGTCCTCTCGTGGCCCGATCGATCTCTCAGCCTGCCCGTCCTTTAGGTCTTGGCCCACTTGCACACATTGTAAGTGGGCTGGCCACTTGAAGGAGTCTTGCTTCCTTTTAGTGGGCTACCCACCTGGCTGGCCCAAACAACAAGAGGGAGCCCCTCTTCACAAGCCTACTGGTCCTGCAGCCCACCAAGCCTCCATTGAAGCTCATTTTTACCCTTTTCTTATGGATCAGGCCTTTCCTCATGGGCCCCTCTTTGAGCCCTTATCCTTTCATGGGCCTTCTACCCTGGGCCTACTTGGGCCCGCCTCTCCAAGCCCAGGAACCACTTTTGGTGGGTTTACGAGCCTTAACCTCTCTGCTAACCAACAACAGAAGCTCTTCACCCTCCTCAATCAAATGGGCCCTTCTGAACCAAGTGCCAATTTTACAGGTATCTCTCCACCTTTATCTCATTTTTTTTCCACTAAATGGATTATCGACTCTGGGGCTAGTGACCATGTTACATGTAATTTAAATTTATTAAATTCTTATTTTAAATGTGTTACACCTTTATCCATTTGATTGCTTGATCAATCCCGTAGCCCAGTTACCCATATTGGCCATTTTCACCCTAATCCTAATTTAACTTTGAAAAATATCTTATTTACTAATAACTCTATTTTTATAGAGTTATTTTACCTAATTTAAATAATAAATTATCTAATGCTTGTGAGAAAATATTTGAATTCCTCTTTATTTACTTAAATTTGTCTTGTTTATATAGCATAAAGAGGCATGAAGAAAAAGGACAAGCATGGAGAACCTGGTACTTATTATATGGCAGAAGATGGTCAAATTATCAAGGTGAAGGAAATCAAGATGGGCTTGGGCTTGGGCTTGGGCTTTGGATGATTGTTATTAGATTTTTATTGTTATTGGTTTTTTTAAATAATTAGAAAACCTAGTCCTATTAGGAGTCCAAAGCCTAATTAATATAGAACTCTAAAACCCAATTGTATTGGGAATCTAAAACCTAATTCTATTAGGATAAGGAGAAAGTTCTAGATCCCAGACCCTATATAAAGGAGGACCACTACATAAGGAAGGGGAGAAGGAGAAGAGAGAGAGAAAAGAAGGTGCCGCTGAAACCAAGGAGGAAATTAAGCACAACTCAAGAGAGAGGCCAAGAATTCAAGATTTCTTGAAGAGAAGACAAAAAGGGTGACAGACTTCTTGTTCTTGGATTTAAGATGCCTTCTTTGTTTTTTTATTATTTTTCTTCCTCATTATTTCATTATGTTCTAAACTTCTTTTGTTAGAACAAAGATGTAGCCTAACTATGATGATGTGAATCCTATAAGTTTTTATGTTTTGCAAGATAGTTTATTTATGTGAGTTATATATTATTATGCTTAATGCTTTTAAGTGATTGGCCACCACTTGAATGATTTGATGTGCATGTTAGAGACTGAAAGGTAATAATATGCAATTGCTTCTTATAATATATAACCATGAATTAAATATGGATAGACATATACCATGTTATTTGTGTGGCTTTTGGTGATAAGATGATCAAAAGATTTATTGTAAACCAGGAATATTCACAGATCCTAATGCATTTGGTTTGTTTCAATTCACATATAGAGATATAGTGAATTAATGAACTAAATAGGTTTACTATACCTAAACATAGGATAGTAAATAAATTAGGAAATTTTGTCATCACATAGATAATATCATTCTTACAAGCATAAACTATGGAAATTCATATCTAGTAGTTATGGTGAAATCGGAAGCTCTAACATGTGTCTCATCTTGATTTTTCTTACTTGGATCCAATTTTAATTAGTATTGAGTTTTTGTTTTAGAAATTTTAAATTTTAATTCATCTTCAACAATATTTTGATTTGCTAGATAAATTTTAGGATTAATTCATCATTAGTACTTAATTAGTTCAGTATTCACCAATCTTCGTGGGACGATACTTTTCTCATCATTATATTACTTGTTCGACATGTTCACTTACATCTAAATTTCACCGAACAAGTTTTTGGCGCCGTTGCTGGGAATTGGTTATTTTACTACTGATTAATATTGATACCGAATAATTCTAAGTTTAATCTAGTTTTTATTTTGTTAAAAAAAACTTTTTTTTTCTTTTACTTTATTATTTTTATTTTTCTTTTTAAAAAAAATTTAATCATTTGTTTTAGTTACTACTTTTTAGGAGTGTTGCAGACGTGTATGACCCGTAGTCAAAAAGGACAACTTGTTAATTTTGACCTAGAAATTGAACGCACAATCAGAAGGCAACGAAAAGAGGCTAGAAAAATGACAGACAATGATGATCCACGCAAAATTTTGAAAGATTATGCTGCACCATTAGTTCAGCATGCCACATCAAGCATTAAGAGGCCTGCAATTCAAGCGAACAACTTTGAAATCAAACCAGCACTCATCCAAATGCTTCAAAATTCCATGCAATTTAGTGGGCTACCAAATGATGATCCAAATGCTCTCATTGAAGCCTTCCTTGAAATTTGTGATATGTTTAAATACAATGGAGTCACAGATGATGCTGTTAGGTTAAGACTTTTTCCATTTTCTCTTAGAGACAAAGCTAAAAATTGGCTTTCTTTTCTTCCTACAGGATCAATTACAACATGGGATGATTTGGCTCAGAAATTTCTTAGTAAGTTCTTTCCGCCAACAAAGTTTGCCAAAATGTGTAATGATATTACCACTTTTAAGCATATGGAGAATGAATCATTATATGAAGCTTGGGAAAGATTCAAGGAGCTTTTGAGAAGATGTCCACATCATGGACTACCCATATGGTTACAAGTACAAACTTTTTATAATGGGTCTAGTACAAATCTTCATTTTATGCTTGATACAGCTGTAGAAGGGGCTTTGAACAACAAGACACCAGAAGAAGCATATGACCTCTTGGAGGAAATGGCAAACAATAGTTATCAATGGCCTACTGAGAGGCTACCAGTAAGGAAAGCTAGTGGAATTCATGAAGTGGATGCTTTCACTGCAATTTATGCACAATTTGATAAACTCAATAAGAAGATAGATAACTTGAATGCTCCAGTCATGAGGATTCAAAACATAGTATGTGATCATTGTGGTGGAGGACATGCGAGCATAGAGTGTCAGTTAGATAACACCTTTGCTCAGGGTAGTGAAGATGCTAATTATGTTGAAAATTCAAATAGGCCACAAAATAGACCGGTTCATTGCACCACGCTAGTTTCTTTTGCTTAATTAGCGCAACTTAACAATGCATCACATGCTGATTTCTACGCACATCTCAAAATTTTGTTTTCTGGTATCTAGCCAATCAGTCATCATTTGGTTTCTTTATTCACCTGTCTCTTCTGCCGAATGCATCAACTTGCCTTTATATTCTGTGTTCTTTTTAAAGCCCCGATGCAATGGAGATATAATTCACAGTATTTTCTAACGTTAGTTTCGCATTGTTGGTATGAGAGATGCGGGACAGAAACGCACGCATCAATGCTTCATTTGGGTATCTAAGATTAATCATCATTATCTTAAGAAAAGTTCAACCTCTAATCACATGACTAAGATTCTCAGAGTTTTAATTTGCTGCGGCTGTCACTGTTACTATGTTTCCTTCTTTTTTGGTTGTCTTTTCTTGAAAAACGAGTGATATGTGTTGAGGTAGAACTGCAAATCCCAACTACACGGCTCCTCTAAAATATAGGCACGTGAAGAGAGTTTGGCATAGAGAAGAACACATATATTAGACTTTATTCTTGCCAGAGGATTCGCTCTTGGTAACGCTCATCCTTCTGAGGCTGCGCCATAAAGTTTAAACACCTCTTTTATTCCGGGGATGGAGGCTGAGCACCGCCATGGGGTTTCCCTCGCCGAGCCGCTCATACATGATGACAAGCAGCGTGACTCGCCGGAGGATGTGGAAGGGTGTAAGGGTGATCCGGACACTGTCACCACGTCCTTCTTCAAGACCTGTTTCAATGGACTTAATGCATTATCAGGTTCTTTTCTTCTCCTTCTTTCATGTTATCCGGATTCTAGTTTTCATTTGGGATTGGTTCATCACTTGTCACTGATCAGTAGGGTTTTACGGTCTCCTTTCCTCATGCTGGAGATTAGTTCCCGTTGAAAGTATTGAATCTGCAGATTATGCGGTAACTTGAATTCCTGGTTGAAATCCCATTTGTTTGAAGTTCTTTCTGTTTTTCAAATTACATATGGATTACAGAGAGAGCAGCTAGGTTCACAAGCCCCGCACCCCAACACAACTTCGACTGACTTTGCCTCTTGATTGTGACTGCTTTTGTCTTTTGCTGCCTTGTTTAATCGCCAGCATGATTATTCGGTAGAACAGCACTTGTGTATTTTCTAATGAGGCGGCCGAGCGGCTGTAGTGGGGAAGACCAAAAGTCGCTTGATTACTTTGAATCTCTTACGATTCCTGAGAATTGATTAGCGTGCAAACGAAAGTGGATTGGTGCAAAAAGTTACTCTAAGTAGAATAAGCATGTGATGAACAAGAGAATGATGTCACGGAACTGATATTTTGGATTCAGGATTTGAAACCAAATGGAGTTTCAGATACCTGTGGTCCATGCTTTTGATCTGAACACATACCTTTCCGAACTGCCCATGGAATCCATAGTTAGCGGAAAATTAACTAAAAAGAAAACTTTCGCTAATCTAAACAAACACATCTTGTTTTCAGCCTCAGTTGACTGTTTTAGCAGTTCGCTTTAAGTATTTTGGCATCTTGTTCATAAATCCACATCCTATTACCCTTTAAATTATAAACAATCCTTAAAACTTCCTCTTATGCTTTGAAAATTACATCAGCAACATGGTGTTTGCAAGGCTCGGCTGTTTGCTGCACTATACCAATACAGCTTTTTGAGAATTCCATCCGCTTTAGAGACACCCATCTTCACAGAGTTCATAGCACTAAGGTTTTCCTTTTCATTTTTGTCGTCTAGTTTTTGTCCAGTCTGCGTTGTTGAAAGAGTCCTAACATTCTATTCAAGTTGCTGTCCTTTGACTGTTCCCGGAAGTAATCAATTCGAAAGTACTTTGCTCAAATGGTTTTCAATACGGCAGAAGATAAGTATTGCTGATAGAATGATCTTCGATCATCCTTTTTAATGAAAAAGTTGAAGACGTGGATATGGCTATAGAGTTCCAGGTCCCGGAAACTCCCAAGGTCGTCCAGCTGGTCGGCATCTCTATAAATATCTCTCTTTACATCCGCATGTTGGCTTATCTACGAAAGCTACTGATAATGCATGTCGGAGGCTCCTTTCGTAGGAGCATATGATAACCCTTTAGAAGATAAACAACTTATGATTCTTGTTTTTGGCGTTGTCCGCTGCTTTGTCTTTGCACGTTTGTTTACTTCCATCCGAAGCGTACATGAAATGCTTATCTTCTATGATTCCTGAAAAGATGCAGGCGTAGTGGTAAGTGATTTGTGACGAAGACGTATGTGCCTAAAATATTGAGCCCGTCAAAAAGCTAATCACGAGAACTGTGCAGTGGTCTCACTTATTAAACCTAGGATTGACATCTAAGATCAAAAAACTCAAAATCAAGTTTTCTTAACGTGTCATTAGAATGTAAGTTTGGATGACAACATAATGGATGGATATTTAAAGTATCGCATGAATGTTTTCTTAGATCCCGCGTTAAGTTTTTCCTAGGTTGTGACAGTCTAGGTGACAGGTTTTGCTCGTAGAACAACCAACTAGTGATGCAGTCACGATTGGTTTGATGTTACTGTTGGTCCGGTCTATGTGCATGGTTCACAGCAACACGCATATTCATGAATATTAAATTGTCTTATATCGCTTGTTTGAGTTTTCCAATAATTACTATTATAACTTTGTGGAAATTGAAGAACACAATAGTTTACTGTTGAACGGTGGACACGATTAGTGAAAAATGGTCCTTGATCTTTCTTTTATTATATCTTTAATCCATGTGTTAATGGGTCTTTTCTCATCACATATGCTTGTTAGAGATTCAACTAAACGGAGTCTATATCTTGGTTGAACCGGTAAGCTTCATATATATGAAGCCCTTAAAATTATCCTTTAATCTGTCAAAGATGATCATTATCTTGCTAGCTAGTTGAACAAAAATGACTATTAAATATTGAGCTCCAATTCAGAAAGAAGAGTGCTTGTGAAATATTTTAAAGTCTTGAACACCCATCTCCCATTAAGCCTTTTGGAAAGAGATGGACCTTAGGCTTTTAAGACAATATTGAAGCTAACCCTTCTTTTGTATGTGTTAACCTGAATTTCACATTTAGGTCAATTATTTACTGGCAAAATTGGACCGAGCTCATACTACAAGGTATTTTGCCGGCAAAATAAGATCGAACTCTAACTGCAAGAAAGTATTAAACACTCAATCTCACACTGAAAAAGAAAGTATTTGTAAAGTGCATTACAAGCCTTGAACGCATCCTCTCTCTCCATGAAACCTTTTGGGGAGATGTGGACACTGGATTTCAAGAGACCCCATCTGATATGAACAGTGCACCCACCACACATGATAGAATCCTTATCTAAATTTGCGTGCATAAGTATCAGGCACGAGTAAATTGCGCTTCCAAGGTCTAGATTCTCTTGTGGTAGGCATAAGAAGACCCACTTCGCCATGTTTTTCACCACAAATTAATGAAAGAATTGCCATAGGTTCAAAAGACTAGGCTCTTATAAGATCCTGGACCGTTGCAGATATAGTTCAATAATTATTTGTCTTAGAATTCTAAGCTCCTCTATCCCAAGATGGCGGCCAAGCCCCTCGTCGACTTATCCTTATGTGTGCCTCTCATTCTTGATGAGAAGCAAAATGGGATAGCTCACAAGCTAGAGGAAGTGGAGTCAGACCATCACTACTCTGATAACAACACCGTGTCTTTCTTCAAGACATGTTTTAACGTACTCAATGCTTTGTCAGGTTCTACTCTTTGAAGTTAATTTCTCATCTAATTTGATTCACACAGCCTGTTCTTCAGGCCTTGTTACTTATCACAATTCTTAGTGAGCTTGCATTACTCTTTTCTTAATTATATGGAATGCTATGACTAATTATCTCTCTCTATATGATTTCAGGAGTCGGAATACTGTCAGTTCCATATGCATTATCATCAGGAGGATGGTTGAGCTTGATACTTCTGTTTGCTATCGCTATAGCAGCGTTTTACTCAGGCTTGTTGATAAAAAAATGTATGGACATGGATACTTCTATCAGAACTTATCCTGATATAGGCCATCGAGCATTTGGGAACAAGGGACAAATTTTAGTAGCTGTTGTTATGTACGTGGAGCTTTACCTCGTTGCAACAGGGTTCCTGATTTTAGAAGGGGATAACTTGTACAACTTGTTTCCCAACTCTGGATTTGAAGCTGCAGGCATAAGAATTGGAGGAAAACAAATGTTTTTAATAATGGTGGCCCTCCTGGTTATACCTTCGGTTTGGTTGGATAACCTGAGCCTTCTTTCGTATATCTCTGCCAGTGGAGTTTTTGCTTCTGCTATCATCCTCTGCTCAATCTTATGGACTGGTGCATTTGATGGAATTGGATTTCATCAAGAAGGAAGACTTCTTAATTGGGGTGGAATTCCTACAGCCGTTAGCTTATATGCCTTCTGTTATTGTGCCCATCCCGTCTTCCCCGTACTGTACACATCTATGAGAAATAAACGCCAATTCACCAATGTAAGTTTCTTTTTTCAAAAAAAAAAAAACAATTTTTAGCTGTTTAGTATTTCCTCTCCACCAGCTGTTTAGACTTCTCACTTCCACTTTGCTGCTTTTACTGCAGGTCCTGATTCTGTGCTTTATCTTATGCACCTTTTGTTATGCATCAATGGCGGCTTTTGGTTACTTAATGTTTGGAACAAAAGTTGAATCACAGATAACGTTGAACCTCCCAGTTGAAAAGCTTAGCTCGAGAGTGGCAATTTACACCACTTTGGTCAATCCCATAGCCAAATATGGATTGATGGTTACTCCCGTTGTGAATGCTATCAAAAGCCGGTTTTCATGCCAATCCAACAAAAGGATCTCGGGCCTCTTGATCAGCTCCTTATTTGTACTCAGCTCTGCTATTGTGGCCCTGGCTGTCCCCTTTTTTGCATATCTCATGTCCCTGGTTGGAGCATTTTTAAGTGTCACAGGATCGATTATATTGCCATGCTTATGCTACTTGAAGATTTCGGGTGCCTATAGGAGATTTGGATATGAAATGGTGGTTCTATTTGGCGTGATACTATTGGGTGCAGTAGTTGGAATAATAGGTACTTATTCGTCTCTCCTTCAGATATATGGATCTCTGTAATTCCATGATTTCGCTTTCTGTAATGTAAGGTTCTGCAATGCCTTGACTGGTCAGTTGTTGAGTATGGAACGCTTCACTTATTTGAAGCTGCTGGTTCATGTTTCAGTTTATTAGGTAGATTGAAATGGATTTTGTTATTTGTCCTACGATTACAGAAATTGTAGCCATTTTAGTTAGAAATTGTTGTAGTAAATGAAACTTTTTCAACTTTGTGGAACTTCTAGTTCTTCATATGGAGAAATAATTCGAGAGTTTGAAAGAATGCCCTACTTACAGGACAAGCTGATTGCTCAAAGTCTGATAGATCAACAGCCTGTTCACTGCTATTCAGTTGAAAGAGATGCTATCACTATGTTCATATTCGCAGTTAGTTTAGGTCAGGCACTTGAAGTTAACAGTGCATGTCATTCCTGCAATCAAGTGATGAACCTTCGTTTTTCTAGGTCAGCTTGCAAGTACAAAGGATCATTTCCTGGAATATGACACAGAATATCAAAGGTTGTTGAAATCATGTCAAGAACTATTTGCTCTAGCCAATTTCAGAGATTCTTCATCCTCGAAAGTCAGCTAAAAGAGAAATAAAAAACTTGTTTCTGGCATGAAAGTGAAATAAATCGAGTTGCACAGTAACAATTAAAGATAAAATTCAATTCAGAGGCTGTGTGATTCTATTTTCACACACTCTGCAACAACTCAACATCGGTAAAAGCAATGTCAACTACAAAAGTTAAGCATCTTCATGTGCAAGCTCAATACATCTAACAGCTGGTACATATGCTCATAATCGGCTCGAGGATCATACCCAGAAAAGAACCTATGGATGGACCCACCTAAATCGATACAACTCTCACCGGCCATTTTCTTCAACCCTCCAGCTTTCATAACCCTCCTCACATTCGCCGCTTTATCCCACATCCCACTTTCAGAATACATGTTTGCAACCATCACAAAATTCCCACCCCTCCTTGGCTCCAATTCAAGCAACTTCTTTCTTACCTTATCCCTCACCCCATCATGGTCGTTAACATCATGAACGGTGCATGCTCCAAGCAACGTTCTCCAAACAATCGGGTCAGCCTCCATTGGCATGCTCATTATAAAGGCATAAGCCTCATTGATGTGGCCTGCACGGCTGAGAACATCCACCATTGCACCATAATGTATCATTAGGGGCTTAATCCCATACACATGTTCCATATCATGGAAGTATCGGTACCCATCATTCACTAGTCCTGCATGGCTACAAGCACAGAGCACTCCGAGAAAGGTGACATAGTTAGGACGTATTGATGACGTCTTCATCATTTTCGGGAAAAGATCAAGGGCTTCCTTGGCAAATCCATGTTGAGCCAGCCCCTGAATCATTGCACTCCATGTCCAAACATTTCTCTCGCCCAACTTATCAAACACCAATTTTGCATAACCCACGTTTCCAGACTTTGCATACATGTCAACGAGTGAAGTACCCAGTTGACAATTCATAACCATCCCCTTCACAGTCACAAGGGAATGAATCCATCTCCCTAGGCTCAAGTTTCCAAGCTCAGTACAAGCAGAGAGCATAACCACCATTGTGGTCTCATCGGGCTCAAACCCACAATCCCTCATCTTGACAAAATACTCAATCCCATCACCCAACGATGAATTCTCCACACAAGCAGTTATAACCGCATTCCAAGAAACAACAGTCCTGCCAGACATTTCATCGAACACCCTACGAGCAAACTTAATTCTCCTACAATCGCCGTAAGCACTAATCAAACTATTCTGAACATACACATCGGAGTCCAAACCACACTTCACAACTTCCGCATGCACTTGCCTCCCCTCTGGAAGCGCCGTAATCGAAGCACACGCCTTGAGAAGGAACGGGAACGTGAGCTTATTGGGTTTAATTCCTCGCCCCCGCATTTCACAGAAAACCCATAAGGCCTCTCTGGGCGAGTCGCTCGCCGCATATCCCCTGATGAGAAGGTTCCACGGCAAAGGTGACAAGTCGCCCAATTGATTGAGAAGGGACCGCCCATAACTCAGGCTTTTCCAGGCAGACAAAGCGCAGACTCGAATGAGTTCGCTTACTATAAAGGTGTCTCTGTGTAAGCCAGAAACGTGGATTTGAGCCTGTACTTGAGCAACGTACTTCTCTGAGGCGCAGAGCTTCAGGAGATGGAGACATTGGTGCTTTTTGGATAGGAAATTTGAATTAGAGATGGATGCACTTGGAGGGAAGATGGAATTAGCGGTTGGGATGGGAAGCCGAACCATGCATTGGGCTTCCTTTGGCAACAAGAGCTGTAGATTGCTTTACAAGCTGCGGCTATTAACCTTAACAGTATAGTGCAGCATTTGGTATGTAAGTGTAGACAGACAAAAGGGAGAGTGAGATCTTTTACTTGGGAACAAAATAGGTAGGACACTCACTCATATAAAATCACCTTATAATAAAGGAAAATACTCTCATATGTAAGGAATATAATGTGAAATATATATCAAAATTTTAATATATTTCTTTTTGATATGTTGTTAAAATCTATATTTGTATCTTTCATTTATCATTCAATTTTAAGCTAATTAAATACATTCGACATGTAAAAACATTCATTTTATCATTTTTAATTGTCGGTCCTTAAAGTATCCTTGACATGTGAAAAGCATAAATTTTAACCCATTATAGCCTTGAACCAAGATATGATCAATGTGCATGTAAGTGTAAAAGACATATGATCTTTTAGTAATGTTTAAATATAAAATATTTTTTAACTCATAAACTAACTTTTTAATTTGAATAATGTATCAATTTTTAATAGTACTATCTTTCAAGCACAAGAAATCATTTTATACATAAACCATCCCATACAAAAAGAAATAATTGTTTCACTTAAAGCTTAGCTTTAATATTACATTAAATAGCTTAGTCTTATCAATAAATAAATAACAGCTCTTTTTGACTACATTAAAGAGTTCACTATGTTTGGCATATAATTTTTAAGTTCTTATATTACTTAATTGAAAGCCCTTTGAAGATAGGTTCCTTAAACACGTGTCAGTGTTAAGTTGGTCATCTGGATATCCAACATTACGTGGCATGGGATCAAGATACACTTTATAATAGTTCATGAATGTTGGAAATCCATTTGGACCACCTCAATTTTTCCAAGTGTATGGTTGGAACAAGAGACAAGACGGCTTTTCCTTCTCCGGGCATCGGCATGGACTTTTCACGGCTCCATTCCCTTTCATACGCTCTTTAGACTCAATCAACCAAGAACACCATTCTAGATCCTTCATGAATTCGATGGAACATCAGAGAACGAACTACGCTCCGAATCAGGCCAAGTGGAAGTGCTGGAAGCCTCCTCCGTCTCTGATATTTATTCAGTCTTTACGTTCCCTCCACAGCAGAGAAGACAGTAGCCATTTCAAGTCTGTGAACTGCTCGGTAGAATACCTCTTGGGTAGCGAAAATGTCGCCTGCTTTATCTTTATCTTTGTCACACCTCCCAATTTGCAAGTCTCAGGAGCTTCCCAAAGCTATCAACAAGGAAAATTCATGTCAGAAGACACCTTCAGAAGCCAAACTCAGCCGGAGGAACCTAGTGAACACCACCGGTTTGGGGCTCATCGGAGGAGGCCTCTCCGTTGGTCAGCCGGCGAGAGCTGAGCCAAGCAGCAGCCCTGTTGAGTCCACTTCAAGCAGAATGTCATACTCCAGGTTTTTGGATTACCTGGATGAAGGTGCTGTGAAGAAGGTGGACCTGTTTGAGAACGGGACTGTGGCGATCGCCGAGATCTTCAACCCGACGCTGGAGAAAATCCAGAGGGTCAAGATTCAGTTGCCTGGATTGCCACAAGAATTGCTGAGGAAAATGAAAGAGAAGAACGTGGACTTTGCAGCTCATCCTATGGAAATCAACTGGTGGCCTGCGGTACTCGATTTGCTGGGCAATTTGGCTTTTCCATTGATTTTGATTGGTGCTTTACTGCTTAGAACATCTTCTACAAACACTCCCGGAGGCCCCAACTTGCCGTTTGGTCTCGGAAGGTATAAAGTCTTTTGCATGATTCTAAATTTAACTATTAAGCCCGTTGCATGTAACATCTGTACGTTATTCAATCCACAGGAGCAAAGCAAAGTTTCAAATGGAACCCAACACCGGAGTGACATTCGACGATGTAGCCGGCGTTGACGAGGCAAAGCAAGATTTTCAAGAGATCGTTGAATTCTTAAAAACGCCGGAAAAGTTTGCTGCAGTTGGAGCAAGGATCCCCAAAGGAGTGCTTCTGGTGGGGCCACCTGGGACCGGAAAGACCTTATTGGCCAAGGCAATTGCCGGAGAAGCAGGGGTTCCTTTCTTTTCACTATCTGGGTCAGAGTTCATCGAGATGTTTGTGGGAGTCGGAGCTTCGAGGGTCAGGGACTTGTTCAATAAGGCGAAGGCCAATTCGCCGTGCTTGGTTTTCATCGACGAGATAGATGCTGTGGGGAGACAGAGAGGAACGGGTATCGGCGGGGGAAACGACGAGAGAGAACAAACTCTGAACCAGTTGCTTACAGAAATGGACGGCTTCACTGGGAACGGTGGAGTGATTGTCATCGCCGCCACAAACAGACCGGAAATTCTTGATTCGGCTCTGCTTCGGCCGGGGAGGTTTGACAGACGGGTAAGCTCTGGCTTCTTTCTCTGCTTCTGAACGTCAAAATGTTCACCTTGTAGCGAAGACCCTACCCACGCTTTCAACCGGAATCCATGGAAATCTTATCCGCTGCTTGTGCAGGTCACTGTGGGATTGCCGGACGTGAGAGGGAGAGAGGATATATTGAAGGTTCATAGCGACAACAAGAAACTCGATAAGGATGTCTCTCTCAATGTTATCGCCATGCGAACACCGGGGTTCAGTGGAGCAGACCTGGCGAATCTCATGAATGAAGCTGCCATTCTAGCAGGTAGGAGAGGCAAGCAGAGGATTACAATGAAAGAGATCGACGAGGCTATCGATCGAATAGTGGCCGGAATGGAGGGAACCACAATGACCGATGGCAAGAGCAAAATGCTAGTGGCTTACCATGAAATTGGACACGCCGTGTGCGCGTGAGTGCCTAATTTCCTTTTTCTTCTAAACTAGCTTGTTAAGAGTTAGAAAATTTATTTTTGGATATAAGATTTCACAACAAATATATAAGAAATGTCAACATCTCAACACTTCATCAAAAGTTATAAGTTTGATGAATAATGTCATGCAAAGTCCTATACTAGTAGTAGAATCTTATTTATATGAATCATAGATTTTAATAGCATCTTAGAAATTCTAATTTGTTCTTAAAGTTAACTAATGAGAAAAGATAATATATTCATACATGTTGAAGTTAAAGATGTCTCATCTTGTCAATATAATGGTGTTAAGATTTTTAAAATGTGAAATCCTGCTAAACATGTTAGACTTGATCTTTTGGCATAATGGCAAAAGGATGATAACAAATTTTTTTTATTTTTTTTTGTATATAGATGTGTTTTTTCTAATATATAAGCATTCTAATATGATATAAGATATTCATTAGCCTAGTGTCAGCATTCTAATAAGCATTATTATTTTAAGTAAGCATTCATCATTCATTGGTTGGTGGATATGAGGAATACATTGAAACTTAAGTATGCAAAAGAAATGAGCCTTCCAACAATATATAGAGATTTCACAATAGGCTACAAAAAAAAGGAGACATTCCAAACTAAAATAATAAGGAAACATACTTTAATTTGAAGAAATTATTAAAATTCTTTGAAGCGTCATGGCGGCTCAATTTTGCTAAGTGCTTTGCAACCTCTAGGTCATTGACTTCAGGCCACGACCCAGTACAGAAAGTCACCCTGATCCCAAGGGGCCAAGCCCGTGGCTTAACCTGGTTCATACCAGTTGACGACCCCGATCTGGTCTCTAAGCAGCAACTATTCGCCAGAATTGTTGGAGGGCTTGGAGGTCGTGCGGCTGAGGAGGTCATTTTTGGAGAACCGGAGATCACCACAGGCGCCGCCGGAGATCTGCAACAGATCACTCAGATAGCAAGACAGGTATATGTTCTCCAAGAAAGTTGTTCTTACCAAATAAACAACAGAAATCGTCGTGGCTAACCAGTTGTCTTCTCCGAACAGATGGTGACAACTTTTGGCATGTCCGATATCGGGCCGTGGATGTTGACTGATCCCGTAGTGCAGAGCAGCGACGTGGTACTAAGGATGTTGGCAAGAAATTCCATGTCAGAAAAGCTAGCAGAAGACATAGATTCATCGGTACGACAGATCATAGAAAAAGCCTACGAGGTTGCAAAGAACCACATAAGAAACAACCGGGAGGCAATTGATAAGCTGGTGGACGTGCTGCTGGAGAAAGAGACCCTCACGGGAGATGAGTTCAGGGCCATCCTGTCTGAATACACTGACATTCCTGCCCTTAAGACTGAAAGAACCGCATTGCGAGAGATGATAGAAGCATAAGTCCCACCACAAATGTACAGTCTTTGCAATAGTGCCTTCCATGTGCATGTGTAGGTCAGACGTAAAGCTTGGTAGATTGATGGGTACATAAAGCTTATCTGTTAGTCCGTATAACGTACCTTTCTCATTTACTGTAACTCAGTTTCAAGCAAATTCATCTACGAAATGTCCCAACCATCTTCCCACTGCTTGGTTCCCAAGCATTTTTGGTGCCGATCAGTACATCTTCACCACTAGACACTTTGTGCAATGATCTCGGCACACTTTTGTGAGTAATGATGCGAAAGTACAGACCTTAATAATTTAAGTTAGAATCTCCCAGTAGTTCCTTTTGAACTATCTAGTTTTTCATAATGATTGGTTCAAAGAAAAAATGAGCATTTGGAACAATGTGGAACTAATACTTATAGTCAAAAATCAATCTATTTGGATTGTAAGAAGCTATTTTGAAAGAGATTTTTTAATCAACAAATACCTTGATCAATTGAAAAGAAGCGTTGCCTAAAACCTCAGTTGGGAGGAGGTTAAGTGCTAAGACTATCAAGTTCACTGACCATAATAGAAACCATGCAGCCGAGACATTTAGTACATGCACATCCTGTGAGCTGCTCTTCATGGAAAGATTAGGGATATAGAAAGCAACTCCCCAAAATCAATCAACAATATGGAGACAAACTAAGAGGCACAAACAACCAATGCTTGAAGAGAGCAAGCCTCAGAGTTATTTGTCGAAAATCTGATCTCATAATCATTGAAATTCGTTTTACAATTCTCCAGAATCATTAAGAACCGTAAAGTTGATTGCCCATCAGTCATCCTTCATGAGCCTTCAGGATGGTTAGGTTTGGTTGGCCGTGAAGTTATTTTCCAACACTTTTCTCTCGAATGATGAAATCTAAACCATTCATCATAAGCAAATGGTAGTTGGAAGTACAGTTATACTGACTAAAGGAAATAAATTCTTCGACAAAAAGATATGAGCTTCTCTGGAAAGACCAAGTACTCTTCCCCATTTAAGTTTTGCACCGAGAAAAGGCACTAGTGTAATTGCCTGTCTGCTTGCCTCTCAAGTCGTTCAGCTGTCAGCAAACACAACACGGAAACTTTTAGGTTGGGCTCTTCTGATTAGTTGGCTCCATGGTTTCGGGCTCCCAGAAGAATCTTATAAATGCGGTGTTTTCACATTGCAGGAAGTGTCTTCTAGAGAGAGAGAGAGAGAGATGAAGGGATCGTGTTGGATGGTCATTGTCGTCTTCCTGTTCCAGCTTTTTCAAGCGCCATTCTGTGCTGCTTACGGCCTAAACGTCGCTAAATACGTTCGAAAGGTGATGAACATCTCTGCATGTGGTTTCTTAGTTCTCTGAACTTTGCATTTTTCCTGCATTTGTTGATGAACAAAGGTGCTGATGGGTGGCAGGATCCGGCCTACCAAGCAAGAACAACCTCTGCGGCAAAAGAGTACGACTTCCTCTTCTTTGTTCAACAGGTGCTGCGTAAAGACAGTAACTTAAATATTTTTTCTCGTACGTTCAGTTCTGCTTCGTCTTGTCTAACGGGTTGCATAGCTCTGTCAAAAGCAGTGGTCGTTCACTTTGTGCGACGTCTCGTCTTGCCTAAAGCCAGCCAGGGCATCTTTCATTATTTATGGGCTCTGGCCATCTCTTTATCCCGGGCAAGATATTGCCTACTGCGGCGGTGGTAGCAAATTTGTTCCGGAAGAGGTACTTCATTCTTAATTACCCTCTGTAGATAATATTAAAAAATAATATATTCATTTCATAATTTCTTCTCATTTGATGTAATAAGATATGTGCAAGAGTAAACAATTCTTTGTGGTGAGATTTAAGAGAAAGAAGGATCCTTCAACCCTTAACTTTTAAATTGGACTTTTTGGCCTTTTAACATGGTATTTGAATTTTAGTTGAATTTGCTTTACCTTATGTGATATTGAGTCTAATATTGCTTAGTGTGTAAAGGCATGTATATAGAATAAAAGTCTTATATTGAATATATGATTTTTTGCAGTAAAATTTAAAATATATATATAATTCTTAAACTAACTTTTAGATTGAACTTTTGAATTTTTAAACAAAATACATACTAAAAATAATAGTTATCTTATTACTATCTAATTTTGATATTTTCCTTATTGTTTAGATGTCATCATATCCTAATGATTATTATAATGAACTCTAAAGTTTAAATTAATAGCCAAATTATCAATTAAGGAGAACATTTTTTGTATTTAAACATTACTTATAGAATATATTTTTTTGATGTGCCACTTTTATCTTTAATACTTTTTCATACATTAAGCATATTTTTGACGGGTAGGGTGAATGCTTGCTTATGCACCGGATATATCTTAAAGACTTAAAATAAAACGAAGGTTGTTTTAATTTTTAACCTAGATAATATAGGGTTACAACGATAAAACGTACACGTTGGGGCCCCATGCAATTAGATTGAAAATAATGCTTTTACGTGTCGGTAAATGCTTTTGTTCTCTGTATCTTCCCAAAATGTCATGGGACAGATTGCAGGCCTGGAAGAAACCCTGAACGTCGAATGGCCATCGCTGGAGATGGAGGATAATTTCGGATTCTGGCAAGGTGAGTGGGAAAGACATGGAGTTTGCTCAGAAACTGTGCTCCCTCAACGTGAATTTTTCAAGGCGGCAATCACCCTCAAGAAAGAATACAGAATCATAGATATGCTACTGCAGAATGGTGATTCCTTGACTTCTATTCATTTGCATTCAAACCATTAAAGTTTTTCACCGGAGACTATGACTGACAGTCGCCGGAAAATGGAAGGAGGAAGACTATTTGGACTTTCGACTGTGAATTTCATGGCCGACCTTTATGATAACCAGTGTTTTCGACGCTGCAGGTATCTTTCCATTTGGTGATGTCTACAGACTAGACGCCATTGCTGAGGCTATCAGAGCAGCAACGGGACACGAACCTCAGATAAAGTGCGACGTGTACAACCAAGTACCTGTTCTGTCACAGGTTTTCCTCTGCTTTAACTACAATGCCACCAAAATCATTGACTGCCCTCACCAAAAGAGATGCCAGTCTGATAGCATAGTGATCCCGTTCCATTCTTAATTCTTGAGAAGACAACTGTGAGAAAGAAAATAAGAAGAAGAAGAGTACTTTCCTTCTTTTTTTTATGTATTTATGATGAAATGGAAAGTAAAATAAATAGACCAACCTATCTAAGCAAGTCCCAAGTTTTAGGTGAGTTTTGACTTTATGACATGGAGCATGAAGAGTGTGAGAGATGGGCGTTGAACATAAGACTTCTGACTAACAAATAAATAAAAATAATAATTTTTTCTATTAAAAATCAAGCAACCAAGTCACTAGAGTAAACATTACAAGTAAAAAATTACATTATACATAAATATAAGTTGTGATACTTACTAATCTAAAGATTAAAAAATTAAGGTAATATTTTTTAACATAAACCCAAAGATATTTGTTGGAACAGAGGCTCCATGGAGGTCCATCATGTGGCATGCAAGTTTCGGAACCTCCTATCATATCCGATGTCGGAAGTAATAATGATGAAAGGAAAATGTCAGGTGTCTTAAAGCCACTTTCCGTACGGCAAATGCACGTGAAAGTCAAGCAAATAGGGCTGCCTCCTTGCAAAGCCACCTGCTCATTGATTGCAACCATTATAAGTTCAAATACCATGAGGTTCTTCCACTTCATACTCATTTTTCCGGAGACGATACGGTGTGGGAGGGTGAAAGAATTCATATTAGTCCAAGGCCCCGGGCAAGGGCATGTTAAAGCTTAGATATGGGATCATCAACTGCATTTCTGTGTCCCAAATGGAAAGCAATGCTCCTAGAATGGGCAGCCAGCCAAACCCACGTACAATAGCTTTAAGTGGAAGTCCTATTATACATTGCAAACATTTTATGAAAATGTCTCATAAGATATGAAGAAATAGTAATTAATGTTCTTAAAATAAGCAGTCAAATTTACATTGTTGGTAGACATCTAGTTTAGTTGGAGCTCATGTCACTTGAAATCAAAGAGGTTTTATTAGTTGCAATAAGTCAAACCTTTTCTTCATCACAAACATTTTATGAAAACGTCTAATATTCTTAAAAGTTCAAGTCTACTTCTCCTTGAAAGGTTTTATTGAGAAAAAAAAGTTATCCAAATTTGACATATTTTAAATATTCTTTTCAATATTAGATTTTATTGTTTAATACTAGTGACAATCCAAGTTTAGTATTTTTTTTTATTAGTAAAGGATAGACCTATTTGTAAATTGAGTTTGATTTTAATATTATATTAAAGGGTTAAGTTCATTTCTTTTCAAAAGATCTCATTAAAAATAAGAGTTATCTAAATTTATAAAACACATCGCGAGTATTTTTTCTTTTAACAGGAGATGTTGTTATCTAATAAATATTACTTGTAATTGGTTTATATATTTATTGTATATCAATACCATGCACTCCTTGTAAGTTTATTTTTAAGTATAAAATGAAGTTTTTTTATATAATATAAAAACTTATAATTCAAGTGAATAAAATTTGTCACAATAATAGTTAGAATGTAAGAGGATCTTGAATAACTTATTCTAGACTTTTTTACCTTTCTTATAAATTGGATTTATAGATGAAACATGAGTGCCTAGGACGCCATTCATTCTCCTTCGATCTTCATTTTGCTCCGGCAGAACTCCTCCATAAAACAATGTGGTCGCAGAGGGAGTCCAGAGAAACCATACTCAAAGCTTAAATGCTCATGAACTTCCTCCCCGCGGCAACCTCCTCTGTTTCGAGATGGTCCCCCTCCATGTACGGCGAAGTCGCGTGCTCCTAACGGAACGCCTTGATGATTCACGTACTCTTGATTCGTGTCGTGCTGTTGGGAAAGTGTACTGCAGGTTCGTTACTCCAACAAGAACGACGGTTTTCAAGCCAGTCCGTCCATTGCCGACATTCCAAAGGAGGCCGAGTACAGCAGTGGTCCTATCGACTTTGAGATGGCAACAATCAATCCCATTCTCGGATTATGTACTATGTTTCCCGTGAACAAGGACATGGGTGAAATGGCGCAGAGCTTCCCATTGGTGGTAGAGATTGGAGATTGGAGATTGGAGATTGGAGATTGGTCAATCACCAGCTCCTCAAACTCTGCTGTGAATGCTTCCCATTCACAGAAGCCATGGATTTAGTGCTTTGGGTTAAAAGATGCTCGTGCGGAAAGAAAGGAAACAAGCCTGTCCTTCCCTAGAAAATGCTCTGAGTTTTGTTTCCTGTTCTAAGGCTCACTACTGGGCATCAAACACCAAAAATCAAGAACTGGTATAGGCAAGATATTGAACCCAATATAGGCTGATAGCTGCGCAGCTCCTGATTTATACCTGAAGGAAGTCCAAACATAGGAAAGTCCGTTGATTTGACGCACCAACATGTGGTAAAAATTCTGAGGCTGAAGCTCAACAACTAAAATTGCAATCACCAGTACAGGTAATCACAAAAGGTAGAAAAACACATGGTCAAAAACTATGTTATCAGAGTATGGAAAGCCGTTTCCAGATCCAAAATAAGATTGAATTCAAACAATCCCTTCTGATTCCATGAAAGTAAGATTGAGTGATGTGGTTGTGGATTCCAAACCAGAACCCTTCAGAGTGTTTTAACTCCTAAGATAAAGAAATGAAGTAGAAAACCAAACCACATCTCCCTGTTCAGAAATTCTGTCACGAATTTAAAATCGGCTTCTTATTAGGGAAAAGACCACTAACCAATGTGGCCATCTGACATTGAAATTTATATTGGTAGCCAGATCAGAGAAGAGGGGTTGATTGTTTGACGTTATAAAACGATGCCTTCCTCTACTTCATTTTGACACCCAGAAAACATGTCACTTTAAGTCTTTGGAACCTCAACAAGAGTAGGAAAAAGCATCTGTAGACAAGTGTTCTCCCAAAACATCTTGACGTCACAGTAGACATAAGTTAATCAATAAAAAATAGTACATATATCAAGCCATAAATTGGTCCAAGTCCAAGGGTAAAGCTATAAACGAAAAAAAAAAGAAAAGAAAAAAAAAGGGAAAACTAGTTTAAAGAAAGAATAAAAATATGGTAGTTGAAACCAAAATTGTACAGAACACAAGACATTACTACTTGCAGTTGAGTTGTGCATAAATATCTCCACTTCCTTGAGCAAAAGTCACTTGGTTATGAGTTGAGAAGAACACTCAAACAGCCAAGAACAAAAATTTTGCAGGAAATGGAAAACAAGAAATTGTAAAGAATTAGACACTCATTGGCATTATAACCCACACCAATTGGGTTGTTGAAAGGTGGTACGAAAAGTGGGATTTGACGACAGTGATTCGATGGGCAAGTTAACCATTCTAGATTACTTAGGTTATTAGTGAAACTCTGATTGCTTTGATCAGAGGTCCAGTGGTCTTGCATTACAAAGATAAGCAGAGTTTATTCTTACCTACAAAGTGTTAGTGACTAGCATTGTCCCTAATGTTTCCAATAAATATATACTGAAGGTGCATCTCAAATTGATAATTTCTGAAGTTCACATGATTGATGAAATGTAATTGCTACTTTGAAATTTCAATTAAATATATTGGTCAAAGTCTCATCTCGTTTTGTAGAAATGATGATACAAATACTGAAAATCATCGACCATTTGGATGCAAAGTTCCGTTAACGTTTCACTGTAACAACAACAGATTGCCTACACTATTAACATTTGGTAATGTCAAAACACCCAACATGTAACTTACATTAATCAAAGGCACAAATGGCCAGCAACAAGTAGAGATGTAGCAGCAAGCTCCTCAACTTCATCATAATTCCAAATCCTAAAGTAGTGTGCCATAAATAATGAGATGAATGAGAAAAAAAATATCACCCTGATGTGCCCCTAAATGATTCATAACCATGCCGCGAATCGTCTTGTTGCTGATCTTGATGTCGAAGCACATTCCTCTCATTTGTTTAGTACAACGAGGCTCTCTGTGTAACTCCAAACCTGATGGTAGTGACCTCCACATACTCGAAGATCCCATCGTTCTTGCCTTATTGGGTGACATAATACCAACCATCCATTCCTATCTCTTAGTAGAACTAAACCATCGTCCCGAAATTCCAACAGATGGCAAAGTTGTGGAAAGGGTCCGATTGTAGAAAACTTAGTCCAAGTCCCTTTCGGGCCACTCCCAATCATCACCCTTATATCAAACCATTTACCCCTATCATTTGCAAAAACCAAAGCTACAGAATCATTGATAACAGCAACCTCAAAAAAGCTATGTATTTCGCATATAGGAGGCAACAGGATCTCTTGGAACACCTCGTTGCTCATTCGAAGGAAAGCAAAAACCGTCGGTCTCTGTTACCACGCTCAAAAGCCTTCCAATATTGAACTCCATTTAAGTATGAAGGATAACGAGGGGAACTGACTTTATAAGCAGGATTAATAGGATTAATCACTTTCCAAGAATCAGTTCTAAGGCTGTATACCTCAACCAGGGAGCCCCGAATTCCCACCACCTTGTAATCATTAGTCATAGGATCAAAGCCGAAGCCATAACAAGAAGTTACCAGCATGGGGTCGAGCATGGGAAGCATGGGAAGCATGGGAAGCACCTTTGATTCTCTGGTTGTAGGGTTCCACAATACCAGCCGATCGCTGATAAACTCTCCCACCCCAAACCAACCATGGAGACAGAGGATTTGTTAGGACCAAGCTAGCTCTCTTAATCTGGATTAAACACAATCTTGGAGAAAATCGGGTAGAGTTTCCCCTAATTCATTGATAGTTACTCCCTGAATACAGTCAATACAACACAACCACAACGCCTTCAACTACGGATCTCACAGCAGATAACAATAACGGAAATACAAGCTGAATGTAAAGGTGCAGGAAGGAAATTACAGGCAGAAAGTAAATGTGCTGGGAAAAGTAAATGCAGAAGGATAAAGGGTTTTTTTATCATCATCCATGTTCCCTCCCGTCTCTGTCCCTTTTTCTTCTCTATTAGGCTGATTCTGTTTCCTTACTTGCCCTTCTGTGAGTTCTCTCTTTTACCCTTTTCTAAGTCACATGTCCTTCTTAAGGTCCGGTCCTAACAATCCTCTCTCCTTCAAACAATCCTTGTCCTTAAGGGTTGATGTTAAAGGATGGAAATTGTTGACGAATATACTCAACGTCCTCCCAATTGGGGGGCAATCTCTGGATGCCCCGACCACTGGATCCACAAATCTGTCCCTGGGCCATCTCCTCTATGAACCAAGCGGCACTCCAAAACCTTCTGGGTTCGACTAAGAGTCGCCCCTCTCCATCTATCACAGGAACACCGGGGTATAGTTGACATTGCTAGCCAATAGCTCATTTTAATTGTGACACATGGAAGACTGGATGTATACGGGCATGTGGGGGAAGGACTAAACGGTAAGCCACCGCTCTCACTCGTCCTGAGATCATAAATGGCCCATAATACCTAGGAGACAGCTTGTAATCCTTCCTCTCTGACAAGGTATATTGACGATAAGGTTGCACCTTGAGATATACGGAGTCTCCGACGGTAAAGCTTCTCTTAGAACAATTCCAATTTGTATAAAGCTGCATCCAGGCCTGACTTTTCTGTAAGTGTGACCTGATCAAATCTAGACTGTGAGCACGCTCTCTCAAGAAATCATCCACATCTGTTTCTCCTATGAGCTCAAAATTATGATATAGAGGTTGACGAGGACAGCACCCATATAAGGCCTCAAATGGAATCATTTCAAAGGCGGTGTGATAGTTAGTATTATACCACCACTCCGTAAGTGGTAACCAAGAATGCCACCTTTTGGGATGTTTGCTGCTAGAACACCGTAAGTACTGCTTAAGGCACTGGTTGACTCACTCCATCTAGCCGTCTGTTTAGGGGTGGTAGGAAGAGCTGCGCAACAGCTTCACCCCTAAGATCCTGAAGAGCTCCTCCCAAAACTTGCTAACAAAGAGAGGATCTCGACCGCTCACAATAGTGTTCAGTACCCCATGGAGCTTGGCTACTCCATCCATGAAGACCGTGGCCACTTGGGTAGCCGAGAAGGGGTGTCGTAAGCCGATAAAATGGGCATATTTGGTAAAACAATCAACCACCACCAAGATGGAATCCTTACCCTCGCTACGAGGGAGTCCCTCGATAAAATCCATAGATATATCTTGTCATGCCTAAGTAGGGACCAGTAGGGGCTGTAACAAGCCAGGAGAGGGAACTCTTTCAAACTTATACCCGCAAAGTCGTAAGACCATGTATGGGGGTTGACGCCTGCCCAGTGTCGGAAGGTCAAGGAAGTTGCTGGCACACATCACATTGAGCTACCCAATTCTGCACTGTCTGTCACATGCCCATCCAATAAAAATGTTGTTGCACTCTTTTCATCGTGCCTCGAATGCCTGAATGCCTTCCAATATTGGAGTTGTGGAGCTGTCGCACTATATGATCTCGTAAAGGCCCATGGCTGCCCACCACAATCTTATCCTTGAATCGAAGCACTCCCTTGACCAGACGATAATCTGGATGGGCTACGGGATCAACCAATAATTCTGCCATGATCACTTGAATCCAAGAGTCCCCTTCATAACTCTAGAGGACCTCCTGTATCCAGTTGGGCTGTAAAACGGACACCACCCTCAGTTCAAGGTGTTCTAGGTTTGCGAGAAAGCAAGAAAGGACATCAGCAGCCTTATTTTCAGTACCACACTTGTGCTGAATCTCATAATCGAAGCCAAGTAATTTGGTAAGCCACTTATACTGTGCAGGAATGGTCACGCACTGTTCCAACAAGTGCTTAAGGCTACTGTGATCGGTATGGACAATGAAGTGGTTACCCAACAAATAAGATCGCCATTTTTGCACAGCCATCATAATAGCTAGTAACTCCTTTTCATACGTAGAAAGACCCAAATGCTTGGGCGCAAGGGCCTTATTGAGGTAGGCGATGGGCCTGTTGTCCTGCATCAATACTACTCCAATGCCCTCATAGCAAGCTTCAGTCTCTAGAACAAAGGGTCTTGTGAAATTGGGGGATGCCAACACCAAAGTGGAACTCATTGCTTGTTTCAACTGTTCGAAAGCCCAGAGTGCTTCCTCTAACCACTGGAAACTATCCTTTTTTAACATTTGGGTCAAAAGGCGAGTCATTTATTCGTAGTCCTTAACAAACCGCTAATAATAGCCCGTGAGGCCTAGGAACCCTCTCAGGGCCTTAACTGTAGTGGGATGTGGCCAAGCTAACATGTCCTATATCTTCTTGGGATCCGCCTCAATCCCCTTGCCAGAAATAATGTGACCTAAGTAATCAATTCTCCGTTGAGCAAAAGCACAGTTGCTTCTCTTGGCATAGAGTCTGTGAGCTCGTAGCAACTGGAGCACAACATGTAAATGTTGCACATGACTCTCCCACGTAGGGCTGTAAACAAGAATATCATCAAAGAATATGAGCACAAACCGTCGTAGGTGGGGTTGAAAGATATGATTCATGAGGCCTTGAAAGGTGGCTGGAGCATTAGTCAACCCAAACGGCATCACGAGGAATTCATAGTGACCCTGATGTGTCTTGAAAGCTGTTTTGGGTATGTCATGAGGATATATGTGCACCTGATGATAGCCTGATCGGAGGTCCAACTTGGAAAACCATGTGGCCCCATTGAGCTCATCCAAAAGCTCGTCGATCACCGGAATCGGAAATTTATCCTTGATGGTTAGTTCATTGAGGGCCCTATAATCCATACAAAAGTGCCAGCTCCCATCATGTTTCTTGACTAGTAAGACCAGCGAAGCAAAGGGACTAGAGCTGTTGCGAATGACCCCCGTCGCTAACATCTCCTCAACCATTTTTTCTATCTCTATTTTCTGGACATGTGGGTAGCAGTAGGGTCGCACGTTGATCGGTGCACTTCCCTCACACAAGGGAATATGGTGGTCAAACTCGCGGCTCAGAGGGAGTTGAGTAGGAGTCGCAAACACATCAGAAAATGCAGCCAACACGCCTTCTAACTCCTGAGGTACGTTAAACTCCGGAACACAGTCAATACTCCTGAGCTGACCCACCAAACAAGAGGGATGCTCCCGCACCCAACGGCAAAGACTCGGGGCACTAATGGATACCAAAGTAAGACCCTTGTTGGGGGAGCCCTTGAGTACAACTGGTTTGCCATCAAGCTGAATGGTCAAGGTGTTCTGTATCACATCTAAGCTAATTGGATTAACTCTCGCTACCCACTGCATACCTAACATCGCATCACAGCCTCCAAGGGGTAATAATCGAACCTCCATAGTGAACTGATGGCCCTGAATACTCCAACAAAAGTTAGGGCACTTGAGGTTTCCATGTAACTGGTGATCGCCCGCAATTTTAACCCAGAAGGGTTTAATTTCCTCCATATGACAACCCAATCGCCGGGCTAATCCAACATCCACAAAGTTGTGGGTGGCACCTGTATCAAAAAGCATGTTAATGCGAGACTTGCTAGAAAGAGCGGCTAACCTGAAGGATCCAGAGGAAGAACCCCCAAACATAGCATGGATAGAAAGGACATCCTCCACGACTGTGTCCTCATGGTCCTCGGTTATATGTTGCACCAAGGTCAACTCGCCATCAAGTTGATCCATAGGATCCCCCTCATTGCTATTAACCAAGAGGAATAAATGTTTCTTCTTGCACACATGGCCTTTACTCCACTTCTCATCACAATGGTAGTACAAGCCTTGAGCTTGGCGAGCCTGCATCTAAGCATCAGTAATGCGGCACGTAGAGAAATGCATGCCATCTCACGGTTTGGAACCGCGCCTACCCCATGAACGGTCTCCACCCGGTCGCGAGGGCGAGCCGATGGGTAAATGGGGGGACCCAATGGAGTCCACAAGGGGGGGTTTGCTACAAAGAGTAACCCATTTTTCTTGCAAGAGTGCTTAGTGAAAGGCATCTTTCAAACTGCTAGATCTAGATAAAATGACAGAGGACCGTACCTCTTCTTTGAGGCCCAATAAAAAGACGGTCAGGAATGCGAAATCTGACCAACCGGGGTTCTCTGCTAATACTTGATAGTGGACTCGATCAAATTCTTGGACATAAGAGTGCACCGTGGAGGTCTGTCACAGTAAATGGAGCTCACCAACAGCCCCGCCCACCTCTTCAATCAAAAACTTATCACACAAATCAATCTTAAATTGGTCCTATGCAACCTGACCTTTATCCCGCAAACAGTTCCTTGCCCATTCTACAGCTTCTTCTTTAAAGTGAATTACAGCATATTCTACCTTTTGGAAGTCATCCATCGGATCAAAGCAAAAGTAAAATTCGTTGCTAGTAATCCATGCACGGGGGTGGGGGCCTTTAAATCTAGGAAAGTGTGGACGTTGATTGCGGTGTGTAGGGTTACGTGGAGAATCACGACTGGAATAGTCGTGCTCCCTGGTGATGGTAGGAATGCTGACCTCCTGGTGGGAAGGAGGAGGAATGGTGCCAGGGCACTGTAAAGGGGACCCCATAGAGGGCCCAAGGCAATCGACAGAGTGGTTGGAGCCGTGGGAGGGACAGCAAGGGGGGAGGGGTGATGGCAACAAGCGGTGAGGACTGTATAGGGGGTGTGGTTACAGGAAGAGAGAGAGCAGGGTGGAGGGTTCGCAGTAGGGCAGTGTGTAGGGGGCAGCAGGGGGGTTGCAGCTACAGACGGGAGTGCTGATTGGGCTAGTATGGGGGCAGGGGCAGACAGGGCCGTGAGGGGGGTAAGGGTTGTAGTGATGCAGTGGGGATGAGTGAGTCCAGCAAGTAGTGGGTGGACTGGGTATAGAGATAGCGGGGTTTGGGGTTGGGTTTAGGTTGAGGTTATTGCTGCAGGCTGGGCTTGTGTTGGGGGAATGGGTGTGGGTGGTCGAATAAGAGGAAAGGGGGCAAGTGGGCTAGATCGAAAGGGGGCAGGAAGGGTTGTTGGGGTTTGAAGGCGTTGCTGTTGGGCCTAGCGTAGGAGGGGGCCAATCGACAATAGGCCCACAGAAGTGGGGGCCTTGGAGGGGTGTAGCCCAGGGCTCCGTGATGGACCCGTGGGGCATGGCAGCCTGGGTGGCTGGTAGGGTGGCTCGTAGTTGGGGCCCATATCCGGGAGGGGGCCCAAGGGCGGGAGACCCGCAAGAGGCTTGTGGATTGGCCGAGAATCCCGGAGGGGTACTGATGGGGAGGAGCGGCGTTGCAAAGGCCAAGGTGACGGGAGCTACGGCAGCAAATGGGGAGGCAGCATCTACCAGGGAGGCCGTGGAAGGGGCCGAAGGTGACGTCGGAACGTCGATGAGGTCCTCGACTACTACAACACTGTTGGGGCCGTCAAAAACACACCAAGTGCGGTTGGTTGTGGCGACGGGCAACGAGGTGGGGGTAGGCAGGAGCGATCAGGTTGGGGAAGAACCCAATGCAGTGAAGGGCGGCGCAGCACAAATTGAGGCTACGCTGGTGGGAGAAAAATCCGTGCAGGAGGTTGGAGGTGCAAGCCGACTGGATGTGAGGGTTTGGAGTAGCTGAAACATCTGAGCCTGGGCAGCTACGAGAGTGGAAAAGCATTACTCCTGGGAGTCCAAGAGGGTGTTGACCCAGTCCTCCAACTGCTGTATACGGGCAGTTTGATCGGCCATTGTTTAAGCCCTAGTGCGGATAGAGCTGGAATGCACCAGATTGGTGGCTCTGGATACCACTGTTAGGACCAAGCTAGCTCTCTTAATCTGGATTAAACACAATCTTAGAGAAAATCGAGCAGAGTTTCCCCTAATTCATTGATAGTTACCTCCTGAATACAGTCAATACAACACAACCACAATGCATTCAACTACGGATCTCACAGCAGATAACAACAACGGAAATACAAGCTGAATGTAAAGGTGCAGGAAGGAAATTACAAGCAGAAAGTAAATGTGCTGGGAAAAGTAAATGCAGAAGGATAAAGGGTTTTTTGATCATCATCCATGTTCCCTCCCGTCTCTGTCCCCTTTTCTTCTCTGTTAGGCTAATTCTGTTTCCTTACTTGCCCTTCTGTGAGTTCTCTCTTTTACCCTTTTCTAAGTCACATGTCCTTTTTAAGGTCCGGTCCTAACAGGATTCCATTAGAGGGACCATAGATTTTGAGGGTGAAAATCTCCTCAGAAAAGAATTGTGATATATCTACGTACCTGGACACTTTTAGGGTGTCCCTGGATAGCAGAGACAGTGACGGGGATAGCGTAATCTCATGTACACAATTAAGGATGACCCCACGATAGGGATTGCGAGAGGTGGCCCAAGCAAGATGCTTAGAGATGAAATCAGGGTCTGTGATCAGAGCGTACCAAGACTTGCATACGCACTTGAATCGCATCAAACATTTAGTGGGCAGAGTTGACAGAATTTGAATAAGAACATCTTCTGGGAGATACTTGTTCGACATTTTTTCCCTTCGTTTCTTCCCTTTCGCATTGTTTAATCATCTTAGGCCGCCGGAACCGTAGATGTAAAAGCAATAGCCTTGGTGGGTCGCCGCTACTGAAGCTATCATCTCTTACCCTGCTTTCTGGAACTTCTTAAACTTCCAAATTGTTAGGACTCTGCACAACCCACAATTAAAAGGAACAAAAAACTTTAATGGAATAATACTCATTTATTAATGTAAATTATTCCAAATGAATGATAATCAAACTATAAGTCTGCAATCCCCATGACAATAGTAATCTAAGAACAATAATAAGAACTATAAGAATAATAAATTATTCTTAAAAGTTGGAAAATAGTTTAATCTAAGATTAATTTTTTTTTCCATAAATGTCTCATTTTAAAGGTTGAGAATATCTTTTATATAAGTATGTTGTCTTAGTTACCCTAGGTCTTTGAATCTTAATTGCACAACGTCTTGGGATGGACTTGAACTAGGCTTGGTCTTAACACAAATTCTAGACAAATTTAAACAAATTTATGAAACATTTAAGATACTGAAATTTTTATTAATTCAATAAAATCTAAACAAATTACTCATATTTACTGAAATGTGATATTTGCATCTTCTCGAGAAAAAGTGTTTTTTCTTCCAAAGTCTTCTCCTTTTATTCTACTCTCTATTAGTTGGTTAAAAAGCTTCTTAAAGGTACTATCTTTTGCCCAAAAAAAAAAAAAAATCAGTGAATTGCCCTTCCATTGGTTACATGTTCACTGTATCAAGTAACAATAATCATGGATGAACAAGATTGGTTGCCATTCTTTTAAGCCATGTATGTAAGGTGATTAGCTTTATTTATTCTTTGTAGATTTCTCGTAACAAAGTCACACTAACCTTTTGTTTTTGTTCTGTATTAGTTGGTTTCCATTGTATTATCAAATATTTTACTCGAAGCAATGAAAACGATACTCCGTATTTGCCAACTTGTTTGATTCTCCGAAAATCTTCAATTCGGCACTATTAAATGTCCACCCACGTCCTAACTCGTTGAAGGGATCTAAAGGATGTATACTATCTCTCAATCCACCAACAACGTGACAACATGACATGGGGAACTATCCCATAGCTCATAAAATATAGCTGGTTCAATCCACAAGGCTTGAATCTTTGATGCATGAGTAGAATATTACTAATAACGTTATCTTGTGCATTGCCTCTGCAGAGAAACCGACCCAATCCCAATTTTATCATGGTATTTATTAAAATCGATGTAGAGTTATCTATATTGTTAAGTTACAGATGCCCAATTTTTTATTTTTTATTTAGCTAGCTTTTGGTCTATCACATGGCAGCACAATTCCATCCTCTTAACACCCTTATGAATCAAGAAAGGTCAGAATCTACACAGTGAAAGTTCACATGATCAATAAAATCTAATTGCTACTTTGAGATTTGATGATGATGTTAAGTATATTGGCAAAACTCTCATCTCATTTTGCAGAAATGATGATGCGGATGCTATTAATCCATTTGTTGTCTGAATGTAAGGTCTCATTAATGTTTCAATAACCACAATGCCAACATCAATAAATTTCCTACAGCATTGAGATTTGCTAACGTCAAAACACTCAACAGGTAACTTACATTAATCAAAGGCACAAATGGCCAGCAATAAGTATGTAATGCAGCAGCAAAGCCCCTCACCTTCATCATAGTTCAGCAAACCCCAAGTCCTAAAGCAGTATGCCACATATAATGAGGTGAATCAGAAACAATACCACTAAAAGAGCATGGAATCTAACTGATGTGCTCCTAAATGATATGATTTTAACCGTCTCCTGAGTCGTCTTGTTGCTGATCTTGTTGTCGAAGCACATTCCCCTCATCTGTTAAGTAAAACCAGGGTCTCTGTGTAACTCACAACCTGAAGGAAGGAATCTCCATATACTTGGAGATCCCGTTGTTTTTGCCTTACTGGGTCATATAATACCAACCATCCATACTGATTTATCAGTAAAACTAAACCATCGTCCCGAAATTCCAACGGACTGCAAGGTTGTGGAAGGGGTCCGATTGTATACAGCTTACTCCAAGTCCCTTTCGAGCCACACCCATATATCAAACCATGTACTCCCCCGACCACGATATGTAACAACCAAAGCTACAGATTCATTGATAACAGCAACCTCACAAAAGCATGGACTTTGGGATAAAAGAGGCAACAGTGTCTCCTGGAACACCTCGTTGCTCATGTCAAATGAAAGCAGAAAAGTTTGGTCTCCGTTGCCATGCACTAAGGCCTTCCAATAATAAACCCCATTTAAGTAGGAAGGATAACGAGGAGAACTCACTTGATAAGCATGATTGAGAGATGGATTAATCACTTTCCAAGAACCAGTTCTAAGGCTGCATACCTCAACCCGGTAGCTCAGAATCCTCACCACTTTGTAATCATTGGTCTTGGGATCAAATCCGAAGCCAAGACAATTGGTGTACCGCAAATACGGGCAGTGGATTTTGGGAAGCGCCTTTGATTCTCTGGTCGCAGGGTTCCACAACACTAGCCCATAGCTAGGGCGGCAAACATCCATAAATTTTCCAAAGAGACAAAGGATTCCATTGCAGGGACCGTAGATTTTGAGGGAGAAAATCTCCTGAGAAAAGAATTGTGATATGTCAACGTGCCTGGACACTTCTAGGGTGTCCCTGGAGCGCAGAGACAGCAATGGGGTTTGCGTAATCTTGTGGTTGTTATTAAGGATGACCCCCCGGTTGGGATTGTGAGAGGTGACCCAAGCAAGGTGCTTGGAGATGAAATCAGGGTCTGTGATCAGAGTGTACCACGACTTGCATACGCACTTCAATCGCATCAGACATTTAGCGGGCTGAGTTGACAGGATTTGAATAAGAACATCTTCTGGGAGGTCTCTGTTCGACATTTTTGCTTTCTTTTCTTCTCCTTCGCTCTGCCCTACACAATTCACAATTAAGAAACACAAGAAACTTCCATGGAATAATACTTGTTTATTAGTATAAATTACTCTAAAAGAACAATAATCAAACCATAACTCTCAAAGTAATCCTCACACAATAGTAATCCAAAAATAATAATAACAACTATGAGAATAATAAACTACTCTTATGAAAGCTATAAAGTAACCAAGGCTGATACTAAAAGCTAAGAATACCTTATATAAGCATGTTGTCTCAGTTACCCTAGGTCTTGGAATCCTAATTGTACTAAATCTTTAAATTCTAGTTGCATTAGGTCTTGGAGTGGGTTTGGGCTAAGCCCCGTCCAAACACAAATCCTAAATGCTATGCCCACCTCCTAATTTATGAAACGTCTGCGGTACTGAAATTTTTGTTAATTTAAAAAAATCCTGTGACATTTGCGTTTTCTCTAGAAAAAACGTTCATTTCTTTGAAAGTCCTCTCCTTTTGTTCTACTCTCTTTTAGCTATTGGCTAAAAGGTTCCTTAAAGGTACCATCAAGTAACAATGATCATGGATGAACAAGATTGGTTGCCATTCTTTTAAGCCATGTATGTAACGTGATTAGCTTTACTTATTCTTTGTAGATTTCTCGTAACAAAGTCACACTACCTTTTGTTTTGTTCTGTATTAGTTGGTTTTCATTGTATTATCAAACGCTTTACTCAAGTGTTTGCCAACTTGTTTAACTATCCGAAAAACTTCAATTCGGCACTATTAAATGTCCACCCAAGTCCTAACTCGTTGAAGGGAGCTAAAGGACGTCAAACCATTTACGCTCCTGACCACGATATTAACAACCAAAGCTACAGAATCATTAATAACAGCAACCTCAGAAGAGTAAGATCTTTAGGACAAAAGAGGCAACGGTGTCTCTTGGAACACCTCGTTGCTCATGTCAAAAGGAAAGCAGAAAATATTGGTCTCTGTTGCCACGCACGAAAGCCTTTATTGTTCAATACTCTCTCGCAATTTAAGTCTAGTGTTTTTTGCTACACCCATTTGTGAATTAGGTTTGAAACACAAGAAGGAATGATTGACTCATATTATGTTGAAGGCCTAAGTTCATCTCTTCTTAAAAAAAAACCTTATTAAAAATAAGAGTTATTTAAGTTTATAAGACACCTTACAAATACCTTTTTTTCTAATGTAAGACTTTATTATATAATAAATGTTACTTCTAATTGGTTGAGATATTTACTATATATAAATATTATACACTCATTGTAAGTTTATTTTTGAGTATAAAGTGAAGTTTTTAATGTAATATAAAAATTAATAATTCAAGTGAATAGAATTTGTCCCAATAATAGTTGGAATATAAGAAGATCTTGTCTTGGATAACTTATTTAGAATTTGTTTCTCTCTTATAACCCGGATTTATAGATGAAACATGAATGCCCAGGACGCCATTCATTCTCCTTCGATCTTCATTCTGCTCCGGCAGACTCCGCCACAAAAGAATGCGGTCGCGGAGGGAGTCCAGAGAAACCATACTCAAAGCTTAAATGCTCATGAACTTCATCCCCGCCGGCAACCTCCACTGATTCGAGATGGTCCCCCCCCCCCCCGGTACGACGAAGTTGCTTGAGAGTGTCGTGCTTTTCCATCACTTTACCGGTAGTTCACGGGGTTCTGTTGGGAAGGTGTACTGCAGGCTCGTTACTCCAACTGGAATGACGGTTTTCAAGACAGTCCGTCCATTGTCGACATTCCGAAGGACGTCGAGTACAGCGGTGGTCCTATCGACTTTGAGCTGGCAATAATGTCGGTCACGGTGTTCAAATCAATCCTGTTCTCGGATAATGCACTCTGTTTCCTGGGAACAAGGACATGGATGAAATGGCACAGAGCTTCCCGTTGGCGGTAGAGATTGGGGTAGTTGTGAATATTCGTGCTTTAACTTGGTCAATTATCAGTTCCTCGATGAGTTTCATGAGCTCTGCCCTGACTGACTCCCATTAATGGAAGCCATGGATTTAGTGGTTTGGGTTAAGACATTCAAATGTAGAAAGACAGGAACAAACCTGTTCTTCCCTAAAGAATGCTGTGTGTTCGGTTTACTGTTCTAAAACCCACTACTCGGCATCAAACACCGACAATCAAGAACTAGTATCAGGCAAGATATTGAACCCAATAGGAAAGTTCATTTATCTCATGCACCAACATGTGGAAAAAATTCTGACACTGAAGGTCAACAACTAGAATTGCAATCACCAAATTAAATCCTCTGTACTCAAGTCTTACTTTCATCGAGATACACTGGTAATCACCCTTGGTGGGAGACCTCATGGTCAAAAACTATGTGATCAGAGTATTGAGAGCCTTTTGCAAAAGATTGAATTGAAACAAGGTCACTTTAACCCTTTAGAACCTTAGCTAGAGAAGGAAAAAGTATTCGTGGACAAGCGTTCTCCCAAAACAACTTGATATCACAGCAGGCACCAGCTAATCAATCAAAATAGTGCATATATAAAGCAATAAATTGGTCCAAGTCCTAAAGGTAAAGCTATAACATAAAACAATGGGGGCATTAGTTTAAAGCAGGAATAAGAATACCACAGTTGAATCTGAAATTAAGCAGAACACAAGACATTACGGGTTGCAGCTGAGCAGCACATAAATATCTCCACTTTCCCGAGCAAAGTCACCTCGTTACGAGTTGAGAACACCATAACAGCCCAAGAACAAAAATTTTATATGAAGAGGACCTAAAATTGAGAAGAATTAGACACTCGCTGTCATTATCATGGAGGATATATAAACCATCCAAACAGGGTTGATGAAATGTGGTATGAAAAGTAGGATTTGATGATGGTGATCCAATGTACAAGTTAACCATTCCAGATTACTTAGGTTGTTACCCAAACTCTGACTACTTTGATCAGAGGTCCAATGGTCTTGCATGACAAAGATAAGCAGAGTGTTCTTACCTATAAAGTGCTTGTGACTGGTATTGTCCCTAATGTTTCCAATAAATCTATACTAAAGATGCATCTCAAATTGTCAATTGTTGAAGTTCACATGATCGATCAAATGTAATTGCTACTTTGAGATTTAAACTAAATATATTGGCCAAAGTCTCACCTCCTTTTAAAGAAATGGTGATGCAAATACTGGAAAGCATCTATTGCCTGAATGTGAGGTTCCGTTAATGTTTCACTCCAATAACAGATTGCCTTCAGTCGTAATATTTGCTAATGTCAAAACACTCAACAGGTAACTTACATTAAACAAAGGCACAAATGGCCAGCAATAAGTAGAGATGTAGTATGCCATAAATAGGTAACTTACTCAACAGGTAACTTCATCATGATTCCCACAAATTCCAAATCCTAAAGTAGTATGCCATAAATAATGAGATCAATCGGAAACAATATCACTGAAAGAGCACGGAATCTTACTGATATACCCCTAAATGATTCATAACCATCTCCTGAATCATCTTGTTGCTGATCCTATTGTCGAAGCACATTCCGCTCATTTATTTAGTACAACCAGGGTCTCTGTGTAAGTCCAAGCCATAGGGTGGTAACCTCCACATACTTGAAGATCCCGTCGTTCTTGCTTCATTAGGTCATGTAATACCAACCATTCATTCCCATTTCTCACTAGACCTAAACCATCGTCCCGAAATTCCAACAGATGGCAAAGTTGTGGAAAGGGTTCGATTTTAAACAGCTTAGTCCAAGTCCCTTTCGGGCCACACCCATTCATCACCCATATATCAAACCATTTACCCTGATCTTTTGCAAAAAGCAAAGCTACAGAATCATTGATAACAGCAACCTCAAGACAATGATCTCTTTCGCATAAAGGAGGCAACGGGGTCTCTTGGAACACCTCGTTGCTCATGTCGAAGGAAAGCAAAAACCGCCGGCGTCTGTTACGGCGCTCAGAAGCCTTCCAATATTGAACTCCATTTAAGTCTGAAGGATAATGAGAACAACTGATTGTATAAGCAGGATTAAGAGGATTAATCACTTTCCAAGAATCAGTTCTGAGGCTGTATACCTCAACCAGGGAGCCCCAAATTCCCACCACCTTGTAATCATTAGTCTTGGGATCAAAGCCGAAGCCGTAACGAGGTAACCGCTGCGTGGCGGAAAGCAAAGGAAGCGCCTTTGATTCCCCGGTCGCAGGGTTCCACAACACCAGCCCATCGCTACAGCAACGATCTTCCATCCCAAACCAACCATGGAGACAGAAGATTCCATTAGAGGGACCGTAGATTTTGACGATGAAAATCTCCTGAGAAAAGAATTGTGATGCATCAACGTACCTCGACACCTCTAGGGTGTCCCTAGAGCGCAGAGACAGCCATGTGGTTCGCGTAATCTCGTGTTCGCAAATAACGATGACCGCACGGTGGCGATTACGAGAGGTGGCCCAAGCAAGGTGCTTGGAGATGAAATCAGGGTCTGTGATCAGAGCGTACCAGGACTTGCATATTTACTTGAATCGCAGAAGACATTTAGCGAGCAGAGTTGACAGGATTTGAATAAGAACATCTTCTGGGAGATACCTGTTCGACATTTTTGCTTTCACTTCTTCCCTTTCGCACTGCTCAACAGTCTCAGGCCGCCGGAACGGTAGATGTAAAAGCAATAGCCTTGGTGGGTCGCCGAAACAGAAGCTGTTGTCTTTCAACTTGCTTTCTTGAACTTCTTAAACTTTCAAATTGTTTAGAGTTAGAGCCCTACACAATCCACAATTAAAAAACACAAAAAAAAATTCTAATAAAATAGTACTCATTTATTAAATGTAAATTATTCCAAAAGAATGATAATCAAAACTATAAGCCTCAAAGCAATCCCAATGAGAATAATAATAATAATAATATAATAAAATAATGCTTTCTCTTCATAGATGCTAACACAAGTCTTAAACAAACTCAAACCAATTTATGAAATGTTTGCAATACTGAAATGTCTATTAATTCAACAAAATTTAAACAAATTACCCATTTTTATTGCACTAAGATATTTGCATTTTCTCGAGAAAAAATGTTCTTTTTTTTAAAAAAAAAACCTCTACTTTTATTCTATTCTCTTTTAGCTATTGGCTAAAAAGTTTCTTAAAGGTATTATCTTTTGCCAGCAAGGGAGAAAAAAAAAAAACCAATGAATTACCCTTCCATGGGTTACACATTTATTGTATTAAGTAACAATGATCATAGGTAAACAAAATTGGTTGCCATTCTGTTAAGCCAAGTATGCAAGGTGATTAATTTTACTTATTCTTTGTAGATTTCTCTTAACAAAGTCACACTACATTTTGTTTTCGTTCTGTATTAGTTGGTTTTCATTGTATTATCAAACATTTGCCAACTTGTTTGATTATCCGAAAATCTTCAATTCGGCACTATTAAATGTCCACCCAAGTCCTAACTCGTTGAAGGGATCTAAAGGATGTATAGTATCTCTCAATCCACCAACAACGTGACAACATGACACGGGGAACTATCCCATGGCTCATAGCATATAGCTAGTTCAATCCACAAGGCTTGAATCTTTGATGTCATGAGTAGAATATTAGCAACAAAGTTATCAACCCCGAAGTTACAGCACTGTAGAATACTTTGTGTAATAAATGCCGAATTTATTTATTATTTTGCTTTAGCTAGCTTTTGGTCTATAACATGGCAGAACAATTTCATCCTCTTAACACCATTATGGATCAAGAAAGGTCAAAATCTACACAGTAAAAGTTCACATGATCAATGAAATCTAATTGCTACTTTGAGATTTGATGATGATGTTAAGTATATCGGTAAAACTCTCATCTCCTTTTGCAGAAATGATAATGCGGATACCAGAAATCCATTTGTTGTCTAAATGTAAGGTTTCATTAATGTTTCAGAAATATTAATAGATTTCCTACACTATTGAGATTTGCTAATGTCAAAACACTAACAGGTAACTTACATTAATCAAAGGCACAAATGGCCGGCAATAAGTACATAATGCAGCAGCAAAGCCCCTCACCTTCATCATAGTTCCACAAACTTCAAATCCTAAAGCAGTATGCCACATATAATGAGGTGAATCAGAAACAATATCACCTAAAGAGCTTGGAATCTTACTAATGTGCTCCTAAATGATATAATTTAACCATCTCCTAAATCGTCTTCTTGCTGGTCTTGTTGTCGAAGCACATTCCCCTCATCTGTTAAGTAAAACTAGGGTCTCTGTGTAACTCACAGCCTGAAGGTATTGATCCCCATATACTTGAAGATCCTGTCGTTCTTGCCTTATTGGGTCATATAATACCAACCATCCATTCGCATTTCTCAGTAAAACTAAACCATCGTCCCGAAATTCCAACAGACTGCAAAGTTGTGGAAGGGGTCCGATTGTAAACAATTTAGTCCAAGTCCCTTTCAAGCCACACCCCTTCATTATCCGGATATCAAACCATTTACGCTCCTGACAACGATGTTCAACAACCAAAGCTACAGAATCATTAATAACAGCAACCTCAGAAGTGTAAGATTTTTTGGACAAAAAAGGCAACGGTGTCTCTTGGAAAACCTCGTTGCTCATGTCAAAGGAAAGCAGAAAATATTGGTCTCTGTTGCCACGCACAAAAGCCTTCCAATAATAAACCCCATCTAGGTACGAAGGATAACGAGAGGAACTCACTTGATAAGCAGGATTAAGAGATGGATTAATCACTTTCCAAGAACCAGTCCTGAGGCTGTATACCTCAACCCAGAAGCTCAGAATCCTCACCACCTTGTAATCATTGGTCTTGGGATCAAATCCGAAGCCGTGATAATTGGTATACAGCATATGCGGAGCATGGACTATGGGAAGCGCCTTTGATTCTCTGGTCGCAGGGTTCCACAACACCAGCCCATAGCTAGGGCGGTAATCATCGATTAAGTCTCCATGCCCCAAACGACCAAGGAGACAAAGAATTCCATTGCAAGGACCGTAGATTCTGAGGGAGAAAATCTCCTGAGAAAAGAATTGTGATACGTCAACGTACCTGGACACTTCTAGGGTGTCCCTGGAGCGCAGAGACAACCATGGTGTTCGAGTAATCTCGTGCTTGCAATTGAGGACGACACCGCGGTGGGGATTGTGGGAAGTGACCCAAGCAAGGTGCTTGGAGATGAAATCAGGGTCTGTCATCAGAACGTACCAAGACTTGCATACACACTTGAATCGCAACAGACATTTAACGGACAACGTTGACAGGATTTGAATTAGAACGTCTTCTGGGAGATCCCTGTTCGCCATTTTTGCTTTCCCTTCTTCTCCTGCGCTCTGCTCAACCTCAGCAGACCGTCGAAAGTACAGATGTCGTCACAGCCACAGACTCCGGGCGTGCTTGAATCCCAGAATGAGCTTGACCAAAATAATTAAATTATATAATTGATTTTAAATAAAATTGCTTATAAAATAAAAATTTAGAAGACCAAAATTTAAAACTCATCTTTGATGAAACAAAATTCAAAAAATGTACACAATTAGTTTGCAAACTGTTAAAATTTAATAATAAGTAAATTAAATCTATGTCAATAATTTAATAGGTCAAGCATCTGACTCAATTGAAAATAAACGTTATATGCATTATAAAACCAAGTGTACAAATGATGGCCTCCTAATTTATGAAATGTTTGCCGTGCTTAAATTTCTGTTACTTCACCAAAATCCGAATAAATTACACAGATTTATTGCACTATGAAATTTTCCTTTTTTTGTTTTGGAGAAAAACGTTATTTTCTTCTAAAGTCTTCTCCTTTTCTTTTGTTCTCTTTTTAACCGTTGGGTAAAAAGTTTCTAAATGTCCTATCTTTTGCCAGTAAGGAAAAAGGTTTCTCTTTTTAACCGTTGAATTGCACTTCCATCGGTTACCCATTGCTTTTCAAGACCAAGAGGCCAATATAATCCAGAGAAACTTCCTGCAATTTTGATCCCAAAACAATTTCCAAGAGTTTCTTTTCTTAACATTAATGGCATTGAAGAAACTGCAGGCACCATCGAGCCTCCAAGTGCCTAATTCCATAAAGCTTGCAAGAAGTTCAAATTTACATGTCAAATTCTACACCCTCACCATTGGTACTTGGCAGCAACAAGGACCTCTTCATAAATCTGAGCAGCATGATCCCAACTTAGGTCCTGTGTCATCCCTCGTCTCTGAAGTCCTTCCCAACTCTGCTTGTACTCTCTGTATGTCAATAGGCAGTTTCCTAATGCATGTATTAGCTTATTTGCTTCGGCACTGTCAAATGTCCACCCAAGCCCTGACTCGTTGAAGGGGTCAAAAGGATGCACCGTATCTCTCAGTCCACCAACAGCATGCACAACAGGGACTGTCCCGTAGCTCATAGCATATAGTTGGTTTAATCCGCAAGGCTCGAATCTTGATGGCATGAGCAGAATATCAGCACCAGCGGTTATCCGGTGAGCCGTCTTTACAGAGAAACCAACCCAACTCCTAACTTTATCACGGTGATGGTGCTCAACCTCCCTGAGCATCTGCTCTAGGTCAGGTCTGCCGGTGCCCAACATGATTAGCTGCACATCCTGACCCATCATCCACGGGATTGCCTCAGCTATTAGATCAACACCTTTCTGGTGATCCAGTCTTCCAATGAAAGCAATCACCGGAACCTCATCCCGGACGGGTAGCCCGAGCTCCTTCTGTAATGCAGCCTTGCACTGAGACTTGCCAGTTTTAAGTGTTTCCAGGGAGTAGTTCGTGTAACCATCTGAGTTCAAGTATACATCATATCGGGGGTTCCAGTCTCTAATATCAATTCCATTCACAATACCCCTCAATTTCCAGTCATTCTCATTTATGATCCCATGCAAACCCCAACCACCTTCAGGAGTTTTAAGTTCCCATGCATAGCCATGACTAACAGTAACTATGCGGTCTGCTGCCTTTAAACCAGCTGCAAAGATATTGAAGTGCTCACCTCCCACAGGATCATACATTCTGAAAAGATCCAAGTAGTGTTCTGGCAGACCAACATAGCGGAAATCGGTAACAGGCCCCCGACCCTAGATAAAATAAGAAAAAAAAAAATTGAACACAAATGGTCAGAGTTCCAATCTATTTTAAATTCATAGTACTACAGCATTTTGTGTTTTGCCAAGGATACTAGACATTATTTCAGTAATATCACGAATTCAATTGACTTGAGAACAAGAACTTAGTCATTTTTCCATCTCACAAAGAGGCTCTGACTCCATTATCTGCAATTTACCCACTTTGAAGAATCAACTTATGTTGTAACATGTAGAAGAAGATGCAACAGAATGACAACTTGTATGAGATGGCCAAACTTTCTTAGTTTTTGAAGCTAAATTTAACGAGGTATTGCTCTTCTGTCAAGAGTTTCCAAATAGCTCCAACAAGATTAGCAAAGCCTTGAATCATTGAGTGTATTATGGTATAGGAGGAAAAATAAGTATGGTTGCACATCCCTCTGTAAACAGTATCATGCATTCTTATCAAAGGCAGTGTTCCAGGAAACCATAACGAAGTAGAATATAAGAACATTACTTACTGCCTTGGAACAGATACATGGATACTCTTGACAATATTGTGGTCATTGCATGCACAATCTAATGGAAGTAAAAGATGCCAATGTCCATGGTAGACCCATCCTTAGCAACCAGCTCAACTAATCCTTCTTTATTTTGTTTGTGTTTCTTGAATCATTTTAACTAATCCTTTTAAATATTTGTACTCAAGATTAGAATTGAATTGCAGGCAAGCAGGTTCATATATGGGCACCGTAGATCATGCCAGTTTGCCACAAGGGACAAATAATGTGGCATAAATACAAGCCTTTTTCATTTATGCAGTGTTGGCAGCTTTGAAGATTTACTGTTAACACTACAATAACGCTTAAGTCATCTATGCAAAAGCCAAACATGTTGTATGAGATACAACAAAGTCAATTTGCTCAATATATATAACTTATAAATTTTCAGCATTCATCAAAGTACAGAGCTCGTATATCATATCGCTCTAAACAAGTCTCTGGGCAGATAACAGACCTGGTGAGCTATGTTATGAATTACAAGGACGGATCTTGTATATTGCATTAAACCATTGTCCCGATAGTATGCCTTCAGATATACAGGCAACAACGCTGTATGCCAATCATTTGCAATGAAAACCAAATTTCCATCTCCATAGCAGACACCACCACATGGGACATGCCAAGGGACCTGTTAATCACCAAACTGTCCGCTTACTTACAAATAGATGACTCGCTACCAGCAATGCAATTCTAAAAAACTGCCATAGGGACACAGACTGAAAGCCAATCGTGTTGCATTAAATTTTTGGTGGTACATGCCATTTTCCATTTTTTGCTTCTGGTCAATACTTCATAAGAAAAATTCCAAATTCTTTTTGTTTTAGGCATCTCAATATTCAATATAACTATGATGTCAAGTGGTGGGGAACACATCATGCAGACTATATGTATCGTCTAGAGCCAAGCAGCTACCACGTCTATGACTGCCATGGGTTAGCAGCAATTGTTTCTAGGAGGTGTTGCCAACACATGAAGATATTAAGGATTACCACCAGATCAAATCATAAGAGATTTTGCATAGCAGAACCTAGAAGATGATAAGCCCAATACACAACTTATAAATCATGGAAAATTTAATATTTTGTTATCTTTGCTTCCAAAGTGACAATCTGGTGGTTTAAATAGAGAGTAATCAATTTTTCTGATGGTACTTGCATGTATCTCTACTAAACTTCAGAGGTGCTACGGTATAAGTACAAATTGTCAAATTCAAACAACAAAATGAGGGAAAAGATCATCAGTCATTCCATGAAGCGGTTAGTTAAAAATATACCTCAACAGCTGCCTTGCAAAACAATACCATGCGTTTTAAAATATCCTGCAACACAAGAAAAGAAAACACTCAGTGCTCATGAATGACAATAGAAGAATTGAATTTCAGAGAATGTAAATGAAGAATGTCAATCATTCATCAATCGGGATGCTATCTTGTATACTAACAGGGAGAGGGGGAGGAGAAAGGTAAAGCAAGCAAGGCAAACACAGTCCTGGTATCTCTATCCTTTTTTATTGTCAAACAAGAAATTTGATGAGCCATTCGTTATGAGATGATAAAAATGAGAATTATCAATTTGTTGTTCATGACTCAGGATGCTATCTCGTATACTAACAGGAAGAGGGGGAAGAGAAAGGTAAAGAGAGCAAGGTAAACACAGTCCTGGAATCTCCACGCTTTTTCTATAATTCAATAAACCATTTGTTTTGAGATGATAAAAATGCGAATTATCAGTTTGTTGTGTTAGATGAACAAACTCAAACAGAAAGACATTATGAACAATCCAATACACAAGATAGCAACTACAATAACTGCATTAACTAAACTCTGATCCTTCCTTCTAAATGCAACTGGAAATAAAATTACATAAGATGATACATACCTCTCGATTTCCCATATATATATTATTTTCCAAATGGCGAAATATAGGACTATCAATGAAAACAAAATCCACACCATCAATGTAGGCCTGAAAGTAATTTACTTCCATATCCTGCAAGATCAAAGACATTGAATTGCACCATAAAAAAAATTAAAAAATAAAATAAAATGAGAGAGAGAGAGAGTTTGATACGCATTCAGAATGGGAATGAACTACATCTAAGCATTGCAGCAGTTGCATACCTGCCCATCCACCTTATACCTCTTCCGAACTCCTGAATCTTCGGGTTCAGCATAATTCCCATAACGGGGTGCTACTACCTAAGTGAATAAGAAATAAAAGAGAGGGGATTAACAGAATTCATACACTGGCAACTGAACCACTAAACTCATGGATTTTCAATGGTCCTCATTTTCATCAAGAAAATTTGTTCTGAAAAAAGAAAAAGGCAACAACAACAGCAACATCTCTTGCAACACATCTAGCATCCCAGACTCAGTCAACCATGTTGAAAATATCCCTCTTTAGTTAATTATACGTAAGCTATAACAATTTACCATAACCCGGTGTCCACGCCTAGCCAAAGCCTTTGGCAAAGAACCAGCAACATCTCCAAGCCCACCTATCAGAACTCATTAATCAGCTTTTGCGTCACAACAAAAGGAATAAGGACTTACATGTATTGCGGAAGAATGCATGACATTAGACTGTACGTCTTCTCCCACTCTCTTCCCCGCAAGGGTTAAAATATCACGCTCTCCCTTTTGAGCCATGTGAGGAAGTCAGTTTGGCACAAAGGTAATACAGCTAATTTATATCAAGCTATATCATAACATTCTGGGCTGCATTAGTTACTTAGATGAGCTCACTAACATTTACCAAGTTAGCACTGAGTTAAACCAACAAATTGTCCGGTAAGATACTCTCAATGACTGACTATCAAGTGAATCAGGAACATGTTCCAACCAACACACTGGCTAGAGTTGACAACTACGCTTGTGTACTTGCAATTTCTGCCTCATATATATTTCAACTTTTCAAAACAAACAACATAATTATGACAAACAGGTGCATCAAACTTTTTAAATATAAATATAGATATCTTGTCAGCAGCTGTGTTCCATTTTGTGGATATGAAAAATAAGTTTAGAATTGCAAAAAAGGACCCTGAACATATCTAGATAATTTCCATTTTTCGTATTTCCCACCTTGTCTTTGGATAACAATTTCAAAAGATTAATTAAGGTTTAACTGATACATCCAAGGAAATTCCTCTCCATAAACGCTATAGCTAGAAAAAGATCGTGTAACGATACCTGTCTTAGACCATGGAGCACATTCAGCAGCTACCAATATAACATTCATAACATTGGCCCCAGCCAAAGGAGGGGGCTTGACATCTTCAATCACAGGATCCTTTGACTCAGCAGCCACCTCCGTTGAACTAGTTGTATCTGAAGTTTCATTATTTTCATCTACTACACTGGAAGTCTCAGAGGAACTTGAAAGAAAAGAAGGCAGCCCATCAGACCAAACTCTCTTTGAATTAGTGTCTTTAAATCCTTTGGTGGTGTCCACATCAGGGGAAGTTTCGCTTACAAGTGCCACTTTTCCATATTCTTCCTTAACTTCGTCAAAACCACTACTATCTGAATGTAGATCTTCTGGCACCTCATCTACAGCCAAAGAAGCATAGCTGTTGGTAGCAATAGTGCCATTAGGTTCATCAACAGTGCTGTCACTGACTGAAACAAGATCGAGATTTGGGGAAGAATTGTCCCTTCCATCATAAGAAGCTTCATCATCCTCATGATTTACGATGCTATCTTTTATAGATGAAACCATTTTCCTCCTTTCAGCAATCTGCTCCCAACATAAAAGCACTGGATAAGAGCATTCAACACTTGAGATACTAAAAACCAAATAAACCACATGGGAAACTACAGTTCTTAAGATTTCTTGCAATAGACTATTAACAAGATAAAAGGCAGGAGAAATCCAAAGCATGTTTTCTATTGCAATCCAAATTTTTGAATGTACTGACATGGTTTTCAACGTTCTGAAGAGTTTCAACACCCAGGTTTTTAAGGTTCTTTCAATAGGTTTTTGAACTATATCGTCAATATTACTAATATAAACCCATTTTCATAGAGGAGTAAAAACTGCTTTGAGATTAAACACATGAAATACAATACTAGAGCACTTTTGCCAATAATTTTTAGAAACAAGATTCCTTCTTTTAATGATTTTCCAAATCTATGGTCATCTTGATTAATGTACTCAAAATTCTCCATGTCAGGTAATCAGAAGCCAAAGGCCTCTTACCAGAAGAGTACACAAGAATTCAGTTATGATAAAGCTACTGCAGAAGCAACTACAGCTCTGAGAAGTTCCCAAAACAGAAAAACAACGGCTGGATTTCCGCTGAACAATTGAAGCAAACACAATACATAGGGCAACAAATACATGACATGATTGCTTCATATATACAAGTTCCGATAATTGGAGTCCGTTCAGGACAGTGAATTCACTTGCCAACTTGACTATTTTAAAATATGTTAGCAGAAAGCTGCCTTAGAAACCAAATACTGCTTTTAGCTCCATGAAGCGAACAGGTGTTCAGAAACTGCATCAGGGGAAAGCTCACATTATCTGGTTTTTATTTTTTGCCCGAAGAGGTCCCATTAAATATCGTGCGGCTCAGCAAGTCCTAGAAACTATCTCATGAAGCGTATCGTATAAACGCTAATTGGCTCCTATAAATTTTCAGACGACAAGACATTGTATTGAACCCAACGACTTGATCGGCTATATACAAAATCAACTTCCAAACAAGCAAGGCCAGAATCTTAAGCGTGATAGATAACTTCCACATGTATGCTTTACACAAAGAAAGAAATGCAGAAATAATACCTGTTGAAGTAGGTCCCTTTGTATAGCAAGAACCTTCTTGCTCTTTTCGATCGTGGCCTGGAGCGCATTCTCCACATCATTGCCGCCATCTTCACTGTCCGCGAAGCCTCTGGCCGTCGCCTTCGGACGCATGATTCTCCGTCCGTGGAGTACTCTACTGCATCGACCTATCAGTCCATTACAGCTTAAAAATAAGCTGGCATAATCTTCTCCCGCAGTTGTCGAGTACCCAAACGACAAACCCGCATTTCCGGGAGAACCAAGCGGCCTTCTCGGCCGATAGGCCAAGAACTGGAACCTGGGTCGGCGATTGCTCACGGTGTGAAGAAGCACAGAGCTTTCCGACTTTGCGTCAATGGAAAAAGGGAAAGACCCAATAGACGCCATTCTCTGCGTTCGATGTTTTCACCTATGAGAACTAGCGGTCACTCCTACCCTTCACAACAAGTAAATGATTGAAACAACGCACACCCACTAGAGGAAACCGAGAGAGGTAGAAACCCAATTGGAACTGTAGAAGAAGAAGACTCGGAGAAATTGAGAACTGGCTTTTAGAACCGAGAACGGAGAAAAAGAACTGAAATTGACGACGAAGGAACAGGAAAATCTTCACGGAAGGTCGTTGAACCGGGTCCCGCAGAACGGGGAATCATGGAGCAGCTTTTGAGGTACAAATTGGTTGAGAATTTCACAGCACGAGAACCTTTTTTTTCTTTTTCTTTTTTCAATCACTGATTCGGTCCACACCATTAGCTGACCTCTGCCAGACCTTCAGTCTCTGGCTGATCTCCCTCTCTCTCAGTGAGGCCTCTGATTTTTCATCTATTTTTCTTTTTTCTAAATGTTTGATTATCTTATGAACCACCAATACTTTTTGTACATGAATTTAAAACGTGGATGACCTCTGACATGCGACCTACACCTAGCTCAGTGTTGTTGACAGCTTACAAGGCTGCTTGTAATTATCCCCTCTTAATTTCTCGAGAAAATAATCGAAATTTTTTTTCCGAGAATTGTCCTTTTCCATTAAATTTAAAACGTGTAAAGGGTCAGATTAATCGGGAAGAAGAGTCGAGGCCTTATCATGATTAGTTCGCGGATTCTGATTTTTGAATTTTCCTTAATGTCTGGACGCAAATCATTGACAATTCCTGCTCCTTTAGTTCACTCTTTTCTCTTTCCTGCAACACGTGTTATTCTTTTGGTTCCAAGGAAAGTTTTGAGTGCTGTCACCTATGCATGTCTTGATCTGCGGCAGGTAAACTGGAGCCAGAAAAGGAAGTTAGACAAATGTTACATCTTCCATGGATGAATCATAGCTACAAATGGATAACTCCTTTCTTCATCGGGACAAAGAGAAAGATAGGTTCTTTATCAACAGGTTAATAATTCAATGATTAATTATTGATCATTTTGGACCTAAGTCTTAAGTTCAACACTCCAATATCCAAAAAAAAAAAGAAAGGAAAAAGATAAACTCTTCCAATCTTGAAAGTCATTCACCCGCTTAGAATAAATCTTTGGGGCTTCTGTAGATTTTGTCTTCTTAGAAGTTCGGCACATTTTTCTCACTCACCAAATTGAAGAGGATAAACTTTTTTAGGCTCTAGAAAGTTAAAATCAAAATCAAAAAGTTGGATTCAGATGTCTGTTCAAAGACTAGTGCTATAGGATACAACCTAAAAATAAATAAATAAAATTCAGAAGCACAATAGTTGAACCACGGGAAGATATAATAACCTTGAACAGCTGTAATTCGTATGATAACATTAGAAGAACCACAAAAGAAAGAGGAAATGAGAATGGGAAAGTTAGATGGTAGATTTAGACAAGGATAGACGATGGAAGCATACAATAAACACTCGCAATTTCTTTGACACCCAAAGAGCAATGAAAATATAGGGGCATATACTTACCTCCTGCTCCTTTCCAATGCACAATATCACAGGCATGAATAAGGAAAAGACAAGAAATTTTTTCTAGAACATACAAGTGACAGTATAATAATTTAACTTCGTTGTGCTTTAATAGAAATTAAAGCTGTTGTAGAGATGATACTCGTCCAAACTGCAGGAAGTGGGAAAATCACTCCATCCCGCTTACAGGAATAAAAGAAAGTAAGCGCGGTTTGGATTCATCACCTTAAACGCTGAAAATTTTAGTTCCATCACCATTTTCTCTAGCTGATCCATCGACGTTACACTGGCCTTGCCAAAAGGCTGTTGCAGCCTAGTGAGTTGACTTGGCTAGTGCTGGACTTCTGTATCCAGGAAGGTAGTTAAGTGGGATGTAATTATCAACAAAATGGAAACAGGAGCACAAACTCAAACACCATTTGAAGAGTGCATTTAAATTACTAACAGAAATTCCGAGCATCAAGGGCCTCTGAAGGGCATGATGTTCTCCAGCATGCCCTCGATATCTTCAGCAAACAAGACTGACATGGTCTCTTGCATATCCTGTAATAGGCAATTTTCTCTACCAATCCCATATTAGTAAGAAGTTATCGAGATGTCACCAGTAATCTGCACAAGAACAGCAACCATCTTGAAAATGATGAAAACGATTAGCATCTCTAATAATTATCACCCTGTTCATGACCTTCGAAATTAACTTGGCGGCACTATGGCAATCATCACACATTCTAAGGTTCTTTATCACACGAATGGGTGCTTCTGAAGGTGTTTTCATGAGACCATATGCAATGGCCAACTTCTCACTGTGATAACTAAGATAATCTTCTTTCTGCTCATCCTCCACATCATGCAGTACCACTGCAATGTTTGGCACATACCCCAATGGTTTAATCTTGGCCAGCAATTCCCCTACCTTCTCATATATCTGACTAGACTCCGGGTGTTCTTTGTCTTCTGAAACAAAGACATGGGTTGTGCTTTTTATCTCTAACCAGCTCACTCCAGGTTCTTTCTTGATGTTTCTTTCCCTCATCAGCTTCCGAATCTCCACAACTCCATCCCATCTCCTTTCCTTGGCATACATATTTGATAACAATATATATGTTCCCACATCATGAGGATCCATCAGCATGACAGATTCCGCAACCTGCTTCCCTAAACTATAGTTCCTGTGGACACGACAAGCATTAAGCAAAGTCCGCCATGCAATTACATCCCACTTTACTGGTGTAGATCTCATAAAATTATAGGCTTGCTCAAGTAGCCCAGCCCTGCTAAGAAGTCCAACAATACAGGTATAGTGCTCTAGTCCAGGCTCAATTCCCATTTGTTTCATTAGCTGATTCAAGTAGTACAATCCTTCTCGCACCAGACCCAAATGGGAGCAAGCAGCTAGAACCCCAACAAAAGTTATGTGGTTAGGATTCGCTCCGGAAGCTAACATATCTTGAAACACAATTAGAGCTTCTTTACCAAGCCCATGGTGGGAATAACCAGATATCATTGCATTCCAGGTAACAGAGTCTCGGTTTATCATATCTGTGAAAACTTTATTCGCTGCTTTTATGTCACCGGCTTTGGAATACATTATTACCAAAGCATTCCCAACAATAGTATGGTCCTTCAAACCTGACTTCTCAACACGTGCATGTAATTGATCTCCCAGTCTCATCGCAGATAAACCAGCACTTGAGTTCAGCAAAACAGCAAAAGTGTATTCATTAGGTATTATGACTTCGGCTTCCATTGTTGAAAATAGATTTAATGCTTCCTCAAAATAACCATTCTGGAAATACGCAGCCATGAGTGCTGTCCATGAGACCACATTACGATTTTGTGAACCATCAAAAACCTTCTGTGCATTCAGAATGCCACCACATTTCCCGTACATATCAACAATTGCACTACTGAGAAAGACATCACACTCATGGTCACTCTTCAACATCAGACCGTGAACTTGCATGCCTAACTTCAAATCTTTAAGCCGAGCGCAAAGGCCAAAAAGAGAAACATACGTGACATTATCCCAGGCATTACATCGGCCTGCCATCCTGCGTAAAACTTCTAAAGCTTCACTAAGATACCCAAGCTCCATAAGTCCACTAATGACTGAATTATAAGCAAGACCATCGAATCCTGGCAATGTACTTAAAACCTGCCGAGCACCCTCCAAGTCCGCACACCTTGAATAAAACTGAACAAGTGCATTCTTCACATACTGGTGAAACACCAATCCTGACTTCAACACGTACCCATGACATTGCTTGCCCTCTTCAACCCTCCCACTATTTGAACAAGAAGACAATGCAATAGCAAACAAATATTCATTCGGGCGCAAATTGCCAACCGATACCATTTTCTTAAAGAGCCCAAGAACTTCCAAAGCCAACCCACTTTGTAAACACCCCGCCATCAACGCGCCCCATGAAACTACGTTTCTTTCACTCATTCGATCAAACAGCTGGCGGGCGATAGATATTTCCTCACATTTCGCGTAGAAATTGATGAGTGAGTTTGCTTGAAAGACGTCGCAATTTTCGGAGGCTTGACTGCTCGTGATCAAGTAGGCATGGATTGCTTTTCCTACTTTCAAGTTTTTAGTCTCCGCAGATTGTTTCAAGAGCTTAAGAGGGTTAGTAGGAGAAGAGGATGGTTTCAGTAGAAAAGGCAGCGGCCGTAGAGGCGCGTAGGGCCTCGTTGGCGGTCTTGGACTAGGCATTGCGCAGCCTATGAATCCGCCAAATCGCCCAAATTACTGCTCAGGTAGAGAATTTTTTTAGTGATTGGGTGGGGATTGATATAGGCAAGTTCTGCAAGCTAAATCACAAAAAATTATTGTGTGTATTTGTGCTAATCCTATTGTAATTGGGATTTACAGGACATATTAAAAATACATATATTCTAACTAGAAAATAAATTCAATATTAGAAACCATTAAAACACTATTGGATTTTTTTTTTTTTTTTTTTTTACGCACACATCTAAACTCATATATTTAAGTATCAAATTTACTAACTTATTATGGATTTAAAAAGTAATCCATTAAGATCACGTATTAATGATTGATTTTCTAGTTGGCGTGACTAAGCTATACTACTTCCTTTTTTAATTAATTGAGAACTCCAAATGCACATGAATGACATGTCTTTTATTGCAACCCTTAACTCCACTTCTTGTAATATAAACACAATAGTGGATTAAGAAGATAAAGTGGACATAATCCTTTTCTCAATTCTCCATTATATCAATATCCAATTTATGATTGGAAAATAGTCATCATATAAATCCTTACAAACTCCCTTTTGACTAATACTAGAGTAAGTTCTCATTTTTGTAGCAAATATCTTCTTAGGGAATAACAAGTATTTAAACATGATTTCTAGTTTTAAATATTCAAATATGTGATTGTCATTGTTAAATTATCCTGTATTTTCATATAAGCTCATTCAAAGAATGAGAATTTAAGTTTTTAAAAATTAATTTAATGATTAGAATGATAAGCTAAGCATTATAGATCCTTTTCAAACCTTTCATGGAATACAACATAAAAGATCAACTTAGTCAAATAAAGGAGTCATCGTTTAGTGTAAGGTTTTCAACAACACCACTTGCCGTTCATGTAGAGAGGTTTTTAGTGATTAGGTGGGCATAAGCCTTTAACTTTGATGAATTTCTACGTAAAGGTCTATATCAAGCAATTTGGGCATTGAATTATATTATTGACTCATTGACTCGAGAAGGCAATTGCTCCAAAGACGAGCATCGATTCTTGTCATCGCTTTAACTCGAAGTGACAAGCAATTTTATCATTTTTTTGAAGTGAATCAAAGAGATGAGTCAATCTCCCCCGTAAGGAAAAGCCATTGCAGTCTCTTAGTTTCTTTCATTTTTTCTTCTTCTTCTTCTTTGTTTCATAACCATGGAACTTCCGTTCAGAAGCTTATTTGCATTCTTACTCCTTTGGTTCCTGCTTGCAGCTTTACCAGTGGATTGGAGTTGGGAAGTTTGATTGTAACCTTTAAAACCCTTCGCCATTCATGGGATACAGTTTCCAGACTTCGTGGAAAATCCAACGAAGCAGCATCCTTGCTTCCTGTTATATACGAATTCTCAGAGCAATCAAACTATACCGTCTTAGCTTTCGATATCTGCCCATCGTATACCCGAGAGCATGTTCAAGGGGAAGGAGATTGTGTTCTATTATCACTTCATCAGGACACTTTTCCTCTCTCCCAATTCCTCTGCACCAAAACCAACCCACATGTCTCCCTTAACAAACATGCTCTGGATCTCTTTGACGCAGCCCATGAAGACCTCCCAACCTTGAAGAGCAAGGTACCTTTCCATCATCAAAAAATTCACGTCTGTTTTACGTTTTCTTTAACTTTCTCATCTCGGAAATTTTTTTATCAGCAATTATTACTATAGGTCAACTATCTGCACCATTAGAAAGCCTAAAGATCCAACTCAAAAACTAACTTATGAGTTAAAATGACAATTTGCAAGGACGTTTCAAGAGGTGATGAATGGATGACACAACTAGAACGAGCATGCAAAATTATACAACCATTGCGGGCAGGCATTATTATGCGACTAGCAGCAATGGGTCTGGGGCGAGCACAGGTACCTCAATTTCAATTTCATGTGGATCCTATATAATTGCAATAATCGTTTGTCCTTCATATCATGCTATGTTAGACATATCTAGACAGGATATTGCATGGGCCAATGATAAGATTGAAATTGTGAAAATTTTAACAAATCATATTTATTATCTACATATAGATCAAATATACAATTATAGGAATACACATCCAAATACAATAAATTTAAGATATTCAAATTAATATAATACCTTATATTCTTTATAGTCTCCCCTCATTAAATGTTCTCTTATTTTCCCTCTTATCAAATGAATATCTTGTAGATTTGCATATCATCAAGAATTTTTAAGATGAGCTATTTTTAACAACTAGCTATCCCCCCAATGGGACTCTCTTACTGAAAAAGCTTGTCTACTATGTTTTCTCATAATCTTTTCCTTTTAAACTAACATTAAGAAAAATTTATCCAAATACTATTAATAAAATCTACTATAACATGAAGATAATAACTTATAATTTTTAAAATCACAATAAATACTCCTTATTGTAATAAGATATTACAATTATATCATCTAACTTAATTGATCCTGACACTTAAAAACCTCACTATTTAACAATATTGAATCCTCTTTTAGAATACTTAAAACTTCACTTCTTGCACATACTCATTTCAAATTTGCTGCAGCAGAGCATCGACGACACTCTGATTATCGAGACAGAAAGACAGGAAAGAAATTGTTCGTGAAGAAGAACGAGGTTTTTGACGTCTCCATGTTCATGAAATGAAAATAAACATGGCTCAGCTAGAATGGTACAAGAAACGTTGCAAGGACGAGGGAATTGGGTACCATGACGGCTACAGGAACGAAAGGACTCCACGTGACGTTAAGGTCGAAGGTTTCAAGAAATCCCCCACAAATTACCGGATAGATATGGTTAATGAAGCAGAGTAAAAGCCCCAGAAAGAAGGTGCCTCATTTCGTAGCCGCTGGCTTTTTGCCAGGACGAACTACCGAAGAATGATTGAACTATTGGTCATAGCTGAACACTACCGGCGCATGGCTGAACCTTGGAGCAACGAGGTCAAAAGAAAGAACTAAACATTTTGAACAATTGGAGCAATGGCTGAAGAATTAAGGGAAACCAGTAAGTGGTCCAATTAACAAAACGTGGAGGCTATTCTCACATAGGATTCCTGCTCTTGGGCACAGGTCGAGGAGGTTCTGATTTCATGCAAGGTGCTGAGTGGTAGAGATCCAGGTGATATGAACAAGAATTATGCGGTATCGCCAGAGATTTTCTTGCAGGGTAGCAGCCTCGTAAAATGGTGGAAAGAGTACAAGAAAATCATAGAAGATGGTATCATGGGAGCCCTTTACAGTTCAACACTCAATGACTTGATGAAAAGTGGCCAGTACAAAATGTATGCCACCGGCCTACCTGAGATTCCTTGAAATTTTGTGAAAGATATATCATCATTTCGAAACTTCCCAACCTTTTCATACAGGCTTCATTTGCAATTTGGGTTTTGTATAAGTGCAATTTCCAAGGAAACACTGGCTCTAAACCACCCTCTCTCCTTTGAATTTTTCTTGGGGATACAAATAGATAGGAAACAGAATCATTTCTAGTCGATTGCTTGAACTTTTGGACCTCAAGGCTTACTGTAGGGGGGCACCAACACTAGGAGGAAATTATAGAATCTGGATGGCAAGCAGGTACAAGGAATGCGAGACTTCAAATACCATTGTCATTTGCTCTAACTAGCCCCGGAAAGAAGAAGAAACATTACCCTTTATATTATTCACGCGCAAACAATATAAGCCGAGATTAACATAGTAAAGGGGAAACAATATGATCATGTATCCAGAAGCCAGACAAATATAGTAAATCATATCAACTCGTGGAGGATATATTTCTGCAATGACAACTCGTGGGAGCTTTATGTGAAGGAGACTCGCCTTTCCCGATCAAACTGCAAATAGGCTCGCGTCGTGAAAAGCCCAGCAAACCCCTTCGATAAACAACCTTCAACCGCACAGGGAGACTTGGAAGAACATAATGGACTATTATGTCTAACAATTTCCATGCAATCGTCCGTCGTATTCCCAGCTGGACTATCCTCCCATTTTGTAAGCCTAATTCTCTTAAAACTTAAAGCAGGATCCAGATCTGGGTGGTGAGGGAAAAGGGTAGTTGAGGACTCCATTTCATCTCGTTGAAGGTCCTCGGATAACTTCCTCTTCAAACCAGGAAATTCTTTCAATCCTGCAATAGAGCCGACAAGTAGTTGGGCCATAGCTCACGTTTGTCACATGGAAGCCTAAGATTTTATTTCAGTGAAGAATGGTAATCAACTAATACTTACCGGGAAGAGAATCTTCAAGCACAGAAGAATGGGATTCTGAGTCACCACAGTTGCAGAAGAAGTTTGGGCTATCATTAGCTCCCGAAACCCTGAAACACAAAAAACAATTGTTCTCTGAGACGCCAAATTTACAAAATTAGAGTATGAAGAAGCTAAGCATGCCTCCAATGGCATTCAAACTGATAACCACCCTCCAGTACAAAGAGGTGTAAAGACCTCTCGTTTCTGAGGAATATGCATGGTTCTAGGTCTTCATTTTCTAAAAGGAAATTTCGTTTTTCCCTAAATGTTAAAAAGAATACGCTGAAATTAGCCTTCTTGCACTCTTTGCCTTTACCATTTTCACCTAAAGGCCCCACGCACAGAAGTCTAGAAATGCACACATTACCATTCTTCCTTCATTATTACTAGACAAAGGTACTTTCAAGAATGGAGAAAGGAAGGAATTAAGCCTCCCGCCAGCCAGTAAAACTTCTCGAGTCAAATTTTTACAATCACAACAGCTCACATCCCGAAAAAAAGGAGCTCCAGGAGGGCTAACACAAATAGTTGGACTAAAGGTTCTTAGGTATTGGGTTTTCAGATTTGAGATGCGTACATGCTCTGAGAGGATTACTCAGATGGTTACTGAGTCACGATGTCCACAGTTAACTAAAAACAACAGTTTGGCAATCATTTCTAATTTGGAAATTTACCTCCACAGAAAAACATCCATGAGTAATAATAATAACAATAATAGTTATCAATGCAATGGCATTGATGAGGGAATGCAATCAAACCTGTACATATGCTCAACGAAGTCATCAATCAGAACAGGCCAAGCACCTGCAACAAAGATTAAGCGTTAATTTAATTACCAAAACAGAAAGAATCTATCCTTTTCACACACATATACAACTCCTCTGCACATCTATAATCTACATCATTTGCATCACATACAATCATTTACATCTATTAACTTAATTCAAGAGAAGGAGAGAGATGACAAGTGTGCAAACAGCATTGGAAACCTTTATGCTGAAAGTTAGATGCAGTAAGCTTCATTATGCAGAAACAAAATTGATCCAAACCACATATAACAAGTCACAAGTCTTACAAATACAAAAGTAAATGATTAACTTTGTCTTCCTAGAGGATCTGCAGTTCCTGATTTAGCATATAGACAGAGAACCCAACACAAGTTTGTGAGACCAAATGAAAATAAGCAATTAAGAAACTATAGGATCAATGACCCTAACTCTTGAATCGAATTAGTACATCAAACGCACAACAAGATCCCTTTATTAACAGGGTGAATGAATGATCTGACTTCAAGATGTTTCTGTTTTCTTCAATCAGCAATGTCTTTTTCAAACAGTAAAAGCTTGTCACATCAAAATTCCAAGGAACAACACAAGTACTCCCACCTTTTCGTTCCAATTAGGTAACTAAAGAAACATCAAATACAAAGATAAAACTTATATCAAAGAACTTGAGACGAGTTCAGGAGATCCTATCAGTGAAGTGAGGATTAAAAACCTAACACAAGTATGGATATGTATGCCCATTTAATAAATTCAGCTAATGGTAATAACTTGTCCTGTCCATAATCGTGCATAATTAAAGCAATCAACGTTCCTCTTTTTCCCCATCTTTCTTGCCATGCTTAGCTAGCTAACGCAGCATCTACTACAAGACAAAGCATGAATACATAGATCATAGTTCAATGGCAGGATATGGGACTAGAAGCACAATCACAATTAAAATATTAGATAAGTTTTACAGAAAGATGATGAAAGGTTAGATACATGTTGTCACATGACTGTGTTTTAACTTAAAATAAATGACTAGATGAATATATTAATACCTTCAGGATCATACCCCTCCAAATTTTCATGCACACACCGGCTGAAAGCCAAAACTTGCTGCCATGTATCCTCGGAGATGTTATGTCGTTGATTTTTCTATATAAAACTCAATCGATTAGTTATGAAAGAGGAGGAAAATATTAATATTATTGTCTATGAGCAATAAACTTGATTCTTTAGTATAATATTTATTTTGTACATCAAATCTGATTACCTCAACAAAGTCACACCATTGATTAAGCAGTCGAAATCTGCCACCTAAGACTAACCTCCATGCAGTAATTGCTTTGCTAACAGCTGATGAAAAGAAAAGCAGGGTCAATAAGAGAAGAAATTTCAACACAACAATCAACAACTCAAAATATCATTCTCTAAATAGATATAGATTAAGAATATGGCAGGAAATCAGAACAAAAAATTAGTTCATAGAACCAAATGAGATGAGAAAACTTACTGATGTTCTTTTGACCATTTTCACGACACATGAAGAAAACAAAGTCGTAGAAGCGAGAGAATTCAGAAAAGTCTACCTAAATATAAAAGAATGTCAAGGGAGAATAATAATGCACCAATTACAAAGCTAGAAAACACATCCTACACAGCAACAGAAAATAAACCAAAAAAAATCACCTCATACAAGTTTCTTAACCCTATTGAAATAAAAGCTAAAAAGAAAACAAAAGTGACTGAGGAAATGACGGAAATCTTTAAGGAGGGAAATAATTCATAGAAAGGAAGTCTCACCACCAAGTCCAGACGTAAAATGAGCTTAAAAAGTTCATCAAATACCGAAACCCTGTACAAAAAAATAAAACAGCTGAAAATATACTCAAGGGTGTGCTACTATGTTGTTACTGAACACAGTACTTAGCTATACAAAATGATGCACAGTAATTACTACAACACCGAGAACTGTCGATTACAATTAGCAAAGAGTACAGGGAGATATCTGTGCTTTGAAGATTTATGAAATTTACTAAGTACTTAACTGCAAGTTGAAAAGCTCGGGCTGGAGCTCAACCCTTGGCACGATTAATTGGCACTTCTTTTCAAATTTGGAAAAATAAAAAGTAAAAACAACAACAAAGAACCCAAAAATACAATCGTTAAAGGATATTATTAAAACGTACAAAAATTATTTTTATTAGTTTACCTCCACAAATAAAACTTATATCAATATACAGTTGGAAAGTGACCAAACAGTATCCACACACATGCAGCTCACAGCATAGACACATCTACTAGTCCTAAAATAATCTGAAGTGGCCTCTAACTCAAGCCATCTTCGAAATGAATTTCTAAGCTTCAAAAGCAGCATCTCCAGCTTACAGAGATTTATACCTTGAATCAACCCTTGACTCCACAATTTTCGTGAGTTGTGTCAATGCGTCCCTCGAACTTCTAGACATTTGAGATTCATCATCTTGTTTGTAGCCATCATTCCCGTGAACATATGCACAGTGTGATCTAATTTCTGCATTTAAAGTTCGTAAGTTACAAACTGACAGTAATAATTATCTTAGGCCAGTAGTTTGAATGGAAAAAACCTAGATAAAACTTCAGTATGAACATTCAGCCTAAAAAATCCAGTTATACCAAGAAAAAAAAAAATCATCAAATCAACATCACAAACAATGTAGGAAAGCAAGATACCATTGTGGATAGAAATTTATAAGATGTGTCATATAGTATTGTAGAGGAGAACAAAAGTGGTTTGGATAAAGCTTCTCAAACCTCTCCTGAAGCCTTGAAATAGAACCCTTTTTCAAATCAAATCCACTCAGATCTTATAACCTTTTCTGAATGCCTTAGGAAGTCAGTGAATTAGCTGAAACTTTCATTTAGTCATCAAATTCGACCATTTTCAGTCAAAATCGTTTTCTTTACTAGTTCTCCCATATTATAGAGTCAAAATTTGTCTCAAACTTGGATATAAAGAAAGGAAGTAATTAGCACAACACTGCACCTTCGCCGTTAAGAACTACCATCTTTGTTTATTTTTTCCTTTAAAAAAAATTGATGGATGAAGAAGAAGTTAAACATTTAGAACTCCACATACGCTCGCCACTATTACATAATGTTAAGAAGACATTTCTCAATGCCACGCATCAGTGTAGCTTTCACCGAATGATTCGTATAATATACTAATAGTTTTTATTAATCTTAGCTGAGATTTACCGCGCCATGGTTCCCAAAGAGAAAAGAAACTAAACTCAAGAAGTCCAAAACTAGATTTCCCCGCTCCTAATTCCTCGGCAGCCAGAACCAGCCCAGACACCAATCTCAGATTCAACGCAGGCATAAAATTCCCATCAACAATCTTAATTACCAAAGCAAGAAATCCATATTCCACATTTTCTCCGTAAACAAACTGAGCACCTCTACCAACCATACTAAAGAACTCCAAGGACAAAGTTAGAATCCGAATCTTTTCACAGCAGGCACTCAATCAGACGATCGCCAAAAACCTCAAACCTCAGGAAAAGAATCATATAGAGTGAGGAATTACCGCAGTAACGCCGGTAAATCTCGAAGATGTCGAACACGTTCGGCCCCGATTGATCCATGGGCCACGCAGTCGGAGCCCCAGTGCAGTATGATTCGTCGATGGGTACAGGCGTAGCGAAAGCGAGAACTCTAGAGGAAATGGAGAAGAATCGTACAGAGGGAGAATCTCTCTCTCTATCTCTCTCCTCTTCTCTTCGTCTCTCCGTCTCTCTTCCTTTCTTCTCTCCTTGTGCTTAGTGGAGTCATACGCCGACATCCGGCATATCGGGGTACGTATGGTTGCGTATTTTAAAACAATAAGGAAATCATACCGTAAATTACGGTATTTATCATCTTTTTTTTTTTTTATAAAATGATCCATACCCAAACTTTGTTGAAATCATCCCCGGAATCAGACCCAATAATACTTTGCAGTTATTATTTTTTGGTGTGGGATACATACGATCTACTCCTATAAAACAACTTGGTTTTACTTAATTAACATCCTTGAATAGAATTTAAATTCGTGATAAATGATATCAAAATCAAATTAAAATTTGACACAATAACACTTGTGATTACTATTTCATAATAAGAGATATACAATGGATTCACTCTCCACTAACATTGAGATAGTTTGAAATTAGGTAAAGAATAATGTCATACATTTTTCTTGCATTAAAAAGACAAACAAAAGATCTTATTGTTGCTTAGTCAATTAATTCAGTAATGAGTTAACATGAACTTCAATTGTAAAGATTGGAGTATATATAAATTGTAATATTAAAAAAAAATTCTTATCATATAAAAGGGTTTGGTTATTTATCTTGTTAGGTTGATATTTTGAGGTGAAATCTTAATACGTTACAATTAAGTAAAAATATAATTAAAAAGATTTGAATCCAAAATAATTACTTTGTAATATCTCGTGTATACTAATCTTTCCTAAATTTAATGGACATGGTGAAATATTTAACATGTTCTAGCACTTCAAAAATCGAACTTTTGTTTTATGCTATACCGTTATTCTTAATTAAAAATTCATTTTATGTATTTCAGATTAAATTTCAACGGGATTTTTTATCAAAAGCCCAGCGAACCGGATCTGATGACCGGTGGGCCCGGAGATGCGGCAGGGTCGCTGTTCTATTCTATTGTGAATCACGTGTTCCTCAATTGAACGTTGTTAACACGCAAATTTGCATTATTATAATAAATGAATCTCTTGAATAAGTTTGTCTAAGTTTAGAATACGTCTTAAATGTCGAGCTGCTGGAGCTCTCGAAATATATCAATATCCTTTTCTGGGTTTTAGAAAGAATGAAGTCAAACTGCAGCACCTGAAGAATTAGCTCGAGTTACTAAAAGGAGATAATTTCATCTCCTCAATAGGACCACATTTACAAGTGGTCTTTCTTTTAATGTAAAACTCTTCAATATTTTCTATAGTTCAAATTTAGTGTTTTTATATTGATGAAAGATGGGCTTGCGTTTTAAATTAGGTTAGATTACATTAGAGAAAGACTAAATTTAATACAATTTAAGAAATAAGTCAAAGTTTTAACTTAAAAACTAACTTACTAGTTAATAAAAAATTTTGTAGCATTCAAAATTCCCAATGAAAAAATTTCATTTCCAACAATATCAAAATAAAATTTGTACAAAAATCATCCATTTACTTGTGAATTAAGTCTTGGTAAAAATTGTTTTTATATACTTGGGGTAAGGATACATGTCAAAATGTAATGTATCTTCGTTAAATGTCTTATTCATGGATTAAGTGATGGGGATTGGATAAAATGATGGAGCTCCCAACAATGATGAGAATTCTTTCCTCTGTCCGTAGTGTCTATCAAGACGATGAGTTGTGTAAGGAAAAGTCGTAATCGCATTAAGAGGGGATAGCCTTCTCCTCTATAAATCTTATCTAATCACCACCCCCTAGCTACTCTATTCTATAGTAATTACATCCAATTTGCTACGAAAGGATGATGTAAAGAGTGCAAGAAAGGAAAATTCCCCAAAAACTAATCTCATAACACCAAAAGAAAGTTGTATAGAAGTATTTAATAAAGCATAACAATACAAGTGTACAATAGGGCTTCCAATTTATAAGAAGGCTAAATCATCTAAATTAGAAAAACAAATTAAAGTCAACCTAATTACAAAACAATGAGGGTTGGTGTAATTAAGAGAGCATGATTTGAAGAATCAATTCCTATAATTTTTGGTTTTAATTGATGCAGCATTTACTAGTATGTTTACTAACATGGTGTGAAGAATGAGCTAACGTAGCAAGTTGATGAGCTATGAAAACATGACAAACTGATAGAGATAAGAGAGGTAATATTTCTTATGATAAAGAGCAGTTATAACTTTTACTCATGGAATCTGCTACGAAAATCACAAGTGTCGTCTTTCTCGACCCTTTCTTGCATGCAATTGTGATTCTCTGGTACGTGGAAAACATTCCGCATTCTCGCACGGCAATGCACTATATACTATAGTTTTGGCGTTACTAATATACTAGTATGTTATGTCCTTTTATATATATATATATATATATATATAAAATATTTCACATTTACAAAGGAATTTGAAAGAAAAAACAGTGCCCGCATATATGTTAATGTTAATTTTCAAATTAAATTAGTAGCCACGCAAGTCACGTCATGTCCCTCTGACATCCGTTTCATGCAAATCACGCCGCCTAACAAACTGATGACATCTTCGTTTCTATATTACTGCGCCCAGGACGGCATTTATCTTTCTCCCTTCACAGGCACAGCGAAATACAATGGCGGAACTATACCCTCCGGACGAGAACTTTGAAGAGATGTACAGTCTCCTCTACAACAGTGCCCAACAGCTGAGAAGGAACCAGGCCACGTTCGACTTGTCGTTCTATTTAGGGCCGATGCCGGCGACTAGGGCGTCCATCGAGGCTATGCGGAGAGTGCAAGTGACCGAGGAGGAGGCGGCGGCGGGATTGGAGTGCCCGATATGCTTGGAAAATTACAAGGTCGGCGTCGAGGCGAGGGAGATGCCATGCAAGCACAGGTTTCACTCAGGTTGCATCAAGGAGTGGCTGGGGCGCCATGCGTCGTGCCCGATTTGCCGGTTCGTGATGCCGGCGGAGGAAAGAAAGCCGGAGAGATGGAATGGAGAAGCGGGGCGGATGGGTGGTCACTCGAGTCTCTCCGGCGGCGGGAATCGAGGGTGGGATCTACTAGAGGTGGGTCGGGTTACGGATCGTGGGTCAGGGGTGGCTGGTCGGAATCGGAGTCAAGGGGCCGATGAAATTTATGGGGCGGGGGATCAGATGGGCGTCGATGCCCAATTTGATTTCTCGTGGAATCTAATGAATGTGGGTTCCGATGGGGGTATGTGGGTGCGGCGCGTCTGATTGCAATCGGAGTCAAGGCAAGACATGCAATGCCAAGGCAAGCCATGCAATAGGATCGGAGGATGCTTTTGTTATAGTTCTACATGCTCATTTGTGCACATTGAACTTTTTTCAAAGTGCAAAACTCCTATGCTTTCTTTTCTTAAGTTGCTTGAAGTTTTAGGAAGTGTGTACTAAAAATTTGGTGTTTATATGAACTTTGTTTAATAAACTCTCCTATGAAAAGGAAATATTTAGTGGTTTTAAATTATCTTTTAGATAATATACTTTTTAATATGATATTCAAGTTCTCGCTTAGAAGATGATATTCTCTTTGTATGAAACCCACAACTCAAAATAATTTGTAAAGAGGCGTGATCAAAAGACAATAGGATATATTCATAGCATGAAATTTGTAACTCATTAGTTGCAAATAACTGTATTAGAAATAATATAACCAAAATATTATATTGTCAAAATTATATGTGAAAATATTTTTGTAAAAAAAAAATTTCCTTACTTTTGAGTTGACTTTTAAATAAGAATAAAATTTCTTGTATTCATTTCAAAATTCGAAGCCTATATTCCTTTGTTAAGCCCAAGAGAAATTTCTACATCATATTCAACTAATCTCTCTTTCAAAGGTTGCTATTTACATTATAGGTGTAGTGGCCATAGTGATAGCAAATGAGCACCTCATGAGCTTCGATTTTCCCTCATAAGTTCTTCAATAAAATGTAAAACTCCATTAAATTCCCTTCTCCAGTGAATTTCAATTCATTCACGGCCTATTTGAGATTGTAAATTTGCATTCTGATCACTTTCGCAAAGGATTCCTACATAACACTCCAAATTTCGGTGACATTGGGAATTCGGAAACCAAATCTTCAGGGCTTAAATCAACGAAATTGATGAATTGACGGTGGAGTGACGATGGTCCCAACGGTGTGCCACTTTCCTATCATGGGTCGTTCGTGGCAAGTTGCCTTTGAAATCCTCGAGTATATTTTGGGCCAACAACATCATGCAGATTTGGTCATTCCAAAGATTGAAATTCGCCTCGCCAATAAGTTTCCAATAAGTCTCTTTGGGAACCAGACAATGGGTCACCACATCTATTGCCATCAACGTGTTATGACCTAGAAGATAGAATAACAATTTTCATCCTACAAGGTTTACTCTTGAAGACAAGGTTATTTTATAGGTTGGAGATTATTATGATTTAGTATGACCAATATGACTTAAAGAGGAGGTCCACTAAAATAAGATAGGCAACAAGATAAAAGCAAATATAACAAAGTCTTAGTTGTGAGGAGGAGGATGCCATTGTTTTGAGAAAACCTAATTTATCTTGTAATAGTTTCTTAGCCCTAGTTATAGCCATAATTGTAATCTACTAATAAGTGTAGATTAGTGATAGCATAACAATATTATAGTATTCATTGTCACTTTGATTATTAGTTGTTTGGATTGAAATTAAATTGACACAAGTTATTTGCTTTACTTCCTCAAGGATTATGTACTCTCTTAATTGTGATTGATTGATTAGGGCTTGAGTCCTAACACATGTATGGGTTGTTGTAAGGGGAAGCGACATCATTAGTTAAAGTCTCTCGCAAATGGTAATTTTAGGGGGTTGGTTAAGGTTTCAAGGGCACGCTCAAAATGGTAATTTTAAGGGGTTGGTGGGGGTGTTTTCAAAAATAAAGATACATCTAAAACAAATTGTCTCTTACATATAAGCTTGATAAAAATGTTTGTAGGCTATTTCATAGACCTCATCCCTCTTGTCTTGATTATTCCATCTTTAATCTCATCTCTAGTGAAATGTTTTATCCTATTATGAACTATCAAATTTGTTGTAAGCTTAGAGTAACGTCATTGTCATAGAATAGGGTAGTTGGTTCCCTTATCCATAGCTTGAGGTCTCAAGTAATCCCAACATCCAAATTACCTCAAAAATATTTTAGCCATCATTTGATGTTTTGCTTTCGCAGATGATAATGACATGATTGATTATTTATTCTTTTTTCATGATAACATGAAATTTCCCACCTTAACATAAAAACTTGAAATAAATCTCTTTAACATTTGACATGTAGCATAATTGCATCACAATAAGTTACTATCCAAGTTACACTTTCTAGCTAAGAATATACCCAACTGGTCATCCTTTTAGGTATTTAAACAACCTTTAATGTTACATCCATGTGTGGTCATTTTAGATTTTTTGTAGATTGACTAAGAATCTAAGCAACATAATAAATATATGAACTTTTCCACAAGTCACTTGTTAACTAAATGATAGTCTTGTTTGGAACCCCAATTTGAACGAGAGCAATTATGAGTGAATGAAATTATCAAGCTAAGCAAGTATTTGTTGAGCTTCCTTTTCCTTTTATTTTTTGTTTGTTTTTGTAGGTTTGCTATGTAATTTCTGACACTAATCTTTAGTGTCATAAGGGTGTTTGCAATATTCACAAAAAAATTTCCTGGAATTGCCCATGAAAGTTGATAGTTGGGGCATGGTTGTTTGAAGGCTGTTATTTGGCGGTAAGATGATTTAGGTTCTTTGTTCTCTATTGGGCTTAAAAGAAAAGGTAAAAAAAAAAAAAAAAAACATTGATTTCTTCACCAGGGCTTTCTATTGTTGTTTTGCAAGTTCTGTAAATGTCTATAACAAGAAGTTGAGAAAGAAAGAAAGATCAAGGAAAAAAATTGCGGAAGCTAGGCAAAGAAAAAACTTGTTCTCTAATATAATGACAGAAAGTAAAGAACAAGAAGAAAATAGAAAGTTGAAAAAAACAGTTTTATTTTTATATTTAGACCTATGAAGTATATGTCTATTTATAATAAATGTTTGTTCACTTGTAAAGAAAAAAAAATACCAAATATTCTCATAAGCTAATTTCCTAAACTACAAGAATCTATTAGAAACAATTATAAAGGGTCAACACAGATTTCTCATCAGAAAACCTACTTGTACCATGTCACAAGAAAACCAACAAACTAATAGAATTATTGTATTGAATCTACTATTTCCTACTGACGATGTCAGAACCTTGGCAGTCACGGCACCGAGGACCGAGCCGAACCGGGGACATGTTCGAGTTCGCGTCTTTGGCGGCGTCGAGGGAGTCGATCAAGGCCATGCCGAGAGTGCATGTGACGGAGAAGGAGGCGGCGGCGGGTTTGGAGTGTCCGATTTGCTTGGACAATTACGAGGTCGGCAGCGAGGTGAGTGAAATGCCGTGCAAGCATTGGTTCCACTCAGGTTGCATCGAGAGGTGGCTAGGCCTCCGTATGTCATGTCCGATTTGCCGGCTCGTAATGCCGGCTGATAAAAAAAAGCCGGATTCGTGGCGGCGGGATGTTCCTTCTAGTGTCCCGATCGGTGGGAGTCGAGGTAGTGGCTCGGTCTTTGTGTGTCGAGGGAGGAGGGAAGTTGATGACCCGTCGAGTCCGATGGAAGTGGATGATGAAGTTGATGATGCGTGGATGGACGTGGATGGTGAAGTTGACGACGCGTGGGATCCAATGGAAGTGGATTAGGATACCTGTATGTGGGTGCGGAGCGTCTGATTGGGATCGGAGTCATGGGAGTGGCGAAGTTGATGAAGCGGCAACACGACCCACAACGGCAAGGCAAGCCATGCAGTAGGATCGTTCGATGTTTTGTTCATAGTTCTAGGTGCTCGTTGGTACATGAAACATTCTTCAAAGAGCAAAACTTCTTTGATTCTCTTCTTGAGTTGCTTAAAGTGTTAGGAACGGTGGTATACTAAAATTTTGATGTTTGTATGAACTTTCTTTTAGAAACGCTTGTATAAAAGGAAATATATGTAGTCTTAAATCAATTTTTTTGATAAAAATATAACTTTGAATATGATATTCTCTTTGTACGAGGTTTACAGCCCCAAATGATTCATAAAGATGATATTCTCTTTGATATGATAAATTCATAACATGAAACTTACAACTTATATTAGCTGTAAATAAATATCTTAAAATTAGTATAACAAAATTCTAATTTTAGAATCGTTTTTCAACTACTACCATAAACCTAAATTACATCCGAAAAAGTCAATCCAATGAGAGAGCAGCCAAACTCTAACATGGAATAATAAAACCTGTTACATTCTCTATTACACAAATTCACATGGTCCTTCATATGAGTACTTGTCTTTTAGATATAGGAAAATAAAGTTCATTACAATATGATTTCTTATGTTCAATTCAAAATTCATGTTCTGTTATTGCTTCTTGAAATCTTGGAAGGCATGATTGCAACACTACATCAAACCACCGCATCATTAGAACTCAAAATATAAAACTTTGTAGGCTCTTGAAAACTGAACTATGGTTTTATTCGTGATCGTGAGGATTACAACTACAATGTATGGTTAAACTATTTGTAATCTAGGAGGGAAGAAAAAAGCTGACATAAAAGATGTCCCAAAACAGGTTACGCAAGGAATCTAATCACCAATAGTCCCCACAAGAACATCTCCCCTTTTTGAAATGATGGAATCTGCTGGCATCCCTCACAACAATTTCACGCCCAGTAACGAAGGATATGAGTTTGATCACATTATGACAGTCACCACAGAGCCGATGGCTCTGCACAACTTGCAGGGTTGTCCAATCTGGAGTATTGATCAGCCCAAAAGCTATGGCCAGTTTCTCACTGTGGTATAACAACACCCGTTCTTCCTGTTCAACATCAGGAAGCAAATATTTTCTTTCAGGAACATAACAATGCTTTGCAATCTCCATCATCAACTCATCTACTTTCTGGTAAATCACTTCTGTTTGGTAATGGCTTTTGTCTCCAGAATGGAAATAATAAGACTGCTTTTTGACTTCAATCCAACTGCATGCTGGAAGCATCCTCAAACCCTTTCTTCTTAAGGTCCGAACAACACCGGCAGCTTCCTTCAACTTGCCACAGCTGTTGTATATATTGAAAAGCACAACATAATTGTTAAGCTTTTCAGGCTCCATTCCGTAGAGCTTCTCTGCTGCAAATTTTCCAAGCTCTAGATTCTCATGGACTCGACAAGCTGTCAACAAGGCAGCCCACATGTTGGCGGTAGGCTTAAATGGAGCACTTCTTATCAGTGCAAATGCTTCATCTAAAAGCCCCTCTCGACCTAATAACTCAATCATACAGGCGTAATGCATTGCCCGGGGCTTAATCTTGTGATCCCTACTCATTGATTGAAAAATCTCCCACCCACGCTCTGATAGACCAGAGTTACAACAAGCAGACAGAACAGCAAGAAAGGTTACGTGGTTGGGTGACAATCCTTCCCGAAGCATCTGCTCAAACATCTCAATGGCCTCTTCTCCTCGACCATGATTTCCATAGCCAGCAATCAAGGCATTCCAAGATATCAAGTTCTTTTGGGGCATCTTATCAAAAATATGTCGGGCATCTTCTATCCTTCCCCATTTGCTATAGAAATCTACAAGTGCCGTGTTAGCTACTACATCCAACCCAAAACCATGTCGAACTAAACTTGCATGAGCTTGCTTAGCATGCTCTAGTGAAGCTAACCTAGTACATATTCTTATGATTATTGAAAACGTGAAGTGGTCCACTTCAACACCAGAATCACGCATCTCATGGTACAGACAGAGAGCTTCCTCACTAAAACCATGAAGTGCATAACCAGCTATAATGGTATTCCACCCAACCGTTGTCTTCTCCGGCATCTCATCAAAAACACATTGGGCATCTTCAATGTTGCCACACTTACTATACATGTCAATAAGCGCACAAGACACAAAAATATTCTCATCTAAACCCATCTTCAAAGCACACGAATGAAACTGCCTTCCTGCAAAAATGTTACTCAACCCAGCAGATGCCTGAATCATCATGGCAAATGTTCGCGACCCACCATCTGAAAACTCCTCCCACAAAATTAAAAACAGCCGAAATGCCTCAAGATAATCCCCGGAGTCTACAAGTCCTCCGATTATCGTATTCCACGAAACAAAATTCCTCTCCGGCATTTCCCCAAACAGCCTACGCGCGTCAATCATCATTCCACATTTCACATGCATAAGCAGCACCCTGTTCCCCATATATAGATCCATCTCAAACCCATTACTAATCATAAACCTAAACACCCTCTTAACCCCTCTAATCGACTTCAGACCTATGCAGGCGCTCACCAATGCATCGTACGTGCTAGATTCTAATTCAAAACCACCCTCTAACTCCAAGAACTCAAACAATTCGAGCGCCTCCTTGTACCTCTTAGTAAAAACCAACTTCTCTATCTGACTACAAAACCCCGAACTTGGTTTTCTCTTCTGTGCTTCTCCCAAAACCTTTTCTTTCACCTCAACAACATCAATCTTCGACGGTCTCGGCTTCAGCCGTGGCTGCACCCCTTGTTCCCGCGACGAACACCTAATCCTATTAGATTGCCCCCATTTCCTCCTACTGCGCGAAAAACAAAACCCAGAAAACAACGACTTATCCTTGGGATCCGAGAACGTGAAAGGAAAAGCAAAACCAGAATTACGCTGCACACGATCCAATAAGAGGCTCTGGTAACGTAAGAGCGGGATCTCCATGCTCGAACAGTATAAGCAAATCAGTGAATACCGATGGCAGAAGAAGCTGAGAAAAGATCTTACGCAGAGACAGGATGAACTGGATTCGCAATCTCCTCATGATTTGGACGAAGTAAACAATGGAACATGAACGAAAGCTGTCAGCATCGACAACTCCGCCCGAGTAGTTGGGAGGTAGTTGCAATGATCCCCGTAGAGGTTTGAAGGACAAAGAGCATGGCTTAAACGATTGCGTTTTCCCTTTCTAAAACTATTTATGAATTTTTTTTTTCTTAAGGGCTAAATAAAAAAAGATTGCTTACAAAATCAAACTCATAATCTTGAAATTAAAGTTACAAACACAAATCATTATCTATTAGAAAGACAGAATTCATGTCTTAAACCATTTTTCTTTAGAAGAATCATTATTCATTTTATATTATTAAATTGTATCATTGCCATAAGGGATAGAATTTTTATTTTAGGAAAAGCATACTTGTACAAATAAGAAATCTTATTTTGTAGTATTGATTTACTTTTCTTATTTAATACTTTAAAAAAATCGTGTATTTTGATATTATAACTTATACATTCAAACTCACACATACAATATATTAATTCTCAAACCTTATTGTTGAGATTTTTACTAACTTACCACTAACTAATAAATTAAATGATATACTTAAGGTTTTAGGATAAACCTTTATGTTATAATAAATCTAATTTTGTTTTTATGTGTTAGTGCATATAAAGTTTTGATGACTAACATACAATAGGTTAACAATCTTTGTAACTTACTAGAACTCCCTAACTAAGAGTTTAGGAGTCTAAGATACTTTTCTCCCACACCTGATAAACTTAAAAAATAAAAGAAGTATATGGTTAAATATTTTTTAATATCTCAATGGTTGATATTGTAAAAAACCGGAACCCTACATTATTTTTTTTTTGTTTAAATAACGTGTTTGGTGCACAATTAGTAAGGGTCCCTTCTCAAGAGTGAAAATAAATGTTGTTAATAACAATTTTTTTAATATAATAATGCACAAACTCATACGTTATCAACACTTGCTCATAATTATGAAGTTCGTAAGTTGTTTAATAAGGAAGTCTACAAATAAGTGATTAGATAAATGTAGATGTAGGTATCAAGGTATGCTTGAACAAAAACACTCGAATTTGTGTTTTTCATTTTCTCCACTATTGTCTCTAACTTTCAGTTTACATAATTTAATTGCTGGATCGATGCATTCAATTGAATGCAAATATAACTTCCATAAACGTCAATAATTCCCATAGGAAAGTTTTCAGAAGTTCAATTCCAACCTCTCTTCTTGGCTTGCCTTAGGCTAACATTGTTGACTCTTGCTCTTCACATGAGAGTAATATGTAAATCATGGATTAATTTACTAAATTTTCTTGGTGTATGTTAATATTTCGTGCCTTTTAATTGGAAGAAGATCACTGTGTAGAAAAAGGAAACCCAAATGCGGTAATAGTAATCTTTTTTCTTTCGCTTTATTCCCCATAGTTTTGGAGAGGATAGCATGACTCATTAAGAACTAATTCACAAAGAAAAAGATGTGAGAAAAGAGAAGAATAAGGAAAAGTGGTTGCTTTGGAACCTTCGTACATATAAGAAAGAGCATCTTTGTAGTCACTAAAAAATGTAAAAAGAATCATGGGAATTTCGATCATGACTTGAAAAAGATCAACATGATTTGAATGATCAAGAAATCTCACTACGCTATACTTGGACGTGCTATATTGTTGCTTATCATGGAAGCAAGATTTGGAATCACAAGAAGCTAAGTGAGACTGGGCACCTTTGCAGCAGCCATTGTCCATGGCGAATATTGCCCTTTGTTTCTAAAGTTCGTTCATCCAGGAATGGACTTTACATTTTTCTTTTAAAATCACTTAGCAAGAATATAAATAATGTGAGACATTCTAACATGTTTTCTTATAATCACCATAAGATAAAGTTACAAGTTTTATAAGTTATATTTTGCAAGAGAATTTGCACCTAAACTATAAGCTATAGTAAAAATTTATTCACTTAAATAATGAATTGGAATACTTTGTTAGAAAGCTCATTTTTTCCCTTAAAACTACTTTAAGGAGGAAGACAACTTGTTTTTATATAAAAGATTATATGGTGGGATATAAGCAATGTGGCATTCCACCATGAATATTAAGCCTTCTTTTCTGAACGGAAAACAAATCACCAAGTAACTAAGGAGATGCACAGATGAGTTTGTGTTTGTGCATGTTGCAGAGCCCCATCCTGAAATAGGAATATAATTAGCACTCAGCAGACATGGGAACTTAACTCTGTTCGCAGGGGGTACATAGAACATGTTCTCAGCTAGCAGGTCACATTCTCCACCTCACACTCATAATTATCATTCCAGGAGGAACCAATCCAAGATTCTCCAACCACTATCATGATTAAAGTGGTCCCTAGATCTAATTTCCGGTCCAGGTAGAAGCACTGCAATGAAAGATCAAAAAAACCTTGGAGATTGTGATTGAGATAGTAGAATCGGATGCTGTCATGTATAATTGGATGCCAATCTTAAAAGACTGCAATAAAGGGATATCTAACATAGGTAGAAACACAAACAGACAAGGCTTTGTCTTGAAAATGACTTCAAGTTTGAAGGCCAAATCAGTTCTGAAAATAACAAGTGAAAGGGACTTGAAAATTAGGAGAAGTGGAAATGGAACTTAAGATTGAATATGTGGAAAGGAATTGGTAGGGCTTTGGAGGGACAAGCAAATGACTGCAGCCACCACAAAATAGAAAAGGACTCGAAAATGTTTTACTCAATACAAAACAACTTAAGCTCAGGTGTGTCAATAATGATGAGTATGTATGTATTGCCCGGGCATGGAATATCTGTAAAGCCTGTAACAGATACTCCATATCTGTAGGTAAGGTGGTAAATCTAACAGGCAAAAGAGCAAAACAGATACTAACATTTTTGAAAAAGATGGACAACGGATTCATATCTCCCACCCTCAGTTTCATAGAAAATAATAGACAGAAACAGCTATGTACACCATAAAAACAGAATAGGACTGCCAAATGTTTTCCCTATTATTAGGTACAAAACACTGCTTACAAAAATCATGCAAACTTGAAAAGGCTTTCTTAAGCAATGTCAGATAACGACTGACTTTAAAAATGACAGTAGGCTTCTTCAGCATCCTCCTCACAGAAAAGGATATCCAAGAGAACACAACAGACATTGACAAGAACAGTCCAAAAGCTGCATAACCATTTGCTTTCACTCGTGAAATATCCTAAAACCTAAAGGATTAGTACCATCTTCCAATCTAGTCTTTACTTTTCCCCAGGCCCAGAGGAATGATCCCATCATCACGACAGACCAGATAAGATTTGAAGGCACAATGGAGTGATCTCATCATGAAAACAGCGGAAAATAATTATGGTCCTAGCAAAATTGGTAAAACAAATAATATGATTCCAATGCAGGCAAAGAGTAGGCACACAACTATGCAAGGATATAGAGTCTAAGCAAACAGTGCAACCTTCGTTTACAGCTCCTATCAATTGCACTGAACGGTTGTTTAAATAGTAAGATAATTCCTACTCATCGAAGTGATGAGAAGTCACTGCCAACCTTCTTTACAAATCAAGGGACCAAAAACTTATTCATCTAAGAAATCAATGAAGCAACCCAATGATTCTTTCTTAATTACTAAACTTTCTGGCACTAAGAAGATAAGGTCCCAGTAACCTAAACAGGAGAGAAAAAAGAAGTTGGTATGCCACATACAACGTAAGGAACTTGATATAACATGACTACTGAGCAACCAAAAGCAAGGCAGTGCACTCCAAGAAGTAAATATCTTCATGCAAGAACTCTTTATTCCTGACTAAGTAAGGGATAAAACTAAATTCTGCAAGCCCAAGAAAGCCCTAGAATATCCTTGTTGTCATGCACAGATGGCAACGTATATTGTGCTAGGTGGTTGATGATCACTTTTCGACAGTTTGCCAAGGAAAATCCATATGATATCAAATCTGTAGTTGATTATTAGGAATTGGCATTACTCAGATAAACTTTCAAAAATCACATGATAATTATAAGCCAAGCATGATATGATCGAACAGGAAATCATAGTCAGCTGCAAAGTGGGAAGCAAACTGGGTAGACATAATGAATCATACCACCAATGTGTTCTCATCCAGTGTAGTGATCCTGTTCTGGATCTCATCCTCCCTTCACACACCAATCAACCAATCAACCAATCAACCAATCAATCATACCATTGGTAAAGCTTCATGGACTTTATCCGCATAACACAAACATAAAACCATGCTTGTTTGTTGGTGCAGGCAGATAAATCACAGTAGTTACACCACCGCCGCACATCACTTTATAATGGTATGAGGTATAGGACCACAAAGTTCTGGATATAGTTTCTAAAGAGATAATAACCAGATGGACCTGGTTTCAGTTGGAATTCGTGAGCAAATCACTGGATAAACTTTAAACATACTTCATCACAGCTTAAGATTCTAACTTTAAGAGAAATAATAACCTCCAAAAGAGTTCAGATCTCTAACTTTAAGAGCAATCATAACCTCCAAAAGATTTCAGGAAACTGCAGCAACGATGAGGATAATGAAAAAATTCACAACTTTTAAAGCGTAAATCAATTTTAATATATTATGAAAGTCTAATAAATGAAAGGATTCTTATATTCCCCACTATAACCAGCTGTTTATAATCCTTACAACTTATTTAAAGACAATAAAGTTCCGCAACAGACCAACAGGAGAAGGCCCTTCTCCCTTCATTATGGCGATTCCAGTATCCTAATTATCCTTCCTATGGAGATGAACCAATCGCATCAATACTACTTTTTGATCTTCCGTTGCTTCTTTACCCCTGGAACTTCCAATCTACCAACAGAGCACCCACACCTCGCTCGAAAAATAAGAACCGCCCTCCCATTAGGCGGCGCCATCTTCTTGAGCTCTGACTCCAATTCACGGTGGCGATCGCGTGGCAATTCGAATAGACCCTTCTTCAAGCCCCCGTCTTTAACCGAATTAGTCGAATTCTTCACACAATCCTCTGTCTCCAACTGAATATCGAACTCTGCCGCCTGCCTCAGCCCCTTGCAATTCGGATTCCCACATTTCCGACTCGTAAACATCACAACCAACCAGGCAGCCAATGCTGCACAACAAACGCTAAGTCCTATAGAACCATATATCACCGGAGCCGCTGAAACTTCCTCTTTAACCAAATATCCAATCGCTCCGACAATTTTTACAAGCTCAACGGCCAGAAACCTAGCATAAGGGAAGAGCAGAAAGCCACAAGCCCCAATAACAGCAATAAGGATTACGACATCTATCACCGCCGATCTCGATCGATCGCAAACCGGGAGTTTCGAACAATTCGGCGAATTGGGTGCCTTCCTATTCCTACCAAAATGATTGTTAAGCCTTGATTTAGTCTCATACATGGCTGCGGGATGGTCAACAGACTTGCAGACCGAAATTGAGTTATGGTAATAGACCATTTCAAACAGAACCCAGAAACTAAATCCAATCCCGGACTGCACCAATCCCCCCAATCCAATCGGGAAACCAGATCGATCCCCCGAATCTAAAACCGATTCCCAACCGACCCACCCCACCAACAAATCACAATTCTTCTGCAGATCGGGACCCCAGCTCGCATCCAATCTATCCGATTGAATTCGCGGCTGAGATTAATCACCGAATTCAACCCCGCTATCCGCAACAGACAATTTTGATTTTGTATCGCGTCAATTGGGTTAGGCCGGCTCTCGACGTTTGGAAGCAGGGGAAGCAGAGTCGACAAGAGAAGAGTCATTCGTAATCCATCACCATCTGTACCTTTTCTTTTCCTCCCCGCGAGAGAGAGAGAGAGAGAGAGAGAGAGAGAGAGAGAGACTCCGGTGAATGGTTGATCGGTTCAAATAGAAGACGTTTGTACGTTAAGACGACACGTCGGCGGTGGAGTTACGTAGCCTACCAGTCATTTACTAAAAAACCAGAAGAAAAAAGAAACGGGGAGTTTCGTTTTCTCCGACGCCTCTGAAACGATCCGCCGACTAGATAGCATGATGTGTGCATGATTTGGTGGGCCACCGGTTCTAACTCCATGGGCTTGGCCCACCTTCTTCTCTTTGACCTTTTAGTCTTCCAGAAATAATTAACAAAATAAATAAATAAATAAAACCTGCCCCACTAAGATTTTATACATAAACTTACCAAAATTGGTAATTTTCCCATAGGGTATATGTGATGAACCAATAAAAAACTTCCACGATAGTTGAGAAGGTGAAGAAGAAAATTGATTGTGATATAAGTGGTTATGTTTTGTTCAATCTTGTAGGTAAGGAATAATTAGACCTAATCAAAAAGAAATTAATTGTAACAATAACTTATTATTGTTATTATTATTATTTTGATAATTAAAAACTCTTCACCAAATCAATTAGAAATATAACTAAGAGAATTCAACTCAAGATACTTACTTTATAAGATTTCTTATAAAAGACTTCATTTTTATCTTTGACTACACTTCCTAAAACAATTATAGTTTAGTATGATATTAGAATGAAATTGTGAAAATCTATAAATTGAAATCTTCTAAAAATCACGATAAGGTAGCACATAAGGCAATAAAATAATTGCAAGATTTGAGTTCATTGGCAATATTAAGGGATTGGTTTCTTGTACTCTTTAACATTTTAGTTTTAAATTTAGATTTAAGTTTAAGAGTTCTAAATTTTTCACCAAATGATGATCAGAAAAATATAAACAAATGTGTTTTGAGGGTTATCTAATACCAAACTTTAATCAGACAAAAACAAAGAAGTAGGTGGCCGCAAACCATGCAGCAACGAGTTTGGATTGCAATTCCTTTATTAACAAACAAAGTACTACAATTGCAATTGAGTATTTAAATACATATTATTAGTAATTCACTATACTCTTAAGTGTTTCCGCTAGGTTCTTCTATTCATTAAAGAAATTATTCTAATGGTTGGAGTTAAAGTAATGGGGTTTTGACCCGAAACATCACTTTCCTTGTTGATGTTCCTCATTGATCGATGAAACCAACGTTGAAATTCATTCATTGGTGCAGGTCTGAGAAATTGACAAAGGTAAGTCCCTTAATGATGATGCAAATGTCCACTTAACATAGTCCTGGATGCACCTTCCTTGCAGGTAAATGTCCGTGGAAGGTTGCGTGTTTGGCTTCTAATTGAAAGCCATATGAACATGTAGGCTACAAGGATGACTCCGAAACTAATGGGCAACTGTGCAGAACCGTGTCGTGCTGGTCTTTGTACTTCTTGGAAAATGATATCTCAAGAAGAAGAAGGAGGATGAAGAAAAGGACGAAGAAAAGGAGAAAACCAAGTGCTGGACTTTGACTGGAAAACCCAAGAGTTTGCGCGTTTGGTATACAGATTTAGACGAATGGACGTGTCAAAGAGGTCGAGTTCTTCATCTATCATTATATATTTTATATTCAAACATATTATCTAAAGATTACATTTTTTAACATGAAATTTTTATTTTTCTCTGTAGAGGATATATTGGACTCAAGGTTAAGAGATTAAACAATCAGAATAAATACTCTTCATAAGCTAAGCATTTTTTAAAGGTTTGAGATTGAATAAGAATATAGTTGATCAACCTCACTCACAAACCATGATACAAATAGGCTTAATGTTGAACTAAAAAATTAGGTTATGAGTTAAGAAAGACTTTTTAATGTTTAAATACTATTTAAAGATTATATCTTTTTAATGTGTAACTTTTATTTCTAACAAAACTTTTTTTTTCTTAAAGCTGATTATTAATAGAAGAAGATGTTTGAACTTACCAAAAATATATTATGCCAAGATGTTAATTATGTATTTAGTTATATTTTTTCATACATGCATTCACCTTAAAAATAAGGAAATTACAAAAGATCTATTTATAAGTGATAGAACAATGAGATAAAAAAAAAAAATCTAGTCTATAATGAAATTTCAAACTTAAACTTAAGATATGATAACACATTATAAGTGATTCAACTTTTTGTCTTTTAAGATTGATAATTAAAAATACCACACCAAGATATTAACATGTTAGACAGCTACGTTTTCAACTTGTTAGTTTAGTTGGAGCTAGTAGGAGAAATGGCCACCTTCAAGACACCACAATCCCCTCTCCTCTGCCTAACAAAATGATGGAAAACTACTAATTTCAGCATCATGTATGGGCAGAAAAGGGCACAGGATATAAAAAGTCTTCGTGGGGGTTTCAAATTCTTCTCCATACCGATCAACCGCACTCACCTTGAAAACTTTCAAAGTCATGATGCCTGCTTTAACAAAATACAAGAGGAGAGGCCCCCCCTTTTTTAACATTTCCATAATTTTCTTCGTCATCTGACCAATTTTTTATGAGAGGAAAATGCCCATCTTGACATATGTCTTCCTGCAAATAATTTGCAAGTTCCTGGCCCTTCCACGATGCTGCTGCTGTTTTGAAGTAAAAACGGGAGGCTGTGGAAGTTGGTGATTGGGACAAGAGAAAGTGACTGCCACCTTCGTCCTCCACTTTAGGAAATTATGTAAAGAAAGCATGCCATTCCCTCTTTACCGACACTTTTTAAAGTGGTTTAGCTAATGAACTTATCATTTCGTACCTAAACACGTTGTTCCATGTACTTTCTTCATAAAGTTGTTATTGTTTATTTTATGTGTTACTGGTGCATCCGTTTGGATTTCCATGATGACCGCTATGGCGTCCTTGGGGCCATCTATTTGTCCAATTTGGGGGTGACTAGACAGGCATTAACTATGTGGAAGGAGTCCCCGAAGAGCTTGAGCTTGCCTTTAGAGGAGAACCAAAAGTTGTGCTTGTTGGCAAATCTAGTTTCTTCTTTACCATTTTCTTGTAAAAAATGATATCAAGCATGATTTAGTTGATTGTAACACGTTTCTTCTCAAAGAGTATAGGTTGTGGGTTTTCTATATATAGAAAATGCCATCTCATGGAAGCTGGGGGATTAAAGGGCCAAGATTTTTGTAATCTAGTGTATGAAAGACTAATCACTTCTTGAAGATGACTATCTTTAGTGTTGTGTAACCCTACCAACCATATGATGTAGCCGATTTCTTTTCTCTATTTGGGAAGTCTTATCCCCTTCTTATAACATAATTCATTAAAATAAAGTGACACTTGAATAGAAAAAGATAATAATAAGTCAATGTTGATAATGGAAGTTTTACATTAAAAAAAATCATTAGATAGTATTTAATGTAAAAATTATTCCTTAAACTAAAAAATTAATTTTTGAATTAGACTTTATACTTTTTAATATAGTATCATGTTCTAAGGAATGATCCCTTTTAACTTTCATTCATATCTATCAGATACTTTTAAGTTCAAAATATGTTTGGCATATAAAATAATGTCAATTGATGATCTAACTTTCATATTTGACTTGAAACTCTCTAATACCATCACTTTTTAACATCTTTAATTGTTATACGACGGATCCTTTTTGTCGACGAATGTCCATTCAAGCAAAGCCCAACCTTCATAGTCCATTAATACGGCATTTCAGCCCAGTTCCTTAAACACACAAACAAGACAACCTTTGAGGCCCATAACAACATATTTGGGCTACCAAAAAAAAAAAAAAAGGCACAGCTTATCGGATGACGTGGCATGCACAGATGCATCTTGTCTCGGTGGCTTTATAATATATGTTTTGATCGTACGTACGAGGTTCCTTCTTATCATCCCAAGACCAAAAGGGCGAATAAAGTAAGAAAAAAAAAAAAAAAAAAGGAAGGAAAGTTATCTGTTACAATCATGCTTGGCAAACGTGTCAAAGCGTGGAAAAGTGGGATTAAAATCGTCCGATGGCGTGTAAAGGCTTTCTAATTGTTCTTTTGACTTCACGAACCACGCCAGCGAAGTAGAAATCGAAACGTGGATGTGAAAAAAGTACAAACCCCGCAGGTCGGCCTTTGTTTTTTGTCGAGGAGGAACACGTTGCGTTGCCAGAGAAACTCATTCCGACGAGGAAAAAAGCTCAACCACTATTTTTACCCTCTCAGATTCTCCAAAAAGTCCCCGGAGGTGCTTCACACGTGTGCAGGCCAGACACGCGTGTCGACCGACGAACGAGCCAGCGCTTGGATCGACGCGGGAGGTTACCTTTTTCGCTTTACCTTTTGGCGGTGGGGCCCCGAGCATCGGTTACGTGTCGAGACGAGGTCCGATCCCACGTGGTGAGATAGAATCGGATGTCGACGTGGACCCCGACCGCCTCGATGTTACTTTCCAGTTATGGGTAGCCCTCCAGGTGTACGGCTATCTGAAGTAATTCGGCAAAATATCGGGGGAACCTCGGTCGTCCGTTGAATTTACCGGTTTGGTCTCGGAAAAAACAAAATAAGAAAAAGCACAAACAGAACGGAAAATGTTTCATGAAACATAGCTGTCTGTTATAGTTATTTTTAGTTAAAACCCTTTTCTCCATTTCATCCCTTTTATTCTTATTTATCTTATTATTATTTATAAAGTTTCATATTGAGTATGCGATGTTAATTAAACTAAGTTACTGGTCGATTGATTATTAAATTAAATTATTAATATATGAGGAAAATATGAAAGCTATTGCCGACGTGGAGAGGAAGGGATTAGCTGGAAACCCCATAGGCGCCCAACGAAAAAGGGAAGATGAGTTAAGGGGGACAAATCGAAGAGAGAGAGAGAGAGAGAGAATCAAAAAGAGGAAGAAAGAGAGAGATCTCTGGAGGCCACAAAAGAAACTTGTGGCTGAGAATTGAGCTCAGGGGATGCTGACGTGGCGACCCACCTGCCCTGACCGGGATCAAGAAACCGTATAATCGACGAGACCACGACGCCACACTCACTCGCACGCACGCACGCAAAAACGTGTCGGATCGCCTTCTCTCTCTACTTTCTCTCTCTAGAAAGTGTTTGCTGTTTTTTTTCCGAGGAGGAGACACACAGAACAAAAGCCTAAACGGGGAAAGCGGGGGGCAGGAAATGTCGGAAGCGAAGGACCCGGCGATCAAGCTCTTCGGGATGACGATTCCCGTGCCGGAGGTGCCGGTGTTGGGGTCGGCGGACTCCGCTGGAGCTCCCACTGCGTCTTCGGTCTCTGTGGTGGAAGATGGTGCCGATCAGGATCATGCTTGTTCGGCCGAGGCCGTCATGGACAGAGATGGAGAGGAGCTCCAGGCTGAAAAGGTACGGGATTTTGGTCGAGTTCTGGGATTCTGGGTGCGACCCATTATTTTCTAGATGGGGGAAATTACTGGGTCGGGCTTAGTGGGGCTTGGTTGGAGGTTTTGTTTGACTTTGTGTGACGGGTTGGTTTTGTCTCCTAATGGTGATTGATAGCTTTTCTTTGTTGGTGCGATTTGGTGGGTTTAGTTTTTCTCGATGAGCTTTTTTGGGTTGGGTTTAGTTTGATGTTTGCTTCAGTATTCAAAAGTGGAGATTTTTGGGACATGTTCTTTTGGTTGGCTTTGTTAGTTGATTTTTGTGTGCTAATAAGCTTATGATAATGAATTTCCTTGAGTTAGTTTGATTTTGATTGTTTGGAGTTTGCTTCAGTATTCAAAAGTTGATTTTGATTGTTTGCTGGTCTAATTTCTGTATGGATTAGTATAATCAATCAAGTAGCTATCCATTTTCTGCTGGACTACGTTTGATCTTTGGTCATTTTAATAAGGTTATTCATTTTGGTTGCTGGATTTGGATATTGGCTTCTCACAGATTTCATTTAGACTTTTAGTTCTTTTTTCAAAGAAAATTTGATTTGCAACCAGATTTTTTATCCTCCGGGTGATTTACATTATTCCTGGCCAAACAAGCCCTTGAAATTTTGTATTAGTATTTTTATTTCTACTTTTTTGCAACTTAGTGTTGAACAGTGTACATTTTATTCAGTTTGTGATAATTTCCTTTGGTTAATATTTGTACATGAGAAACCCTTTCCCCGTGTTAATGTTTTTGAGTTCTGCGAGGAGTTTCTTGACTCTAAGATCAAGAAGAATCTTTCTTTTTCACCCTTATGGCCTGGAAATGTTTTTTCTTCTTTTCTTCAAATGATTTTCTTGACTGTTGCATACCAGTGTATGTGTGTGCTTTTAGCATCGCCTTAGTGGTAGCTTGGTTCAGTTACTCCGTAGGTTGTTCTTGAGTACCTAGTATTTTGCGAGTATGAACATACTTATCCCTGTATCTTGTAAAATAAGGTCTGTTACATAAGATTGAATGATCATGTGCTTATAGTTACTTTGGCAATAAAGTAAGCGTTAGGGATGCTAGATATTAATGACTCCCAACGGTTAAGGCTTTGTTGGGTAATGAGATGAGTTGAATCTTTTAATATGTGCTTCCAACAATTATGACACCTTGCTTCTAGGATGACAATTTTTCTCTTAGTACCATGTGATTATCTCCAGTCAATTCAATAGGTCTGCAATAATTTGTGTGGTGTGGATTTTTTGTTGAACTGGTTAATAAATTTGCAAGTAACAAGAAGTTGTAGGTCAAATTTAGCCATTTCCTGTGGTTTCTGTCTAGTTTCCTGTAATGGTTTCCACTGTGATATGTATATTTATTCATCCATTTTTATTAGAAGCTTGTTGTCCTCATTGGATTTTGGTGAACTCAGGACACTTTGGGAGAAAAAGCGGCTCAGAATAATCAGAAAGATGGAGGCCAATCTGTGCCTCTGGAAGAGTTAACTAATCCAGAAGAGTTAACCCAAGGAATGAGTGAGAACCCTAAAACACCCTGTGCGGAGAAGGAGACTGCTACATTAAGACCGTCAAACTCTGAAGAAGAACACAGTGAATCTAGGAATTCACAAGAAAAGCCTCTGAAGAAACCAGACAAGATACTTCCATGCCCCAGATGTAATAGCATGGACACCAAGTTCTGTTACTATAATAATTACAACGTCAATCAACCCCGGCACTTCTGCAAGAACTGTCAGAGATACTGGACAGCGGGGGGGACAATGAGGAATGTGCCTGTTGGTGCTGGTCGTCGCAAAAACAAGAATGCTGCTTCTCACTATCGTCACATAACTGTCTCTGAAGCTCTCCAGAACGCTCGAACTGATCTTCCGAATGGTGTGCACCATCCAGCCTTAAAACCCAATGGCACTGTTCTCACATTTGGTACAGATGCACCCCTTTGTGAATCCATGGCTTCCGTGTTGAACCTTGCTGACAAAACAGTGCGGAATTGCACTCGAAATGGATTTCATAAACCTGAAGAGCTAAGGGTTCCAGTTTCTTCTGGAGGTGAAGAAAATGAAGATGATCCATCAAATGGGGCTTCAGTTACAACTACGAATTCAAAGGATGATCCATGCATAACTGCGTCACAAGAGGATGTAGTGAGGAATTCTCATGGCTTCCAACCTCAACTTCCATGTTTTCCTGGTCCTCCCTGGCCTTATCCATGGAATTCAGCTCAGTGGAGCTCCCCTGTATCACCACCTGCTTTCTGCCCTCCAGGCTTTCCTATGCCTTTCTACCCCGCACCCCCTTATTGGGGTTGTACTTTACCGGGAGCATGGAGCATCCCATGGGTTCCCCAGCCATCATCTCCTAACCATGTGGCCCCAAGCTCTGGTCCTAACTCTCCAACCTTGGGAAAACATTCAAGGGATGAGAACGTTCTCAAAGCAAGCAACTCTGGGGATGAAGAACCTCCAAAGGAAAAAAATGCCGAGAAATGCCTTTGGATTCCAAAGACATTGAGGATTGATGACCCAGGAGAAGCTGCAAGAAGCTCTATATGGGCAACACTGGGTATTAAGAATGATAAGGCTGAATCTGTTAGTGGGGGAGGGCTATTTAAGGCATTCCAATCGAAGAATGACGAGAAGAGTAACCATGGCGAAGCCTCACCAGTCTTGCAAGCCAATCCGGCAGCTTTGTCTAGGTCCCTCAACTTCCATGAGAGCTCGTGAATTGGTAACTTGCAATTCTGTGATCAGTGCACGGTAGTGCAGAAAGATAGACGGCATTCAGCTTGTCCATCAAAATTGCCTTCAACCATGTTTGCCATGTATCATTTTGGGCTTGCCAACCTCATTTCCCAGAATTGGAAACCAGTCCAACGGAGGAGAAGAGAGGAGGATTATCCTGCCATCTTCTCTTTACTAGAAGATAGCTACTTTAGCTTAGCCGTAGGAGCTGATTTCATAAGTAAGTCCGTAGGTGCCTTTTGTTTTATGTAAGATGGTTTGCTTACTTCGTGTACATACCTCTATATGAAATAGTGAACCCTAAAATAGTGTGTTCCAAAATCCCAGATGTACTTAAAATAAATTTGGGAATCGAATCCAAATTGAACTTGTGCTCTTATACTATTTATCAGAGGAATTTTTCGGTGCATTTTGAGACCTTTGTAGTTTTAAGATTGCCCTTTTGAGCGGTCCTTATGTGATTCCAGCCCCGTATATTTCACTTTCCCTGAATGCTTAGCTGTCAAAGTTGTGACAAACTTTGTTATGAATCGTCAGAAGTGCAATGCCATTGCCGAAAACTACATCTTGCGGGTAGGATTAAAACTCTTCTTCAGCCGATTTGGAAGAGTCCAATACGGATTGAACAGACCTAAATAAAGCCAGATGGAGTTAGATTTGTTCCTTGTACCTTTGTGGGAAGTAGCATGGTGGCTGCTTAAGAAGATAGCAGCGTTCTTGCAGGCCCTCAACTTGGAAGATAGTCTTGAATTGCTATCACAAACTGCCAAGTACATCTCCGTTTCCATTGCCAAAGAATCCAAACATCCAGCACAAAAAGTTGGAGAGCTGGTCCACAGGTTTTACTTTCTGCACTACTTCTTTTCTGCTTTTTCTTTTGTAATCCCCTGATGAAGAGGATACATAAATTAGGTTGTAGTTTCATGTATGTGGAAATCTAGTATCTATCTCACTCTATCAATATGTAATTTCTGTGTTTATTTTGTATTGAAGTATTTTCTTTACATGTCAATTTGAAAAGTAAAAGTATTCTACATTGTCAATATATTAGCTTGCTATGTTTCTCATAAATAAAAGTATCTCTTTGTAAGTTGGTTCTAAGAAAAAAATTTACCTTCTAACAATATTTAATTACCACATCCATTGATCGCCCAAAATCAAAAGATCTGGTAAATCAAGCCGGTAAAGGACATTCGGATAGACTTTCTGTCGTTGTCAGCAGGGTCGGCCGCCGTGTTATTGTGAGGTGAGCTGTTCTTGGGACCCAATGCATGTGATGCCATTAAGCCTCTTGGCTTTCTCTCTTGCCTTATCTCTTCCTCCTTGTTCTGTTTCTTTGCCACCTGCTTTCTGGGAAATCTGCCATTTTGCTGTGGGTGAACTTCAGCAACTAAGAAAAAAATCTTGTGTCTTGATGCACACTCCTTGGTCCTTAATCAGAACCACGTATGATTAGCACTCATGTAAACCCACGTTAACCATATGATTATGCTTGATTTGATTCCTCATCCTGATGATGGATTTGGCCACTTGGCAAGTCACAGCACCAGTTGTGAACTATGTTTTTCTTATTATATCAGTATTTAGAGGTCATTATAAGCAATACGAGAACTTGCTTACGGATTATTGGTTGCTGCTTGACCATTGTTATGGATAAACGACTTATAACAAGACTCCTTCTGAAAGTAAAGTTCAAACTCAATCCTGTCCGTGGACACATTCATCAATTTAGAGTAATCTTGGTCAGCACGAACTGATTATCAGAGTTACTTTTTTTTTTTCTTTTTTCTTTTTTCAATTCTAAGTTTTATCCTGAGTGGCTACTTAGATGAGTGGTGGTTGTCTCTCGAGCATTCATTTGTGGAGAAAAGTTAGACCTCATCTTTTCAAGTCGTTTATTTATTTATTTTTAATTTAGTGACAAGCATAATTTACCTTAAGTTCTCACACTTAATGATTCAAATTGCTGTTTAAATGACAAATTAATGTTGACTTCCTCTTGGATTGTTAACAAATGGGTCTATATGTAAAAGTAAACTATGTGAATTGTTTATATAAAAACTCAACTCTAATGAAACTTTTTAAATGGATAGGAGGATAGGTTCCACGTAACTCATTCATAGCTTGCAAGCTCTTGCCTAAAACAAGGTACGGTCTCATAGTTTAATTGCATGAATGCAGGCTTTCATTATAACATGAAACCTCCTCGTCTTGAATCCCACGTTGGTTTAAGGATAAACCCTTTGATTTGGAAGCTTTAGCAATTGTTTTGGGTAACTTCAACGCTACTAAAGTAGAGTTTCCTTTGTAAGATACAGCTAAAACTTTGGTATTCGGGACTGCAAAGTCAACTCTTTATTTTTAAGTCGTCCTTTTATGAAGAAATGAACTCCTTAATACAATATTAGAGCACCAAGTTTCAAGACGTGATATCTCATGCATGAAACTAGAATTTCAAATAGTTTATAAGGAGATGAACATACACAAAATTTGTAACCCAGGTTAACTATGCTTGCCTTATAAGAATGTAAAGAATAGAGTAACAAAAGTCTTATATTACCTAAATCTTACTTAAAATTTTTAAGAGTGTTATATTACCTAAATCTTACTTGAAAATTTTAACGATCTTTGGAGAAAAACGAACTTTTAGACAAGCCGACTTTAGAACTTTTGGCAGTGCATGATGACTATGATCCACAAACTCTTTCCGATCTCTCTAAGATTCAACATCTAAAATAAAATAAAGGAAAGACCATTCGCAGGACTAAGTGGGGGAAGGAAAGGCACGCTCTTCACAGAAAGTAGATCACCACCCAACTTGTCCACCTTTTGCTAGTTGCAAAGGCCTAACTTGTGACCACGAAAGTTCGTACTTGTACGCCTTTCAATGCCTCATCAACATCAGCCCCATAAAGGAAGTTTAGGCAAAACGGATTCAGAAGAAACTTTTCCCAGATTTGTTTGTTTTAATGGTTTAAGACAGTGGTGTTTCCTTTACAGAGCACAAGCACGGAAATCTTTGTAACTTTCGCGTGCTCGAACAGTGATTAAAGTGATATAGTTCCCATAATCCACATGCAAGTACTGAGTTTTGGAGCTAAATAAACTGGAATGAATCACTATAATAATGATAAGCATGACTACATAAGTGGTAGCACAGAGAGAGCCCATCCAGGTAGAATCTCTTTTCGTTAAAAGGAGAACTAGGTTAACAGAGGAGCCCTGTCCAGTTTGATGATCTTTAGGGTTTTCAAATGTCATTTGCTAATCTTTATGACATCATCAAGGGGTTCGAAAAAACCCTTCATCTATAATGAATATATCTTTTCTAATATAGTATCAAATGCTAAATTTCAAATATGATACGACTCAAATTGAAACGAAAAAAAGAATAAAAATATTCTTATGAATTCTCATTGCCCTAAGCAGTCGTTTATGACTAACCAAATGAAATGATGCTCGTGTTGTTGTCAACTTGTCACGGACATAGCCCTCCACCATCCCCACAATCCATTGATGTCCCGTGAAGAATGATTTTATTATATTTAATTATATAGCTTCTTCTGTTCTTCCAATGGCTAGTGTTGACTCTCACCCCAGTTGGCTGAGTGCTTTCATTTCAGAGGAGGCCATCTCTAGAAGCCTTGCGAAGCAGGGAAGGCCAATTTGTCCCATCACTAGAATCCAACATTAAAAAACGAAAAGAAATAAGGACAAAAGGAGAATATTATATAGGATCTTGTAAAATTGCAACTTCTCATGAATGATGCTTTCTAAGTAGTTTTCAATTTCAAAAGAAGCACTTATATGTGATTTTTAAAGGTTTACAATTATAAAAATCCTAGATACCAGAAATATTCTTAAGATAAGCTACTTGTCCAAAATAGTCAAACCGTTAATTACATTAAAAAAAAATTAGACATGTATAGTGAATTCGCATTATAGATCAATAATTATTTTATTGAAATTATTGTTTTGTTTATATAGATTAAAATAGTACATATAAAAGATTTTAATAAAAGGATATCTTATGAAGGGTGTACTAAGTGAAAAATAATGTATTAAAGGAAGATAATTAGTTATCTTTCAATAAATTTACTGTCTTTTTGTACAAAAATTAGAAATTCTAAGTTGGCATAAATAGTTCAAAATATTTGTACCATCAATGACGTTAATGAAAAATTAGAAATGTACAATGAATTGGAAATGCAAATCATTCATTATGTATGTTATAATCTATTACTTTTATTGAAATTAATTTTATTTATAGATTAAAATAATAAAAACAAAAGTTTTAAACAAAAGAATTATATCTTTGTGGCGATCTCTTACTTACCTTCTGACATTTTAATTTTTAAGATTTTATATGATATGTCATGTCATGTAATGTATTGGATCACAAGCATTTCTTAACAAGGATACAAATACAACTCTAAACACTAAATTAAATTTCTCACTTCACATGACCCTTTTCTTCTTTTCGCGGCAAACAAACAAAAGCTTTTGTCGTGTTCGAGCCAATAAAAGTCAAATTGCCGTTATAAAAGCACTAGTTACGAAATTAAAGTGCGTTGTTAGATCTGAAGCGGAACCAGTTCCCCAGGAAACCCAAAGGCTGGTTTTCGGCATTGATTCGCAGAAAATCTGTATTGAGATTCAGAAATCTGAGAGCTACCCTCTTCGCAAGATCGCTGGAGCAATAATGGGTCGGCTCTGCTTTCTCAGGATTCTTCTTGTTTCTTCACTTCTGGTCCTGTGTTTCTCTCACGGTATTATGCTCCTTTTGTTGCTTTAGTTTGTGGTTCCATCTCCTAGGAATCAATCTGTTTGAATCTTTTCTTTGTCTCCTTGTCCCTTTTCCCTCACGCGTTTTCCTGTCAATTGAAAGGATTCGGAGGGAAAGTGATGGAGACTGTCGAGCATGAAGATTCCAGTGTTCAAGTTTTGGTTAGTATAGTTTTCTCTCTTTTTTTCCCTTCTTCTTCTTCTTCTTCTTCAAGTTGTGGTTAAAGTAAATTTCCTTCTTATTCTGCCAGGAAACTGTTGGGGAATCCAGGCAGCTGGTGGAGACGATGGACTATGAACAACCTGGGCCAAACACCAACCCGAGAGCTGGGTTTGCTTTCGGCCCTCCGCGAGCCTAAGGCATGAGATTAAGAACAGAAGAATAAGAAGATCGTCGGTGTCATTTTCCTTTCTTTTTGTTTTATAAAGCTAAGATTGTGTAGATGAGTCGATGGCGTTGTGGAAGATGGTGAGAATTGTTTATTAAAGATGTGCTCACCTCAAGTGTTAGGGGATTAGATGAGTTGAGTTCTCTTCATCTTGTGTGAGCATTTGTTAAAAAAGTGGCCTTAAATTTAAGAATAGGATGTTGGACTTAGTTGTTCTTGGATATGTGCAATAAAACAGTATGAAATTGCTTTGAAACAAACATCAGATCAATGGATTTGCGCTTCTGTGAGATGATCCAAAGGATGGTTTCCCTCAAGTTTAATTCTGTGACTTACTCCAGTATTCAGAGCTTGTTTGGCTAATAAATCAGATCGATTGTGTGCCTAATCATCCTTGTCCTTCCCCTGCAGACAGAGGTGCTCATGGCGGCCGACTCCCTGATTTGGTAAACCTTTGGTCCGAGTTGCTTGTTTAGTGACGTGTATCATGCTGTCAAGAATACGAATCTTGTCAATCCTGGCGATCTTGTCATGGTCGAGAATCTTGTTATTATTTGATTGTAATAGTTAATCACCCACTAAATTTATATAAAGTCTATCCTATCCTATCACCGCATACACACTAGAAATATATTCCTTTTGCTTTAAAAAGTTTTAAGTTCGTTCTTCTTTGGAAAGTTTGATGTTGTAAATATATGATTATTGGATGCCGTTTAAAATATATTTTATCAATTTATAAGTTAGTTTTAAGCTAAATTTGAAGCTTATTATTAATATACCTACCTCTTTTATGTCAGTGTCCAACAACTCAAACTTTAGTTTAACACCCATCAATTGTGAAATTGGATTCTAATGTGAGTCTTGTATATTAATAGGCAATGAATTCTACATTATTAAAAAAATAAAAATTTTATTTATAAAATAATAAATTTCATCACTTAATGTTTTAAGGTTTTAAGTTGAATATGATTTATTTTTTATAAAATCTAATATAGTATTAGAATCAAGTTTTACATTAATACTTCTATGGATATAAATCAAATATTTAATAGTAAAAGTGACACTGTAGTATAGTCTAGGTTGGATCATTATGGTGAGAGATCATGTTAAATAAATAGTATAAAATTATTTCACATTATTAAGTATTTGCTTAAAGTCCCTATAGGCTCTCATTGATTTAAACATACACATTGTCTATGTATTGTGACATCATAATAGTCATATAATTTGATTATCATAATGAAGGAGTATTAAAATAATAACAATGATCTTTTATTATGAAAGGAATTAAAAATCTTATTTATAAGATAATGTGTTCTATTACTTAATACTTTAACGTTTTAAATTAGATATAAGTTATTTTTATAAAGTTTAAAATTTAATTATTTATGTCTTAATATGATATCTTACCGTAATTATTTTCTCTAATGTATCATTATGGAAGCCTAATTTGATCTTACATTGGCTCACTCTGGTTACCATAAAGTCTTAACGTAACACCATTTCAATTATATAAGAACTCAGTAGTATCAGTGCCTTCACATGATGTTTGATTACAGGATCAAAAATTTAAGCATCCATGGATTATAAAAGACCCTCGGTGTGATGGAAAATATAAAATTATTTGACTTCATGGGGTTCCCTTCACGAGGCTTATTATACAATATGTTGAACACCCTGCATCCCATTACATTCCGTGCTCGAATAAAAAATGCAGGTATCCGAGAATGCTAGCCGATCTATGACCGACCACCTGCTGTTTTTACGTACGTTATTAAGATAAACTGGGTTTTGTCGCGAAAACGCTGGTTCTTGGGCGGTGGCTCTTGTCGTTGTTCAAGTAGGTTTGTTCATAATTCCATTCATCAATCAATCAATCAATTTTGGTAGCAGCATTAAAGTATACTTTTGGTAGATAATTCCAACTTCCTGCATAAGTTCTAACATAATATGCTCTTGCTTCGGTCAGCTTAAGAGGCATGAGTTTCTTCTTTCCTCGGCCTATCTTGCTGGTTAAGGAGGCGACAATGGTGGTCTGTGAAAGGAGTCTGAAACATCTCAGGTTTCAAAGGGGGACAACCACCTTAGTCCAAACTGAGTTTCTTCGATAAAAATTAGAGCTTGGAGAAGAAGACAAAGCTTCTATCCTGCTTGTGACACTAGGGTGATGCTGGAAGCATGGCCGATTCTAGTGACCTTTTGCTTTAGGTACACGTTATAAATAAAACGACACATACAAGGTACATCTTCTTCCCAGTCATTCATGGCCAACTACCACAGACTGACTTCACTGCATGGGCCTCCTTCTTGTCCCTGTTACGCCACTCCCTTTCGTGGACAGAGGATCGCACAAAAGATTCTTCACGGCTTGGCTGCTCCTTCAATCCACTAATCTTGCTAGTTGGGCTTACCTTGGATATTTATAACAGCTCTCATTTCAAATGAATTTGTCATGATTTTAGATTTTGGTGGGCTTAGACTTATACAAGCCTAAGATTATAATGATATTTAAATAAAATATGTTGAGATTATTTTTTAAATTTAAATATTTTGATTTAATAGTTGAATTTGAGTTGTGTTGAGAAAGTCTATTATGACCTTAAAATTAACTTATAAGAAATGAATATATATTTTATCTTATAAATATTTGTCAAATAAGATTTGAATAATTTATGACACTTTTATTCTTGAAAAAAATCTCATGTCGAGTAAGGAAGAGAATAAAATGAGTTTATAAGTGTAAAGGTAAAATTTTCTTGAAAGCTAGCTTTTAAGAAAGGTGGAAGCCTAAGAATATTATAACTAGATTAGATATGTGATTGAAGAGATTGGTGAGAAAAGTTTCACGTCATGTTAATGAGAATATTATGTTGCCAAATACTAATATTGCCAGCCATAGAGAATATTCAGATTTAATGTAAATATATTCTGAATATATGCAATTATTAGATTTTCCATGTATAGGTAGGTCCAATCCTGTATATATACAGGTTGAGTCTATGTAATTAGTTACTGCAATATCAATACATAGAATTTCTCCCACTCGTGCTCTCTTTATTTTTATATGGTATCAAGAGCCTAACGATTCTGAGCTCTTTTTTTTCGCTTCTGCAATTTTTCCTCCACAAGTGATTCATTCTGTTGCAGCGTTTCTTTTCATAAACCCTACCTGCCCACCCGTTCTTTTATCTCTTTCTTCCCCCACCACCGACCTGTTATTCCTTTTACCCTACCTGACTTCACACCGACCCGGTTCCTCTGTTTTACCCGTTTTGCCCTTTTCCCTATCTGAATTCACATAATTACCCCCGAACCCTAGCTGTCGCACCATGATCTCAGGGTAATTCTTTCACTGCCCTACTTATTTATGTCAATGATATCCTCATTACAGGAAATAATCAAGCAGCTATCTCCGACTTGAAGAACTATCTGAATTCCACTTTTTCCATGAAAGATCTTGGACACTCCAAGTTCTTCCTTGGTATCGAGATTGCTCGCTCACGACAAGGGATTTCTCTCAGTCAACGTAAATACACCTTGGAGCTCATTTCTGAAGCCGGATTAGTGGGCTCAAAACCTTCTCTAATTCCTACGAAATAGAACAAGAAATTCACAAGTGTTGAATATGATGCTAGCTCACCAGAAGACAGTCATGATCCACCACTTAACGACCCATTGGTTTATTAGAGACTTGTGGGCAGATTAATATATTTGACCCTTACTTGACCTGACATCACATTCCCAGTACAATTACTCAGCCAATTTATGCATGCACCTAAGCAATCCCACATGGAAGCAACCATGAGAGTGATTAGATACCTGAAGAGTTGTCCAGGTCTTGGCCTTATGTTCCCCACATCATCCAAATTGGAGATTAAAGCTTTCTGTGACTCAAACTATAACACTTGCTCCATGACACAACGATCCACTACAGGTTTCTGCATAATGCTTGGAGACTCATTGATATCTTGGCGATCAAAGAAGCAACCTACTGTTTCTTTGTCATCTACCGAAGCAGAATATCGAGCTATGCAAGTAACGGCTTGTGAAATAATATGGCTCATGGGATTACTCAAAGATTTTGGTTTTTATCTTCGACAACCAGCACTCCTATTCTGTGATAACAAAGCAGCAGAGAAGATTGCGGTAAATCTGATTTTCCATGAAAGAACAAAGCATATTGAGGTCGATTGTCATTATGTTAGAGAAAAATTACAACAAGGAATCATTGCCACACGTCATGTTTCCACTAGAGAACAACCGGCGGATATGTTCACAAAGGCACTATGCAGCAAGCAACATTGGCATCTTCTCTCCAAGCTCGGAGTATTTGATTTGTTCAAATCTCTGACTTGAGGGGGAGTGTTAATGAGAATATTACGTTGCCAAATACCAATATTGCTAGCCATAGAGAATATTCAGATTTAATGTAAATATATTTTTGAATATATGCAATTATTAGATTTTCCATGTATAGGTAGGTCCAATCCTGTATATACACAGGCTGAGTCTATGTAATTAGTTACTGCAATATCAATACATAGAATTTCTCCCACTCGTGCTCTCTCTATTTTGATACGTCGGTAAATAAGAAAGTAAAAATAAATTTATAATATGCTCCCATAAAGCTAACGTGGATTGCAGGTTTTATTATAGTGGTAATATTATTTCCTTTCATATATGGGAAATACATTTCTTGAACTTAGAATTTTATACTATATTATGAAAATCCATTACTTTCATTAAACAAACTTGTAAGAAGGGAGTCTGTATTTTACTTTGAAGGTACTTTTAAAACATGATTCTTCACACCATCCTTGACAAGTTATCAAAATTTGCTTAAGAAATATTATTATTATTATTATAAATCTTTGTCAAAGGTCAAAGGTTAGAAGTCATTCGGCTTAAAGTCGGAGAGTGTGAAGGGTTGAATACCAGAGGAAACCTGTCTAACTTATGTAGATAGAGATTCTCTCCCGCAAGCCATGTACACATTTGGTCCCTGTGGCAATGTCCTGGACATTTCCTCAACCACAATGTCAAGAAGAAGACGAAATACCCAACTCCTTTCTTTAATTTAATCCTTCGAAAGGAAACATAACCTCGTAATTATATTATGAGGTGTTAGTTCAGGGCAGAGTTTTTCCACTGAACAGACAACAGATGACATATTCATGACAGGACTTCTCTCCACGAGGAGCTGTCCTGTCCTGGAATCTTTGGGCTCAAATGGTTGTTGAACCATCATCCTCCCGAAACCACTCGAGCTTCTACATGAGTGCCAAAAGAACAGAACCTACCTGACTTCGAAGAACTTTCATCAGGTCTAATCTGCAGAATATAAAACATGAAAGTAGGTGAAGATTAAAAAAGCACTTTCATAAGGCATGGAGGTAATTACCAGGAATCCCGATTCCCACTGAAGAGACGAGTCGGTGATGCCCTTCTTAGTTTCGAGGAAAAGTTTTTGGCATGATGTTTGAGATTGTAGAGTCAACCTAGGACAACTTGATGCCTCTCTAATTTAACGGGATTAACTTTAGATAATAGCAATCTTGCATGTGATTATCATTGAGACGAGAAGCATCAATCAATCTTCTAAGAAAATCCTCACGAAGAACGAAAAGAAAAGAGACATTATCCTTTCGGAAAGGCCTAGGTCCACTCTACTGCCCTTCCTGGAAGGAGGTTGAAGGAAAGGAAGAGGTGGTACCTGAGCAGGTTCTAGTGGGAATGATGCTGTAGCCATTACCGAACCCTTTTGGCGTAGGATGGACATTAAGAGAGAGAGATTATGATTGTTTTTTCATTTTGGTTATTATTCATAATATGATTTTTTTTGTTTTTTTGACATGTATCCAAATAATACTTGCTCTTAATTAAGTTAGACACTTGTTGACAAGACATATTTACATATACAGTTTTTCAAAATCTCATAATCCTACAACGTGATCCACTCCATGCAGCTCAACAGCAAAGGAGCGTATTGAACGGAGAAAAGGACCAAATATTGGTAGTTTCCGTCGAAGACTAGACCAGACCCCAGTGGCAAGAAAGCCGGGTGCTGATCAAGAGGGACCCCTGACAAGACAGGCTTGACCAGAACACCGGCCTGAACCCTTCGCCACTGCACTGGCTTTCCCTTCTCTCACGTCCAAGAACTGCCGTGAGTGGAACGGAAGGTCTGTGGTTCTTCCCAGGTTCTCTGAATTCCAGGTCAGGAATCCAAACACACCCATGAGAACTTGCCATGATTTTTGGAGGCCAATTACCAGGCAATGTCACGAGTCCATCTACTGACTCCAAACAGTAAGTAGAACACGATAGATAGACTCAAGGATTACTTAATGAAAAACTTATGTTACTGTTTACTAAGCAGTTTTATGATGGACCAATCTATAATTTATGGGACATAAATTTCAAGAACTTAGATCATAATAAGGCGTTTTATTAAGAATCTAAACTTTGATACTACTTAAAAAAACTTAATCTTATTCAAGAGTTGACAAAAAAAAACAAATAACTATTTCTTTATTATAATCAAGATTTCTAGCTTATGACTGTAGTTGATATTAATATGAATACTTATGGTAGAGATCTTGCAAAATAACCATCACTAGATTCAAATATTTAATTGTATTTCTAATTGGCTGAATATATTTTGTGGCCGTCGTTGTTTTTAAGTTTAAGCTATAACCAACATTTGGCAGGAGTTAAGGGTTATAAAAAATAAAATAAAAAAGTTTGTAAATAAAGTTTAAAGGGTAAGAGACTTGTGACATTTTTAACAATAAAATACTGTAGCACTTGCGTGGAAATTTCAGAGAAGAAAAAGTAAGGGAAAATAGTGGGAAGCCTACAAGGCAAGAACTCTCCACCATCCGGGAAACTTCCCAACGTCTACTTTCCGCCTTCTGTGAAGTCAACCGGAAGGAAAATCCGGCAGATTCCTGGCAAATCCCCCGCAATAACAAACATAACCGGACAAAGGAAAAGCAGGCCACGAGACTTGAATGTTTCTTATTTCTTTTCTTTTTCAATTTCCTGTCTACCAAACGCCTCCATCAATAACTATTTCCCAATATGCGGGTCCCAAGAAATTTACTCCGGCAACGTGCCTGGAAAGGACCATTTCTTGCGTCGTTTTCGACTTTCCACCTTCTCCTGCGAGACTTTTTCGCACCATACAAGCAACTTCTCTCCGACTTGCATTGCTGACCGCCTTGGATGGACTCAAAACAAGACACTCAATCGTCTTCCCTATAAAGCAACCCCTGCTCTTCATTCTATCCATCAGCTGAACGCAAACCGTCCTCTCATTTACCTTCCTCTACTTCTCTGTGTAAATTTCATTCCTGAAACTAGGTAGAGACTTGAAACTTGTTCCTGTTTCTTCGTGTCAATATAAATGAGCATGACCTTCGTCGAGTTTGACTGTATTACCATGGAGAAGGTATCTTCAGGCAAAAGCACGACGTCCTTGGTTGATCTCCTCTTGTTTCTTCCTATTGTCAGTTTGCTACGAAGGCTTTGGACGTTGTTTTGGTCTTCATTCCAATCCGATCTCAGCTTCTGTAACTCGGAACTTTGGGCCGAGGAGAAGAAACCCGTTTTTGAGGAGAGCCATCCGCAGACTTGCTCCTGTGAAAAGAAAGACGAGGACACCCTGACCAGAGTCGACGCAGAAATCATCATGGAAAGATTGGGACTTTTTTGCAGCACAGAAGCCGAGGGGATTCAAGAGTGGCTGAATTCCGGTGAACCATCAGCGCTGTTTGATGAGAAAGAGCCAAGCTTGGGGGAGGTGAAAGAAGCTTTCGACGTGTTTGATGAAAACAGAGATGGGTTCATCGATGCAAGCGACTTGCAGAGGGTTCTGTGCATCTTGGGCTTGAAGGAAGGCGAAGAGCTGCAGAACTGCAAGAAAATGATCAAGACAGTGAATGAAAATCGAGATGAAGGGATAGATTTCAGCGATTTTGTGAAATTAATGGAGAACAGCCTTTGTTGAATATTCTTTTCTCTTCTGAAAAATTTTAACGAGATAATACATCAAACTCAGGATTCACCCAATTATCTTCATTACTTTGTTGATGTAATTCCAGTGTTTTTCCAATCCAGGAAGGATTTCTATATATAATTATTATCATAATAAACTATTATGTGATTATTTAATTATTTAATTATTTTAATGACTATTATCATTGGAAATATGTCATGTTCTTCAACCAGAGGTGCATGGAGGTTGGGGAAGGAGTTTGTCCTATGGGGGGATGACATGTGTCCTTACACAGCAACCCTTAAAAAGTGGGCCGACCATTGATGGGTTGGAATTTGTAGGACATTCCAAACCCACATACATTTCCAAATTATTCTATTTACAGTAGCTTTTATGGATGAATATGGTTTCCTGATTATGAAGCAATTGATATGTTTCTTTTAAGAAAGAACAACTTGGTAACGTAACACCATCAAAAGGGTAAACTACTTAAGACTAAGAACTCTGTCCTTCAAACAATCGAGTTGAGTTTGAGATAGCAAAGGCTTGCAGATTTTAAAATCCCCTTTGATTAAAGAAGTATAGATTTGGAAAATATGTTTATTTGCCTTCAAATAATAGTTATTTTGCATATTAGTATTTGAAACTGGTATTCTTTCTTATTTTTTAATGACTACTTTTTAGGGAATATATTGAAGTGCGACATCTCATTTAAATAAATTAATTTCCTGTGAAATCTTCTACAATGTTCTATCAAGAGTAAATTAAGTTCTTATGATTTCTCTACTTATCATGGGAACCAAATAACCTCCTTGGCTAGGTGTAAAAGTTTTCTCAGCTTCTTAATCGGAGAAACATAAGCTTCCCCACATTTTGAATCCACTAATTATATGCTAGTGTTTAATCCTGGCCTTGAGGCTTGGAAGAGAATTGATGGCTTTGTAAAGTCATGGATCATAGGAACACTTTCTAAAGATGTTTTCAAGCATAACTTCGAGCTTAAAACTGCTTCTAAAGTGTGGAGAGTTCCCTCTTATTTGTTTGCATAACAAATAATGGTTTGATAATCTTTCTCAAACTCATCATTTGCATAAAGGCTCCAAAATGCTATCCAGTTACTTGAATTAATTCAAGTGATATTTGAGCACTCAATGCCTTCCTACTCAGACGTTGTGTCTTAACTACAAGTTTTTGATTTCAGATTTGCATGTTACAATGCTCTCTCAATTGCTACGTGGGCAATAAAGGTGGAGGAAGAAATAGAGTAACCAATACAACCTCCTCTTCTTCTCTTCGCAAGGAAGGAGCTTTCCCCAATCCTAAGTTCTATGAGCTTATTATCGATTAGGTTACTAGAAAAAGCATCATAACTTGGCACCATATTCAAAACCAACACATGTCTGCCTCGAGTTCTTACTAGTTCCTAGCACTTTTGCTTCGTAACCTTGACAACAACATGGCTTTTTGATGTGGAGCAACTATGGCAACCTAGGCCAATGGCCCAACCCATATGTTCAGTGTCCTAAAAATTATATATTTAGATCCAAGAAGCCCAAACTTTTAAAGGTCATCTCATAGATTCTTTAAGAATTTTGATATGTTTAAAACTCCTTAACTATGTTAATTTAGGATTTTTAAATTATCAAGGTTCTTAATTATCTAAGATTTCCTTATTTGTTGAGATCCTTAATTTATTAGGATGCTATCCTTGATTTGTTGGGATCTAATCCTTGATTTGTTGATATCTTATCTTACTTTGGTTAGTTTGATTTTTCCTTAAATTTAGGGATTTGAATTCTACCAGACTTTAGTTTTATGAATTCTAGATCCTTCTACCATTAGGCTTAGTCGTCTATCTAAGGACATTGTTCCTTTAGTTGTAATCAGAACCTTAAAAACCGTGAAAATTGAAAAGTTATTGAATTTCATTTTCCCTTAAGCTTTGCCCTTTAAATTTCATGCCTTACTTTCCAGCCTTTTATATTTTAATTATCTTAATTCCTACACTTAAATTACTGCCTTTTACCTTTCAATCATTTATTTTCCAGTCTTTACCTTTTTAGTCTTTATATTTTTGAATTGTCTTGTTATTATTTCATTCCAATCTCTTCATAATCAAAAGTTCAGTATGTTGCCCATCACGATCTGCATCACTTTTGTAATCTTTTGCATGAAAACATTGGTTAAGATCCTTATATGTGATGATGTTTCGTGAGGTTTGAGATTTGGTGACAATGCTTTTAGGGCTTGATGAGTGAATGTAATTATACATTATTATTTTCTTAGAAAGAATGAAATATTGAGCAAGAAAGGGAACCTAACAACTTAATTATTTTTCTTTGCATCCTGATTCTTAAAGCCCTAAAGGCATAATATAATGGAATTCATTCTTTCACATTAGAAAGGCAAGCAAAATGATCTAGTCATATAATGGGCTTTGACTACTTTTTGTATTACATTAACTTTTTGGAATCAAAGCTAGGCCGATGATAAGTGATGTTAGAGCCAAATCGCAACTTGACTTATTGATGCTTGCAACTATTATTTCTTAGTATAGGGTAAGCAATAATCTCCACCACTTTGAGGATGTGGATTTAGGTGGGAGAGAATATAATGGACTTTATTACCCTATAGTGGAAAGGCAAGCAAGATGGTCTAGCCATGTAAGAGGACTAAGCTACTCTTCTCATTAGGTTGACCTTTGAGATGGAACTTAGACTTATGACAAAAAGCTTGAATGACACTCGTTAATAAACAAAAATTCAATGTATCCAAATCCCTTTAATAAACTAGAATATATGAAATTGGTGTTTAATGTTAAGAAGAGTGTGAAAAAGTCTCAAATTGCTTAAATCTTACTTTAAAAATTTCTTTTAATAAGGATGAAAGACTTTATACTTTTAAGTTCACTTTTGAATAAAAATTGAACTTTTGACTATTATTAGTGTAAAGATTTGGGAGACAACACTTTACACATAGGAAATTTATATCATAAAGTGGTTTGTGAGGTAATATATATCTTCAACGCCAAGCCCATAGGCTGTTATGGGGTTTACGGAGAACAAATATGATAAAGTCTTTTATTGTTTAAGTTATGCTTGAGAATTCTCTTTATAATGGAAGAACCTTCTAATTAGTTTACTCAAAGGTAAGATTAAGCTTTCTAATAATTGAAGTTAGAATTTGAATAATTATAAATGCTTGTTTCTATTAATCTCATGAAAAATCATAAAATCCTTTTTAAATTAGTTTTAAACAAGTTTTTATAATGAATAGAGTAAACTAATACATTTTTTTTTCTCAACTTTTTTTCTTTTTAATATTATAATACATGTACTCAATTCACACATATGAAATGTCAAACTCCAAACATGATGATTAAAGTCCTTATTAACTCATTGTTGACTAAGTTGGCCAAGCGACAATAATACATGTTCAATTAAAGAAACCTGATGGAGGAAGCCTTCTCATTCCTGATCACGTATGGGTTTGTCCGCTGACAGTGATAATGAAGTCCGGGCTTCAACATTACACCTAAGCTAGTAGGGCAATTCCTCAACGGCCTATTGCATATGAATCACTGGCCTGCCTGTCGATGCCAACCCATATCCAGCCATACAAGGAATGGTCCGAGTAAGCATGCTGTCCAATCAATTCAATGTAACCAACATATATTTGATTCTCACAAATGCTGTCGAATGAGAACCATTACATGGGTCCATTTTCCTTCGGATTTGATCCCATTATCCACTCCAGTCAGCTAGCCAACCTGTCTCACCATTTCAAAACCAGCTATCCTCGCGTCCTCTCCTACCACAACTCCAATGGACCTACTGCTTTTGTCCTTGGATGTCGTTCTTTAACAATAACACTGTTGCTCCAGAGCTGCAAGCCAACGCCTTTTGATTGCGTTCTTATGAACAGAAGAAGCGGAGATAGTGACTGCAACCACTGCAACATTGACAGCATTAGACAGCTCGAGTATCTGCACTAAGATTTCAGACTACGCCTGGATTTGAGAGAATGAGTGAATGATTGTGATGCATTGAACCATAGATGAACCCGAACAGTGATGTTTCTTATGACCCAGAGCTACTAAAGGTAGGTGGAATCCTTACTTTGTTACGTTCCTTTCCTCTGCAGAAACCTTGTCGGTTGGTTAGTGACAGCACATCCAACCATTTCCCCGAGCTCTCCAAGGAAAAAACCTTGAGAATGTTAATGAACAAGTTACAAATATTCTTGTTAATCATTTCGTAAAAGAACTATAATGGAAGTAATGATACTAGGTGAGTTGTTCGAAGATTAAGGACTTGGGATGGAACGGTGCAGGTAAAATGATAAGCCAACAATCACTTCAGGCACAGGATAAAGCCGATGATGTGAAGTGAAAACCTTTTGTCTCCACCGGAAACAGTTTTTTTCTTTTGAAACAGTGGGCACCTATGCATGTGCACATTATTTCTTGTCCGTACTCATCACTTCCAATGTGCAGAAGTTCTGGGTCGTCAATCAATGATGGAGCTTGAAGCATTCAGGTTGACTGCAAACAGGGCATGCAGAAAATATCAAACCTGCAAATCTTTTCGACTAGACGTTGTCTTTGACGCTAGCAGTTATTCGGGGCCAGGACATTTGTTGCTCTCTTGCTCAATGATTGTAGAATGCTTCTTCTGTCGGTGCTCCGGCTCACCTCGTTGTGCTCACTTTCTTTTCACTTGGAACCATATGTAGTTCTCAGAACGAAGTTACAGGGAATAAAACCAAACACTCCCAAGGACAAAAGGAGCAACACAGGAAAAAATTGCTTTCTTAGGTGGGACCAAATTGAAGACAAGAAATTAGTTTTGATCATAATCTTTAAAAGCGGATTACTTAGCCAACTAACTCTATGATAAATTAATGAGATTTGGATTGTGAGATTTGGATTTAATAACATGTGTATAATTGGATATGTACATTGTAATATCAACAATAAAAAATAAAAAAAAAATTCCTTAAAACATCCCTTGGGCGATCACAAAATCCTCAACGGTTATACTCTAAAAAAGAAAGTGTTCTCTCACTTCAATTTGCATAATAGTTGCTGTTAGAATCACTGTTAACAATTAAGATTTGGACAATCTACTTTTAAACTTGTGGGCCATTAAATTAAGTGTATACTCCCAATTCCATATGGAGAACTTGGTATTGCATTTATTGCATAAGAACAGCCAAATGTGAACGGAAAGAAGAGATGATCAAAAGAATCTCTTTGCCAGAGAGAAAATCACTGGTGGGAAGCCTATCCCTAGGAAGCCAACCAGGAAATAAAGGCATGGCCGGGAATGGCTTTGTTTACTCAACAAAACAATGCTAAAACGATGGAGACATTCCCAAGTTGATTTTGAAGGGAAATCACAAGGTCTTTACCATTTCCCTTCACCCTCTGAATCTCAATCCGAGTCAACTGCTTAAGTTTCATTGTTTTTTGTTTCCTTTTCTAGGAAATTTTACAAGTCATACTCTTTGCCTTTGATAAGCAAAGTTCTCACCCAGCTTGTGCAAACTGATTAGTCCTTCTTAGATTCTAAAAAATATATCCTAGGTCCTACTATTTGATGTCTAAATATTAATATTTTTTAAAACTTAATGAAGTCTAAGGAAACAACTTCATTTAATTGATCATAATGTGTAATCTCTAGTAGGTACTTTAGAGAAATTACTCATTAAAACATGGTACATCAGATGAGTTTTCTTTTTAGTCTTAGTCTTAGCTTTAGATTTTCTTTTCTCAATCCACCATCTTTATGTCTGCTAAGATTAATCCTCTATTTTCTTTTTTTTTTCTTTTTTTTTCCTTCTATTAATGCACGAAGCAAAATCTACACACCAATTATATCTATATTTCTATTATCTCCTCATAACTAAAAGGTGTAGATAATGGTATAAAAGAAAAGAATGCATTCAGTTCATTAAAATTGGATAATACCTTGCAGATTATAGAGCTTATTTAGGGCTGCGACCTCAGAGAAGCAAGTACAGTTTCTTTTGTAAAAGCATTGTTAAAGACGTACTTTCATACTGATGAGATACGCCATAACCAGATCTCTCCCTTTCTCTCTCTACTCTCTCTCCAGCAGCTAAATAAGGAATGCAGACTTACATAGGCATGGACCGCAAGAACTAAGTAGAAATGATGTTACGATACATATAATAGAGCTAAGGGGATGTTAATAGCGAAACTGGCGGCCGGTGAATGTCTGCCCGAAGGACCAAGTAGCCTGAGCAACGTTGTATGAGACGACACTGCGACCATCGCTGGTTTTGACAACAAAAGAGAGGCTTTGTCCGTTGAGGTATAAATTGCTTTGCCAGTTTTGGCCCCAGTTCCTTGACATCGCCTGCCAGCCGGTTCTTGAGCCCTTGATGGAAACAGCATGCACATCGCCGGCACCGCCGACGTTGGTCACGAGGACGAGGTTGAAGTAGGAATGGCCGTTGATGGAGAACCTAATGCCTCCTCTTCTCCGGCATCTTACCCTGTAAACCCCATCAGAGACGAATGACTTTAGATGATTATGTAAGTAAACCAATGGACAAAAAACCTGTGAGTAAAATCGATTACTTTCTGTAGATTACAGGAACTATCCCAGCTCGATATCGAGCAATGCGTTGGAAGATGGGCTGAGAGAGGTCAAAGTGAAGCTTGGGAGGGTCGCACCACCCCCCGGGAGGGCAGAAGTTAGTGGCAGTGACGACGATGGAGCCGGGGAGGCACCATTGTGGATCGTTTACACATCTGATTTGAAAGCACGCTCCACAGCTTAAGCCATCGTTAAACAATGCAGTGCTCAGAGCCGCTGTGTAAATCCCATAGCCCTGGCTGTACAGGTTTCCATACCCGCAAGCACCTCCTGCAGAATCCCGGAAAGAGGATGAAGACACAATGTTGTCATCCCCAAAGATTTTGAAGTGCTTCAAAAGTAGTCAAATCAGAGAGAGGAACGTACCCATTGTCCCAGAGGCGTCACCTCCACCATAGAAAGTGGCATGAGCAGGCGTCCAACCCCCATAGTACCCATGAACGGATAAGACCATTGACAAACACAGAACTAGAAAGAAGCCGTGAAAAGCCATTGTCCTGACACAGAGCAAACCAACTCTTCAGTATTACGAAATCTTGTGCTAAGTTAAACACTAACTAAATGAGCAATCATTATCTCCTGAAGTCGCTACAGAATTGGGAAAAAAGAAAGACATATTCAGTACATGAAACGGAAGCCGTGAGCAGCCCCTGATTGAGGAAATGAAGAGTTGAGAACTAGAAGGGGTTAAATAAAGTTCAATCAACATCACGCCTGACTCATCTTTGTGCCATGGGGACCATGCTATTTAAGGATGTGTGAAAGCAGTCTGGAGGGTTGCAGCCAGATGTCCACAAAGACGAGGAAAATGGTTGCAACGCAGTAAATGAGTCCAGTTAGGGAGTTTAGCTGTGAAAGAGTTGGTAAGAATTATTCTTCCTTCCACTGTTTTCATATCAGTATTTACAAGATTGCGTGTAATTCTTGGTTGACAACTTGCAGAGGCGCCGTCTATGGTGCCATTAAACTTCCCTACCTCAAGCAAAGATGCAGTTCAGGTCATTCTGAAACTGGGATTGTACAATCTGACAACATTAATGACCATTTTTTGTCAAACCCTTACTGTGATGTATGGGCTACAACAGTAAGACTACCATTAAACCAGAGATTTTACTTGTTAATTATGCATTATCTTTTATATTTGTATAACCCAAGAGTGATGCAGTTCTTACAACTTGAGGACCGGATGATTCTCTGAATATATTTGACTTTCTGAAACAAGTGAAAATATTAAGATGGTGAGAAATTCCTTGTTATTTTCAAGAGTGTGCACATATTAGAAGATAAGGCTCGTTTATCAGGGATCAAATTTGCAGGACAGAGGGTACTTAAATCAAAATCAAGCTTTGTGAAGACCCCGACATGACATAGGTTGTTTCAACATCCAATTCCTTTGCAGAACGGAATATCTTTACGTTTTGCTTTGTTTTGTTTTGTTTTGTTCTGTTTTGTTTTTTATTTTTGTGGATGTGGAATACAGCTTCGTAGATCACTTATTGATAGAAGGTGGTCTCAGTCATGCTAGGTCATGATCAGTGTAAACTCTGTCTAGCAGTGAGCAACAAGGGTGTATCTTCGGACTAGATTTCGTGGGCCTTAATTTCTCATTACCAATGTGACCAATAACTAGCTTTTTATGAGAATTTGAGTGCTTCAACTATCTTGGACTCTTCAACTTAGGTTTAGGGTTTCTAGAAATGAACAAACAAGAACCTTTTTTTTTTTTAAGGTAAAAGAAGGTTTGTGTTTATAAGGTTTCAACTCAGAACCTATGTTTCAAGTAGCTAGTAACTAATCACTAGACTATTGACTTGTTGACAAACAAACATAAACATTGATGCAACAATAAATGAAAAGTTGCATGCATGTGTGTCTCTGATTTTGTATCAATTTTCTTTTAGTTTACCATTAGCATTAAAATCCGAGATTTGGTCATGTGGGGATCTCAGTGAAGGGGACTTGACGTGCCTGGGATCATTGCAGTTAAAAAGTCGCTGACAGAAGAATGGACATTCATTTTGAATTTAGCTATGATGGGAGACAGCATCAGACATGATATCCAGCTTATTAGTATGTGGGGTTTCCATGGCTTCAACTTGCTTACTGCTGAACTTTAAACAACCTTATCTGTTTGGTCTTCAGCGTATGCAACATATGAGTCATTCATGGCAATGTTAGGTGGTTTAGTATCCTCCCCAGGGGAGACTTACGCAGACAACTTGGGCATCTAGCTGTTAATTTGATCAATTGAAAATAACGGGTTTGATATTCTTTTTATATGTTCACATGCTTGAAAAAGTAATTCTCTCGCTCAAATTGCAATCTTTAAAGTTCACGATGTTTTACTAGTCCTACTTAGCGTTGCTTTTCTGAATATTTTGACATCTGTAGTCATATTGAAGTTTGACGAATTGGATTAGGACTTCATAATTTCCTATGTTTTCTATTTTTTTAGTTTTTTTTTTTAAAAAATCAGGAATGGGGATGGAGGGATTGGAGGGATTTATTAAGGGAGGGGGAGACTCAAATCCTAGCCACCCATGTAGAAGATCCCCTAGATATTATTGAGCTATCAAGACTTAGGCCTTATATTTTCTATTAAGTGGATAAAAAATGATTGGTCTAAAATTAAATATTTTTTATTTAGTACCTCAAATTACAAATAAATATGGATTAAATAATCCCATTTCATAAGATGACTTAAAAGTTCTTGAAAATCTTGATGGTTTTTTTGCACACATTCTATTGTTCTCTCCCTCCATGCATTGGCTCTTATCACATTTTTCCTGTACAAGTCTTCTCTTACCATGATTGTCATGACCCACCAAGTAACATTCCATGATTTAAATTGAGGAGCAAGTGGACTGTCCCAAATCATTGTTAGGTCAATCAAAATTCAGTCAAGAAAATTTAAACTTAAGATACTTACTTTGTAAAATCTTTTATAGAGACCCTACTACCCCCCAAAAGACTAATGTCACCAAGCCATGTAGTTTTTTTTAGTGGATCTGAGCGGTTTCAACAAAGTTATTTTTGTTTCAATCAAAACACTAATATTTTTCATTAAACAATATCTAAAACTTCACTTGTACTAAAAGGTTAACTCAAAAGCTAGTTTATACATTAAAGTATACTTTTATTTAAACTTTATCATACTATCACTTTCATGTAGTTAGGATTGTAATGGAAAATGACAATGCATCGTTTTCCAATTACACGGGCCGCCTGATGTGTACTGCTCTTTCTTTGGAGAGTACACTTTGAGCATTTTCCGAAACCCACATGGGAGGGTTGAGTTCAATAGAATGTGACGGGAATTACTTGTTCCACCTACTTCTATCTCACCAATGTAGCATCACTTGCTTTTGGAGATATGGTGACTAAGTTGACTTTATTAGCAACCTAATGCTAATAAATTCTCCAGTGATGAAAAAGCTTCGGTGCATCCTTTTCATCATCTCCTACTTTTCTGGACAGAAAGCTACACCACATTAAAACCAGCTCACCCTTACTGCATCATCATCGGAGGTACGTGTGATGATCTTTAATTGGGTCTTCGTTAATTCAACATCCATATTCTGACAGCCGGTGCTTCTTCTGCATTTTTGATTTGTTCTGTCCTGAAGAGACTTGAACATTAAGAGGATACTAAGTATCTTTGCTTCTAGGCGAGCCGTATATGCAGAGGAAAAGAGAATGACAGATAACACTGTTCTGATCGACTTGATGTTTGCGACCAGGACAGCATTTGTTAAGGCGGCAGCCGCCGAGAAAGTTGGATCTTTGCCCGAAAATCTGAGACTATGGCACTTTTTTCTCACTGGACTGAGTCCCTTCGATTCCCCCACCGACATTTTAAAACTACGTACACCTTAAAACAGAGAGTAAACTTAACAATCCTAATGATTCCAAGTGAAGTTCAAACCAAGGATTTAGTGGTTCTGTAAACTGCATTTACAGAAGCCACCCCCTGAATCACATGTCCGGGTTTTTCTTTAGGTTTGACACTGATTGATTATGATTGTACATATTGGGAACTTCAGTTCAGCAGCCACCATCACATGGAAGCGATTTGTACATTTCAATGGCTACAGGGATACATCAAAACCTGACAGAAAGAGAAGCAGGCCCGCCTAGAATTGACTTCTCATTTCTCTATCTGACATGCCTCCTTGAGAACTCATTTGTCCAATGGAATCTCGTCATTTCACTATCTTACAGATTCATGCTGGGAAACGTTAAATTTCACTGCCAAAAATTCTATAAGGTGCAACAGCTGTAAAGAATATATCGAACAAGAATTTGTGACAATTAAAGTTTTAAGCCTGAATGGATCGCAACCACCCCACCACTGAGATTTTCATACTCAACCTTCTGAAACCCCGCATCGGCAATCATTGAAGCAAATTTCTCCTGCATTCATCAGGTAAGACACATTATATATAATTCATCCAAATTAAAAAAGCACCAAACTCTTCCAAATCAAGGTATGCTTAATCATAAAAAAGTGCCAAACCGTCCGTATTGTTTTATTATATCTTTTAATTATAAACACTAATGACTAGATGAATGACCACATCATATCTAGCAACATATAAAAAAAAGTACATACTATTGAATCAACAACGAATCTTCTTAGATTTTTTTTTCTTTCTAAATTGATGTGACAAAACTGACTAGTGACATAAAGTCATGTGTAAATCGATACATCTCATTGTAAATTGATTTCCACATTACAGTAGTTCACACAATGGATTAGAAGTATGTAAAATTCCGTTGTGCACTGGGATGCAAATCAACACTGTCACGGCATAACCCTTGTTAGAAGACCGAAACAAGTGACAGACCGCATTTCTTTGAGCACCAGTATTGATCATCAAGCTGCTAAAAGTTCTAAAAGGATATACAAAATTTAAGGAATCTTTATTTTTTTATCTATTAATTAGGATAGAATATTCTATTAATTGACTTGCTGATAATAAGCTTTGGAAGTAGAGAATCAACAACTAAAAAGTATAATTTAAAGCCAAGTTGGTTGAAGAGAGAAACATTCAGATAAACTAGGAATTTGGTGGGCCGTATAGAGACACAAAATTTAAGTTAAAACCAGACGTCACAAGACACTCCCATCAATATAGATTCCATAAAAATGTTCTCTGATTTCCAGATTTGCTTTTTATGAGGCATTAATATTGTCTCCTACTCCGGGAGGGTAAAAGAAAAAAACATGTCAATACCCAGCATCCAACTCTACTCACTTTAACACCTCTCACTCACATTACTCTGAGTCATGCATATGCAGATATAGAAATTTTCAGAGAGCTGAAAGGAAGGTTTTAGGTCAGTAACTAATTGAAGACAAAAACCTTAGTTCTGGCTATTTGTTGCAAGATATCATCTGAGCTTCCATTAGAGCATTTTTTTTCATAAGATGGCAGCAGTTGTCATAATACAACTAAACTCCAAAAAAACATTAGAGATGCTGAGCGGTATTTTGGAAGGCAGAGGAATTGGGACCTGGGAAGGAAAACGGCGGATACTTTCAACCAAGTACTGATATGAATCTCGATCACCTGCAACAAGCTCTCCTACTGCTGGAATGATGGAGAATGAATAATAATCGTATCTGTATAAGAAAACAAGGAACAGTAGATTAAGGCAAACGCATAATACAAGTACACAACAGCAGAGAAAAATATTAAAGAAATAATTTAGAAAAAGAAAAGAAAAGAAAAGAAAAGAAAGGAAGTGTGTTCTTGGGGAATGAAGGGGAGGGAGGAGGAGAAGGTAGAGAGAGAGAAAGCTATATTCTAGCAATGGCACTATGTCTTCATAAAAGACGAACATAATAATCTTCTCAGTGTCTGTTCATGGCTGAGCATGAACATATACAGTTTTCTACAATATGAGCAGTCTGCCATACAAAACGGGAGAAAAGGTGGTGGCGCTAATGCTTTGTTATTCAGAAAAGATGAACAGGTCATGGGGAGTTCACATAAAAAGGAAATCTCATCATAGCAAGTTAGGAGCGTCAAAATTTCAAGTTACCATGGTATAAAATTCATGAAAAAACTCAGAAGACGGTGGATTGCCAAGTCAATTGAAAATTCTACACGAGCAGGACATGATCAGGGAAACCATTTTTTAATCTACTGATTTACAGAAATAGGCTATTTCCCAATAAAGATGTCACAGAAAGATTTTCTTTTCCCTTTTTGCTAAGAGGTACGACGCTGATGATACTAATCAGAAGTATTATAGTTTTGTGGAAAGCTACAAACATAGACGAATTTAGTCCTAGATTGTTCATCAGATACTCACAATTCCTTAAAAATAGGAACTTCCACATGGCTCAGTTCAAGGCAAAGGAATCTTCCTCCCCGTTTGAGGACCCTGATAAACAAAGTCATAAAAGCCAGTGTGATAGATAAATATCAGAGCCAAAAACTTCCTTGATAAAAATAGAAGCTATGAATACTTTGTTCATTTCTGCAACGTATTATGTTGACCAATAAATAATTAGTAAATCAAATCTTAAAGTATAATTCTTTGAGGCACTTTCCTTTATATTGCAGTAACCTTAAATCTTCATTATAAATTTTCTTCTCGTATCAGGAAGTAATTATTACCGTTCAAAAAAAAAAAAACAAGGAGAGAGAAGCAATGTTTAGGAAGTTTTTTGTGAAAAGAAAATATCAACTGTATTAAATTCAAGAAAGTATTGCTACTAAAAATACCACACAAAACACCCACCCATAAAAAGGGAATCATATCCTATTCAAGAAGACTTGACGAAGTGCAAGCTTACCGGTAAGCTTCAGCCAGAACTCTCTCTATGTGCGTTACATTCCTAATCCCAAAGGCAATTGTGTAACCATCCATCGAACTATCTTTGAAGCTCAAGGCTTCTGCATCGCCCTCCACCCATAAAAGGGATTTGTCTTCTCCAAGACCTACAAAAGTCAGCAGAACATGTTCATTTCTAACAAAAGCAAAATTTCTGACAGAAATTTCATGGAACATATAATTTTCTACAGATAGTTTAATAAATACATTTACTTTACCTCTTTCCAATGCTCGCTTTTTTCCAACATTTAACATATTGGGGTTGATGTCACATACAAATATCTCAGTTTCTTCATGTAAATGATCTTCAAGAATATCTTGCATTGCTCTATGTTTGACACTATTTATGGTTTCAAGAATTCGGAAAGTGACATCCCCTGCAAAACTCAAAAGCTTCAAACCAAAGATTCACAACTATTCAGGTAAGGTATAAAACAAGAATATATCTAGATTGCACTAGCATATAAAATTCGTTTTCTTCCCAGATGAGGCTTGTAAAGTGAAAATAAAGCCCATGCTGAAAATCTTGTACAGAAAAGTTAATATTTTGCTACATTTCAACACTTAACATACATTTCATTTAGATTCAAAGCCTCAAACTTATCAAAATGATGGATTTTCTCTATAATGTATCTTTAATTACCTGATCATGAAGCATCTGTGAGCATCAATATCAAAACTTCCTTCTATTTCAGAGACCTCAAAACAAGTTTCGATTATGGAGCATAGGAAGTATAAATGTCCAATAGATTTAAGTTGAAGATCAGATGAGGGCAAACCTCTAGCTCAACCCATGATTGGGGATGGAAAAACACCAACTTCTGGTATTAAAATTGATTCCCTTTAGTGCTACTGTGAACAAATTTGGAGATCAAATGATAGAAGGTCCCAAAATCCCAAGAATACCAAGAAGTGATCGGAAGGAACAGGTGTTGCCCTCCTAACGCTACTTCTGACAAAACTCTTTAAGAGTTTGGAAGTAATTTTAAGCCATGTTATCATCCACAGTGATTAACTGGTGAAAAAACTTTTAGTTTCAAAATGGTGATTAGAAATTCTCACTAGAAATGCTAAAAAGAGCATGCAAGAGAAACAAATCCTAAAGTTCCTTGGTATAACATTATGTGCGAAAGTTGAAGTATACAATGTCATATCAAGAAAACTGGTGAAGTTATATTAACGAAATTCAGTTCATGAAAGACTTATCGAGAAATTGTGCTGAACGTCAAATTATGATCTTTAGGCATTTTAATGACAGTGAACACTTGTTATATTAGGAGAGTTTTTGAAGCTTAGCAAACTGACGTCACAATTTGCTGCAGAGAGTGGAGAAACAGAGAGGTCATGGATGAAAAACTTCTTGATTTGCAGCTATTATGTGTAGCTCTTGAGGCAGTTATTATTGTAGGACAATTATATACATGCAAGGTAGGTCAGACACGCAATTAACATACAAGCTTCAGCAGTGTTAAGTTTCTCCTAGATGAGTGCTGCTTCATTTTAGATAGTTTTGTAGCACCAAGAATAAAAAATAAAAAAAGAAGCCCCCACCAAAAAAAAAAAAGAAAACTCCACCATCTCTCTATCGTACCAATATAATTCACCTCACTTTCCCCAATTTTAAGGTTTCCCTCTCACTCAGTACATGTTTCCCAATTTTAGTATTCACAAGTTTTCAGCCAACAAACATCATTGTAACACATAATCATAAGACCTAGTACACCAACCTGTCCCACCAGCCACATCAAGATGCTTCATTCCAGGAAAAGGATTCAATTGGGACACCAATCTGGAGAAGTTGGACATGCAAGATTGTGAAGGCAAGGAGCAATGGAGTTCAAATCCAAAATAAGATCAAACATACACCATAAAGAGTATCACCTGTCCTTCCATAACCTATGTAATCCAGCACTCATCACATCATTCATGAGATCATAGTTTGAAGCCACACTGCTGAATACATTACCAACCATACGACTTTTTTCTTCTTCCTCGACTTCTTTAAACCCTGAAATTAAATTCTAGCTATGAGTATTCAACATAACCAGTGAAGATGAAGCAAAGTGATACCAAGCGGCAATTAACAGAAAAAGAAATAATAATTAAAAAAGAAGAAGAAGAAAAGGAAAGCACATGTATATGCTTGTAATTCAAGCGCATATATCACAAAATGCACTCATTTTTTCCTTTTTCTCTTTGGGGAGTGTATGTTAAACTAGCCATTTAGTTTCCATTTACTAAAAGGCTTTTTCTTCCTCAAATCAATCATCACAGAAAATGATAAGCACTTGAGTAAGGATGGTTCAGTTTCCTTCCGCTTAACCAATTAGCCTGTTTTGCTGGTAAACGTGGAGTAGGCTACCCAAATTCCCCCCCACCATGCGTTGAACCAAGAAAGGAGTAGACTGACAATTCGTTTTGGGAGAAGGTTGTTGTAAAAAAATTGTAATTATTAGTTGATCCATCACTATTCTAGTTAAAAATCAGGAATAGTTGTTAGCTTTCCAAATTTATGAAAGTTCTGTTTTGCCAGCCCAAAAACTTAGAGGGTTGGCAAATCATAGGGCTTTGCTTCACAGATAAACTCGTGGTTACTCACAGAAGGTACATATATCCTTGGAAGAAGATATTGAAGGGAAAGGTTGCCTGGTGATTTTTCATCTTTTAGGTACTTCTATCAAAGAAATAAGGATATTATAGTCAACCATAGATAGAAGAATATGCAACACTTTTGAACTAATGTGAAACAAATAATCACCGTGATCTGGACAAACACAAAACAAAAGGGCGAGGGATTATTACACTTGCAATTAATGAGGTAAGTCAAGAGTAAAGGTGCACCTTTTGAGTCCTTAACATCTAGGAGATGTATACTTAATGCACAGAGTGTGGCCATAAATCTTATTGCTTTACAAAACCTTTGCTTTTTCTGGTTTTGTTAATTGAAAGCATCAATTTTACATGCACCGACTATCAATTAGGATGACAGTTTATTTCTTCGAGCATGGAACTGTGTAGTAGAGGGAATTGTATGTCCCCTTGATGCTCTTCATTATCACCAGCTTTGTTTGGAGCTAACCTCATTCAGAAAACAGGGATTACTAATAACTGCATAATAAGGCTTCCCCAAGAGAAAAAAAATTATTAACAGTCCAACAAATCTTACCGGGCTCCACTTAAGGTAATCTGTAGTGCGAGTTTAAGTACGGGAATTTGCTTAAAGAGCAAGGTTTTCAGTTGAGCGCTAGTCAACACATAATGACCGTAGTGCAAAGAGAAATAAGGAGCCTGACTCGTAAACAAATTTTACCAGCAATGCAAGGAAGTGTTCCAGATTAAGGAAGCATTAATACTCTAGAAAAAGAATTATGTGATGAACAGATTTCCCGAACACAATTGCAAGCATGCAGCGACAGAGAGAGAGATGCACAAACCAAAACTGGTGGCATGTGAATGCAGTAGAGAAGCAGCAGAGAATCTGGGCAGCAATTTGCTCCGCAGCTTTCCAGTCATCAATCTCAAGGCCATGACTATAATCCAAAAAATAAAAATTGAAATAAATAAACCTGATCAGATCGCATTCAGATGCATATCCAACTCAGCTACAACATGAGAACGAATCGAAGTCCTTCATGTACAAAATATGATAAGCCTGGATTATGTAAAACTAAGAACGCAATACAACGAATGTGAATTTGAGCTTCTTTTTTTTTTATTTTTTTTAATTCAAGCATCAAGTATCTGGAGCGTTGAAGTAGAAAGAGACCGAGAAGCCATTAACCAGTACAAAAGTAAATCCAAGGGGAGCAGAAAACATTTCACATTTCTTCTGCTCTGTCTGCTTCTCGGCGAGAATGGAAACTGGCGAAGAGTGTAACGGTAGCAGCGATGGTCGTGTCGATGAAGAAGCACAGAAACGAAGAATGCAAACCAGAAAACGAAAAAGGAAATTCACCTCCTATATAACCGGCGGCGTAATCGAGTCGGTGGCAACTGGAAGGAAGAATGGCGGTTAAGGGACAACGGTGACGTAGCCGCGCGAGGTTTGAAGAAGAGAGAAAAGGGGGAAGAAAGGGAGCAAACCGGATCTTAATGGATAGTCCGAGTACTTGAGCTTCATCGCCTTCGTTCTCTATTTATATGGGCCTTGAATAAGCTCCTTACCCACTGATCCTTTTTAAATTATCATTAATAGTATTAAGTGATATTATTTTTTCAAAAAATCTCAACTTAGATTCAACATAATATATTTCGTTTAAATATTAGTATGCCTTTTACATGATTAAAACTCGAAGCATACAGTTAGCTATGATTCCAACTATTATGATCTCAGATTATTATGACAGAAATCTTAAAACTAAAGATTAATTAAGAACCATTTTATTTAGATGGTTCCTTTGCCTTCCTGCAAAAGGCTTCCCGACTTGTCCGTTACCTAATTAACAAGCTAGTCCAATTTCAGAGATACAAACAGAAATAGAAAAAGTCAAGGGGATTTGAACCCCAAATGCGGTGCAAATAGAAATATTTGAATTATCTGAAGGATGCAAACTCGAAAGTTTTGAGAAGTTCCAGTTTTCTTTGAGGACTGGATATACACAATGAATTCCAGAGCAAGTGAATTGAATGTGTAGAATCATACAAGTTAGAGAGAATGAGGTTGAGAGACAGGGGCAGAGACGTTGGAAATGCTTGTAACTTCCATTTACTTGAAGAAGAGAAGACACAAACTCATTGACCATAAGAAGCAGGCTGACCAGGAGGCGAAGCTCCACCAGGTCGTCCAGATGGTGGAAACCCTGGCTGAAACTGACCCAGAGGTGAGCCACCATTGGGTCGAACATTCATGGCAGCTCCTGGAGAAAATCCCATGGAATTCATGGCAGATGGAATTGGGCTGCCTGTCAGTGGGGACGAACCAGCAGGCACTGCTGCTGTGGCATATGCTGGTTGGGAGGATCCTGCATAACTTTGACCGGGGTAGGTGCTAGGAACCGATGAGAATGGCAGCCTTCCTGCCTGCATGGTAGGATCCCATGGTGCTGCTTGTCCACCGGGATACGGTGCTGGTGCAGCCCCTCCAGGGGTGAAGTTACTCCCGGGGTATGCTGGACCAGCCTGAGGATTTGGCCAAGCTGACGGAGCGCCAGGGAGACCCGGCGGTTGTTGGGCTGCAAGCAAACTTGCGTCTGGGATTGTATAATCTCTACTTTTATCACTATAAGCCTATGCAAATGCAAATGCAAAACAAAAGGTTAGATTCTCAGAAGATTTTCTCAAATACTAAATAAAACAGAAGCAACCAAAATAAAAGGGCAATTAAGTGTCAAGGGAGCATACATTTAAGGACCAAGTTCGATCAAGAAAGGATCCACTTTTTCTCCAAAGGACGCCTTTACATTATTTCCCCTTTTATTTTTTTCTCATTAATACTAACTCAAAATCGCATATTTATACCTTTACATTGAGATCAGTATGACGAGAGTATGATAGATGAAGCTTACAATAGCCACCATCATATATGCAGTGTCCCTCTAAGGCTTCTCTGGCAACTGCTGCAGTAGCTACATCTGAAGACAACAACTTACGGATTAAATGACAGCATTAAAAGGTTCAAATAACACTCGAAGAATAAAAAATAAATAAAAAAATAAAAAAGAGCCAAAAGTAAAAATTTTGCCTTGTAAAAAGGACAAGCTATGGAAGGATTAAAATGGTAACATAAGACCTACTGTGGAGATTTAAAAGGAAATTAGGCAGAAACAAAGCATTAAATAGTTTACTGTAATATGATACTAATGCCAGTGTCAGGGAGAGGGTGACAGTGAGAAAACGTAAATAAACTTTCAACAATAAGAATAGGTAAAATTTGTTAAACCTAGGAGGTAAAATAGATCCCAATTCATTCTTTTTCATGTCTACTCAACAATTAAACAGGGTCCCCAAGAAAGTGGAGAAGTAAAGCCGCTTTAAGTCTGCCTGTGGATTAACAAACTCAATGCTACATAAGTGCATCACCACTTATGACGGAAGCCATAACCCAATTCATACTTCACTACCCACATAATTAAAATTGAGGGTATAATGAGATGTCAACACCAAACAGAAGGTTGAGCTTGGCCTTTGCCAAGTGTAATGATGGATCCAATGAGAACATACAAGCAAAGAGAAACAACTGGCTGGATTCGTATCAGTAAAAGTGTACGTTTTGAGAAAAACTATCTTCCTTGAGTAATTCCCATAAAAAACTATCTTCCTTGAGTAATTCCCATATAGTGTAATAGACGCACGGTTTGTATAGGGAAGGAAAACCCTGGAAACTTTCATTATGATAATGGGAATTAAAAACTCAACTGCGTGATAATACTAACAATCAATAACTAATCAGGCATCTTGGATCAAGTTCCAAGATTCAAGGTTCATTCAAAGGTTTACAATAAGATTGGTAGTCAAATTAGAAACCACCAGGATCAGACCAAAGAAAATTTTCCCTTTCAAGTTCTTGCTTAATGTGAAGAACAAGTAAAAAGATATAAAAATCATTCAGATATGCAAAACTGGAACAGGCACTGCATTTTAGGCATGCGTGAAATTAATGCAGAAAGACTTGACAGAACCACCGAATTCATGGGAAACTAAAGCACCATAGTGCGAAGGTAGATACCAGGATACTGAACAAGTGCCTGGGTCTGACCATTCTTCTCAAATATAGCAATTTTCTGAACAGTCCCAAATGCAGAGAATACCTGTACGAGGTGAAGCAAAACACTGTGAGTACTCTGTCACCTTAATCATTATCACCTCAAATGAAGAAAGCATATAAACCCTAACCGTGTGAAGAACATCCACAGTTACAGCATACTGCATATTCTCAATTGAAGCAAGAAGCACATTACTCTCAAGTTCTTTCTTTTTTCCATCAGGCCCTACAGCAGTCTGAACATGACAGTTGTTAGTACTCACCACTACTAAATGTGATAAATCTTCCAAGAACAAGGTACCTGTGCAACTCCCTCAATTGCAGTAGGATTAACAGGAAGGTACGGATTTGTATAGTCCCTGCAAGACCACGGAGAGAAAATCCACATCTATCATGCATTTTTACATATCATTACTAATACACACCTCTCAGAAAATCCAACCAAGTAGGAACACAAAAAAAAGGGAGAAGCATCAGTATAATTATGTGAAAACAGGTTGGGAAGAAATTGCAATAAGGATACATTAAACAATTGAGTGAAACAGTTAAGAGGGCGAGTATTTGAGTTGTCTGATTTAAAATCCTTCAAGTTTGGTATAATTTTCAACAAAATAAACAGAAAGCAGATGAAGCTGCAACAGATTTTGAAAAGAGGCTACCAAATTTCTTAAATTTACATAACTGTCTCACGAGATACTGAACTACCATATTTTTATTCAACCACCCAAGTCTCAAAATAAGATGAAACGTCTAGGGAAATGCCTCATGACAGAATTTTATGACATCTCATTCAGAATATAGTAAAAGGAAGGGGTGACAACAGTGATGATATCTAACAGACCAGAGAAGTTCCAATTCATATAAAGAAAATAGATTTTCCCTTGAACAATATTTATGGATGCACACAACTATATATCATGTATTCATATTTATACTAAGAGGTTTTACATTCTCCTTCTCTTATGTAGCATGCCATAATATTCCTAACATGTTCTCTTAAAAAAAGATCAACATAATGAAATTTACAATCTGTTCATGATAACGGCAATGATTCATTCAGAATGAATTTTGTAGTACCAGGAAACTACACATTGACATTTAACTGCACTGAAAGTTTCTTTCAAATAGAAGAGAAATGGAAATAAGTTAGCCCTGCCAAGATGCACCAGGAAACCAAAGGAAAAAGGTCAAGTTTTCAGGCAAAAAGACCAAAAAAGTCCCTATCAAAATGTTGACAGTCCGTATGCATATAGATATATATTTATGGAGCACTACATACAAAGTTCTTGAGACTAATTGTCCTAGACACAATAATTTTCTCCATCGTGGAACTTTTTCAACCCATGCAAAACCCTGGTACTAATGAAGAACTCTGACTACTATGACATCAAAAAATGCATTAAACATTTATCAAAAGATTGAGGAAATTACTAAGCGGCCATGACAACACATCTGTGTCCTGCCTAGCAGGCTTCACTAAATCCCTAAATGACAAAAGCGTACACATCAATTAGCAGAATTCAAAAACCAAAAACAGTAGCATACAGGTGCAAAGACAAAATAAGTAAAGGACATAATCTAAAGAAGAAAATTCTATGAAGAACATACACAGACTACAGAATCTCTTAAACTCCATTGGTACCTGCTTCTGTGAGACTGGAACTTGATATTCAGATCAGTGTGTGCAGAATATGAAATGCGCAAGTGACATGAATTAACATGCTCTGGAAGCAAATACCTAAATGTAAGCCAAAAGAACAAGATTAGCAGATATATTATATTAGTGCCATTCCCAAACTAATTAAGTCCAAAGGGGGAGGCATGAAAACCGGGCATACCTGGGTATGCTTCTTTCATTTAAGGCATTCCTTGCTGCAGATGCAGTTTCTGAATCGCTGAATTGGATTAAGGCCTACCAAATGCCTAGAGTATGAATGATATAGCAAGATAGATAAGATCTCAAAAGACTGCAATTGCCATCATACCTGGAAACCTGCAGCCTTTTCAAAAGTAGCAATCTTATGCACAAAACCAAAAGCAGAAAACACCTGCACAAAAGGTTCCAAATGGTTATGACACCATTGTATCAATATTTTATTAAGGAAAAAGAAAAAATAACTATAAGAAACTAGCTCAGATGAGGATACTATGGAACAAAAGTTAAAATCCAAACAGATGAGATATAAGTGCAGAATGACACCTGTACATATATGCGTGACCTTAGAAACGAGTATGACGTACAAGATAATAATTCCAAACTGTTTCCAACAAAAGAATTTAAATAAGAGATATCACCATCTGCGATTCAATCGATTCCAACAAAAAATAGCACATAATGCTAACTCCGAATAAACTATGAGAAAGAAAGCAAAATAAACTCTAATGCTGAAGTGTGCAACCGTAATTCCATAGCTATTCACCAAGTTAAACTAAACTTTGGAAACCCAAAGTGATGACCAAGACTTCAAGGTGATGAGCCTGAAAGGAAAATTTTCAAAGACACTTGCACAAACAAAGAATAGCCAAAACATCATCATCCACAATCTATCCATGAAGAGTTTGTTAAGATTTGTGTACAGCCCAAGAATGACGACTACATCAAATTGCCAACCCAGTCATGGCATTTAAGCAGCTCCTCAAATTTATGAGGCTTTTAAAAGTACCAGAAAAACATGTTCTAAACAAGACAAGACAAGACATAGACAAGGCTGTCTTTCATACCATCTTAGACCCATGTTCTGAGGATTCACATACTATACCTAATTATCTAACTCATTTTGCAAAGACTTTGATATGTAACTTCAATGATAGCTTTGAGACTGGGCAAAAACTGTGCTAGAGTTAAACGCTTTTCTACTGACATGTTCCTAAAATCTTAACATCTAACTCTAATGATTGCTTTGAGAATGGCCAAAAAATGTGCTTTAGCTAGACGCCTTTATTCTGTCCAACCAAAAGGAAATAATAATGAAATGTACCTGACGTAATGAAAAGTACCACAAACAAATTTTTTATTTACAACATTTCTTGTTCAGTATGTTTACACCTTGTTTCACTAAATTTCTCTTTAAATACATTTCTTCAACTACATAAAAAAGATTCCTGAAATGTTTGGGCACTGGAAAATTGAAGTTACCGTTAAGTTTTACATTCTCAGAAAGTATAGACCTTATATATTCCCTTATTAGAAAAACAGACCTTATATAACTAACGGTATTAATCTAGAAGCTTCTGTCTTTGAGATGAAAGGGGTACAACAAGTTTATTTGATATCCACCTTAAAAACACAAATCAACCACTATTTGGAGAGGAAAAAAATACCCAATCAAATCAAAATACCACAGACACAATCACTTAATTGGAATGAAAAAAAACTAACCCAATCAAAGCCAACGTACCAATGACAACATCTGCCTTACAAAATAAAAATTTAGAAAGGTCATTTGAGCAGTTCATGCCTATTTAACAAGTGCATTATTTACTTTATATTAAGATTCATCTAAAAGACAGAAAAGAAACCACTTACCAAGTGAATGACATCAATGCTAACATCACCAGCTTCTACACCCTCGATTGTAACCAGCAAGACATTTCCAGGAATATCTCCAGGACTCTTGTTGTTGACAATTTCGTGTCTATTTGAATACTGAATATACACAGTTTTGCCACGAACTTGAGCAGGTTCAGAAGATGAAGCATAATATGAAACCATTGATATAGCCTGATTTAAATCTGCCTGCAATGTTAATAATTCTATCAATCCATTTGCAATCCTTGGAGAGTTTGTGCATGTTACAGAAGGGCTCTGGAAAGATAAACACTGCCAACTATTTCCTTCTTTTCAAATTATCCAATTCACCATGATTTACCATTCCAGACTGACACACAAACGGGATCGAAGATAAATTATTGCAAAATGCATTAAAACCCCAGTCAAGCGCCACAGACAATCAGCTTGACCTCTTAACTTTTCTCTCAGCTCTATGACATTCATTGTAACACTACCTCCGAAATCATCCATAAAAACCAAAAGCCCCCAATTCACCAAAACACAAATCAACGAAGTCCCTATTTGAACAAGACCCAAACATTTCTCCGCTAAACCGCAATTCAATTAACAAAAACATGTCAACCCACAGAGATAATTACGAACTTTTACACAATGCAATTCTCCTATAAGCACCAGTAAAATATTACACTGATTCCTCGAATACTCTATGAGGGAACTCCAATTCTTAAACCAAGAGAAAGCAAAACGAAATCGAAGCAAAAGCTTTAATAGAGGCTTACGAATTCTACAAATGCCTGGTTGCGATTGGCCCCGACGTTGCACTTGGTGTTAACGATCTTGCCGAAGGGCCGGCAGAGCTCGATGAGCTCTTCCTCGGTGCACTCCCAGGGGAGGTTGCGAAGGTGCAGGACCTTCGAGGGGGTCTGTGTGTAACGGAATTGAGGCTGCCCCGAGGTAGACATTAAGGGTTTCCGGTAAAAATGAAAATAGACGCTGTTTGGCTATCGGGAAAGTGAACGAATGTTCCGAGGAAAGTTCGGGCTCTAGGTCGACCTCGGTAGTAATCTGATGTATTTTATAAGGGAACCTAGAATGACCAATTTACCAATCTATCCTTCCCGGCACTTTTTATTATTGCTATTTCCTTTAAATAACCTAAAAAGCTAAGTTTCTTTTCTTTTCTTTTTTTTTTTTCTCTCTTTTTAGATGAAAGACCGATTTAGAGAATTTCATTAAGAAAGATAAAGAGCCTCGAACTTAACTACTCATGTGCTGGAACTTTAATTTTTTTTAACACATTTATTTTAAGAGTGTTGAACATAAAACTAATAAATTCCACTAAGCTGTTAAGATTCATATTATTAAATAGTTCATTTAAATTTAATCTTTTATATAAATTATAATTTATCTATAACTTTGTGATTTAATTATAATTACTATTGTTGTTATTATTTGGAGTGTTTCTGTTATTGGCGTAATAACAAAAAGTCAATAAAACTTTGATTTTTAAATTCATTACAGAATTTCAAAATGTTTTCTTTTTGTGTGTATATAAAAAATAAAAAAGTTTATGATTTAATTAACAATAAATATTAATTAGAATTAAAATATTTTAAGTTTAATATTTAATTACCTTATCTATTATTTAACTAAAAAAACCAAAATTAAAACAATATGTGCATTGAATAAAAATTAGGACAATTCGTTTTATGAATAAAATGTTTGACAATGATTTATGTTTTAGTATACATATAAGGATACTAATACAAAAAGGAAAAAGAACAGGGATGAATTTATGTAATTGCTACAATCATGGGGTGAGCTTGTAGTTATGGAAAGTCGGAGGCTTGGGGAACAAAATAATCGGAAGAATAGCGAAATAAAGCAGGTTGGTCAAAAACCCTAAAAACAAAAGGCAGGGCTCGCACCCAGCGGATTTTCCCTTTATGCAAGCTCTTCTCAGACTCATCCTCTCTAAGGTCTATCCCCAAATTTCACCTCTTCTGCCTCAATTTCCTCCTATTTACCAGCCTCTTCCTGTTCTTCGTAAATCTAGTTCTTGTAGTTGGTCTAGATTGCTTAGATCTGCGATTTGATTTACAGTTGATTTGCGTGTTCTGGATTTCTTCGGTTACCTATCGGTGGTAGTTTTACTGGTCGACGAAAAGGTTCACGCTTTGCTCTTATCTATTTTCTGTTTGATTTGATGGAAACTCTTTGGTCGGAGTTCCCGGGAAACTGTTGTCCTTGAAGACTCTAGAATCTTGTTGTATCGGGGGTCCAAGTTAGGATTTTTTTTTTCTTAACCCTCGTCAAGCTTTCTGAAAATTTGGTGGACCTAAGTTTTTCTGTTTTCTGATTCTTGGAAATTCTTGCTTTTTTATGCAAATATTAATTTTAGTGTGGTACTGAAGTTTCACTTCGGATTGTGTTTTGGGTTCAGTTGGTCATATGCAGGTGTTGGACCTTGAATGCGTCTGTTCAATGTCCTCCTTGATAGAGTTTTTGTTTTCTGTTTGATTGAAATATGTGAGCCATATGTCTGAGTTTATCGGAGTCTTTGGAGAGTGTCATTGTAACAAGAATGGTAGAGTTAATTGTGTGCATCTCAATTGTATTTGTGATGCCCATATTAGTTTAAATGAAGTTCTGATCATTGCTTAGACTAGATTATGACTAATGATTTGCTGTTTAGGTATCGTGTAACTGATGGTTTAGGGCTCTTGTCAGGGATAGTGAGTATAGTGCGTATTTAGTTGTCGTAAGAGTTTCTAAAGTTTTGGAATGGTCAATCCACGAAGTTGTTTTGAGCCTTTTTTTTTCTGAGTATTTTCTTACCTGTTATGTGCTTTGATTTGATAACAGATATCAAGCAAATTTTTCTGATGGCTGGTCAGAGGAATACTTATGGTAAGCGAACCCATTCTCAGTCTGACTATTCTGACAATGGAGGAAATAAAAGGAGAAATCCTGGTGATGATAGAGACCAATTTGTTATAGATTCAGAAGATACTGTATACCGATATCTGTGCCCTGTAAGAAAGATTGGAAGTGTTATCGGTAGGGGAGGGGAAATTGTCAAGCAGTTGAGAGCTGACACGAAGTCAAAGATTAGGATTGGGGAGACTGTGCCTGGATGTGATGAACGTGTTGTTACGATCTACAGCTCCAGTGATGAGACCAATGCTCTTGAAGATGGTGGTGATTATGTTTGTCCCGCACAGGATGCTCTTTTCAGGGTACATGACAGAGTTGTTGCTGAAGATCTGCATGGTGATGAGGAATCTGATGGAGGTCACCAGGTTACTGCTCGTCTTCTTGTTCCCTCTGATCAGATTGGTTGTGTCATTGGTAAAGGTGGACAGATAGTTCAGAATATACGTAGTGAGACTGGAGCCCAAATTCGCATTCTTAAGGATGAACATTTGCCTCCGTGTGCCTTGAGCTCTGATGAGCTTGTTCAGGTAAAGGGGAAGATTATATCCAGAATAGCCTTATCTTGCTTGGACTTGTGCATAATACTTTAATTTCTGTGCTTTTGTTGTTGTGTTTTTTTAGGTGAATAAACGTAATTGTTGTAGTGCTGGGATGAGAAGGGAAAAGCCGTATAACTTGGATTGCTTATTTGTTGCTTCATTTGTGTTATGTGCTGTAGATAACTGGGGAGGCTCCAGTTGTGAAAAAGGCCCTGTCTCAAATTGCATCTCGCCTTCATGATAACCCATCCCGATCTCAGCATTTGCTTACTTCTGCTGTCGCCAATGTCTATGCCTCTGGTGGTTCACTTATGGGTCCAACTGCTGGTGCCCCAATTGTGGGCATAGCTCCACTGATGGGTCCTTATGGAGGATACAAGGGTGATACTGGAGACTGGTCCCGCTCTCTGTACTCAGCCCCGAGGGATGAAGCATCTTCAAAAGAATTTTCCCTTCGCATAGTTTGCCCTACTGGAAATATTGGAGGTGTGATCGGCAAGGGTGGTGTGATAATCAATCAGATCAGACAAGAATCAGGGGCTGTCATTAAAGTTGATAGTTCAGCCACTGAAGGAGATGATTGCTTAATAACTATTTCAGCAAAGGAGGTAAAGTATTTCCATTGTTTTGGCATGTCTTGTGTTGGTATTTATGTTGATCTTGCATTATTGGTCTGATGACTCCAACACTTTGCTACAGTTCTTTGAAGACACATATTCTCCTACCATAGAAGCAGCTGTGCGTTTGCAACCCAGGTGCAGTGAGAAGGTTGAAAGAGACTCGGGAGTTATCTCATTCACAACCCGCCTACTTGTGCCAACTTCACGAATTGGCTGCCTTATTGGTAAAGGAGGAGCTATTGTAACTGAGATGAGGAGACTTACCAAAGCTAATATCCGCATACTCTCCAAGGAGAACCTTCCAAAAGTTGCTTCTGAGGATGATGAGATGGTGCAGGTAAAAGATTGATCTAGTTCTTGGAGATTTGCATTTTATAATTCTTAGTTCACTGCTTCATTTCTTTTTTATGAATACTAATTTTTGCTGATAATCAGATTGCTGGAGACCTTGACGTTGCCAAGGATGCTCTCATGCAAGTTGTCACCCGGTTGAGAGCAAATCTATTTGATAGAGAGGGTGCAGTGTCTACATTTCTTCCTGTCCTACCATATCTGCCTATGTCGGCAGATGGTTCTGATGGTTTCAACTATGACAATAGAGATGGCAAAAGACATGGTCGTGGGCATTCTTATTCTAGTAGTTATGGTGGTTCAAGTGATTTGGCAGCTGCTGACAGTTATGGAAGTTATGGTGGCTCACAGGTAGTTTTTAGCCTTTTACATATATGTATAACAACCTACTACCTTTTAGAAGAAATTTTGGCCTTTGTTTCCATGTTTACACTGGAGAAGCTGACTTTATTGCGGACATTCCTCCTTTTGTGTTTCCATTTCCTTCATATTAGTCCTGCTATGGACGGGGATATTCATTCAGTGCTATGAAGCATGTTGGTCAATTGCATTGATGCTCAAGCCTTTCTTTCTGTTGGAATGGTAATATTGCTATTATTTTTCAGATTGGAGGTAGTGGCAGTGCTTATGGAGCTTATGGAGGTCATCCTTCAGGACGTCCTGGTAATTCTGGGTAAGAATTTCTTTCCAAAGTTCTCTCTGTACAACCGTCTGTCCTTTCTTTTTGTCTTTGCATGTATTTTATTAATTATTATTTGGTGGTAGCTTCTATTTTGACTTTATTGGGTGCTTGAGGTTGACAGCCAATTTAAATGCTTTGGTTAAACCTCTGTGACTGCAAATCCATAAAGCTTCTAATCACTTTTCTTGGTGATTGAACTCCGTGTCTGTTTATTAGATTTTTTTTCCCCCTTATGTATCTGTGTTGCAAGTTTCTAGTGTCAGGCTTGTGAGCAGTGGTTTCAGTGATTAGATATCAAAACTCCTAGAGCCTGATTTACTTTTTGTTAGCAGGTTGTCAGGGCAGAACCCTGTTTCTCGTCGGAGAAACTATGGTTACTAGAGTTTGTTGATGGGTACCTGCAGGTAGACTATAGTTTTCCTTCATCATTTTCTTGTCTATTGATGTAACTTGGTATTTCCTCTAACCTAGCCCCATCTCATATTAGCATATGGCAGTTTGATAACGTAACCTGTCCAGTCTCCCTCTGTACAGAATTCTGATGCTCTTGTTTTCCCTTGTTGCCTTTCCCTTCCCATCAAAACAGCTGAGATCTGTGAAGCCTGAAGCCAGCCTACTGCCTCTTTTGACGAAGCCTTCTGCCTTAACCGGAAGACCAGATGAACCAGGGTTTGACATATGCCTACCTTGAGGCTTCTACATAGAGTGGAGAACTTCTACACATTTAGACTTGCCAATGTCCATGACACCAAATTTACCAAGCTTAATCTTGCGCACCCAAGAACCTATATCTCCGGATTGCCTACATTTCTGCTTTTGTTCCATTTCACATTTCTTTAAACTGAAAATCTTGTTGCTTCCAGCCTCCAGAAGCTGTATTAGTGGTGGAATTTATATATCTGACAGTTCTCAGCTCTGTAGTTTGATCTTTTGTGGCTCTTTCTTTAATTACCTGGAATTTAGTTGATCCTCTGAAACTAGAAGGGTTACATCGTGAACCTCACGCTATCTCAATGTCAGTACTTGTATTTATCCCTGTGCCTCTAAAGCTGATGTCAAGTCGCTCCTACTTTTGTCATAGGCTATTAGTTGTGATATCCATCAGTATCTGTGGAAGTTGAGAACTTGATTGAATATTTGAAAGCTGTCTTTATTTGGTGAGCCAATGGAACTGCTTAAAACAGTATTGTGATGCATAAATAATACCAATGCATCAGAAAAATACTAGGTAGTTGTTGGGTATCTGATATTGCTTCTCTTTCAGCTTTATTAATACAGAATGGCCAAAGCAGCAAACTGAATGCTGAGAATTTTGTATGCAGTTTCATTGGCTTGCTGGTACTTTAATTTCTAAGTCTAATATTTGGTGATACTGATGGAATCCATAACTAAAGAGTAGGGACGCCAACATTTTTAGTGTCATGTTGTCTGGCAATTTTTGTGCATGTTCAGGTAAAGATTGGAAGTTGACCTAAGTGGCGTGTTGCATGCCATTTGAAGGATGGTTGGTTCTTCGTACATGCCGTGGGAGGCTGATATGGAGATTTTGTTGATGGCGTTGATGGTTCCTGTGATGGGTGAGTTCTCTTAACTAATCCGAGTCTATTGCAGCTCATTTGGCAGACTTTATGAGAACCCCCTTCAAAGAAGGCAGGTATGATTTCCAACTAAGAAACATTCAGAAGAGGTAAAGATCTCCGCCTTTCACTTTTTTGCTTGCCATTAGCTTTTATATCGCTTTTCCTTTATGTATTAGAATCATTGCGCCATTCCTTCAATTGCCGGTTGTTTTGTTCTTCTTGGTGGTGTTTACGAGGGCCAGGCAAAGTGTACAATCCATCCAAGTTGGCTTCTCTCGTCTCGAAACTGTTATATGGTTTGATAGAAGCTGCTGATATTACTGCATTATATATTCATTGGACTAAAATTGAGGCATGAGCCCTATGCTCGAAACTACTAAACTCAGTTCCTACAGGCCTTGATGCTTCCTCTTTGCTGTGATTTTAAGACTCATTGGAGATGAATGATCGCCTCCCAACTCGTGAATCCGCCTCCTGACAACTTACCAGACACCAAATACACTTGCAATTTATGATACAGAAGCGAAACAAAATGTTAAAAACTATACCCCAGTGAGATGCATCCTTCAAAATCCAAAACGTGATACTCATGCAAAAAATCGTCTGGTCTTGTTTGAGCACGCGACAGAAACTGATGGGCAAAAGTGGTTTTGCTGGGTTCACGTGAGCCTGTGAAAGTAGTGCTACAGTATAGGGTCAGTACGACGCTGGTAGCTACGTACACCTAAGAGCAATGCAAGCCTCTATTTCATTTTGAGTTTGGCTCTCAAGTGGACGAAATGAACATATCGTGGGCTCCCTATCTGTCGATCATGTGATGGGATTCAATTTGTGGTGGCAGCATGTTCGAAGAAATAAGTGAATAGCTAAAAGGGCATAAAATGTAAGGCCATGGGTAGAAAGTCTTAAGAGAAATCATAGCAGGACGATCTTTTAGTCCTTTTTGTAAGTTCTGTCATCTGACCATGGTAATCTTTGTGTAGCTTCTTAGGAATCGATATCAGTCGTCTCGGGGTTGGAATTGTTGCAGGTATTGGTCCACCAGGATCCCTTGTCTGTACCTTTGTGATCACCGAAAGATTCTACATACTATTTTGTACAGAGCCTTCTACTGCTACATAATAAATTTTGATAATTATGAGTATTTGGTAAGAATCAATTCTTGTACGTGGTTCCAGCGGCCTGCAAATTCAACTGATTTACTGCCATAGATTCAACTAATAATTGCTAGCTGATGATGACAAAGTGAGAGGTAAAATGAGCAGAGTAGGTCTTAATGAACAAAGTCAAGCTATGATTCAGTTCAAAGGTGATAACTTAAACTGAGTAATACAGCCATCCAAAAGGAATAGGAGAAGCCAATGTATATCAAAATGGATCTTAAAATCTAACTAACAAAATTTTCATTCAACTTCCTGTGAATTTCGAGCCTTGAAACGTTCTAGACAAACGAGGTTTTAAGAGTAGCTTAACCAATTGATATGACATTGACGACGTCAAAACCAGCCATGCCTTCGTACTCCCTACTAGTTGGGTGTCTAAATGAATGCTCCTGGGTGATGGGCCTTAGAAATGGATCAATACTTGAACCATGACTCCTACTGAATACGATGTAGTTCGAACAATCTAGCAGAAATAATTGGTGCGAGACTCAATTGTTTGGAAACGATGTACTTTGCACTAGCTTTTTCTTGCACAGCTGAATTCTCTTTAGAGAAGCTGCCAAAGGGTCTAAAAGCCTTCAAAAGCTAAATCAGAAGAATCTTTTTACATCTAAACTTTACAAAAGGGTTCTCAACTTGTACATGAGCAAATCCAAGACATCCACGGGCATATAGTAACAATAATGTCGTAAGTTTGCCCCCACCTAACTTGGTCCCTCCGGCTTGATGGTTCGAGTTTGCTGTTTACTTTTTGTAAAGAAAAAAGGTTTGCCATGTCTTAAAAGCCTATTATGGTGCCTATGATCCTAGTGCTCCCTCATAGAAGATGCTTGTGAAACCAGTCAGAAGGAGAAGGCGATGAAGACGGTGGTGGGCATCCATATCCATAAGTAAGTTGATGGCGATGGATCCTTAGGGTTAGTCTCTCTTGGTTTGGGAGCCATGCAATATCACATCCAACGTTTTTGAGCCGTCCAAATTATTCATTTTTTTTTCTTCTCTTACTCTATTTCAGGAAGGACAGAAGTTAGACAGCTCTAGAGGCTAGGCCTGTGAATTCCGTACAGAAAAACTGACTGCATCTCTTTTTCAGAGCAACTAGATAGCATCATTAATACTCAGTTGCCACGCCGATAGTCTCAGTGCTGTTCTTTATAAACAACCAGTAGAGGTAGCCTGCTGGTTTGTCCATGCCCTGTCAAGAGGGCCTTCAGTCCAATCCACTGCTTTCTCTCTCCCTGTTCCGGCTGTCCCTTTGGGACTTTTTAGCTGGGGGGTTTTCTGTTCTCTTTATTCACCAGGGAAGTTCTTCTTTCTCCTTTGGGAAAGCTTCTGGATCTGTCCATCCTCGAGTTTATATGGTAGCTGTGCTCCAGTTCGTTGGTTGGGTAGTCGGATGTCTGGCTCTTAGATGGAAAACAAATGACTGATTGGTGGGCCTGTTTTATGGTGCTTTCTTTCATCCTAAGTCTTGCATGTGGAAATGAGGTCGTGTAGTGCAGCCAAGGATGACTTGCCGACAACTCTCAGATGCCATAACAGGATCATGTATCTATCACTAAGCCTGTGTTTACACCAGTATATTCATGATCAGAAATGTTCGTGATTGAGCTGATCGGCAAGTCGTCCTTGGCTATATAACTGCCTCCTTTTCTCATGCTAGATTTACGATGATAATTTCAATTATGATGCCGGTGGTGCAGATGGTCGGTTTTGGTATTTCCTTTGGTGTTCGTAGTGGATGATTAGTGAACATGCTGCCATTGCAGGTTTTGCATTTGCTTATCTGCATGTGTTGCTGCTGCTGTATGTCGGCTTCAGGCTGCTTTCCACTTCATGACATGACAAGCTTCTTATAACTATCTTGATTGTTCTTTGACATCCACATTATAGGAGATTTAGTTTATAACAAGCAGTTCCTTACGATTTATTTGCTTTTGAAAAGGAATGGAGGTTCATCTATTTAGACATAAATCAGAACAGGCAGTGGATCATAATTTAAAAACACTTAAGTTCCAAAACTGGTTGATTTAGTGGTTGATGGTCTGGTTAAACAACTTAAACGATGTTAGGAAATGTTTGGGCAGCCATTAATATTGTCTGTTTGAAATTTACTTTTTTCCTAGGTTCATTTCACAAAAAATCCTTGTCAAATAACAATAATAATAATAATAATAATAATAATAGGATTAATGAAACTTAAACCTAATCGCCCCATTTTAAACACCACTACCCAATGTCGGCCGCTGGTCTTACTTGCTAGAAAATTGTTCTCCCATTGTTTTGAAGTACAGAGAAGAAAAGCATCACTTCCTGCCTTTTGCCCCAAAAAGTGCATTCACTTCTGTAACCTTCTCAAAAGCTACCATTGTAAATGTTTATATTAGCTTCTAGGTTCTCTTAATATAGACTTTACATATTTAAGAAGCTCTTTTTTTTTTGAAAAAATAACAGAAGGTAGTAGAAAGACACAATTGGCGAGTCGAATGTACATGGAAGTTACAAGGTACTGGAACAGGACGTTGTCCCTCATGGACTTGTTCTCACCACTGGGCAGAATAGTCTTGCCCTATTCTCTGTCCAGCCATCTCATGCTATTGAATTAAATGGAAAGAGGCATGTTATTGTATTTACCAGAGTTATCTTTATTCCCGCCCTCCTTTGCACCTCATCCGAAAACTGCTACAAGATATGTATAAGGATTTACTGATGGATGCATCATTAGAGGCGTATGTTGTGTCATAATTCTGCTGGATTGTTACTGTGATGTTTCACTGTATTTTGCATACTATATTTCTTTGTCGCTTTCACATCTATCTGGTTTACCTTATGCTTTGATGCTAGATATGTTTGCAGTTATCACTATGTGGTCGCCTTTTGCTGCATATTACATGAAGGGGGATACAGTCTTCAATAGATTTCCTTTTTGTGGTTTTCCAGTGCCAGTATCTTTCTATTTAAATCATTGAAGATCTGAATCAAGTTTTTGATATCATAACTAGTTTTTGTACAAGACAAACCGATAACAAAGATATATGCCTTGCTTTCACACTGCTAAGGGCAAGTTAACTATTCATCATGCTATGATTGAAACAAGAGAAATTCACACTGATAAGGGCAAGTTAACTATTCATCATGCTATGATTGAAACAAGAGAAACAAAAGAACATTCAAAAATCACTTACAACAGGCAAGTCAAACCTACATCGTAGGATAAAGTCACACCAAGAGAAAGGATAAAGACGGTTTAGAGAGATATGAGACCTTCATTGACAAGCAGACCAAACATAAGAACAAGGAGACCGACTGTGACACACTGGGTGGCCGAGATGAGAGTTTGTGAATAGGCCGACAAGGTGATGGCTGCACCAACAAGTCCAATCAGAAACGCTGTTGAGTTCTGATTCATTTGGTCTCCTTCTCCCTCCTCTCTTCCTTGGTTTCTTTTCCTTTTTGAATGAGTAAAGGATGGAGAAGAGACTTGTCAATAACCTTTGGTTGTTGAGGATTGATGAATGGCCAGAGCTTCTTGTCTGCCCCTCCAGATCAAGTTTAGGCCATCTACAAGTCAACTCTCAAACCCTTCTGGGTCGGCTCTTGGAAGGTGATCTAAAGAATGACATGCGACGCGGAGTCTGGGACCTCTAATCATATAGTTAAATATACTTATTAAGACAGCGAAGTATCTGCTACTTGTTTATTTATATTTTTCTCTTAGTTCTTTGTGCACCATTACTTTTTGTTCTTTTCATGCATGGATCTCAAATAAGAGAGGTTTTTTCATACCAGCCGAAGACCTGGGCTAAAATAGGTAAGGCTACTGACTGGTACAACCCTTGAAATGCAAGTATAGACATCTTTTGCAGCGGAAGTGTCTCACGAGACGTCACTAGTGAGGCACAAGAAGTGACAGGCGCTTTTATAGATACTTCAGAGGAATAAGCTACGGACTGGCAACTCTGTTAAGACTATTCGTCTCGATTCTACAACCCTGAGTATCGCCTTTCTGGATTTGTGCGCCATGCCTTTCTACCCTGAAACAAAGCTTAGAAATGATTGTCGAGACTTATCTTAATCCTCCTTTGAAGTAACTGTTAAGGCCATATTTGGTTGTTTGGGCGAACCTTCCGCCTTAATAGGCAACCGCAGCTCTAATAACCTAAAATGGCGATGTCAAGAGCTTTAGAGTTGAGTAATTAATGTCTTAAAAGGGATGAACATAGGCTTAATAGTCGACTTAAGAGATATCTTTAAGTTGTTTAGTTAACTAGTTTTGTAAGAAATTAATAAAAATTATAATTATATAGTTTGAAATTTGACATCTTGTATTTGTAAATTGAATATGTAAATATATGCACTCAATTATTTGATTACAGTGATCTTAGTATAATTTTTTTTAGATTTATATGTTTTGCTCTCCAAAACCTTTTTTTCATTCTTTGATTCCACGTGATTTCTTTAGAAGATGACATTAGAAAATGCCTAGTAATTAGCAAGACTGCATGACATTTTGTGTTCAAACGTATATTAAAAGTGTTGTTTATTAGTTTAATTTGCCATGAACGTCCCTCTACTATTTCTGATTTCTCAAGCACCGTCCCTCCAAAAGAAAGATCTGAAAAAGAGGATGGTTGACGCTCAATGTCCTGGTTGGCTCAAGCTTATCTGAAGAGGCAGATAAGCTGACGACTTCTCCGTGGCTTTTATTGCAGGTCATGTCGTCTTCTTGGTTCTCACGCTAGGGCTATTATTATTTAGATGTGCACATGTCTCGGCTGTTGCCTGTTGACTTGGCAGGGGGGAGCAAAGGCCATAATTATTTCTGTGGGTGCATCTCGCTATTGAATTACAAAAGCTATAAAATTATTAAAATTTTATTTATTCCTTAAAATTAAATTTTGGAGAGAGAATAATATCTTTATGTAAAGGAAATATAATGGACTATTATATTAACTGATGTGAGGTATATATTGGTTTTTTCAACATTTTTACTTGCCTGAATATAAAAAAACATTTTATGAAAACCTATGATAAGTGAATAGATGTCTTGTTTGAAACTTGAATTATGATATTATGTTTTAAAAAAAATGACATTTATTTTATTTTGAAAATATTCTTCAAATTAGGTTTGGATAATGTGAGAATCTTTTAATATTATTTTTAACATATCTCATTGAAGCCAATATGAATTACAAGCCTTGTTATGAAAATAATACATCTCATTTTGTATATGAAGAGTATTGTTTCATACACTTAAGGTTTAGTATCATGTTGATAAAACTTATACCCTCCTTAAAATAGGATTGCACGAGAGAAGCATATATTTCATTTTACAGATGTTTCTCAAATGGAATTTAGACAAATTGAGGTACTTTTCATACTAAAGTTAATTTCTATTTGTAGATGTGGTGATTATTTGCTTCCGAACAATGTAAGTTCATTGTTTCCCTCCAAACCAAAGAAGTTTCACTATTCCTATGGGTATCTGTTACATGATCTGTAATTCTTTAACACTTTTATTTTTCATTAGAGATCATGTTATGTATCTTTTTGTACGTAGCATCGGTGTCCACTTATGTTGATTCATAAGCTAGTACGCATAAGATAGGAGTTGATCTTTCAGCATCACACATAGCTCTTCCGCAAAGCAGAAAATTTACTACTTTTATGGCCATACAAAGCAAGTAAACGGGTGGGAAATGGAATATTTCAGTTATGCAAAATAAATATAGTTGGTAAAATTAGTTCTCATTTGCATATGTATCTTTTGGATACGAATGTTTTTACTATTGAAACAAACAATTTATGAGATTAGGAAAAAAAAAATCAAGTACTTTTTATCAATAGATAACACTAAAGCACACAAATCTCATAAAATTACTTGGTGAGTACTTTTTGTACTAAAGTTAATTACTATTTGTAAATGCAGTCTACTCACTTAAAAGGAAAGGGATCAGCGCTGCCAAACTTTAAATCATGAAAGAAGGTTTTGTAAGATCGCATGCTTTGGAGTCTTGTAAACCATCTAACTTCTTCTCTTTAAAGCAAATAGATAGGCATCACAAAATGTAGGAGAGCTCTAATAATGCAACTAGGTATCATGTAGTTGGAAGGGTTTGCTCAAGTTAAGAGCAAACCTTGGCTATCTATGAGATGTCTTATTGCTACAAAGAGATGTACAAAGAATTTTGACAAGTTTATGTTGTGGTTGATTGACTTGACCTAATTTAGATTAGTTGCATAAGCAAACACAACTTTATTGGTTGATTTGTTTATAAAGATAAACTTCTCATAATTTTTATGAATCTCATATAGAGAATAGGTCCCACCTCTTTTTTGAATGCACATGGATAGGTTTGATTTGGCATAGTAACCTTGTACAAATGACCTTCATTGCTATATTAGAGGATGGAATGTTAAATTACAATGGATGATAGAGCAATAAAAAGAAAAGATTTGGTTAGCACCTTTCTATCAACATTATTACTTTTCGAATAAGGCTTGAGCTGAGATATGGGCCGTACAGAAACGTAGCCGCAATGTTAAAGACTTGAATTGCTGAATTAAGCCCATGCTTAAGGATTGTTTTTCTATCTTAGAGATGGGCTCAAGTGTTAGGAGAAAAACGAACGGTAATAATAAAACTCACATGTAATTAACAAAAATACAAGGATTATACGTGGTTTAGCCACAGTTTCGTTCTTGCTCAATTTTCTGATGACTTGGTCACTCAATTTCGTGATTCTCTCTATATCAATCAAATCTTAGCCTCCTAAATCTTACAGGATATCCCAGGAAATCTCTATTGCTGAAAAGACAATTATTCTCTTTTGACAAATGCCATTTCGCCCTTACAATTATTTTAAATTTCACACTTAATAATCTCCCACTTGGAGCCAAATTAGCATATCATTCTTGTATCATAGGTTAAATTGCTACTCCACCTAGCACTCTTCGTTCTAATACCAGGTGTTGGAAGATAAAACAATTGGCAATAATAAAACTTGCACAAATCACCTACATCAGGCTCCCACCAGAGCTTTACTAAAAGATTTAAAAACAATCAAGAACTACCCTCAACTTACCATCTCATACCAACAGCCTACCTTAGATGATAGTGATTAGTAATTTTGCCAAGTTTTCTCAACTCATTTCGTTATAGGAGTCACCAAACTTACTAGTTCATGGTAAGCTAGTGAAGACCCTAACCATGAGGTCTACAATAAATTTTGTTGAAGGCTTGCCCAAGTGGTAATATCCCATACGGTATGTGCAGCAACAACTATACACCAACTCAACCTCCATGTGCTGTTAAGATTTGTTGCTTACATATCTAACTGCCCCACGGTCGGTAGTTCCCCCTTTCTGTACTGAAGCATCTTTTCATGTCTTTGTGGTGCAGATTGATAAGGTTTTCTTCCTCTCTCGACCTAAAAAGGGGATCCATCGCATGTTATCAATTGTGCCAGTTCGGGAACCAATGGTGGAGTGGGCAAGAAGGTGACCTCAAATTTAGCTTAAACTATATATAAGATAGAGCAAGTATGGGCAGGTAGTCCTTAAAATAATCCTAAAACTAGCTGTGGTTAGTACGGTCAGGTTACTTACATTCTAGGATGATTAATGGTTTGATAAAGAATGCTCAGAGCTTGCATTTATATAAGAACCCTTTCATTCCCCTTCCTCGTACACATTCAAGTTTCAGCTCAGGTCATTTAAGATCTTGACTTAAGCACCTAGCTTCCAGGGAAAAATGAAGGGAGGTTCGATTGAGCTTGCTGAGAGGAAGAGTGATAGCGGAAAGGGTGGCATGAACAAAGGAGTTTCCGTCCTTGACTTCATTCTAAGACTAGTTGCTATTGTGGGTACCCTAGCAAGTGCCATAGCCATGGGAAGTAGTAAGGAAACACTTCCATTCGTGACTCAGTTCGTTCGGTTCAGGGCTGAGTTTAAAGACCTGCCAATGTTTACGTATGTCTTCCTGTTTACAGCAGTTTTCTTTTCATATTCCAATGATTCTTTGTACGTATCTTAACTTTGTCTAACTTCGGGGCAGGTTTTTTTTGGTGGCAAACGCCATTGTCTGCGGCTACCTCGTTGTCTCTCTCGCCCTTTCTATCTTCCACATTCTGAGGAGCAGTGCAGAGATAACCAGAATCCTCTTGATTGTCTTTGACACTGTAAATCTCCAAAAATATGCACAACTTTAGTTAGCATAATGGAAGCACTTGGGTGGCTAACATTTTGCATCATCCCTTGTTACTTGTTCAAATAGTTCGATTTTAACCCATTATGACAATGAATACTTCTCAAATTCCTTCAAAGACAACCTTTGCTGTCCTCTAATGGAAGATTTTCCACCTTTGTCTAGGTAATGCTGGCTTTTTTAACAGCAGCAGCTTCTGCAGCAGCATCGATTGTGTACTTAGCGCACAAGGGGAATACCAGGACAAATTGGTTTGCAATCTGCCAACAGTTCAACTCCTTCTGCGAACGCACTTCTGGGTCTTTGATTGGATCCTTTGGCGCCGTTGTTGTGTTTATACTGCTAATCCTGCTGTCAGCTGTGGCCCTTTCCCGACGTTGAAAGATCATCACAACTCCTGTAACTTAGAAGTGTGTTCATGTGTACAAGGTCAGTTGTTGCTTTGTGGGTGCAAGAGTGAACATACAAATTTGGCTTGTGTTGTCCTTAAGTGTGTTCATGTGTACAAGGTCAGTTGTTGCTTTGTGGGTGCAAGAGTGAACATACAAATATGGCTTGTGTTGTCCTTCGATTTTCACATATCTTCTTCGTTGAATGCTGTATCTACCTTTTCTTAAGAAAGTGTTGAAAATTCCAGTTTTCTTTTGAGATCAACTTGGTAGTGAATCTCTTTCAACAGTTCTAGAAGCTTTAATGTTGGACCTGCTAGACTATTAAGTAAATGATTTGATTTATGTGTTTACTAGTTTAAATGTTTGATGTAAACGACGATTTACATATTAAAACTCACTTCTAGAAAGGAGTTTGAACTCACACGTGAATGACATTATTAAACTATATCGGTTTGAATCTGAATCTTAAGTTCAAAGTTAAACTCTTGCCTTGATTAAAATATTTTACATTTTGTCTGATTCTGTTGAATAAGAAGAAGTGCTAGAACATTAATTATATCATTAAATATATTACCTCCATCAACTGACACCTTCGAGATAAATAATAATTTAAACAAAAGCCACTAATCCGAGGAATCTAACCTCAGTTTACTTAGTTCCAAGGGAAAAGAAGTTAAATACCTTTGGAGTGTGGTCCAACAATGATAGATGTGAACTTTTCATCTTTGAATATTGGAGGAACACCTAAAATTCGTCGTTAGCAGGTTCAGGACACTATCAATGAAAAGAAGGACATAACTACTGTGCGTTGGCACCAGATTATATTGATAATTATATGGAAAAAATATAGATGCTGTTTGGAAAAAGACAGTAAAATTCTGATCCCAATGAAGAACAACCACAATCCATGCAATCATAATAGCTGGTGATTTTGATCAGAAGATAAGATGTTGATCCTCTCGCATCAAGACATGATTGAATATTGAAGAATCAAGCCTACTTACCAAATGAAACTTTGGTCATAAACTAGCCACTGCTCTGCTGGGAATATAGATAGGGATTATCAGTACAAAGTTTACTTGCTCTCGAAGAAACGTGGACATATAGATTTCAAGTTCGGTGGTAAACATGAAGGAAATAGTCCAGAATAAATTAAACCTTGATTGTAGGCCTGGTCTAAGGAAGCAAGCATCAGAATGTAATTAAAGTATTCAAATGATTGGCAATCACGTTAACTACTATCTGACATCTAGATCTTCTATCCATCGTTTTCGAGTCTTTTGCTTGTTCTGCCGGTTATAGAAGCACTAAAATATGCAGCAATTTTGAAGTTAATCACGCCACTCCAATCCTGTCAGTTCTGAAATGGTCAAGGAAAATTTCTCTGTATTCATCATTCTGCAAGTGCACAATTCAATGTTGAACAGTTTTTAATCTACGTCAAAGATTGCAACAATTGGATTTTTTGAAGCATTGCTTACATTGGAGTAGGGAACGTTTGAAACCAACTAATATTTCCTTAAGCAACCAATCCAAAACCTTCCGTATCGTGGATTGGTTGAGTGATACATCAGATAGTTTTCTTGAATGTTCAACTAAACAACATATTTACCGTTTGAAGTTCAAGATATGGTTTCTGGTATTCAACATAGGCTTTGAGTCGAACAAAAACTTCATAAGAGCTCTGTTATCTGCTTCAATTAGACTAGAGCCACGTTCTTTCCTCACCCCACTGTCGTCCATTAACTTCCTCACCTTCTCAACCCCGTCCCACTCACCTTGTGAAGCATATAAGTTGGATAGAAGGACATAATCCCCACTGTGGTCTCTTCTCATTTCAAGTAACCGCTCATTTGCACGCCTTCCCAATTCAACGTTTCCATGAACTCTGCATGCGCCGAGCAGAGTCCTCCAAACAATGGCATTGGGTTCAATGTCCATTGAGTCTATAAACTCGAATGCTTCATTTAGTTGTCCAGCTCGCCCTAGCAAGTCCACCACACACCCATAATGCCTAATGTTGGGCTCAATTTTGTACTCATTTTTCATGAGATTAAAGTATCCTCGCCCCTCTTCAACTTTTCCAGCATGGCTGCAAGCAACCAAGACTCCAACGAAAGTTATCTCATTTGGCCTGACCTTCAACCTCCTCATCTCGATAAACAGATTGATTGATTCTTCAGCATGGCCGTGGAAAGCCAAGCCTCCAATTACAGAATTCCAAGTAGACACATCTCTGTCTCTCATCCCTCGGAACACTTCAAGTGCTCTTTCAATACTCCCACACTTCGCATACATATCTATAAGTGCATTCCCAAGTAAAATGCTCAAATCTCCTGAACACAATTCCGAAGCTTTGACGTGTATCCTCTGCCCAACATCTAAATCTCCCAAATCTGCACAAGCGGACAACAGACTCAACATGGTCACCTCATCTGGCTGCTCTCCCACCCTACTCATTTCCTCAAACATCTCCAATGCTTGCTCATGTGACCCACAAAGCACATACCCCGCAATCATTGCATTCCAAGTCACAACATCTTTCTTCGGGACCTCATCAAAGAGTTTTCTAGCGCTCTCCATGTCCCCTTGCTTCACATAACCCGTTATCATAACATTCCAAGAAACTAAATCTTTAACCATCATTTCATCAAAAATCTGCCTTGCAAGATTCAGCTCCCCTCGCCTGGCATACCCGGCCGTCAAAGCTGAGCAAGGTACAACATCCTTTTTGGCCGACCCATCAAAAAGCTCCCTCGCAATACTCAAATCCCCACAATTAGCATGAAAATAAATAAGAGTATTCCTCTGAAAGGTATTCGACTCAAACCCATACTTCACCACCCTCCCATGAATCCCAAACCCCATTTTCACCCAAGAAAGCTTAGTGCAGGCCTTGAGCACAAACGGGAAAGTGAAGTTATCTGGCTTGACGTGCCGCTTCTCCATCTGGCTATAAAGCGAAATCCCATTGAATGGGTTGAGACTCTGAGCTGAACCTCTAATAATGGTGTTCCACATGAAGGTGTCTGGTTCTGTAATACGAGCGAACAGCTGGTGCGCATATTGTATGGTACCCGACATAGTAATGGCGCTCGCGAAAATGAGGTCTCTGAGAGCAGAGGGGTCGGAGTTGAAGCCACTGACAAGCATCAAAGCGTGGACTTGTTTCAGACCCCGCAGGTTGGTACATTTTTGCCATAGATTCGACCGTTGGGGACGGTTGGCGCTCCTGTCGTTCGTTCGCTTTCGGATCATCACACGTTACTCCGTTTAAATGCTATCTAACGACACAGTTAAATTAGCAGGCGTTCAGCAAGTCCAATATAAGCACACAACTACCATTATTTAAATAAACTTGATCATAATAAATTTTTACAAATTCAGTGTTCACGATTTACTTTGAAGTTTTAATTTTTGTTCTTAAAATTAAACTCGAAGAACTTAGTATTATTGCCCTTTGAAGAAACATAAGTTTTCCCAAAGGCTAGATCTTTGCCAATTTTTAATAATTTTGTTAGAGGACTTAATCATATCCAAAAGTCAACTTGATGTAGAGATGCTTTTCTTCCTTATAAAGACAATGTAATGATTTTATCACATTATTTTTTTGTTATGATTTTAGGTACTACTATTAAACTAAAAGCTTAAGTTATTAGTTAAAACATAAACCAACAATTTCTCTCTCTCTCTCTCTCTCTCTCTCTCTCTCTCTCTCAGCAAATTGTTTAGATCTTCAAACATTATTATTAGGCTAAAAACTTAAATTATTAGTTGAAAATCCGTAACCTTAGAAACTTGGGCTTCTTAGCCATATCATATCATTCATACCAAGCCCTCCACAACATACATTGAAATTTTTAACACACATCATCATCCCAAGAGTTGAAAAGCACTTAAACCTAAATTCAGAGAATATTAAATAATTTAATCTTGCCTAAAAGTTGAGTCAAGAGTAGAAAAATCTTTTTTCCCTATAACAATAATTACTACTAAATGAGAATGAAGTAATATGATAACTATGTTATGCTATTTTTAACAAATCCTATATTTGGGAATAGTATGACCTGTGTTACTTGGAAGCATGTAACACCAACGTTGCACCTACCATCATGAAGAAGTCTTGGAATATTTTGTTCAATGACTTGTATACAGTAGTTGGTTTCAACTCCTACCTCATGCCTTCAATTATTCTAACATTAACGTGCCCCACGACATGCCGGAGAATAAGTTTAATAATTCTTAATAGTCAGCAAGTGCAAGCAATTATAAATATTATCCACCCTCTACAGACTTCTTCTCAGCAGAACTAGTTGCATTGACTTCCGCAGGACAGATTGCACTCTGTTTTCTTGCCAGATGACATTAAGGTAATCAATTCATTTGCCGAAGCTTTGGTCCCTAAAACACTTTATCTGCTGCTTTCTACCCACACTAAAAGATAATGTTGAAAATAATTGCTTTACACTTTTGATAACAATCACCTCAAAAGATGATCTAAGCAGTTTGAAATTAACCCCTCCAGGCTTCTTGTCTGAAATATCTGTCCAAATCACTAGTTTAGGTGCACTGATATGATATTTTCAAGCTCCCACAGTGACCCTATATCTAATCCGCTACCAAATGATGTTACCAAAGAGTCAAATATGAATATTGGATATGCTTTGGAAGTTTCTTATCTTGGTTTTCTCACATTCATAACTAGATTTGTAAATAATGGATGTGACCTTTAGCTTATGTACTTCAAACATTACGAATAACATTTACATATTCAAACAAATAAACAAGAGTCAAATACTCTTAGTGATTTAAAAAAAAAAAAAGAACATTAGCTCCATGCTACCATCATACTTAGAACAAATGAATGTGTTAAAAATGATGTATATCTCAAAATTATTAAGTCTTATTATGATATTCTTAAATCTTAATCTTATACACTTTAAACATTACAAATAACATTTGCATATTTAAACAAACAAACAAGAGTCAAATGCTCTTAAACTTGCCAAAATCACAAAACTCATTGAAAATAGATGCGTAGCACACTACCTATATCTTATCTTACGACATGGTTCCTTACAAGTTGATTTAAAAAAAAAAAAAAAGGAACATTGGCTCCATGTTACCATCATACTTGGAACAAATGAATGTGTTAAAAATGATGTATATCTCAAAATTATTAAATCTTGTTATGATATTTTTAATTCTTAATATTATATACTTCAAACATTACAAATAACATTTACATATTTAAACAAACAAACAAGAGTCAAATACTCTTAAACCTGCCAAAACCACAAAACTCATTGAAAATAGATGCGTAGCACACTACTTATATCTTATCTTATGATATGGTTCCTTACAAGTTGATTTAAAAAAAAAAAAAAAACATTGGCTCCATGCTACCATCATACTTGGAACAAATGAATGTATTAAAAATGACATTCTTAAGCCAGATTTAAAAGACAAAGAAGGAATCAAAATCTTTAATAACCAAACACATCAGTTCTTACAATTCCATCAGAATGAGAAAAGATTTTCTAATGCAGTTCTTCTTTGACTTGCTCAGTTGAGCTTTAGCACGTGTGACCCCCAGCCCACGACCATTTCAAGTCACATTGCTGACTGTCGTTGTAGCGACGATTGTGTGTGATCCGGTGGCCTAACTCTGATCGAACCCCATCTCCTACTTTCGTCCAACATGGCTTTTTCACTAACCATCGCTGGCCACGTTGTTTGTCTCCGAACATCGTCTCATGTCGGAACCCAGGAAGCAGGCCCCACGGCGCCACCTTAGCCCTTTGTGATAGGTCAAAACCCACTTACCTGTTAGGTACCGAACATTTTCCCTCCCCCAATGGTAACCTCCCAGGTGGGCCAATTCTGGTGGCTTCGCCGACGGCAGTGGCGGCAGTGTCTATTTCCTTCCTTCTGGGATCCAGCCTATTGACCTTGACGGCCGGAGACAGCCTCCGCCGTCGGATCATGGGCGTTGCCGAGACGATTGAAATTCCTCAAAATGGTAGAAAGCGCCACGCGTGGTGGGCACAATAAATTAAGTTGTTTCCTGAGAAGGAAAGGGCTAGTTTTGGCGTTATTTGAGCTTAATTAAGAAAGCCCCACCTTTGATAATTGCAACCAAAATATGACTAATTTTATACAACATGTATGCTGATTCCTTTGTTTTATTCCCACGGATAAACCTTCTCCCCACAAAACTTGGCTAATCTTATCTCATCATTTGTCTTTTTTAATGCAAAGGACAATCACCATCCTATTGGTGGTCCCTTCCGTGGCACTAATCACTACTCAACTACATAAAAAATATCCTAATCCATCTTCTTCATGAAGCCATGGGTTTAGTGTATGTTAATCCTCATGGAAGCAGCAAAAATCACGTGATTACCCAACAAAACCCTACAACTCCAATAGTCAACATTATTAAGAGATTCCGTGATCTTATAACATACACACATATACAACAAACATCCATGAACATCAATCATTTAAAGCGCTTCAAAATAATTTTTATCTCATAATCGTCGCATAATCTATCATACGGCAGCTCTCGTAATGACACAACATATATATGGTTTCTTCAAGTTTCATAAGCTTTGTATAAAATTATTACTTTACCCTTATCCGGAATCTTGACATTGAGGAACCTACCACATGATACGGAAGATGCTGCTTGCAAGGACAATTACCGCAAGTAACTGAAGATAAAACCTAGAAAACCTTAACAGCCGTGCATTAGTTGCTGTTGTTGTTGTCAATGAAAAATAGACCCGGCAATGGTTCACGGAGTTGTTTTTTCAAGAAGATAAAGCGACCCACGAAGAAAGAATCAATTACGTGTGAATTTTTACGTCTTCGTTGTATGAAGCAGGTGTAGGGTTTTACATACGTGGCTTCGAACCCTTTCATGAAGTTCAACTCCTCTGCAGGACCAGAACGTGAGCGGACAAGACTTTCTTCTTTGTTCAATTCAGGATGAAAGTGAAACTCGGTGACATTTTTCTTTGTTCCATCTTGGTTTTGGATAATTCAAGTGTCGGTAAACTTGCCTAAAAAGGATTCAAAATTTCGTAGGCAGCACTGATGTCCGTGTCGGTGTCCATTTTGGTTGATTTATGTGACTAATAAGACAAGCACGAATGAAGGCCAGGCTTGTTCTGGTTTGCATTATTGATTGATGCACCCCAAGACTTGAGTTTAAATAAAAATTAGTTTTTTAGGGTGTTAATTGAATTGTTGTTGCAGACAGCTGGTGGTTCGATATAATTAAACCACTACTTTTCCTTTCATAAAGTGGTTAATGAGAAGCTACTCTAATTATTTCCTCTCCTATTTTAGCATTTTGACTCGCTTACAGTGGCCAAATCAAGTTTTAATTCTTGGAACCAAAAATTAGGTGGTCTAAAAGTTGTCGCATGTGAAGAACCCAACAATTTAAAAAAGTAAAATCAAAGATGACTCATGATTAGTGTTCAACTTTTTTGAATACTTACTTATATTTTGTTTTCTTTTCAACCCATAAAACAAAAATAAATACTTTTTAAAAACTTTTTTCAATAATTAAAGATTCAGTAGCATTTGAACACTCTATCACTTGAAAGGCTAAAATTTGAACTTCTTCATCGCTTAATAAATTTCTTAATCTCCTCGTTAACTAAAACAATTGATGACAAAGGGGTTTTAACCATCATTGTACTAGTTTGGAGGGTTTTGGCCCTGTGGATATCTCACGGCCTTGAGTGCTCTCTCTGGTCTCTACAATGGCGGCGCTGTATGGAGCAGTAAAAACCAGAATCTGCTTGTTTCATTATCGTTGAGAGTTACTGCTGATGGCTGCTCGTGTTTACACGACAAGACAACTCATGCGGAAAGTACCAAAGCAAGATAAGAGTTCGGTTTGCCAGGGGGTCCAACGTACAAAAACCTTTCACCTAAACTGACGGAGCAACTAATGTTGGAAGCAGATTACATGGTAGGAGAAGGGTGGTTCGGTCACTTCAATATTACTTTTCTGTATTTCTTTCCTATGATTGTTGATGATGATGGGGGGATGGGGCCTCGTGATCTTCTTTAAGAAATATGTTTAAATACAACCTTAAAAGTTTAATTATGATACCAATTTTTTTTTATATATATATTAATGTAAAATTATTGGCTTTAACATTCTTTTATATATTAATATATTTTAAATTCAAGATTAAATGAAAGAAAATAAAGACTCATCATCTTTACTTATACTTTATAACTTTGAAGTTAAAAAGAAATTACAAGAATTTTCATGATCATCTTGATAGAAGTAACTAGATGCGACTAATGGCTAAAACGTTACGTTACCAATGATTAAATCTGATATGATGTTAGAAGGTTCAAGATCATAAAATAAACTTGTGTGCGTTTTTCCCCATAATAGACTATTTAATCTGGTTATGTTTTCTTGATATAAAACCGTTGGCTATGACATCTGCATGCAGGGTGTTAGGGGGGTTGTTCTTGGTCAAATCGCAGAAAACAACAATTACCAGAAAGTTAAAAAGAGGGAGATGTTTTTGAAACTGCGCACCATCAAGCTTCCTTAAGGACCACGCTTCTCTCTCTAAAACCAGTATTTAAGGGGGTTCTGCATCTCACAACGGAGTTTCGTTCCTTAACAACAACATCTTTCAATCTCTAGTTGGAATGGTTTGTAGCCTTCCTCCATTCTCTTCATCTTCTAAAACCTCTACTGTTTCCCTTCCGTTTTTCAACAGTATGTCCCTCTTGTGTTGTTGTAAGGTGGTTTCCTTCTGGTTCTTGTAGTAGGATTTCATTCAGGAATTGTAGGTACAGATTAGGCTTGGGTTTCAGAAAAAACTTGGTTCTAGGTTGATTTCTCTTTGTTGGGGAAATCCCAAGGATTTAGAAAAGAGATTCTGGTTGGGTTGCTGAAAACAGGGGGTTTCAGAGGGGATTTTAGAGGAATGGAAAACGTTTCCATGGTTAGAAACAAAGATCAGCAGATGGACTTGCCACCGGGTTTTCGATTTCACCCGACGGACGAAGAGCTTATAAGTCACTACCTATGTCCAAAGGTTCTTGACACCAACTTCTCTACTAAAGCAATCGGCGAGGTCGACCTGAACAAGTGTGAGCCTTGGGATTTGCCATGTGAGTTTTGGGAATCATATTCTCTCTGTTCCTCTGTTTCTTTTTGTATTTCATTTTCATATGTTGCTGTTTGTTCTAATTTCGTGCTCTGTTTTCTAATGAAGGGAGGGCTAAAATGGGTGAGAAGGAATGGTATTTCTTCTGTGTTCGAGACAGAAAGTACCCAACTGGTTTGAGGACAAACAGGGCCACGGGTGCTGGATACTGGAAGGCCACAGGGAAAGACAAGGAAATTTACAGGGGCAGAGAACTGGTTGGAATGAAGAAGACTCTTGTTTTCTACAAGGGAAGGGCTCCTAAAGGAGAAAAAACCAGCTGGGTAATGCATGAATACAGATTAGAGGGGAAGTTCTCTGTTCATAATCTCCCCAAAATAGCCAAGGTAAGCTATAAGCTTTGTTGGAATCGTTTTCCTCTGGCTTTCTCTTATTCAATGCTGTGTTCTTGATAGCTTCGTCTTTGTTTATCTTGCAGAACGAGTGGGTCATATGCAGAGTTTACAAGAAAATCTCAGCTGGCCAGAAAACTCACATTTCTGGGTTGATGAGGATGGACCCCTGTGCCAACGAGGCCAGTTCTTCACTGTTGCCTCCCCTGATGGAATCTCCATACAACAGCCAAGCAAGAATCGGTGCGGACGAGTCCTCTCACGTGACCTGCTTCTCCGATCCAATGGAGGACCGAAAGGCCAAGGAAGAAGACATGGTTGACAGCTTCAAAACTCATCTCATAGCCGCCTCATCTTCCTCAAACCCATCTTATATTTCCTCTGCTCCAAGCTCATCCTACCACTCAAACGGGGGAGCTTTGCAGTACTCAGATTCCGATTTTCTTCAGGACCAGTCGATATTGAGGTTTCTGCTTGAAAATCATTCTCCAATCATAAGGAGGAACGCAAAAGCAGAATTCTCGCCTGAAACCGGCTTCAGCACCGATATCTCTTCGGCGGTATCCAACCACGATGTGGCTCAGGGGTCTTTTGATGATCTAGAACCATCAAGTTCTGCAGGACCCGTAGACATCGACTGTCTATGGAGTTACTAAGTTCGAAAGCATCAGATTGAAGAACACCTCATTAGAATTTACTACTGGTTTCGAATTTGTAGTCGTGTGTATAGAATCTGTTTCCTCATTATAGGTATTGGGTAGCAAAGGAAACCCATGTAATTTCAGAAATCCAGCTCCTGTTTCCTTTAGGTTTTAAAGCTTTTCGGCATTCAACCGATGGCTTTAGTACTGTGAAGCTTGCTTGTACACAACATTCATAACTTATAATTCATGTTTGCATCTATGATTATGGATTGTAACAGTTTTCTTCTATTCTTTCCTTTTGTTTTTCCCTTTTTCTCACTTGTAGTTGATGATCATATGGAAACACTGTAGCTTCAGAGGAAAACTACAAATGTTAGGCCACCAACCCAACTTCGTATTTGTGATTAAGAACAAATGACAAAATGCACAATCACATGGCAAGGAAACAGATTGCTGCATCTCTAATGAGCCTTTGTTTGTCATTCTACATGAAAGTCTGAACAAACTGTAATTTCAAGATGTCATAGTCACACAAGTTCGAATCTTGGGGTACTGTGGGTTTCCAAATCGAGGCTGCTGTTTCTGCTTTCCATTTCATATAATGTGCTAGATTCTCTGCCTTCCAATGGCATAATTTGTCACTCAAAGAGGTTAAGAAAGTCAAAAAAGTAAGCTTTTCATATGATGTGTTGATGAGCCCGAGAATATCATCCAAGTATTCAGACTCTAATCATTACGCGGTTCTGCTGTGATGTTTCTATCTCATTTCCAGGTAGAGAACCCAGAGCTTGCAAATTATTCAACAAAGGTAAGCTTTTGATGTTGGAGAATCGTATGAAAGCAAGATTTTTCTCCAAAGTCTTCAGTCCATGCAATCGGATTCAACCATGTCACACCTTCTATACCCTACATGAACCCGTCACCTTTCTTTTTTTTACTTTTTCCAGAAACAACACGTTCGCTTCTTGGGGCATAGTTTTGATGGGGAAGCTGTTTGCTAATTAAGCACCATGACCAGTTCCTCATTGCTATACGCGTATGATTGCCTCTATCGTCACCATTTTTGCAGCCAATATGAATAGAAAAACTCTTCCGTTTTCTTGTCAAAAACACCATAGTTTCTCCAACAGCAAGTCCTTCTTGTTCATGGAAGTTTAGAACCGTCTGTTTTCGTAGATTTTAAGTTGGAATTAGTGTTCATTTGTGATGATAAAAATGTGTTTTAATGGTAGTTTGGAATCTAATGGATTGAAAAAAGAAAATTCAAGTTTTTTTACTAAATACACATATCTATACATGCACTTGGTGTTGAATATGGGACTAAGAGGTCCTAAGAAGCGCCTGTTCCTAATTAAGCCAAGTAGCACCTTCTTTCGAGTTTCACTTGCGAAGCAAATTCTTCTTATAGAGAGATTTTGAGCTTTCTAAAAGAAAGAATTAAAGAAAAAAAATCACTTAATGGTACATAATGTTTCTGTTCCTTTTCCATGATCTAATATCTTTGGTTCATCTTTTTCTATGGCTATCCGCCTAGATTAGAGAAACCAACCTAACAAAGCGTCATTGGGAGGACTAAAGTCACGCATATGATAAATGTGCCGTTGAACTTCACGAAACAAAATTGAAATTATGGATGTAAAGTGATTCAATCAAAACTTGAATGGAAGTGTTGAATCAATCATTTTAATCGAGTTTTAGGATAGCTTAACATCTATGTCAATCCAATATGTTCTATTGAAGTCCGGGCATGAGAAGAAATATTAAGAATCAATTTAATCATTAGGATGATCATTAGACTTTCTAGATAACAGATTAAAGTATTCTTGTTTATTGTCTATTCAGAATGATTATATGTATCATGAAATTTCTTTATGCTAATTTGCTAATAATTAATAGATCATGTTAACATATTTGAGATTTGTTTCAACACGCTTATGAATGAGGCGTAGAATCTATACCAATCTTCACAATATTATTCGAACTTAGTCTTTGCTTTCAATTACGATGTTTTTAAGGCCACGCACGCCCGGTAAACATTTCAAGGTGTTAGTTGACAAATCATTAAACAGATCTATTGCCTATCATAGGTTTAGGTGTGGATTTTTTAAGGTCTAGAACGATGATAATCTCAATAACGACGTTAAATTTTAGGAAAGAATTGTAAGCAACCAGGGACTCAAGACTAGGATAGCAAACTATACTACCCTCATTCATGTCATAGATTACCCCCTAACGCAAAAGTACCTCATAATGGCACCTAACTATTGTTAGGTGTCAAAACATTAATCTTATAACATTCTATCTAACATAAAAAAATAATTTTACTATTGAAGACAAAAGTTTCACATAAAAAATATACGAACATTATGTAATATTTAAATATAAAATATATATTTTTAACTTTTAAATTTTCTAATATATTATCAAAGTCCGTCCATCTTAATTATTTTTTTTTCAACTCTTGTTTAGCTTCAACTTTTTAAATATGTTTAAAGTACAAGAAAGTGTTGTGAAATTGACCAATCACAGGAACAAATAACGTATACATCAAGTCATAAATACACAAAAGATAAAAGATTTAAGATAGTTTAGATCAACACAATGTCTTACGTCTATCTCTATTAGTACAAACTACTAATTCTCTCTCTTTTATTAAATTTCTTCAAGAGAATATAAAGATGATAATTACAACACTCATTCATAATTCTCACACAATTGTTTATGACACTCACACCAACTTCTTCATTAAAGACGATGTGCAGGATCCAACAAAAAATATTTATTTTCTAACTTTTGAATTTTCTAATATATTATCTAAGTCCATTTTAATCTGTTTTCGACTCTTGTTTAACTTTAACGTTTTAAATATGTTTAAAGTATAGAAAAGTATTGTGAAATCGACCCATCACACAAACAGATAAACGTATACGTCAAGTCATAAATATACAAAAGATAAAAGATTTAAAATAGTTTAGACCAACACAATGTCTTACATTCTTTTTTTTTTAGTACAAATTATCAACTCATTCTCTTTTTATTAAGTTTCTTCAAGAAAATATAAAGATAATAATTACAATACTCATTCATAGTTCATAGTTCATAGTTCTCACATCAACTTTTTCATTTAGGACTTTATATGCAGGATTCAACAGAAAATATTTATTTCATCTTATTTAACAACAAACTTAAGGTATTCTTAGTGTGCAAGAGAATAAAAATATTCTCAATATTTAGATGTACGATTTGCCAACGTTGCCGAGTATCCAACACAGAATCGTTGTGGTGCATGTGTCGCGACGAAATTCATATCAGTGATGCCGTCTGTAGTTTCTAGGAAAGTAGGGTGGGCCCGAAGCCAACTCCAGACCACGAAGTTAGGCGCGTGTAGGTGGGACCGATGCCCTCTCCAGTCAAAACGTGGCGAGTAGACCCCACACAACCCTCGGATCAGATGTTCTCCTTTTTGATTGCTCCATCTCACCGGGGCCCACCGCGCTTTTCCGTAGAGTGGTCCGTCTTTTTACGAGAGACCCGTTTTTTATATTCGATCGTATCCTCTACGATTCGTATTGAGCTCCAACACCTAATCTTACTAGTCAAGCTTGGCAATTTCATTAACACTAAGAGGATATTCCTTCAATATGCCTCTTCTGGTCCTCCAAGTTAACAAAACTTGCAATTAAATATTCCTTTTGTTGGATTAAAGATTGCCCTTTTTCAATTTCTTGTCTTTGGGTGATGAAATCAAATCTTTAATCACAACACTCATCATCAATATTTTTGTTTTTATCTGTTAATTTTAAGTGTCCCAATGTGTAGAAAGTAACATGTTTACGGTATTTGAAATATTTAAGCAGAAAACTCTTAAGGGATCTGGATTTTAAGAAAGGATTGTATTCTTGGCTAAAAATATATGCTGCCAACTAACGCGCATAAATTGTTAAAGTGGTGGGTTAAAGTAATCATATGTGTAGCAATTGGTGACAATCATTGAACAAAGCTACGCTCTTGCAGATTATAATATTCACATGCTATATGTAGACCATGGATCCCACACACTGTTAAATTTTGAGTTTGATTGATTTAGTTAGTGGTGTAATCACTATGTTATCTTTACTTGCTTTAGTTGATAATGATAATTAGTCAAATTTTTAATCAATAAAAGTGTTACGAAAATTGAATAAGACTTAAAAGGGTTGTTTTGAAAAGGAACTTTTGTTTGAGAACTATATTAATCCATTTCGTGAATAGAATTAGTGATTTGATTCCTTTGTATTAGTGATTAGTTATGATTCTATTCCTATTAAAGATGAAAACAAGATATATTATATGTAATAATACTTTCCTATGGTTTGAAAGGTAATATTTTGATAAGAATAACTCAACATTCTCTTTAGTAATTGATTGCTAAAAAAAAAGACACATGGTTGTATAAAGAGGGATTCTAAACTAAATATTAAATAATACAAAATAGAGTTCAATTTGGTAACTTTGGAGACCACAAACACTGAAAATAAAAAATAAGAAATCGTGTTTGGCAATTGATATATGGTGTTGGCAATGTAGGCATTTTACGGATAAAATATTGTAATGCACCAAAAATACTTTTGTAGTTGGTGGGATTGGAAGGGGTTTGCCATCATTTATTGGTGGATAGGATTTGTAGTATAGGGCATAAAGGCTACTTTTGCGTTACTCATATTGGCTCTCTTAATGATCTCATAAGTGAATTCACTTGGTGGAGGATCACTCTTGTGTTTGTCTTTTGGACTTCAATCCTAAGAAAAAAAAAGTTAAAGTGGGCCCAAATCTTTTATAGCAAATTCATTGTATAGAGTGCTCATAATATGTTGTAGGGGAGCATCTTAGGGACCATGTAAATCTTATGTCATCAAGGCATATAAAGTAAAAAGGTATTGTAATTTTCTTTAAATAATGTAAAAAGAGAGATGAATTAGTAGATATCTTAAAATCTAATTTTTGGAGGAAGGAATTGAGACACAAATGCCTAGTGAATAATGCTTATTTTAACTCATAAAAGAATTTTTTTAATTGACAAACATGTTAGGGATGAGAGTTGTCAATAAAGCTAGGAGGTTGAGCTGTATTTTTGATATGAAGTTGACATAATGACCAACTTTTAGTGTGGACAAGTGTGAGTATTGTTCAAGTAGTCATTGGTTTGACAACTAGATTAAAGGTTTCCACATAATTGAGGCTAGGTCTTTGGTGGAATCTTTTGATCATGAGGCATGCCTTGTAACATTTAGGAGATCCATTGAATTTATGTTTAACTTTGTACACCTATTTGCATTTGATCGAAATAGAATTTTTAAGTGGAGGTACTAGTTCCCAAGTATTATTGTATATGAGTATGGTGTATTCCTTAGCCGTGACTATCCACCATTTAGGATCCTTTTGTGGTGTCTATAAAGCAACTAGGTTTACCATTCGGATAAGGCTTAAATGTATTTCTATGTTAATATGCAACTAAAAATCGTGCCTCATTTTAACCGTGTGGCCATTAGGTGCGCAGAGTTGGTGGAAGGGGGATTTGCTTGCAAGAGGTGGCGAATTTGAAGAGGAATTGGTTGCAGGTTCCTAAAGATTAGTAGTGGGTGTGAGTGTTTGCTAGTGTAGGGTTAAGGGAATGGTCATTTGTGGTGGTGGAGGCTCATATATTTCTTTTTATTTTCTTTAGGTTTGGAAGGAATAGATATTCTTGTCAAAAATGACATTTGCAAAAAAGAAAAATCTTTTTTGTTTGGAGATTGAGACATGGATAACTTATAGGGTATCCAAGAAAAATATATGATTGTGATCAAGAATCAAGTTTATGTCTAGAATATGGTTGTAGAAATGGTGACATGGTTGAGATGCATGGCATACTTGGTTAAGCTAGCGCTTGATGTTGACATGGATTAGGAAGTGATATTTCTAGACTGGACTTTTGATTGATGATTTTAGGAAAAAAAATTAATATCTTAATTTTATTGGTAAAAGTCAAGAAAATTGTATAAGAGAGATTCTTTACTTGGAAATATAAAAAGTTCATAAGAAAATATTATTTTAAATGAAATATGAAGACTTTTAATTTTTATTTTTTCGTAATTGTAATAAATTTTATAAATAAATTTTATTTATTTATTTTTGTATATTAATTTTTATTAATTCAATTTATCCTTCCATTAAAAAAAGAAAAAGAAAAAGAAAAAGAAAAAGTTTGGGGTAGGATGTATCGAACCTAAAACTTAGGTCTAGAATAGAATAGTTAACTATTAGCCTACTGGCCGTTTGATTTCTTTTTAACTTGGTCTTCCATTTAGTGTACATGGAACAAAATTTTAGTACACTACTTCTTGACATGGGTACACTACTTGTGTCTTTAAGTTTTCTACGTTAGATTATTTTGGCCCTCCGTAAGATGCGAAAACCAGAAGATATCAATTTCAACAAACTCATCAAAACATCTGTCGTAGCAGGCGTTCCTTCCACGCCTCTCACCGTAAATCAAAACAAATCCACACACCACCGAATTCGGAACGACCCACGAATGATTCAATGGACTTGAATGTTCGGCAAGAAATATTACATTTCATCCCTTCTCAAGTTTGGTGTCTTAGGTCTTGGCTTTCGGACAGAACATAAAGTTCTTTTAGCAGCCTCACATGGATTTGTCGTACACACCTTTGACTGAATGAACTGGAACAGTTACCTTGTTTAGCCACTTTATTCTTCTGCTTTCGTCCTCTCAGCTGGGTTGCCTGGTGATTCACTGAACCTGTTTCTTTTTCAACATATTAGCACCCAAAAGTAGTGAAACATGGATCGACGGTGATGTCAAAAAGCATCGGGCTTTGTCCCATCACCAGTAGGGGCCTGCCCTTTCGAAGGATTCTGTTTCCTTTCACATTTCCAGGAAAGTTTCCCACTTGGGACGGTTTTGCATCATTGGCGTCTCTCTGGAACAGTAAGATAAGATCCAACAACATATAATGAGTGCATCATCGTTATCAACAAAGAGTTCTGCCAAATTTGGGTGATCTAACACACATGGTTTCCAAGTCTTTGTAGCTTTTTCTGTTATTTGGAAGGTGAGAAATGTAGAAAACCATTGACAACCTTAACAAATCCTCCATCCATGTTGGCATCGTTATCCATTACCATTATCGCAACTTCCCTCTCTCTCTCTCTCTCTCTCTCTTTCGTGGCCGAGCAAACCAAGTGCAGAACACTGAACCTAACCGAAAGAAGGTGGGAGTACGGTGAGAAAGGCTGCCGACAACGACGCGGTAACCGACGGACGCCATCATCCAACGTAGTACAATAACTGGTGACGGCATTAAGAAGATATAATGTGGACACTCGAACCCACACGTGCCTCTCCTTCCACGGGGTGAACGAGCTGAAAATATCGTGGTGGCGACCTTTTGTCTGAGTAGACTTTATGTGTTATTACTAGCAAATCATCAATCCTTGATTGTAGTGGCTTGTTATGATGCATGGATCTTATAGTATGGTGGGTAACATTGATTTTACTTGGGTATTGCTTATTCTCGAAATATATATTCGAAACTTAAATAAAATACAGGTGTTTTATAATACACTTGTACTTACGTATTTCTTATGTTCATTAAGACAAATGCCATGTGAGTAGTTAAAAGTAAGGATGAACATTTATTGCATGGTAGTAGTATGTCGGTACGATCCATGTATTAATTAATTGAAGGAATTTAAATGACAAAAAGAGACCTAGTATAAAATATGTTGTTTTTTTCCTCCTAAGATATCTAGATAATAAAAAGGACTTTGTGAGAAATCTTGCAAGAAAAGTATCCTGGTTCAAATCTCTTTGCTTTTCTAATTGACTTGAGTATGCTTTTAGGTAGCCACTACTTCACAATTCAAGGTATCAAACAAATCTTGGTGATGGTTTTGGGTTGTTTAAAAAAAAAAAAAGATGTTGTTATGAAGAGACACAAGAGTTCCTAATTATTTTTTCTTTTCATTTTGTGGTTTGGTCACCGTTCATTGAAAAGAAATAGAAAAAGAAAAAGAAAAAGAAAAGAAAAAAAAGGTATCTTCTGTCACTGAGACTAGATTTACAGATGTTAGAACGACTCAAATATCACTTCCATGGCTGTTGCTGTTACATGTTTTGTTGTGCACTTAATATAACGAAAACATTCTCCATAACCAGCAGGTCCTATCTTGTTGTTGGGCTGACAGATTTATGAGACATCTGTATGCATTTTCAGCCGTCCAGCACTAACGTTGTGGGGAAGCCCATGCCCAGTTGCTAGCCCAAAGCTTGAACTTGAGCCCAATGAGTATTTCATACATGTCCTGCTATTAATAACGTACAATCCACATAACCTCACAGGAAAGTAATCCAGATTAAATTATGAAGTTGGCTGGAAATTTTGTTCTTGGATATTAGTCCTTTTTTGTATTAATTTTTTTTAAAGATATATAAATTTTTGGTCTTTTCCTTTTACATTTTACATATTGATCCTCTTAAGATATGCTGAAAGCTCTGTGCACAAGCGATACCAAGAGACATCATGTATTCATGGCTGGTGCCACTAAAACTGAAGCTGTTTATAGTAAGTTCTGCAGATACAAGTACTTTTCACCTGGGCGAGAAGCAGCTATGGAGGGTGGCCAAGAGAATCTACAACATTCCTTTGCCTCGTGCAGAAGGTTGAGTCATTTCAGTTTTCATCTATCATTATATGCAAATCACTGATTCTTCAGCAACATTGCAGCCCAAAGGAATCTTCATACGTCGTTCCCTTAAAAAGCAAAGGAGAAAAAGCAGATACTTGGTTTCCGTCAAGTCTTGTCACCACCACACCCCAAAATAACAGCACCCCCCTCCCCTTCTATCTCCCTCTCTCTCTCTTATTTAAATCTTAGAAACTGTATGACAGTATTTGGTGAAATGTCAAGAGCAAACCACAACATTCAGTCGAATTGTTAGGTCATTGTTAAGGAATAAAGTATGTATTCCAACCATTAATTATAACTTTTAGTCTAATTGTAATTCCTGTTAGTCTTAACAATTGGTATCAAATTTAGTCAAGACTTGAGTCCTAGCGCTAATGGGTTTGATGGGGGGATTGTTGTTGCATGCAACATGAGTAAAAACCTAGTGGGTGGCCAACAATCCCGTGGATGTTGCTAGGTTGTTGTTAAGGAATAAGATATATATTCTAATTATTTATTATAAATTTTAACTTAAAGGTCTAATAGAGTTTTCAATAAACATTTCTTATTTGGCTTAACAAAAGAATTGACTGCAAGTTTCTACATAACTTTCAATTTGGGGCTTTCACATATGCAAATCATAAGTTTGAACCCTATAGGTAAACGTTACGAGAAAAATTTAGGAATATTATCCTTTATATATCATCATCATCATTATTGTTGTTTTTACTGTTGTTATGACTTCTAGTTATAATTACTGTTATTACCATAACTTTTATCATTACCATATTTCTATTATAATCCATTATTGTTATACTGTTAATCATCACTACTACTATTACCTATATATTGTTATTATCACTATTTTCATTATGATGCTTATCATACTATCATTTTTTTATATAGTTGCTAGTAGTGTTATTGTATGTTTTTGGTAGTTTCATTTTTTGTTTTATGTTTACAATTTCCATGCTTATCATTATTGTAGTTACCACCATCATAGCTATCGTTTTTAACATCAAGTCTTTATTGGCATTATAGCTACCATTGTACTTAGCCTTAACTCTATTATTATTGTTAAAACCTTGACTTTATATACCATTATCAAGTTATCAATATCACCATCACTTTGTGTTATTGATTATTGACGTGATGTTAAGTCTTAATCACTTTAAGCAAAACCTTTCAAATGAGATTACAATTCTTACAATGTTTGTTTTGGAGTTTAAATCCAATTTAGCAATTTGAAAATTTATCCAAGAAACTATATGGTATTAGCCAATAATAATTTTGTTTCTTAAGCTTCATATGTTTACAATATTACTACTTTTATCAATGTTCCATCTCAAAATAGTTAAGTCATCTCTTATTGGATTTTATATTTCTTTTTTTATTAATAAAAGAAATTTGAAAGTAATGGATGTTGAACTCAAAACCTAAGTTCTAAATAATTTGTAACCAATCATTGGACTATTGGCCTATAAACATCTCTTATTAAATTTCATGTACATAAATGAATAACACGAACAATCAAAGTGTCAATATTATAGAACTTCTATTATTCAATGATTTCGTGTGCCCTTATGTCCCTTCAATTATTCAATGGTTTCGTGTGCCCTTATGTTCCATCTAATCTACTCTACACCTGAATCAGACTCTTGTTTTGATTCTTTTCAACTGATATAATTCTGGGAACATTGGAGGTAGCTAAGATTGCAGACAATATCTCTAAGGTTATGCGAAGCACATATTTTCGTATCTTTTCTATTTCTTCGGAGGAGAAACTGGCCATGTGAGTGCATCGGATTGTGACAAGTGTAATGGAAGTCATTTAAGGACCATTAAGACAATGTTGGACCATATGCAACGCTGAAGCTGGCAGGGATCAAACAGAATTTAAGGTGGTGTCCCCAGCGTCCTTCCAAGCCAATAGATACTTTGGTCCACGAGACCTTTTCCTTGCCCACCACGGGCACGAAAAGCATTAGGTGATCGATCTTAGGCCTTTTATTCTCGTATTTGTCTCTTCTTCATGCACTAAACCCTTTGATATCCCTCCACAAGCTTACAGTCCCACGTCAATAAATGGTGCAGTGCTGCACTCAATTTGTAGAGAAAAGCTTTACAGTTCGATCGGGGGAATCTTCTCACCGTGATCATCTCCAGTCTCCATCACCTTCATAAATTGTCTGCCTTTTCGGGCAGGGTAAAGCTTGGACCTCATCAAGTAACAACCATGGACCCTCCATCTCCCACGCTCTCGCCCCGGTTTATCTGTATGAATTTTCACTTTAACTATGAGAATTTTGTGATATGGAATAATCAGTTTTTTTTTTAACAATAATTTTTAAAGAGAGATAAACCTAAGTCTTTCACGTGGTAAGAGTGGTTCTTCTTCTATATAATTTAACTTAATTTTTAAAATAATTTAGATCTTTGTCAAGAAAAAAATTAAACTTGAACTATAAAAAAAATTAAACAATAAAATCTATATACATATTTACTCATGCATCTGAGTATGAACTTAAAACCAACAAGTTTAGGGCACCTTCACAGATCACTACCTTTCTTTACGAGACCGTTCATAGATTTAGGTTTTATTGCAATTACTTGTTTTCATTTTCCTTTTTTTTTTTTTTTTTTCTCTCTCTCCTCTCTTTCTTTCTAGTACGTTAGCTTGGGACCGTTGATTAGGTGGGCATGAGAGAATATTAAATATGATCGTGAAAGGCCTGAAAAGACTGCACTGGCCCTCCCTTTTCTGGCAGAATAGTGACCTTTGCTTGGCAATTGTAAGGGCATAACAGTTTTTTTAAATTTTCTAGCATCATTGTCTGCATGATTGGAAATGTGATATTATTGCAGTGGGCTCAGATTTGACACTGATCCTTCTGTTGCCAATTCAGAAACGTCGTACACTCTGGCTTCGATCTAGTCTGCCTTTGCATTTGGAGTAAAAACTGTGTCCTGATCCACCATCAAGAACTAGTTTGATCGAGGCAGTGGTAAGAAGAATGAAGATTATTAGTTGATGGGAGCACTTACAAGGAATTAAGATTACAAGTTTTTCCTGTCAAAGAGCTCCTAATCATGCCCGAATAACTGATTAATGAGTTCTTACATCTTAGTCCTGAAGTCTTATCTGCCGCGTGTGTACTTGCAAGCAACATTGCACATCGGACGGCACCTGTCTCCTGCCCTAGGTTTTGAGCGTAGTCATTCAACAGATCGCAACTGATTGGACGGATGTAGCAGTTATTTACCTTTGCTGCGGATTTGATTGGTATAATGGCTGCATGTAATGCAGAAGCTTGCAGTGAGCTCAATGGTGTCATGGAGAACAGCCTCTCCTGGATATAATGGCTGCATATAATGCAGAACCTACTTAAGGGAAATGCTTTTGGGTCAAAGAACCTAAGATCTAGGGAAGACTTTTGGGCAAACCAGGTGGACGCATACTAGATCTTAAACTTTCTTGGAAGATAATTGATGTAGGCTCAGAAACAGTGTGAACCAGAGACATAGAAATGGAAAAGGGATAGGGACCACTTCATTAGGCAGATGACAAATGAAACCTGCGATTAATGGTGGGAAGACACCATTGTTAGACAGCTGGAGGAGGTGGTGGTGGCTGCTGGAGGACAATCAAGAAGAACCTATGCTACAAATTTCAGATTTTTCACAAAAGCTAGTTTTAAGGGAAGGAATATTTACTATATAAATCACTCTACAAACCTATACTTCAATAATATAGGACAATTATATGCCAATTTTGATACACCTACTTAAGGGTCTAACTACACGATATTGTAATGCGTAATATCACTTTCATTATGTAGATTTGACTAATATTTATAAGGGTGTTCAGAAAAAAAAAACTGAAAACTAATATCATTTTACAAAACTCAATCCTTTTACAAGCTCATGCTTTAGCAACGTGGTAAGACTTCACCCCAATTTAAAGAACTTTTACAAGGAGAAGCAACGTTGGTTCCAGTCCTCTAAGAAAATAATATTTTCTTCTTTACACCCAATGCTTTGACAAAGTGATTACAGAAGATTAGAGACACCCATGTCAAAGAAACTCTGACGGAAGCGAGCATAGCCTTAAAGTGCTTGGAGACACCTCTGTTAAAAAGTCAAGGACCTTTAATTTTTATTGCCTCTTGAACAAGAAGTAACTCATAATGTAAAAGGACATCGGCAGCCATTTAATTTCTGCATACTATCTTTTGGACTAATAGTGAAAGTGATGTGAAGGGTACTTCTGGCATGCGAGTTTTATATATACTCTGGCCATATTTATTTCTTTATCCCATTTATGTCGCTGACATTTCTTCCCTGCCCATCTCTTCCTTTACAAGACAAATCTTTCTCTCTCCCTTCCTCAGCAACTTTCTCCACTCGCTGCGTTGAATAAAGAAGAGCAGGAAGTTCTACACTTCCTTTGCTGGTTTCCACTTCCAAATGGGTCGATCGCCGTGCTGTGACAAGGTTGGCTTGAAGAAAGGACCATGGACACCTGAAGAAGATCAAAAGCTCTTGGCTTACATTGAAGAACACGGCCATGGAAGCTGGCGCGCCTTGCCGGCGAAAGCTGGTAATTCGCCACTGTCTGTTGTAGGAAAAAGCAGTGAAAGGTTTCAGTTTGTTTCAACTTTGTAGTCTTTGATTACCTTCCTTGCTGTCTTTATAGGTCTTCAGAGGTGTGGAAAGAGCTGCAGACTGAGATGGACAAATTACCTTAGACCTGATATCAAGAGAGGAAAGTTCAGCTTGCAAGAAGAACAAACCATCATTCAACTCCATGCCCTCTTGGGGAACAGGTATGAGAACTCCTGCAAATTTCGTACGAACCCTGCCACTTCTTTTCACTAGTAACATGACGGCTTCTTCTTCTTCTTCTTTTGGTGGGTATGCCACCATGAGAAGCTTTCTTGTTCTAGTCTTTCACACGACATCATTCATTGCTGTTGATTCGTTTGTCTGATCATGCCTGCTCTTTCCTACATTAATGGTAACACAAATCCAAGAGGCTTGGTAAGAGTTAAGGAAGATTTTAAGGCCTTCAGATGGTTCTTTTACAAATTCTTTCGGGGATTATAGGATTTCACGCTTCATCCTAGTCTTTTCCTCCGTTTCAACAAAATTTGGTTATTTTAATTTTTATTTTCTAGAGGAAACTAAAATTCTCCTACAACATGCTTTAAATGTATTAATGGCCTCTCAGTTTTTAAAATCTGCTTTCTATGGCTCCCTATAATTTACATTGTTTGACACAGAGTCGTGTTAAATGATTATCCTTGAAGGCAAAGAATCTTCGTGGTCGAAAAAAATTGAGTATAGAAACATAGGTGTCTTTCTTGTCCGCACTGATCATGGAAGTCTGCTTCAAATTTGGCTTTAGAGTGTTAGAACATCGACATAGACAATTGCTTGCAGTCGTTGATGATTTCGAGGGCTTTTCCTCTAGTTTTTGAGGGCTGACCTTGTTATGTCTTTGTCGGTTTGTTCTCAGGTGGTCGGCAATTGCTACTCACTTGCCGAAGAGAACAGATAATGAGATCAAGAACTACTGGAATACGCATCTTAAGAAGAAGTTAGCCAAAATGGGGATCGACCCTGTCACCCACAAGCCTAAGAACGATGCTCTACTTTCCAGCGACGGCCAATCCAAGAGTGCTGCCAATCTCAGCCACATGGCGCAGTGGGAGAGTGCCCGTCTCGAAGCTGAGGCGAGACTGGTTAGAGAATCGAAGCTGCGTTCGCATTCTCTGCAACATCAGCTTGGCAATCCTGCAGGATATGCTTCTTCATCTTCTGCTTCGACTTCTGCTCAGCTCCTGAGCAAAGCTGATGCACCACTGCCCATGGCTCCGAGGTCTATGGATATTCTGAAAGCTTGGAATGGTGCTTGGTCTAGATCAGCTGAAAGCAGCGGCGGCGCCCTTGCAGCCGCGGGAATAAGTAGTGACCTTGAGTCTCCCACATCGACTCTTACATTTTCGGAGAACGCGCCGCCCATTATGGCCACCGGAGTTGGGGAGAATCCAATGCCCATGATTGAGTTTGTGGTCAGTACTTCAGGCTCTTCTGAGGGCGGAGGTGTTAAAGAAGAAGGTGAGCAGGATTGGAAAGGACTGGAAAACTCTATCCACATGCCAGAATACAAGGAGGGCGTGGAAAATTCTTTATCTTTTTCATCTGGGGTTCATGACATGTCGATGTCATTGGAAGGCACATGGACTCCTGAATCTTTGAGGACAAGTGGCGCACATGTTCACTTTGGAAATGTCATCGGAGAGGAGGGGTTCACTAATCTGTTGCTCAATAACTCCGATGACCAGAGCTTGTCAGATGGAGGAGATGATTCTGACAACGGCGGTGCCAGTGGCAGTGAGTACTATGAAGACAACAAGAACTACTGGAATAGCATTCTTAATTTGGTGAATTCTTCCCCCTCCGGTTCCCCAATGTTCTAAGTTCTCTTAAATGTCCGAGAAATGATCGGAAACTGAAGTAGAAGCGATCCAGACCGCATTCCTCAAGCCAAGTCGAAAGCAATGACTGTGTTTTTTTAAGTTATTATTATTTAGAACCGAGGGTTTAGGGAGCAATGAGATTGCCAAAGCAGTTTTGGTAGCTTCCACAGAGTATGTTTAGAAGAAGCAATGACAGGCTTCACTTGTTTGAAATGCAGGGAAAGCAACACTGTTTATGGCAATCTCACTCTCCCATATCGAATTTTTATAGTCCAGCCATTCGGCTGGTTCGAGTCCAACTTGATGACAATATGAAGGTCTCCCTTTGTTTTTTTTCTTTCATCTTTGCATTTACGTCTTGTCCGAGTGCTGAAAGTTGCTCTCATTTGGTCATGTGATCTTAATTTGTATAAAGTTACATATATATAATGTCCAATAAGAGGCCTATTTCTTGAGTCTTTATTGCTGTTGGTTTCATGTCACTTTCTGGCTTCTAAGCACGATCTCTCTCTCTCTCTCTCTCTCTCTCTCTCTCTCTCTCTCTCTCTCTTATTCAAATTGCGAAAAGAGGATCAAACTATCAGGTCAATTTCCAGCACAAGAAGACATCTATGCACAGTGTTTATATCTTCATCCTTCAACCAAGGCTCAATTCTTTGCGTTTTTCTTCTAAAATTAGTTAGAAGTTTGTCTAATACAAAATTCAAAAGTATTTGTTAAAAATAGTGTAACATAGTTATTACATTATCTAAATCTCACTTAATAGTTTTTATTATAAGAAAGAAAAATATTTTTTTCGTTAGGTAAAGGAGAGGGAGATGTGGTGTCTCAAATCTCAACACTCGAGGATTAGGTCATCTGGTAGCTCTGCTTGAGCAACCAAGTAGGGGGCAAGACATCTTTATTCAGGAGTCAACTTTCAATAGAATTGGGCTTTCCAACATAATATCAAATTTTATAATTAAATGATAAATTTGGAACATTTTGATTCCAAACAACATGCATTGTCAACTAAACCATTTGTCTGTTGACAATATAAGTTTTATCTTACTCAAATCTTATTGAAGTTTTTTTTTTACAAGAAAAAAAAGTCTTATTTTTCTTATAACATTTGAGTATGTAATTTAACTTTAAATACGGAGAAATAGACCGGAAAAAATCCACCACCTTGTTGGATCACAGCTTTTTCGATGTTGAGAAGACAAAATGGTGGGTGTTGAGCACCCTCCACCTCTCCTCCTTTATGGGAGGTTGACATGTCAAGGTTTGTGGCCGACCACCTTAATAAGGTGTTACCAATATTAGGAAACGTACGCATCCAATGACTGGAAAAATCTAACAATTCGGGCGTTTATAACCCTTATCTTACTTATCAAATTGACTTATTTTCATTTTCTAAAAAGCCAAGAATGACATCGTTTATTTAGTGCATTCACACGTCAAGTGTTCACTCCACGGTCGCCCTCAGTTCTCTCAGTTACTTTACTCGTGTGTGCGAGACACACATGCATACCATAGAAACCTACACATAAGAAGTGGTATGTGAGCATCCACGAACTCTTTTTATGTCTTGTAATTATGGGGAACAATGTGCATCAAAGGGTGGGGTGCATGCATGTTAAAGATGCCCACCCATAAGAAGTGGTATTTGAGCGTCCACGACCTCGTATATGTCGTGTAATTATGTGCAACAATGTGCGTCAAAGGGATGGGGTTTACGATTTTGCAGGTTCCATAGCATGCATTTAATGTCGTAATGCAACTAGCCAGGATGAGCAATACATATGTTTGAAACATATCCTGTCCTTATGTTTTCCTTAAAATGCCATGGAACAATTAGAGTTATTTTCATGATTCTAATATCGGTGATGGACAAAGGGATTCTATGCATCATCTTTCATTTTAGCATACATTGTTAGGAGAATACCTAGTTTTGTACAGCAAATATACACAACAAAAAAAATTTGTAATTCAGGGTATCAATCCTAACGTCCACAAAAACAAAAAAAAAGTCTTTTTGATATATTAAAATTTCCTAAAGAATATTGCTTTTAGGGGTTTTTCTCTCTTTGTTTAGCGGCTTAATAAACGAAATAACCTATATGAAGTTGTCAAAAACTTATATTAACGGATCGCTTGGAAGAAAATCTAATTAAGGAAATTATTATGCTATCCTTACCTCCCTACAATTCAATATTTATCTACTTTTAATTTGTTCTTTTTCTTTTGCGACAGAAGCACTATCAACCTGTCCGACAGCAAGTTATTAATATGGCCCCCCATTTTGGTTTGAGCTTTAGTCTGCTGACTTTTGATCCTTGGAAAAAATGACTCGACCATGTCTGAGGTAAAAAATTCACAATGGAGCAGAGAGGAGGTTGCAGACAAGATCATGTTTGTTGAAAGCAAGCCATGGACGTGGAACATGGTTCTGAAGGAATCTGACCATTTAGTAGTTTTTATGCACGTTCAGATTGACTAGATAAGGTCCAAACATCAACTCTGTGGCGCCTTATTCAAAAAACTGAGACAATCTGTAGGGGAGAGACATATATCTTTCGTATCAACAAAGACTAAACAATCTGTTGCCAGAAGATGCCTGTCAAGAATATTATCCATGAAGTTCAATCCCCCCTAACTCTCCATATTTAACCGTTCAACTGAGGATGTAGGAGCGTTTAGGGTGTGAATGCTTAGTCTCACGTAATTAAGGAAAGGTTCTGCAATAAAATTTATATATAATGAATGTATCATTTCTCTTAAATTAGTTTTTGGATCAAATATGAGTTTTTTAACATGATATCAGAACCTAATTCTCATGCCTTATGCATGGGCATCAAAAGACTTTTTGAAATTAAAAAGGCAAGAGTTCCTCATCATATAAGAAGCTTTGCTACTTTTCCATTAGCTTGGTCTTTTAGGATGAAATTTAGGCTTTTAACAAGTGATATAAAAGTTATCCACATTCTAACTTGATGCCTTTATGCCAAGTGTTCCTAGTGGAGTAGGTAGAGGGCCTAGCCATGTAAAACAACACACATAAGGGGTGACATGGCTTTAGGTGAAAAAAAATGTCACGTTTTACATGTTAGCATCAAGAGACTTCTTCCCACATCAAGGAAGAGAATAGTAGTTCCTAACCATATAGAGAAACTTGGCTATTCTTCGCATTGGACTGGTATTTTGGGATGGATCTAAGCTCATTGCATAATTTTTTTAGCACCTTTTATGAATATAGGTAAACTTAAAGTTCATAGAACAAAAGTGGTCCATGTTGGACCTTTACAATAAAGGGCATATGGATGGTATAAATGTTTAGTCTCACATTGTTAAGGACAAGTTTTGTAGCAAAGCTTATATATAATGAATTTTCTCATTCCCTTAAAGTTAGCTTTTGAGTTAGATTTGAACTTTGTAACAAAATCTTCACCCAAACTGCTTACAAAGCAAGGTGTACGCTATATCTATAGACGCTGAAGGATTTAGATTTCTTCTATGACAGCAGGTTGCATACATGACAAGAAAATCATTCAGTACTTCGCATGATTTAGAAGGTAGGAGTAGAATAAGAAGCCTGAAAAAACCCAACCAGAGGTGCTAAAACACCCACATAATGCAAAACAATAACCTAAGTAATCGTATATTAGATGGAGAAGACTAAAATCTGAACAAAGAGTAAAACTCATTCTAGCTCAAAAAAGAATATCCAAAATTGTACTTATAATATTTCTCGATCTATCCAAAACATGTAGCAATTCTCTCTTCCCGAATACCATAGAAAACTGTTGTTTTAGTCGATTCAAAGAAACCAACTGCAGATTTCATCTGTTGTGCATAAGGTGTCAAATTCTCTCCAAAATATATATGAGAAAAAGTGCTGTTGATTTTCCTTCCCACCAATATTTCAATTGAAAGCATTTTGGTTTGTTGAGAGACACCACACGAACTAGCTTATCCAAGATCTTTAACTTATTGCCCTTTATGAGTCACAGAATCACCACATAACTAGTAGTTATCCGTGCTGCCATTCCGAGGATCAACAGATTCTCAGGCACCCTTAGCTAAGGAAAAGCCAATAAGAGCCTCCTTTCACAATACCATCTTACCCTCTTTACTGAAACTCTATGGGGTCAAGCTCCTCAAGTTTCTCAACTTCTTGTATCTAGTGAGTTTAGATGTCATCCAATATACTGAATAAGCTAATTTGGGCAGATAAATGTGCTTAAACTTTTCAGTAACTGAGGTTGTCCTAAGATCTTTTCGATCTATTTTATCACTCTTTTGTGGGATATGAACGATGAGAACTAAATGCTTTGGGTGCCAAACATAATAGAAGTTGGGTTTTCACAATACAAATCCAAGTTATAGAGATCACATGTTCTCAAAATGTCTATACTTAATTAAAAGTTTGGGTATAGCTGAAAAGAAATTGTATTAATGTACACTATATTGTGGCATTTAATGATTGGGTGACACCTTCATCATGCAAAAGGGGAAAGTTTTATGGCATTTATTGTTAAATTTATTTTTGCATCCTTTGTTTATATTATTTTGAATTGAAAAATTGTACTTTTAGAAGCAATATGGGCTTGGAATATGTAACTCTTCAAACAATCAAAAGGATTATAAATAAAAGATTTTATTATATTAAAAAGATTCATGAAACTATTAAAAATTTGCTTATTTGTCATACTTGAAGACTTGATGAGACCATCTTTGATATAATGTAATGTTACATATTGGCCTTAAACATCTTGTATTGATGTCTTATATATAAAATTCTTTTACTTAACAGGAAAAAAAAACTTAAGAGTTACATGAAAAAATATTACTTTATCCTAATTAGGGTGATATATCCTTGAGCTGAGAAAGACAATCTTTCCTAAATGAGATTGCTCTTAACTCTCCACAGCTTAAAATAAGCAAATTACATTTGCAAAGCAAGCATGCGTGACTTTCTCATTCTGGTTTCCAAACGAATTGAAAATTACGAAATGGTTTAGAAACTGAGAAAATGTTTCCAGGACCAAAAGCTCAACAGTGATGTCTCTACATGTCGGTTCCAAACTTCGAATCAGTACTCGTCTTTGTTTTCCAAGTCGGCCCTGGCGATGGTGGTGAAGTTAAAGGCCGCCTCTTCTGGACCACAAAATAAAATACTGACTTTTTAACTTCCAACGCTCAACTTAACCAGCCCACAAAAAATAAAAGGAAAAAAGGAAGAAGAAGAAGAAGAAGAAGTGCAGGCTGCAGGTACTGCACATGCTTGTGTATGAACAGTTCGACGGGTCTGATCATGACAATGCATGTCTTGTGCATTCACCATTGCACGTTGCCGAAGGCGTACGTAGTCATCGAGAAGGTGAGCAAGGAAACTTAAATGCGCGTATAAAGCGTCGCATTTCGGGATTGCCACTTCCTTTTCAACAAGAGCCTTGTCTTCGGCATAAGAAATGTTCTCCAGGAATGCTTTTTCTTTACTCCCCACCTGCCCTAATTTGTCGGTGCTTCTTTTGAGAAAATTTATAAATGTACAAAGAAAACTTAAAGTGCTCCTGGTCCTTGTGAAACAGACATGATCATATCATTTAAAATTTGTAACTACATCCTAGTACATTGTTTTTGTTTTGAATTATAGAAATAGTCTAGCATTGATGTTATCTTTTTCGTGTGTTGAAGTAACGGCTATTCATGGAGTGGTATCAGTTAGAGTTCTAGAAAATGTATTTAATTAGATGAGAAAGAATACATAGATATACGTGTATAAACAGTGAATATTGAAAGAGTTTATGAGTGAAGCTTTACTACAAAAAGATAATTCACTAGTATATAATTATGTCATGATCATGGAATGCCTTAAGTACAAATCCAAATTTGCCACTTTTGCAAATCTTTCCAAAATCATCAAGGAAAAATATGCTTTAATTAATGGTGTCAACAAATTATTGTAGAATCCAAAAGGCGTTGAATGAAAGTGAGGGGAGAAAAATCAAGAGCCACTAACATTCTTTTCATTGACAAGCATCTAGTTCAATTGTTTGAGGGCAATAGTTACTTGAAATCAAAAAGTTTTAGATTTGACACCCAATGCAAGCATTGTTGTGTATTTAAAAAAAAAATACTAGATTTCATCAAAACACTAACAGGCTTTTCTAGAAATTCAAACATTTTTCTTCTACGTGTTGGGAGTTTCAATGATGGAACTAGGGTTTCCATTATCACTCCTTGAAAACAACAGAAAAGTATGCAACTGGATGCTAGAACAATCATGAAAAAAACAAAAAGGGATGCCAAAAACTTATTGGGGAATATTCATAAGAAATTCCAGCAGGTAACACATGGTGCCTAATGGGCGAAAGATTCACATGGAGCAAACACAAGATGTCGTCTCCTTAAAGTTGGTACAAACAATATTAAAAACTATAATTCCATTAAATGAGAGGATCATGAATCCAGGCTGTGTTGAAAAGGCTGTGGAGCAATGGCGAAATTCTGGCCACGTTTAGATGACAAAGACATGGTCCATATTTTTGCTTTATTTTCCATATTTTTCTTTTCAAATTCACAACAGCATTTATTTCAGCTTGTAATGCCCCTCACATGGGTCTTAAATTGCCTCGACCGAGGCCAACTGTGCTTATTAAATGAGCTCCTGTGGCAATTTATGTATGTGCTCCGTACCATCTCACAGAACTGAAAATAGTTTCCATAATTTCAATGCAACTGCATCACTTTGTACCTTGAGTTGTTGCCCTAGCTTCTTACTTCGATCTTGTTATCAATTATATGTAATAAATGAAATTTTCTGTAGTTGCCGACACTACAATCCTCTTCAGTGCGAGCAAAAGTTGCAGAATTTCAATGAAATTCGATAACATTTTGTGTTTTTCGGATCATAAGCACAGCTCAATCAGAACTGTAGGCGTTCTGAAGATATGTGATGGAACCAAGAAAGCCAGATTTTCATCTTCTATGAGCGAAAGTATGTCTTTGATGTTTAAAGCTAAGCTGAATAGTCGAAGAAGTGAAGGGCTTAGACTTGAAAAGATGAACAGGCCATGGATTTGGTTGTAAGATCTCTCTGGGTGTATCATTTCAGAGATGGCGTTCTCAACTTCTAAGGAGAGAAAAATGATCAGATCTAGTGGTTTTCTACTATCACTAGTTCATAAATCAATGGCAAGGATCGAATCTTTGAAGTGTTAGTGAGTCAGATTTATTATGTGCATTGAATGTTGGGAGAACGAGCTTTAATGGAACAGAAATGAACAATTCACCCACAGAACAAGAAATGCAGAACAAAGTGAAGGAAGAATCTCAATTTCCTTTCCTACAACAAACTAGAGTTTTTACTTTGAATATTTGTTGAAGGTCCACCTTTCTGTCAATTTGACCCAACTATAATGTAGAGTGTCCCAGAAAACCAGCCAGAACTCGCATTCTGTGAAATGTTCAAAGGCCTGTTCAATCCATTAGTTACTGCTGAATTTTAAGACACTCGTTCAAAGGATCTTTGAAAGTATGTGGAGATTAAAATTCCAAGTAGGATTCTGCAATCATGAGACAAAACCTAAGACGAAAGTAAACTGTATGAAAAATCAACAGTACTCTTCTTTTTCATTTGCCAAAACAAAGATCATTACGTGTTTCCGTAGGTTACATGCTCCAAAAGCGAATGGAATAGATTTCAAAGTTCGATCAGAACAATTTTCCTTTTAACCATTAAGTGGAAAGAATGAAACTATGATTGCTCAAGTAGAATTTTTTCTTTAAATTAAAAAGATTAGTTGGATAAATTGAGATCATAAAAGTATCAAAAACTAATCTATTACAAGATTACAAACTACAAAAAGAATCATTCAAATTTTTTACCCTGTCAAAGACATTCACATAACCTTTTTTATGAAAATAAAATGAATTTATATATCTAATACGTAACTAAACATGCTAAGATTATAGGCATACCTTTAGGTTAAGACTACATATAACAACAATACAAATAAAAAATATTTTTTTAATAATTTCTAAGTATGTTAAATATACAAGTTTTTAACTATTTAAATATCTTCATTATTATTAAAGAAATTATTTTTAATAATCCTTTTAATGGCTTCAGGAGTGATATTTTTGTACAAAAATTCTCTCATTTTTTCTTTTTAAATAACATAAACAAATGAAGCAATACAAAAAAGAAAAAAAGAAAAAAAAATGAGAGTCGATTAAGTTTTGATTGCTCTGCAATGGATTTGACAGGTTCATCTCCATGGCCGATTGATTGGGTAAATATGACTTGCATCGAACCGAAATTCTTTCTTCTAGAATTTATTGATTTTCAAGTGAAGAAGAAGGACAATCGCGTTCAAGACATTCATTGTTGTACGAAGCGATATTGCTTTGCAATTGTCACAAAATGACATAATTTTGTAATGAAACGACATTGTTTTCTTTTATCCCAAAATAATGACATTTTATTCCAAAAAACATAGTTCTTTACCTCAATCCTCGGTATATATATCCAATAAGGGAATGCTCTTTGGCATTGTCTTGAGTTAATAAACAAGCACTTGTTTCGAAAATTGACAGGTACTTTTAGGCCAGAATTTTGGCCACGCACTACCATTGCATATAAAAAGCTACACGAACAATTAAAATACAAACGAAGTGAATTTAGGGTGCATAATTAAATAGGTCACCCTTGCTAGACTGATATGTTAGGTCAAGAAGCCATTAGTTCCAACCTGTTTTTTAAGCTTTGAGGACATTAGCAATAGGTACAATTATTATGTATTGGCTTATCAAAGGTACCAAACCATTAAGGCCAAAACAATAAGTGACTTTACGGAAAAGGGAGGCTTGCCATTTCAAAGTACAAAAGAGATGAAAATGTCATTACCTTTCATTTATTAGACTATTAGACTAGACATTTGGATAAAATACTAATAAATAAAAAGTTGAATTAGTATACTAGGGTTAACAAGTATTTAATTCAATTAAAAGTAAATGTTACCTAAGACCTCTTAATCTAAATTATGAGTGAATGCATAAAAAAATAATAATAGGGATATAGGACCATTGTATTATAACAGGGAAGACTTTTTGGCAAGACATTTTATATCTGTCTCTTACTTTGGTAATATCAACGTCTGAATTCAATGAAGCAATGCTTCAACTGTCTCATAAAACATGGTTGGTCTCAGATCGCAGACTAGGAGGATGTCTATAATCACCACAAACGCGTAAACAAAGTACTGCTGGTCCTGTATTTCAGAATTGGTGTCCCCTGAGAGAAATGTTGGGAAGCTAAACTTTGATGTAGCCGTTGGAGAGGGTTTCTTGATGTCGGCGTTCGTTTGTCGGGACTATAATGGATCAATTGGACAGGTGTCGTTCAAGTTCCGCCCTGTTTGTGACCCAATTGAGGGGGAAGCAAAGACAGGCCTCCGACAGCCCATGAAGAAGCGAAATTGGGTCTTTCCCACATTTTTGAAGACGATTCTCATAGACCACTCATCCCTTGTTTCTTCTTTAGGGCTCATTAGACCACTCATCCGTACTGAAGAAATAAAAATAAAAATCATATGTTCTACTATGGAATCAACGGCCAAATAATAATAATAATAATAATAATAAACCAAAAAGAGAGGAAGCCATGAACACATTTTAAGATTTTGATTAAATACATGTTTTCTGCCAATTATTTGGAAAGCTTTTGAGATTTCAACAATAAAAGAATAAAGAATTTCAAGAAACTATAAGCTGATCCTATTTAGGAGTTGACCAAGACTCTTGCAACCTTTAACCGAAATTCTTTGAGGCATTTATGGAGTTCAATAGATGAGTGGACTATTATCAAACTTATACATAAAAAAAGACTAAGTATCTTAAAGTTTTGGGAATTGACTTAAATATGTTATATTAATCAAATCCTTTAAGCAACTAAAGTTATTATGTTTTAATTTAAACAAATGTTGTTGTAAACAAATAAATAATTAAAGAAGCAAGAAAGTAAGAAAAGGAAGAAAATAAAAAAGGAAAATATGGTTACATAGTCCACAATGTTACCTTATATTCACCCTACAAACTTTTGATGCTATGTTTCTTCCAAAGCGAGCACAACAAACTTGATTGGCTTGAAGCTTGCTATCAAGGATTCCAAATGATATCCTACCAATTCCAAAACACGCAACTTAACTCTTGACCTGAATTTAGAAATATCTTCGTAACATTTTCACATAATATTTTCCATTAATGTACAATTTCTTACAACAATAATCTTCAACATTTTCAGGTCCTTCATTTCTGATACAGCTTCAACACATAACCCCATACCTTGGATCTCCTTATCCTACTTGTCAAGAAATGACAAATCTATGAAAAGTCCTTCAACTCCCTAAAATAAAAAAATAATCACAATAATACGCAAAGGTCAAAGAGACAAACAATTTTCAATAAAGAGAAACAATTTTTTTGGATCTCATACCATTGGTAGGAAGCGGCCAGAAAGAAAAGTTTTTTTTTTTTTTAGCAAAAAAAAAAATTCTCTTATACTGTCGAAAAATCGGTATAATTACACCCTCCAATATATGGGATGAGGGTAGCTTGGTGAGCTCCTAGAAACTATATGGCTTCAACCCACTACCCACTTCGTTTGCCTTTTTCCTAGTCTTCCTAGTAGATCAGTTTTGGTGTCAACTTACGTTACTGGCGAGAGCTAAACATAGAACAACCTTGGTGTGTCAACCATATGTCTACTTTCCAACCCTCTTCCATTATGTATATCCTGATGATGCATGAAGCCAATATGGATGAATGTGAAACTGCTTCATCCACCAGCAATAGACCCTTATGGCTGTTGACCATGCATGGAAGTAAAAATTAATCTACCCAGGAGTGGAAGTTGACACTTTTGTTGATGAAGTTGCAGGACGCTCTTCAATAGCATCTAAATGAATTCTACGAAGGGTAAGCTTTTCTCCCACAGCACCATCTCAATCTCCATTCAGCTGCGATTGATTGCCGGATGAATTTCCACTGCCACCAAAACTTGACACTATTGTCTAAGATACCTATCAGTAGCATCTTGTAGTAACTTCATCATACCGCCAAAATCAGAAATAGGTGACAAGTCTTCCTCACGCTTTGGCTGGATATTCAGGTCAGTTTGACCTTTAAAAGGAGAAGAGGACTTTATCCTGTTAGGTTCGTCATCAGAAGCATCATTAACCTCTCTGACGGGCTTTGTACTACTATTTCCTGTATTACTACATGATGCAGAATCATAATCCTACAATTATCAGACAATGCTATTTGCATAAAATTTGTATGCTTGGAGGTGAAACTAACCAAAACTTCGATGCTTTTTGTCAAAATGTAGTATCTTGCTACAATGCCAATGTAATTCACTATTGCAATTGCTTTGTCTTTGTGCTTATGTTAATGGCCTTGCAAGGCTAAATTTTCCTTATCTAGTTAAGAAATTATTAGGATTGAACTAGGAACTTCCTTTTTTAAATGTGGGCAGAGTAAAGGAGACAACTAGTGTTTGTGTGTTGTAGCTTTTTCCTTATTAATTCTAGGTTAAGAGAAAAGCAAACTCAATGGTGAAAGAACCAACAGCCAAACATACCTTGGCATATTCCGTATGTCAAATGGATTCCATGAGTCGTAGACAAGTCCTTTTGCTTTGGTGTAGGTTGTCCACAGCATACTCAACTCTTAAATTCACATTCACTCTGATGCTGGTTTATTATATTAAACCAATCAAACCAACAAAACCTAGCACCATCCATAGTATACTTGCATGCCAAGCATGACTTCCGTTCTTCTTTTGAACATGAGACCTATAATTAGGGGTGACATTTTATCAAAGGAACCACCATCGTCGATAGAACCAATCAAATTGTGGGAAGGAGACAAACAATGCCAAATCTACTGCACCAATAAGAACCACGGGAACAGGCAATTGCATCCATGGGCATCTTACGTTGAGAATGCAAATAGAATTTGGAGTTTGTGAACATTTAAGTCTACAATTTAATCGAGCTCTTATTTTCCTAGATGTTCTTAGAAGCATGCATGCAGGCCATTTTTTTGTAATATACTTTTTAGCTATTTGTTTTTATGGGTGAATGAGGAGCAAAGAAAGATTAGGAGGTGGGTCACTCCTACGATAGAGTTGAACGTCAAGCAAGTAAAAGGGAGGGAAATGCTTTGTGAATTGAGATAAACCACTTGTTCAAGCCTTTTATCTACCCTATCATGCATCCCAAAATTCTCTTTGTCAAGCCCCACAATAAGATGAATTAAAGAAGTAAAAAGATTATGTTAATAAACCACAAAATCATGATTCCATTAAGACGAGCTAGCATGCACGAAGGCCATCCTTGGTCTTATCTACAAACACAGACACACACTTGGAAGAAATGGAAAGAAAAGGCCATCCCCTACTCATTCAAGCCCTTACAGTTTACTGTTCAGAAAGTATCCAACACACACTAAGGCCTTAAGTTACTGGGGATGGCAACATGTAGAAAGTATACCTATATCATGACTTGTGTAGAATTGCATTAGTTCTCATACTATCACAAGAATATAACCACATAAATCTTATATTTAAACCCTAGCCTTTATATTTCTCCAACTCTATTCTTCCTTTATAAAACTGGAGGTTTATTCAACTCAAAGACTTTCGTAGGCACATTCAATAACAAGAGAAAGAGTTGATACCATATGCAATAAAGAATAAACATCTTTGTCAAAATTTCAAAATGCATGTCTAAGTGATCTAATGTTCCATAAAAATCTTTGCCACAATATTATATTTAGCCATTGTAAAAATTAAGAGATGATGACAAACACCATGAAGCTAAATACATCATTGCTCAAAAGTAAGTTTTCTGCTTAATAGGACTTGTAATTTCTAACAAAATTTTAGTATGTAATAATTGAAGAGTAAAGCAAAAGTTATACTACACTTAAAAGAGTTAAATCAAAATAATTGAAAGAAAATGATAAGAATTTGTCTATATCATAAATTTGAAAAAAAGAAAAAGAAAAGGAAAAAGAAACTTTAAACAAATTAGTTTGCAATTAAAAATACCTGTAAATGTTGAATTAAAAAAATCTTGCCTGAGCACAAATTCAACTTAGTCAAATTTTGCCAACAACAAAAAAACCAGCAAATAAAACTAGATTAGCTTAAAATGAAAAACAAACCTTTATGAAGCTCACTGCAAAGCTACCATATCTGCTGTACGCTCAGGGCACCGAGCAGTTGAAGACTCCCCAAGAAAAAAGTACCTTAAGGCCCACTGGAACACACATATATATTGAAAAAGTCAAAATAAAAAATCTATAGTAGTAACAATAAACAAAAAAGAGAGAGGAGGCGAGGAGACATTTTAAGTGTTGATTAAATTCTACTCATCTTACCAGGACATGAGATAGGGGCCGTGGGGATATAAAAATGGGACAAAATCAATCCCACTGCATTAATCAACCAATCAAATGCAGAAGCTACCCGAGGTTAATTACTTGATAGGGCCAGAGACTGAGAAAATTTTCCAAAGAAGCAGCAAGACTTTTCGAGTCCAAATCAGGTCGAGAATTGCGATTAACAACCTGAGGGAACTTTGAAGCAGCATCCTTATCTAGTAGCTGTATTCCACACTCCTTCAATTTCACATTTTCACTAGTTGCCGTAATTGAAGCCGAACTGCGCCATCTTTCCGTACCCAGGCGAGGCAGAAACGGTTCTGGAACTTTTATAAATACCCATACTCCATGTGACCCAAAGTGAGTCAATTTAGGCAAGCAAAAGATGAAGGACTGTTTTATATCATGGCATTGTAATTCACAAATAAACTCAGGAAGAATGAGGTTATTGCCCTCATTTGCTCCAATATTTAAATTCTCAGGCTCCTCGGAGTTTCCTTTTTTTTCTTCTTCTTGTGTAACATTTATGGACTTTATAAAAAATCAACATAGCCATTGTGCGTTCTCCATGCCCATCAACCACTGGAATTGGAATTTGAATTCGTTTATTTGAATTAGTGCTACTGTGGACGGACCACTTAGAGACTTCTGCTTCCGGAATTCGTGCTTCTGCCGTGGGGCCACATGCTACCAAAGCTATCTTTGAGGGAAACTGGAGACAGAAAAAGTACCCAAAGACGGGAAAACATCAAGTTCCTTTTATCAACAAAGCTTTGTTTATTTCGTAAACAAGACACATGTAAAACAAAGAGGAGATGAAGAAACTCACCCGAAAATTATGGGAAGGATTCCAATACAAGATCTTGTGAGGTTTGCAATCAAAACCAACGTGGGCAACTGTAGAAGAAAAACACCTGTCCGCAACATCTCTCCAGAAATTTTTGTGGTTATTAGGCTATTAAATGCCTCCAGCAATGGACAATTTGCTAACACCGAGGAACATAAACTTAATGGCAGTTTTGGCAAGGCTCGAAGAAAGTTACAATCACTCAAAACAAGGCCTTTAAGGTTAGAAAGTTCACACATGTTATATGGCAATTTTGTAAATCTATTGTTACCAAGATCTAAATGCTCAATTGAGAACTAGCAACTAGGAATTACTCCATGCATTAGGCTGTTGAACTCCCCCAATGATGAACAGTTTCTTAACTCTAAGGAATATAGACTCAATGGAAGTTTTGGTAAGGCTTGAAGGGAGGTACAATTATTCAAAATAAGTATTTTAAGGTTAGAAAGTTCACACATGCTATCTAGTAATTCTAGAAATCTATTCCTACTAAGGTCCAACTCTAAAATAGACCAATGACCAGTAGACTTAGGAATTGAAATTGAGTCTAGACCACAATTAATCAAACTCACAATCAATAAAGATTTTAAACTTGAGAATAAAGCCTTTGACAATTCTCTATGTCCATCGTTACAACTAAAATCACAAGATTCAACTTCATTTGATAGAATACAATTGTTCAAAATTTCACATTTCATTGAGCTTAAAGACAAAGGAGGGAGCTCTAAACTCATCTTTGAGTCAAAAAGACAATAGTTAAGACTTTGTTTTTCCTAGAAAAGACAATGTTTACTAGTAATTTTCCCACATGAGTTTTTTGTAGATCAAATTTCTCTAAATTCGGCAATCTCCAACATGAGAAAGGAAACTTCTTTATAGAACTTCCTCTAATAGTAAGACGCCGCAAAAATGGCATTTCATGAAAAATATCTGGATGAATTTTGACCTTTGGACATTCAGAAAGATGAAAAGATTCAAGACATTTCGTGCCAATACTATTTGGTAGACTTTTGAGTTCTGAACATTCTCGAAGATAAAGAACTTTAAGAGACTTTGAGCTAATCTCATCAGGAAGGTTTTTCAACTTTGGACATTTAAAAAGATGAAGAGTTTGAAGAGACTTTGCGATAAGTCTATTTGGAACTTGCTCAAGATTTTTGCAATGTTTAAATGACAATGTTATGAGAGGTTTGAGGTGTCCAATGGATGGGTGAACCAAAGATAAATTATCACACCATTTTACACGAAGTGTCTCAAGGTATAGAGCCTGACTTAAATCTGGTGTCTCTTCCATTGCTGGCATGACTAATAAGCAGAGTCTCTTTAACTTCGAAAAATTCTGTTATGGACAACCAAGTAGTTAAAAAAAAAAAGGAAAAAGGGTAAAAATAGAGAAATAGATTTCCATAATCCAAAACGTTACCTAATATCCATCTGACAATCGCTTGAAGTACTTGCTCCCTTCTAAAATGATCTCAGTAAGATTGACTGGACTGAATTCAGTTGGGAAGGATTCAAAAGGGTACCCCCACCAACGTATATAACGTAACTCATTGCTTAATTTGAGTTCTAAAAATTCTCCACACTATTGTGCTAAGTGAGTGGGGGCTAAAATAATCAAGTATTCTCAAGTATTTCATTTTTGAGAAAGATTTAATACATAATTGTTGGTGCTCCTTGAAATCAAAAAATCTCAAGCATAAAATTTTGAGTTTATCAATTTCCTAAAAATCAAGAAAAGTGAAGTTAGTATGATAAAAATAAAAGATAAATACATGAAGAATTAATACAAAATTAATATATTCTATACGTAATAAAATAGTTACAATTTTTCCAGCTTTTCCTTGTAGTATGGAAATAAAGTCATTTGGACGCCATAACCTCTCTTGGTCAGCAAGTTCTTGACCCATTTGTAATAGTAAATCATGTATAAAAAGTTGTCCTTTCCCCAACATCTCTTTATTTTTTGCAAACTTTATAAGAGATTTACTCTCAAGATCTTTAAGAATGTTTGAAGGATAACCTAACCATTCTAATATTTTACAAAGATAATCTTTTTCCAAGTCAATCCAATCACCACTGGCAAAACATACAATATCAAGAAATGCATCTTGTATGTAACTTTCCAATCCATCAAAAGTGATTTTAAGTGAACCCTTAACCTCTGGATCAAGATATGCTTTTAATTGATTTAGGTAACCCTGCCAATCATCTTTTTCTTTATTTGCTAAGTAAGAACCAAAAACTTCAAGTGCCAGTGGAAGGTTTTTTGCAAAATTCACAATTTTTTTAATCAATCCTAAGAGCTTTTCTTTGGGATGATGTCCCAGGAAGGCTTTTGAACAAAATAGTTGTAAAGCAACATCACCATTCATCATGTGCACCTCATAAATATTGTCTTTATTTAGGCAAGGCCAATCACAACTTCTGCTAGTTATAATTATTCTGCTACCTTCACCAAACCACTCATCTTTTGCTAATGCATTTAACTGTTACCTTTGCCACACATCATCAAGTACAATTAAAGCTTTTTTATTAATAAACCTACTTCTTAACACATTCTCCACATCAAATTCAGTAGCCAATGAATATTCTACCTCTTTAGAGAGAATAGCATAAATAAGTTGTTTTTGTAATTTTTTTAGATTGTCTTTTTTTCTAATCCCATGAATAAAGCAATGTGCTTCAAATTTAGGTGAAGCTATTGTGCAAATGACTTTTGCTAGAGTGGTTTTTCCAACTCTACCCATTCCCCAAATCCTTATATAGTGGACGCCACCAGAATCTAAATGAAGTAATTCCATTATTTCCTTAACTTGGGAATCTATTCCAACAAGAGCCTTGTCAATGTTTGTTGAGTTATGTATCAATCTAGCAAATATTTTCTGACTAATTTCTTTAACAATTTTTGATTCATCCCTGTAAAAAAAAATATTAATTTAGAATCAAACTTCAAATAAATCAAAAAGATTGTTTTAGTTTAATGTGACAATGAAACCAAGAAAACTTTGTTGTACAAATCATGGGAATCGGACGAGTTTAGAGCAACTAAATACAGAAAAGATACCTGTTTTGCACATCCCATCCACAAATATCGCCCACCTCCTTTAAAACAACTCCACACGATTCTAATGGGCCTTTGTTAACCTTAAAGGAATCCACTCGGCAATCACCTACTTGCATCAAAACGGCTTTCCAGATTTCCCACTCTGGTATGTCAACCTTGCGGTCCTTTTTAAGTTGAGCGAAATATTCTCCAAACTTGCCCTTCTGATTTCGCACGTTGGAAGGCTCCACATGGTAGAAAACAGGGAAAACGGTAATGTGACCCTTTCGCTTGCATTCCATGATCGCACTTAGCTCAAATAAGCACGATTTAGATTCAGCAAACCTCTCTGAAATGATAACTGTTGGAATATTTTCAATACTCCGTATTGATGTGGGCTTATATTAATGTGATTGCTCATCTTCAATTATTTTATTAGTTGTTTTGTGGTCCATATGTATGGGACATATTGGATCCATTATTTTTGAATATGGGATTGGCTAGTGTGGGCTAGTGTGGGCTAGTGCTTGCTATATAGAACAGTGATAAGTTGGATTATATTGGTAGCACACTTTGTATATGGCTAAGATCCTTCCTTTGCCTCTCAATATATGCACTATGAGTCTACATTTATAAAGATCATGTTGGTGGATTAAAAGGTGTTATATTTCTATTTCTATTACTATATCATGTATAGTAACACGTTTTTATAAGCATTGTGTACAGTACTGTGCACAGTAAAAGTATTTTTATATATGTTATGAATTAATAAGAGAATATATACGGACGGATAAAAAATAACGGAAGTAAGCTCTCTCTGTTGGTTATGAACACCTTCTCCACGATCTTGTAGACAGAGCCTCCTCATCAGCCAGTGAAACTGAGAGAACAAGGGAGTAAATCTGGCCATTATCTTTGACTAGATGAGTTATCCAACGGCTAGAACGATTCCCAGAACAGGTACGTTCGTTTTCCTTGTTAAACTTTGTGTTCTAGATGAGTAGCAAGATCTTGGTTTTGAGCTCAGTTTTTCCAACAAATGGTATCAGAGCATGCGTTTAGCTTCCATCTAGAGCATAAGTTGTTGATATCAAGCAGAAAAATGGGATTTCGGAAAGAAAACATGGTTTTGTAATTTCGGGTTCGTGGGTATTCAAGTACGCATTTTGGCCGAACCCGGCACCTAAAGGTCACCAATCAGTAAATCGACCCCACCTATGGCTAGATCGGCGCCGGATCTATCTTTTGCCACCGTTGGTTTTCCAATCAGAGACGGGTCGACCCGACCCATATTGGTCTTAAACGGATATTGCCGCCGATGACCGCTCAAACTGAGCAGGTGTTTTTTTGTCTGGGCCAACGGGTGTTCGGCTTTGGTCGGCGCACCTGCAGGGACTGAAAGAGTCCCGAGAATCGGCCATTTCGGTTGTGAACCGGCCAAAATTTCATCTGCCAGAACCAGACTGTACCGGTTTTCTCGGTGATATTTTTCGGCGATACTGTGGAGGCGCGTGAGGGCGCGTGGGTAGTTAAATCAGACCCAAAATTTTGTCAATTTTTTTTTAAAAAAATTAATTGTCTGTCTTATGGTATAGTTTTTCAAATTTTAAATTGGTCAGAAATCCCAATTTGTCACAAAATTTGATGGTTATATTAAATATATATTTGATATTATATGTTAAAACTTGATAATAATTGTACATGGCCATAGAGTTTCTTGATAGATAAATTTTATTTATAAAATATATTTTTATATATTTAAATGTTAAGGCCATATATGTATGTGAATATAATTATTGTTGTATTATGAGGTTTATTTTGATGGACCACTAATTGTATATGTATTTGATTATTTTAATGATTGGCCATTAATACGCATTCAGGCATGCTGCCATAAAGTTATTGTAATTATTGATATGAGCATATGCGTATTGCGATGACTTATTGAATGTTATTAAAGGTGCAATTTAAGGACATTTGAGTTTGCCCCAAGTCCATGAAGCTAAATTGCACTATATGATGTATTGTGAGTTATGTCTCTTGGTGAGAGAGGGTTTTATGATTTAGTTGAGGTGTGACCACCAAAGTGGCGCATTCTTGGCTGAATTGTGAAATTTCTATCTTGCATATGGAAGGGGAATGCCTCTAGTTTTGGTATATAGTTATCTGCCCAAAGGAGGTGACTGTATGCTAATACTTGGAGTGAACATGGCATTAATTTGTAGGCCTGAGTTTAGATTGGTCAAAGTGGTTTATTAAGCCTAAAGGCGGTAAACTACGATGATTGGAATTTTCTCATTGTTGATGCTATGTTGTAGGGTTTTGTACTACTTGTCGTGTATTCTACCCAAAGGTATTTGCATGATGATGTGTGTGAGCTCTATCTTTGGAGTACTCACATGAATCTAATATTTGTATATTTTGTTCTACAGTTATTATTAATCTCAACAATGTTTTTGTTGCCATTGAAGTCTTGAATGGTTCAAACTTTAAAAAATAGAAGGATGATATAATGTTTGCTATGAATGTACTTGATATGAGTAAAGCTCTCACTGAAGAACAACCTGCTGCTATAACCACTGAAAGTACTGAGGAACAAAGAAGGAATTATGAAGAGTGGAGGAAATCAGATAAATTGTGTATGTTGACTATGGGTAGATCTATAGAAGAACCTTTGAAAGGTGGTTTGCCCACAACAGGTACTGCAAAAGCTTTTCTGAATGCAGTAACCAAAAGGTATAACAACTTCACCAATGCTGAAGCTTCAATGCTTGTGAAAGAGTTGTTTTCCATGAAATATGATTTTACTACTGGTGATGTTAGGAGCTACATTATAGGCATGATCCATTATCAAGCTAGATTAAATGCACTTGATTTTCCCTTATCAAATAAGATTTTAGTGCAATATGTTTTGAATTCTCTTCCACTTGAATTTAGTATGATAAAAACAACCTTTATTTCTCAAAATGAGGTTTGGGATATGAATGATCTGTTAACAAAGGTTGTTAGTGAAGAATCTAAGATAAAAGGTGAGAAGGATTATAGTTATGTGTACCATAATCAAGGTCCGCAAGCATTTTACACTCAAGGCTCAAATGCATTTGGTCAATCACTTCTCATTCGGGACTCTCCTTCTAATAGTGGTCGAACATTTAGATCTACTTCTCAAAGGTTTTCTCAAAATACTCAACGTGCTTCTCGCAGGATTGGTCCCACTACTGATAATTCAGGGTTCAAGAAAACTGTGGTGAACAAAGTTAATGTCCAATGTTTTCATTGCAAGGAGAAAGGACATATAAGGAAAGATTGTGAGGCTTTTCAGACCTGGTTAGCAAAGCAAAAGGGTAAAGCAGTTGTCAAACAGGAAGAGACAAACAAATAGTAAGGAGAATTTTCTGGTCGGAGATCATGGAAAAATTGTAGAAATGTATATGCTTTTGGAAACTACTATCTAGTTTTAACTGGGCTTGTATAATAGTTCTTATATATTGTGGTTTAGGCAGTATCTAGTTTTAGTTTCTGCTTCTGGTTTGAACGTGTGTGGTTGTGGTTTGAAGACAACTTTAGTATTTATATTATGTTTGAAATGTCTATTACTTTATATGTTTTGAGGAAAACAATGTGGACTGTTGTGAATACTTAAGATCAGTGGGAGCCTGCTTCTATTAGCAACCTATACTTTTGATAATAAATCTATTAAATTATGTTGAGGTAACAATGCTGCTATGTTATCTATTATTGGCGAGATTACTGTAGAACATATTATCACAGATGCATTACTTATGAATGATCCCACTAAAGGACTTGGTCCTTGTAATTGTGCATAGACATGTCGCTTGTGTGAAATTATGAGCATTGTGAGATGCTGTTAGTTAATGGGAGTTCATTATGTTTTTGCTGTGATTTATTGTTGCATCTGTGTTGTTTACCATGTGGTAAACGTGATTTTGAGATATATATGTTGATTACCTGTAAAGCACTTTAGTGCTTTATATGTGACAGGTTGAAAAGTGCATGCACATCTTTTGCGTATATATATCTCGGTATATTTTAGTTGAGTATGGCAGGGGCACTTTGTTGAACTTAAATGTCATACTAGATTGGAATGTCTTGTAATATGTTGTTGTTGTTGAGCTCAAATTTTGTGGACAAGACATTTGTTGAATTGGATCGACAACAAGGGTGATACATGTTGTTAGTAGTATCATCAGGTTGACACACTACCATATTAATCCATGTCAATAGAGTGGAGGGCTTTTGTAATCATGGATAACGTTGTGTTGTTTATAGGATGCAGTTAATGCCATGGTTCGGAGTTTGAAGCTTTATGGGCCTGGGTTGTTTTGTTTTTAAGGATCGTCTCATGACCAAAATATTGTGGGTAAATATTGTGGGTACACTTTAATGTATTTCAAAATGTTTTATTACATACAACTCACATTGCTATAGCCCAAGTGGGAGATTGTTGGAATATTTTCAATACTCCGTATTGATGTGGGCTTATATCAATGTGATTGTTCATCTTCAATTGTTTTATTAGTTGTTTTGTGGTCCATATGTATGGGACATGTTGGATCCATTATTGTTGAATATGGGATTGGCTAGTGTGGGCTAGTGCTTGCTATATAGAACAGTGATGAGTTGGACTATATTGGCAGCACACTTTGTATATGGCTAAGATCCCTCCTTTGCCTCTCAATATATGCACTATGAGTCTACATTTATAAAGATCATGTTAGTGGATTAAGAGGTGTTATATTTCTATCTCTATTACTATATCATGTATAGTAACACATTTTTATAAGCATTGTGTACAGTACTGTGCACAGTAAAGGTATTTTTATATATGTTATAAATTGATAAGAGAATATATACGGACGGATAAAAAAAAAATGGAAGTAAGCTCTCTCTGTTGGTTATGAACACCTTCTCCACGATCTTGTAAACAGAGCCTCCTCATCAGCCAGTGAAACTGAGAGAACAAGGGAGTAAATCTGGCCATTATCTTTGACTAGATGAGTTATCCAACGGCTAGAACGATTCCCAGAACAGGTACATTCGTTTTCCTTGTTAAACTTTGTGTTCTAGATGAGTAGCAAGATCTTGGTTTTGAGCTCGGTTTTTCCAACAATAACCACCGCATATTGCGATCCTTCGATTGCCTCCTTGAGATATGGATAAATTTCTTCTCCTTTCTGCAGTTTCTCTTCGTCTCTAAAGACGATAATCCCCAGCCTTTTTAAAGCGTCATATAGGTGGCTTGTAAAACCATGGCGAGTGTCCTCACCACGGAAACTAAGAAAAACCTCGTACTTCTTCGGACTCTGGGTTGGAGGAGAAGATGAAATTGAAAGGGTTGTCCGAGAGCTCGTGAACGCCATCGGGGCACTCACAGCTCTGCTCACTCCGAACGCTCATTTGCCGACGTCAAACTCGCAATAATTAGGCTTGGCATGTTGGGTTGTTTTTCCAAAGACGTGTCAAAAGCAAAGGAAGAAAGTTCCCATCTCGCGCGAAAGGCAGAGGCGAGGGTAGTTGAAATTCCTGCCTCATTTCTTCTTTTGCACCGAAAGCTGGTCTCTTTATATTACTTCCGTGTGAAAGACCGCCATTGTAGTGTGAAATTCAAAGATTCGCGTTAGTGCTTTGTTGGGCAGGTCGAAGGTTAACGCACTGGTAACACGGAAAGTAGAACTTCCAAGTTTCCATTTTCCTTCTCCAGAAATTGTATCGGTAACTTCGGCCCTTAATGCTAATCGTTTTATCTAATTTCAAACCATGCAACTTTCTGTCAGTATGTCATATATTTCTCTTCATTAACATTGCTTTAATTTCCTTCTGCATATAACGTCTCGTTTACTTCTTTATGCATCTTCTTATTTATTTCTCTTCATTTACATATATTTCATTTCCTTGTTCATGTACTGTCTAATTTACTTCTTTACAGCACTTCTTGTCGGGATGCAAGTGTCAAATCACCTTTGATTTTTGAAAAATATTGAAAGTGAACCCAGAATCCTTATTATTTTCAACTAATTGTCCTTGCTTTAAGATTAACATAGGCAGTGATAGGCAGTGATAAAATGCTTTTTATGTCACATCAGTGACTATTTCGGGGACATTTAATCTTTAATCACAAACACCGTGGAGCGCAGAGACTATCTCTGTCAAGTGGATTGCTACTTCGGCCATGCTATCCCATTGGGCCTTACTTTCTTCAAAGCACGTCTTTTAGGCCCTTTCAAGCTGGATTCTGCATTGCAAAACCAACAAAAATAAAATAAAAATGGCGAAGGACCAAGGGACTAAGTTCCTCGACCATGCTATCCCAGATTATTTTGCTATTTCTCTTCACCAAGAACTTTAGCCCTAGGAAGTAGATTAAAGAGACAATTTTCTTGAGTCTCATACTATTTGGTAGGAGCCACCACAGAAGAATCTTTCTTTTTTTTTGAGCCAAAAAGAAAATTATTTTATGCTGCCGAAATTTGGTGTAATTACATCCTCAATATATGGGATGAGGGTAGCCTAGTGAGCTCCTGGTAACTATATGGCTTCAACCTACTACCCACTTCAGTTGCATTTTCATCGGATCCCTAGTTGGATCAATTTGGTCTCAACTTTCATTACTGTCGAGAGGTACACATAGAACAACCTTGCTGTGTCAACCATATGAATGTACAGCAGAAGTTGCCTCATCCACCAGCAACAGACCCATCTGAATGAGTGCTACCAAGGTTGAGTTTTTCTTCCCCAGCTTCATCTCCATCTCCACTTAGCTACGACTGATTGCCAGATGAATTTCCACTGCCACCAGAACTTGACAATCTCTATTACCTGTGATACCTATCATTAGCATCTTGCAGTAACTTACATCATGCCACCACAATCAAAACCAGGCCACTGCTCTTCCTCCCACTTCGACTGGATATTTAGGTCAATCTGACCTTTAAAAGGAGTGAGAACTTTATTATGTTACTTTCGTCATCAGAAACATCATTAACCTCTCTAGCGGGCTTTGGACTACTATTTCCTGTATTACTACATGGTGCAGAACAATCATCCTGAAATTTATTAGGCAATGGTGTTTGCACAAACTTTGTATGCTTAAAGGTGAAATTAACCCAAACTTTGCATGCTTCATGCAAAATGTAGTATGCTTCTGCAATGCCAATGCAGTCCACTGTTGCAATTGCTTTGTTTTTGTGCTTATGTTAATGGCCTTGTAGGGCTAAATTTTCCTTATCTAGTTAAGAAATTATCAGTATTGTACTGGGGACTCCCCTTTTTAAATGTGTGCAGAGTAAAGAAGCCAACTACTGTTTGTGCATTGTAGTTTTTCTTTATTAATTTCAGGTTAAGAGAAAAGCAAGCTCAATGATGAAAGAACCAACAGCCCGACATACCTTGGTGTATTCCATACGTCAAATGGATTCCACGAGTCGCTAGGCAGGTCCCAGGTCCCTCTGCTTAGGTGTAAGTTGTCTAGGGCATACTCAACATTAAATTCACATTCACTCAGATGCTGGTTTATTATATTAAACCAATAGAACCAAGCACCGTCCATATTATACTTGCACGCCAAGCGTGACTTCCGTTCTTCTTGTAAGCATGAGACCTGCAATTAAGGGTGACATTTCATCAAAGAAACCACCATTGTTAATAGAACCAATCAACACGTAGGAAAGAGACAAATAATGTCAAATCTACCTTCCCACAATAACCATGGGAACGGGCGCATCCTCCGGCATCTTACGTCGAGAATGCAAACAGAATTTGGTGTTTGTGTACATTTAAGCCTACAATTTAATAGAGTTCTTATTTTCGTAGACGTTCTTAGAAGCATGAAGATAGACCATTTTACTGTAATCTACTATTTAACTGTTTCTTTTTGTGGGTGACATGAGCAGCAAAGAAAGATTAGGGAGGTAAAGTGAAGGGGAATGCTTCCTGAATTGAGATAAACCACTTGTTCAAGCTTTTTATGTGCCTATCATGCATCCCAAAATTCTTTTAGTCGAGGACCACAATAGGATGAATTAAAGAAGTAAAAAGATTATGTTAATAAACCACAAAATCACCATTCCATTAAATAAACCAATGCCTCTAATGTGAAGCAGAACAGACAAGCTAACACACACCAAGGCCATCCTTGGTCCTATCGACAAACACAAACACAGACACACACAAGCAAGAAACGGAAACAAAAGGCCGTCCCTTGCTCATTGAAGGGCCTATAGTTTACTGTTCAGCAAGTATCCAACTCCATTCTTTCTCTATAAAAAGAAGGTTTATTTAACTCAAAGACTTTCTTAGGCATATTAAATAGCGAGGCAAAGAGGTGAAATTATACACAATAATAAATAAACATCTTTGCCACATTTTTTGAAGGCATGTCTAAGTGATCAATATTCCATAAAAATCTTTGCATCGACATTACATTTACCTATTGTAAAAACTGAAAGATGATGACAAACACCAGGGGACCTACTCCATTAGTGCCCAAAAGCCATTTCAATTTGAGAACATTTGATTATAATTTTTTTTCCTACAAAATGATTTGTAATTTGTAATAAAATTTTTGTATGTAATAACTAAAGAGTAAAACAAAAATTGTACTACACTTAAAAGAATTAAATCAAAAAATTGGAAGGAAATGATAAGAATTTGTCTATATCATAAATTTGAGTTAAAAAAAGAAAAGAAAAGAACTTCAAACAAATTAGTTTGCAATTAAAAGTACTTGTAATTGTAGAATTTAAAAAATCTTGCCCGAGAACAAATTCAACTTAGTCAAATTTTGCCAACAACAAAAAAACCAGCAAATAAAACTAGATTAGCTTAAAACGAAAAACAAACCCTTATGAAGCTCACTGCAAAGCTACCATATCTGTTGTATGCTCAAGGCACCATGCAGTTGAAGACTCCTCAAGAAAAAAGTACCTTAAGGCCCATTGGACCACGCATATATATTGAAAAAATAAAAATAAAAAATCTTTATTTTCACTGTGGAGCCAACAATAGAATAGTAGTAACAATAAACAAAAAAGAGAGAGGAAGCCAAGAAAAAAAAAATTAAGGTTTTGATTAAATTCTACTCATCTTACCAGTACAGGTGAAAGGTAAGGTCCAGGGGAGACACACTTTGACACAATCAATCCCACTGCATTAATCAGCCAATCAAATGCGGATGCTACGCCGAATTAAGGGAGGCCGAATTTTTATAGGACCGGTGACTTTGAGAAAATTGTCCAGAGAAGCGGCAAGAATTTTTGAGTCCAAAGCAGGTTGAGAAATGTGATTGATAACCTGAGAGAACTTTGAAGCAGCATCCTTATTTAGTAGTTGTATTCCACACTCCTTTAACTCCACACTTTCACTACTTACTGTAACTGAAACCGAACGGCGCCATCTTTGCGGACCTACAAACTTTGTAAATACCCAAACTCCATGTGAGCCAACGTGAGTCACTTTAGGCACGTAAAAGACGAAGGACTCTTTTATATCAAGGAATTGCAATTCACAAATAAACTCGGGAAGAATGCGGTTATTGCCCTCATCTGCTCCAATATTTAAATTCTCAAGCTCATCTGAGTTTCGTTTTCTTTTTCTTCTTGTGTAACAGCTATGGAGTTTATATAAAATCAACATAGCCATTGTGCGTTCTCCATGCCCATCAACAACTGGAATTGGAATTTGAATTTGAATTCTTTTATTTGAATTAGTGCTTCTGTGGACGGACCACTTAGAGACTTCTGCCTCTGGGATTCGTGCTTCTGCCATGGGGCCACATGCTACCAGAGCTATCTTTGAGGGAAACTGGAGACAAAAAAGTACCCAAAAGAGGGGAAAATATCTAAGTTCTTTCTATCAATAAAGCTTTATTTATTTTGTAAACAAGACACTTGTACATCAAAGAGGAGATGAAGAAACTCACCCAGAAATTTTGGGAAGGATCCCTATACAAGATCTTGTGAGGTTTGCAATCAAAACCAACATGAGCAACTGTAGAAGAAAAAACACTGGTCCGCAACATTTCTCCAGAAATTTGTGTGGCTATTAGGCTATTATATATTATACGCCTTCAACAATGGACAATTTCTTAACTCTAAGAAATGTAAACTCAATGGAAGTTTAGGCAAGGTTTGAAGAGAAGTACAATTATTCAAAATAAGCTCTTGAAGGTTAGAAAGTTCACACATCCTATCTGGTAATTTTTCAAATCCATTATTACCAAGATCTAGGCATTTAATTGAGTACCAACAACCAGGAATTACTTCATCCATTAGGCTATTAAGCTCCTTCAATGATGGACAATTTCTTAATTCCAAGGAATGTAAACTCAATGGAAGTTTTGGCAAGGCTTGAAGAGAGGTACAATTATTCAAAACAAATTTCTCAAGCTTTGAAAGTTCACACATGCTATCTAGTAATTTTATAAATCCATTATTACTAAGATCTAAACACTTAACTGAGTACCAACAACTAGGAATTACTCCATCCACGAGGCTATTGAGCTCTTCCAATGATGAACAATTTCTTAATTCCAAGGAACGTAAACTCAATGGAAGTTTTGGTAAGGCTTGAAGAGAGGTACAATCATTTAAAATAAGTTTTTTAAGCTTAAAAAGTTCACACATGCTATCTGGCAATTTCATAAATACATTCTTACTAAGGTCTAATTTAGAAATAGGCCAATGATCAACAAATTTAGGAATTGAGATCGAGTCTAGGCCACAATTACTCAAACTCACTTTCAATAAAGATTTTAAACTTAAGAATAAAGCCTTTGATAATTCTTTGTTTCCATCATAACCAATAAAATCACAAGACTCAAATTCATCTGATAGAATGCAACTGTGCAAAATTTGGCATTTCATTGAGCTTAAAAACAAAGGAGGGAGCTCTAAACTGGTCTTTGAATCAAAAAAGACAACAGTTAAGCCTTTTTTTTCCTTAGAAAAAATAATGGTTACAAGTAATTTTCCTACATGAGTTTTTTGCAGATAAAATCTCTTTAAATTCGGCCATCTCTGAAATGAGAAGGGAAACTTCTTTATAGAACTTCCTCTAATAGTATGATGACACAAAAGTGGCATTTCACTAAAAATATCTGGAAGAATTTTGAGCTTTAGACATTCAGAAAGATGAAAAGATTCAAGACATTTTGTGTCAATACTATCTTGAAGACTTTTGAGTTCTAAACATTCTTCAAGGTGAAGAACTTTAAGAGACTTCGAGCTAATCTCATTTGGAAGATTTTTTAACCTTAGACATTTAGAAAAATGAAGAGTTTCAAGAGACTCTGCGATAAGTCTATCTGGAACTCGCTCAAGATTTTGGCAACGTTCAAATGACAATGTTTTGAGATGTTTGAGGCGTCCAGTAGATGGGTGAATTGAAGAAATATTATCACACCCACCAACGGAAAGAGTCTCCAGGTATGGGGCCTGACTTAAATCTGGAGTCTCTTCCATTGCTGGCAAGAGCCATAACCAAATTCTCTTTAACTTTGAAAAATTCTGTTACGGACATACAAGTAGTTAAAACAAAACAAAAAAAGAAAAAGAAAATGGGAAAAAGAGTAAAAAGGAAGAAATAGACTTTGTAATCCAAAACATTACCTGATATCCATCCGACAGTCGCTTGAAGTACTCACTCTGCTCTAAAATGATCTCAGTAAGATTGGTTGGACTAAATTCAACTGGGAAGGATTCAAAAGGGTACCCCGCCCACCATATACAACATAACTCATCATTTAACTTGAGTTCTGACCATTCTCCGCACCATTGTAAGTGAGTGGAACTCAAAATACTAAGTATTCTCAAGTTTTTCATTTTTGAGAAAGATTTAATACATAATGTTAATTGTCGCTGCCCTTTAAAATTAAAATCTTTTAAGACTAAGATTTTGAGTTTATCAATTTCCTAAAAATCAAGAAAAGTGAAGTTAGTGTGATAAAAATTAAAGACAAATACACAAAGAATTGGTATTAAAAAAAATTCCATATATGATAGAATACTCACAATTTTTCCTGCATTTCCTTGTAATATGGGAATGAAGTCATTTGGACGCCACAACCTCTCTTGGTTAGCAAGTTCTTGACCCATTTGTACTAGTAAATCATGTACAAAAAATTATCCTTTCCCAAACATCTTTTCATTTTTTGTGACTTTTATAAGAGATTTACTCTCAAGATCTATAAGAATGTTTGAAGGGTATCCTAACCATTCTAGTCTTTCATGAAGACAATATTTTTTATGGTTAAGCGAATGATCATTTAAGAAACATACAATATCAAGGAACGCATCTTGTATGTAACCTTCCAATCCTTCAAAAGTGATTTTAAGTGAATCCTTAACCTCTAGATCAAGATATGCTTTTAATCGATTTAGGTAACCTTGCCAATCATGTTCTTCTTTATTTGATAAGTAAGAACCAAAAATTTCAAGTGCTAGGGGGAGACCTTTTGCCAAATTCACAATTTCCTTAATCAATCCTTGGAGCTTTGCCTTGGGATGGCATTTAAGGAATGCTTTTGAGCAAAATAGTTGTAGGGCAGCATTGTCATTCAGAATGTTTACCTCATAAATATTGCCCTCATTCAAGCAAGGCCAATCATAACTTCTACTAGTTATAATTATTCTACTACCCTCACCAAACCACTCAGCCTTTGCTAATGCATCTATTTGTTTCCTTTGCCACACGTCATCGAGTACAATTAAAACCTTTTTATTAATTAACCTACTCTTTAATACCTTGTCTACATCATATTCAGTAACCAATGAACATGCTACATCTTTAGAGAGAATAGTAGAAATAAGTTGTTTTTTAAATTTTGTGAGACCTTCTTTTTCTCCAATCCCATGAATAAAACAATTGGCTTCAAATTTAGGTGAGGCTATCTCATAAATGACTTTTGCCAAGGTAGTTTTTCCAATCCCACCCATTCCACAAATCCCTATATAGTGAACATTGCCTGAATCTAAATGAAGTAATTCCATTATTTCTTTAGCTTGGGAATCTATTCCAACAAGAGACTTATCAATGTTTATTGAGTTGTGCATCAATTTAACAAATATCTTCTCACTGATTTCTTTAACAATTTGTGATTCATCCCTATAAAGAAAAATATTTAGAATCAACTTAAAATTAAAAATTAAAAAAAAGTTCTAATTCAAATTTAACTAGGAGAGTAGGAAAAAAAATTGTTGTACAATCAGGCAAGTTTTGAGCAATAAAGATGCAGAAAACATACCTATTTTGCACATGCCATCCAGAGATATCGCCCACCTCCTCCAAAACAGCGCCACACGATTCTAGTGGGTCTTTGCTAACCTTGGAGGAATCCACTTGGCCAATCACCCACTTGAATCAAAACTATCTTTCCAGATTTCCCACTCCACTGTGTCAACCTTGGGGTCCTCCTTAAGTCGAGCAAAGATTCTCCAACCTTGCCCCTCTGGTTTCGCAGGTTGGAAGGCTCCACATGGTAGAAAACAGGGAAAACAGTAATCCGTCCCTTTCGCTTGCATTCCATGATCGCACTTAGCTCAAACAAGCACGATTTAGATTCAGCACACCTCTCTGATATGATAACGACCGCATATTGCGATCCTTCAATTGCCTCCTTGAGATATGGATGAATTTCTCTCCTTTCTCCAGTTTCTCATCGTCTCTAAAGACGACAATTCCCAGCCTTTTCAAAGCGTCATATAGATGGCTTGTAAAACCATGGCGAGTGTCCTCACCACGGAAACTAAGAAAAACCTCGTACTTCTTCGGATTCTGAGTTGAACAGGAAGATGAAATTGAAAGGGTTGTCCGAGAGCTCGTTGACGCCATCGGGGACTCACAGCTCTGCTCACTCCGACTCTCGTTTGTAGACATCCAAACTCGCAATGATTATGCTTGGCAAGTTGGATTGTTTTTCAAACGACGCGTCCGAAGCCAAGAAGGAAAGTTCTGCGAAAGCAAAGTCGAGGGTTGTTGAAATGGTATCGGTAACTTCGACCCCTCGTGCTGGTTGGTTTATCTAATTTCAAATCAAGCAACTCTCTGTCAGTATGTCATATATTTCTCTTCATTCACATGGCTTTAGTTTCTTCTTCCACATAACGTTTCATTTACTTCTTTATGCATCTTCTTACATATTTCTCTCATTCACATATCTTTCATTTTCTTGTTTATGTACCGTCTAATTTTCTTCTTTACAACACTTCTTGTCGGCAGGAGAGTGTCAAATCAGCTTTGATTTTTGAGCAACATTGAAAGAGAACCCAAACTTTGTTATTTTCAACTAATTGTTATTGCTTACGTAGGCAGTGATGTGATGCTTTTCAAGTCAAATCAGTGACTATTTCAGGGACATTTAATCTCTAATCCCAAACGCTCTGGAGATGGCAACGTCCTGAAAATATACCTACCTCATGACTTGTGTAGAACTGCATTAGTTCTCATACTACCATAAAGATATAATTACAAAGATTTTATATTTAAACTTCAGGCTTTCTTTTTCTCTAACTCGATACTTTTTCTATAAAACAGAAAGTTTATTCAATTCAAATATTTTCTCAAGCATATTCAGTAGTGAGGCAAAGAGGTGAAATCATACATAATAAGAAATAAACATCCTTGTCACAATTTTTAAAGACATGTCTAAGCGATTGATGTTCCATAAAAATCTTTGCTTACGGTAAAAAATTGAAAGATGATGACAATCACCAACAAGCTGACTCAATTAGTAGTCAAAAGCAATTTCAATTTGAGAACATTTGATTATAATTTTTTTCTCCAAAATGATTTGTAATTTCTAATAAAATTTTTGTATGTAATAACTAAAGAGTAAAAGAAAAATTATACTGCACTTGAAGAATTAAATCAAAATAATTGAGAAGAAATGATAGAATTTGTCTATCTTATAAATTTGAGAAAAATAAAAAAGAAACTTCAAACAAATTAGTTCTCAATTAAAATTAAAAATGCGTGTAAATGTAGAATTTAAAAGATCTTGCCCAAGCACAAATTCAACTTAGTCAAATTTTGGCAACTACATAAAAGACAGCAAATAAAACTAGATTAGCTTAAACCAAAAAAAAAAAAAAAAAAACCTTTATGAAGCTCACTGCAAAGCTACCATATCTGCTCTACGCTCCGACGCCATGCAGTTGAAGACTCCCCCCCGGAAAAAAAGTACCTTAAGGCCCAATGGACCACGCATATATATTGAAAAAGTAAAAATAAAAAATCTTGCGTTTCATTGTGGAGCCAACAATAAAATAGCAGTAGCAATAAACAAAAGAGACAGAGGAAGCCGGGAAAACAATTCAAGGTTTTGATCAAATTCTACTCATCTTACCAGTACATAAGATAGGGGTCAAGGGAGATCACAATCCCACTGCATTAATCAACCAATCAAATGCGGAAGCTACTCGAGTTTAATTACTTGATAGGGCCGGAGACTACGAGAAAAGTGTCCAAAGGAGCAGCAAGACTTTTTGAGTCCAAACCAGGTTGAGAATTGTGAGATTAACAACTCGAGGGAACTTTGAAGCAGCATCCTTATTGAGTAACTGTGTTCCACATTCCTTTAATTCCACACTTTCACCAATTGGTAGAAGCCGAACGAAAGAATTTTCTTTTTTAAACCAAAAGGCAAGTTAGTTTATACTGCCGAAAAATCAGTATAATTACATCCTCAATATATGGGATGAAGGTAGCCTAGTGAGCCCCTGGCAACTATATGGCTTCAACCTACTACCCACTTGAGTTGCATTTTCATTGTCTTCCTCGTTGGATCAGTTTTGGTCTCATCCACAAGCAACAGACCCATATGGCTGTTGAACATGCATAAAAATACAAATTAATCTATCCAGGAGTGGGAGTAGAAGTGAAAGCTGACGCTTTTATTGATGAAGTTGCAGGAAAATCTTCAATAGCATCTAAATGACTGCTACCAAGGGTGAGTTTTTCTTCCCCAGCTCCATCTCCATCTCCATCTCCATCTCCATCTCCACTCAGCTACGACTGATTGCCGGATGAATTTCCACTGCCACCAGAACTTGACACTCTCTGTTGCCTGAGATACCTATCAGTAGCACCTTGCAGTAATTTCATCATGCCGCCAGAATCAGAAACAGGCGATAGCTCTTCCTCCTGCTTTGGTTGGATATTCGGGTCAATTTGAGCTTTAAAAGGAGAAGATGACTTTATCCTGTTAGATTCGTCATCAGGACATCATTAACCTCTCTGACGGGCTTTGTACTACTATTTCCTGTACTACTACTATATGATGCAGAATCATCATCCTGAAATTTATCAGGCAATGCTATTTGCATAAACTTTGTATGCTTAGAGGTGAAACTAACCAAAATTTCGATGCTTTTTTGTCAAAATGTAGTATCCTGCTACAATGCCAATGCAATCCATTGTTGCAATTGCTTTGTTTTTGTGCTTATGTTAATGGCCTTGCAGGACTGAATTTTCCTTATCTAGTTAAGAAATTATCAGTACTGAACTGGGGACTTCCCTTTTTAAATGTGTGCAGAGTAAAGAAGCCAACTACTGTTTGTGCGTTGTAGTTTTTTTCTTTATTAATTTCAGGTTAAGAGAAAAGCAAGCTCAATGGTTAAAGAACCAACAGCCCGACATACCTTGGTGTATTCCGTATGTCAAATGGATTCCACGAGTGGCTAAGGTAGGTCCCAGGTCCCTCTGCTTCGGTGTAAGTTGTCCATGGCAGACTCAACTCTTAAATTCACGTTCACTCAGATGCTGTTTTATTATATTAAACCAAGCACCATCCCTATTATACTTGCACGCCAAGCGTCACTTCCGTTCTTCTTCTAAACATGACACCTGCAATTAAGGGTGACATTTTATCAAAGAAACCACCATTGTTAATAGAACCAATCAACAAGCGGGAAAGAGACAAATAATGCTGAATCAACCATCCCATTAAGAACCACTGGAACGGGTGATTGCATCCACTGCCATCTTACATTGAGAGTGCAAATTTAATTTGGTGTTTGTGTACATTTAAGCCTACGATTTAGTCGAGCTCTTATTTTCCTAAACGTTCTTAGAAGCATGCAGATAGGCCATTTTCCTGTAATCTACTTTTTACCTATATCTTTTTGTGGGTGACATGGGCAGCAAATGAAGATCAGGGAGGTGGGTCACTGCCACGATAAAGCTGAACATCAAGCAGGCAAAAGGGAGGGGAATTATTCCTAATTTGAGATAAACAACTTGTTCAAGCTTTTTATCTGCCCCATCATCTATCCTAAAGTTCTTTTAGTCGTGGACCACAATAGGATGAATTAAAGAAGTAAAAAGATTACGTTAATAACCACAAAATCAGGGTTCCATTAAGTAAACAGATGCCTCTAATGTGAAGCAGAACAGACAAGCTAACACACACAAGGCCATCCTTGGTCTCATCTACAAACACAGACACACACAAGCAAGAAACGGAAACAAAAGGCCATCCCCTGCTCATCCAGGGGCCTACAGTTTACTATTGAGCAAGTATAAAACATACACCAAGGCCTTCAATTACCGGAGATGGCAACATCTAGAAAAAGTACTTACATCATGACTTGTGTGGAGTTGCATTAGTTCTTGTACTATCACAACAATACAAGCACAAGGATGTTATACTTAAAACCCAGCCCTTTCATTTCTCCAACTATGTTCTTCTATAAAACTGGAGGTTTGTTCAACTCAAAGACTTTCTTAGACACATTCAATAGGGAGAGAAAGAGGTAATATCATATACAATAAGAAATAAACATTTTTGCCAAAATTTTGAAAGGTACCTCTATGTGATCTAATATTCCATAAAAAACTTTGCCACAACATTATATTTAGTCATTGCAAAAATTGGAAGATGACGACAAACATTGGGGAGCTAAATCCATCACTGCTCAAAAGTCATTTTAATTTGTAAACATTTGATTAGAAGTTTTCTCCTCATCATGACTTGTACTTTCTAATAAAATTTTAGTATATAATAATTGAAGAGTAAAACAAAAGTTATACTACACTTAAAGAATCAAAATAATTGGAAGGAAATGATAGGAATTTGTCTATCTCATAAATTTGAGGGGGAAAAAAAAAAAGAAACTTCAAACAAATTAGTTGGCTGCTAAAAATACGTGTAAATGTAGAATTTTAAAATCTTGCCCAAGCACAAATTCAACGAACTCAAATTTTGGCACCCACAAAAAAAAAAACCAGAGGTACCTTTTTGTAAATGTAGACTTCTGCTTCTGGGATTCGTGCTTCTGCCATGGGCCCACATACTACCAGAGGTACCTTTTTGCAAAACTGGAGACAAAAAAAGTACCCAAAGACGGGAAAATATCAATTTCTTTCTATCAATAAAACTTTATTTATTTTGTAAACAAGACACATGTATATCAAAGAGGAGATGAAGAAACTCACCCAAAAAACATCACGGGAAGGATTCCAATACAAGATCTTGTGAGGTTTACAATCAAAACCTGCATAGGCAACTGTAGAAGGAAGAACACGCGTCAGCAACATCTCTCCAGAGATTTTTGTGGTTATTTGGCTATTTACTGCCCCCAGCAATGGACAATTTGTTAAGGATAAGGAACGTAAACTCAAAGGCAGTTTTGGCAAGGCCCGAAGAAAGGTACAACCACTCAAATCAAGGTTATTAAGGTTAGAAAGTTCACACATGTGATCTGGCAACTTTGTGAATCCATTGTTACGAAGATTTAAATGCTTAATTGAGAACCAGCAGCTAGGAATTACCCAATGCATTAGGCTATTGAACTCTTTCAATGATGAACAATTTCCTAACTCCAAGGAATGTAGGCTCAATGAAAGTCTTGGCAAGGCTTGAATAGAGAAACAATCATTCAAAATAAGCTTTTTAAGATTAAAGAGTTCACATATATTATCTGGTAATTCCAAAAATCTATTCCCACTAAGATTTAACTCTGAAATAGGCCAATAACCAATAGACTTAGGAATTGAAATTGACTCTAGACCACAATTAATCAAACTCACTTCCACGAAAGATTTTAAACTTGAAAATAGAGCCTCTGAGAATTCCCTGTTTTCATCATAGTCACTAAAATCCCCAAATTTTGCTTCATCCGACATAATGAAATTGTACAAAATTTGGTGTTGCATTGACCTTAATGGACCGATTTCTCTGAACCCAATAGATAAGGATTTCATTTACCTGGAAAATTCAATGTCAAATACTAATTTTCCTACACGAATGTCTGTTGGGTAAAGTTCCTCTAAATTTGGCAATCTTCGAAGCGAGAAAGGAAACTTCTCCATAGAACTCTCGGTAACTTCAAGATGCCGCAAATTTGGCATTTCACTGAAAGTATCTGAAAAAATTTTCAGCTTCCGACAATCATAAAGAGAAACAACTTCTAGACGTTTTGTGCTAATACTACCTGGAAGACTTTCGAGCCCTAAACAATCTTGAAGTTTAAGAACCTTAAGAGACTTGGAGCTAATCTCATCTGGAAATTTTTTTAACTTTGGACAGTCATAAAGATCAAGAGTTTCAAGAGACATCGTGAAAAGTCTATCAGGAAATCGTTCAAGATTTTTGCAACCACAAAAAGACAATGTTTTGAGGTGAGTCCAGTGGATGGGTGGACCGAAGACACGCTATGTCTCAAGGTATCCTTAAGTGTCTCAAGGGATGGGCCCCACTTAAATCAGGTGTCTCTTCCATTGCTGTCATGCCCCGTAAGAAAATTCTCTTTAACTTTGGAAAATTCTGTTACAGACGTACAAGTAGTTAAAAAAAAAATAAGGAAAAGGAGTAAAAACAGAGAAATAGACTTGCGAATTACAAAAAGTTACCTGATTTCTCAGACGCTTGAACTACTTGCTGTTTCGCAGTACGATCTCAATAAGACTGGTTGGATTCCATCCAGCTGGGAAGGACTCAAAAGGATAAAAAGGTAAATACACATAACGTAACTCATTACCTAGCTTGAATTTTGAATATCTCCCGTCCCATTGTAATTCTTTGCAGTAACGAATGTCAAGTATTCTCAAGTTTTTCATTTTTTAGAAAACTTCTAAACATACTTGCTCACACCTTGTAGGACCAACATATTCTATTTGTAAGATTTTGAGTTTATCAATTTCCTAAAAAAGCAAGAAAAGTAAAATTAATATAATAAAAATAAAAGATAAATACATGAAGAACTAATATAAAAATAATTTATTTTATGCATCATAAATTACTTACAATTTTTTCAATATTTCCTTGAAGTATGGGAATAAAGTCGTTTGGACGCCACAATCTCCCTTCTTGGTCAGCAAGTTGTTGACCCATTTGTGATAGTAAATCATGTATAAACAATTTTTTTTCAAACATCTCTTCATTTTTTGCAAACTTTACTAGAGATTTACTCTCAAGATCTGTAACAATGTTTGGATAATAACCTAACCATACTAGTCTTTCACGAAGACAAGTCTTTTTGCATCCTATCCCAATTACTATTGAAGAAACATACAATATCAAGGAATGCATTACGTATACGACCTTTCAATTTATCAAAAGTGATTTTAAGTGATTCCATAACCCCTTCATGAAGATTTTCTTTCAATTGATCAAGGTAAGACTGCCAATAATCTTCTTTTTTATTTGCTAAGGAAGAACCAAAAACTTGGAGGAATCCACTCGGCAATCACCCACTTGAATCAAAACATCTTTCCAGATTTCCAACTCCGCTGCGTCAACCTTGGGATCCTCCTTAAGTCGAGCAAAATATTCTCCAAACTTGCCCCTCTGGTTTCGCACGTTGGAAGGCTCCACATGGTAGAAAACAGGGAAAACAGTAATGCGTCCCTTTCGCTTGCATTCCATGATCGCACTTAGCTCAAATAAGCACGATTTTGATTCAGCAGACCTCTCTGAAATGATAACGACCGCATATTGCGATCCCTCTATTGCGTCCTTGAGATATGGATGAATTTCTTCTCCTTTCTCCAGTTTCTCATCGTCTCTAAAGACGACAATCCCCAGCCTTTTCAAAGCGTCATATAGACGGCTTGTAAAACCATGGCAAGTGTCCTCACCACGGAAACTAAGAAATGTTGGGTTGGTCTAACCCATATTCGGATACTTATTATTGGATCTAATTAGGGTAATGTGGCCTTAAGGTTTAAAAGAAAAAATATAAGATTTTTTCTTTAAGAAAAGAGGTGAGTGGCTGTAAAAAAAAAGAAAGAAATAAAAGAAAATAGCATAATTTTGTAGGAATTAGAGGCCATGTGCAGCAGTTGATCAAACATCTGATCAAGGTCGATCCGTGGTCTGATTGAACTGATTTTTTGTCAGCAGATTCGGGATTGGGTGTTCTTCATTATGAACGGTTGAATCGTCGTTTGGAACTCTTGAAGTCAGCAGATTATGATTAAAAATCTGGGTGATATTTCTTCAACTTTTCTTGGTTAAGTTATTGTTTATAACTTGTTCTTCACTATTTATTGGTGATTCTATTGTTGTTGAATCAGTAAATCTTTGTCCTGTTGCTATTGTTAAGGATTTGATTGAGTTGTATCCTAACGATTGATATAGTGGAGATTTGGGTAGATTCTGTGATCGGTCCCGTGATTTTTTATCCTTCACATTGAAAGAATTTTTCTACGTAGAAATTCTTTTGTGTTGATTGTGATTTGCTTATTTTACTTGTGATTCGAATACATCATTGGTGTTTTTAGTATTTCCTTATAGGTTCAATCAAAGTGAGAAACTTTATACGTTGTTTTTCCCATCAAGAAAAACCTTGTATTTCTTTGGATTCTGAGTTGAAGAAGAAGATGAAATTGAAAGGGTTGTCTGAGAGCTCGTGGATGCCACTGGGGACTCACAGCTCTGCTCTCTCCGAACGCTCGCTTGCATACATCCAAACTCGCAATAATTATGCTTGTCAAGTTGGATTGTTTTTCCAAAAACGCGTCAAAAGCAAAGGAAGAAAGTTACCCATCTCGCGCGAAAAGCAGAGTCGAGGGTTGCTGAAATTTCCGCCTCATTTCTTCTTTTGCACCGAAAGCAAGTTCTTTTTATGGCTTTAGACCTCCATTGGAGGGTGAAATTCAAAGATTCGCGTTAGTGCTTTGTGGGGCAGGTCGAAGGTTAACGTGCTGGTAACATGGAAAGTAGAACCTCCCAAGTTTTCCATTTTCCTTCCCCAGAAATTGTATCGTTAACTTCGACCCCTAGTGCTGGTTGGCTTATTTAATTTCTAACCATGCAACTTTCTGTCAGTATGTCATATATTTCTCTTCGTTCACATTGCTTTACTTTCTTTTTCCACATAACGTTTCATTCACTTCTTTATGCATCTTCTTACATATTTCTCTCCATTCACATATCTTTCATTTCCTTGTTCACATACCACCTAATTTACTTCTTTCCAGCATTTCTTGTCGGGATTTTTGGACAAAATTGAAAGTGAACCCAAAAGCCTAATTATTTTCAACTAATTGTCATTGTTTTAATATTAACGGGGGCAGTGGTATAATGTTTTTTAATGTCAGATCAGTGACTATTTCAGGGACATTTAATCTCTAATCACGAACACTCGGGAGCGCAGCATTGCCAAAGCAGAAAGCAGAGATTAAGGGTTGCCACCATCCTATCCCATTGGGCCTTACTTTCTTCGAAGCACCTTTTTTAGGGCCCTTTCAAGCTGGACTCTGCATTACAAAGCCGGCAACAAAATGGCAAAGGATCAAGGGTTAAACACTTCGGCGATGCTATCACAGAATATTTTGCATGTAGATTTAAGCAATATTTTCTTCAGCCCTTAGGAATATTAGTGGTTATGGGTTCTGAATCTAGACATAGAAACAAGAACTTCGGAATCATGAACATAGTATGGCAGGATGGAAGCCGGCTCCAAGGCCCAAGGCATGGCTCAAATTTTCTATACATCTTGCATGTGCATAGGAAATTGAAGTCTGGTTTCATCCTTCAGGAGATGGTAAATCCCATCTGGATAAAAGACAATAATCATATGGTTCTTACTTTGATTTCCCTGAAAATTGATTATCAAAAAGAATAGCTCTATTAATGCAAAGACTTCGGTACTTGAGGCCTGCAATTTCTTTATAAGTAGACATTATTATAGTCCCCCAAGGCATGGTCCATTGATGTCTTTGTCTCAATAGGACAACTTGCAATGGGAAATTTTAAAGGTCCCTCATCATGCACTGCAGAACTACAAGAGCCACAAGTACAAACCTAATCTTTTATTATGCTTTTGCCTTTGCCTTTTGGAGAGCCCGGCCTCATTATCTTGATTGCACTTCCATGAGATGATTTGGCTAGAGAGAGGAAAGGGGGACAGAGAGAGAAGAGATTCCTTCATATGGACCTCACGAACTTCTGGGCAATAAGATATTTAATCGTTCTCCTTTTGGCATAAAGGCTTTGATTACACTTTCTTTGTGAGTAGACAGTATCATAGGCCTCATTGACTTGTTTGTTTGTAATGGACAACTTGCAATGGCCAAATTCAGAGTCCCTGATTCACGCGTTACAGCTTTGCAAGTGCCACCAGTTGAGCTCTGCCTTCTCCCTTTTCTTATGCTTTTGCCCTTTGGTTAGTCTTGGCGGTGGGGCAAATGAATTGCTTTGATCAATGCAGTCGTGGAGATCACTCTCCAATGCATTTATTGGACCGATATGTTACAAACAGGGAGAAAATATATTGAATATTATTAAATTTTAGCTTGACATCTTTGTTGTACGAAGGTGTTTCTTTTTTTAATAATCAAATTTAAGAGATAAATTTGATTTTTCATGATACAAGAATTTAAGACTTCAAGAATGACATTTCATTTTAAGCATACCAAAGATATTAGTTTTTTGGTATATATGACAGGAATACATGAAATCCATCAGAAAATGTCAAAACTATCTTTTCTTTGTTTCTTTTTGTTAACCATTTGTAGCAGCAGAGACCATAATTTGTAAAGCATGGAACGATCTATGGCAAACAGATTAAGTGGCTGTCATGGGTTTCCAAATTGGTTAACATTTCAACAACAGTGAGAAAATGGGATAAAACCGAAATAGAAATCAGAAATGAAACACTTGTTCATCCTCTTACCCTTTCACCACTTAGATAATAAGCTAAATTTTGAATTTATTTTTTAAACTTTATAATATAAAATCAAAGAAAAAGTAAGAACATAATAGTTTTCTTTAATAGTTCACTCAGAATTCTGATAGTCTGTTTAACAAATCCGAAATTTACAGGATTATTAGTGTCTAAGATTGCTTCAAAGGACCATTAGAATGGGGGTACAAGGTAATGGAAGTGCTTTAGAAAGTACTAGAAATGGCACCTGTGACCACGGTTGTGTATATTCTAGTCAGCCGACCAACATCAATTTAAAATCCAACGGCATCTTAAGTATATATTCTACCTGCCTATTGCAGTGTCGATTTAGAGCAGCAAACATCAAGCGAGGCCCTTCCCTACACGGTTCCACTTAGACCCACATTGTAACTTGTTTTTCCGTCAAAAGGGATACTTTTTCAAATTTGTTAAGAACTTTTGGGTTGTTGATATTATCTAAATCCTGTTTAGAAATTACATATTAAAAAGATACGAGTTACCCTAAACTTTTTAAAAATAAAAATCCATATCTTTTTCCTGCAACTGTCACTTGAATCATTGTTGCCAAAAATGAAAATGAATAAGTAACCACCACAAAGTAATCAAATTAGACTCCATAACAATGTCTGCAAAGACCATGCAGAAATGAAATGGGTGATCACATGTTTCTCTGTTCTAGAGCCATAAGGAGTTTGTGAGATTATTGTAATTCAAGAGTCAAAAGTACACTTCTTTTACTTAAGTTTGCCTCGTCTCCCAGAACAACATGTCTGCGGAACATTTTTCTATCTGTTGCTACAGAAGGTTGCCAGACATATGTGCATAAATACATCAGAATCCACCACTTACTGCCCCCATTCAACGGGACGCGACGAGCCGACAAATGGGTGTTGATTTCAGAATCCGAATCCTTTGTCCACAGGAAAGTGGGGAGAAAAGACCAACACCTACCAAGTTGCAGAATGGGCCACATTGTTCTTGTTGGTCTACTAGATAAGCACCAACAAAGCATCTTCCTCGGGACACTTTTAGCACAGCACGCACAAATTCCCCCTCCCTTGACCAACGTGTTTTTTACTCCTGGTTGTCTTGTTAGGCGGCTAAGCACCAGCCATTTCACCGGTGTGATTTTGCTGTCAACGAGCGTGAAAAATGGCAATGACAATGACAATGACAATGACAATGGTTGGTTTTCTCCGTTCATTTTTCCATAGGTTTGCTTGAGCCCTTACATTTCACAAGACTCAAGTGGACTTCGTTGTCATAGAAAAAAAGGTTGTCTGTCTTAGGCAGCGCCCTCCAAATTTGACCACATTTTGTGTCCTCCAGATGAAGATATTTTCCATAAACCTCGTTGCCCTTTTTGTTACCATTTTTTCTTTGACTTATATTGACGATGATGCTAGTTTTTTTCACTTTTTTTTTTTATATAAATATAATAAAGAAGTTTAGAGAAATTTTCAAGTATACAATAAATATATACCTAAAACCATGTTGTGCAAGAATACTATCTCATGTTTTTCCTAATCTTTTTTAATTTTTATTGTCAAGCTTTCACATATTTATATTTTATCAATTTGTATTATTTAAGTACAGTAATTGCCATTTATAACCATCGTAATTGATTGCCATATTGATCTACCTATTTACTGGATTTCTCGTGGGTCCCGTCTGACGTGTGAAGATCTGGGACGGATACTTAATTTCAGGTGCCCTCTCGTTGTTGTACACGTCGGCAGATCCAGTCCACAAACCCGGACTAACCGTAGTTTGTTTAGAATTTGAACTCTGGTTAAAAATAGATCGTCGGGGGATAAAAACGACAGCCAAGAAACGCGTATTAAATTGGAGGAGGCGACGAAGCTTTGCCCATTTCGTGCAGCGCGAGAGAGAGCGAGGTTGAAAGGTTGAGTGTGAGGTAGCAGTTTGTCGAACCGGAATGGCGATGTCAGCGTGTTCTAGGGTTTTGCCTGCGTTCGAGTGCCGCTCGGGGCCGGAGTTCGCCGGAGCGCCGAAGTTCGGAAGGGACGGGAAAGCGAGCGGCAGTGGATTCTCTGGGCGGCTGAATTCGGCGTCGTTCCAGGGCGGCCTGTCCTCGGCGATCTTTCGCTTCCCGCCGAATTTCGTGCGCCAGCTCAGCATCAAGGCGCGCCGTAACTGCAGCAACATCGGCGTGGCGCAGATAGTCGCGGCCTCGTGGTCCAACAACCCCGCTTCCTCTCAGGCGGCGGCGGCAGCCTCAGCTGCCGCCTCCGCCTCCGCCGCTGCCACAGCCGCCACGGAGCAGATCTTGCCACCGGTCGCGGATGACGTGGCTTTGGTGGACAAGAAAGTGGATCTCGACGTGAATGTGGCTGTGGAGCTTGGGCTTGAGGGTTTGCCCAATTCCAAGCCCTCCGTTTTTCGCTCCGATGGGAGCCTGACTATTCATGCCGGTAACAGAAAACATTTTTTTTTTTCATTTTTGTGTCTATATTTGATGGTTTGCTGCTTTTGCTTATTATTGCATCCTTGTGGAGTTGTGTAGGAGAGAGATCTGGACGCGGTATCGTGACTGATGCGATTACAACACCGGTGGTGAATACTACTGCCTACTTCTTTAACAATACTGCTCAGCTCATTGACTTCAAGGTGCGCAAAGTTATAACATTTTCCGAATCGTTTATGAGTTAAACTTTCTAAAAACCCTGTTTCGGGTTGGAGTTCTTTTTCTTTTTCTTTTTTTAATTTTTAATTTGTAATTTTTATATCGGATGGATTTTGTTCATGGTTTCCTTTCTTGGATTGGGTTAATGCGTCTATATTTTTGTTGGGCGCAGGAGAAGCGCAGGGCAAGTTTTGAATATGGGCGTTACGGAAATCCGACAACGGCTGTTGCAGAGGAGAAGATAAGGCAAGCCTTTTTTCGTGGTGCTTAGCTATCTTTATTATATGTGTCTGTTCTGGTTGAATTTTTCTGAGGTTGTGTTTGCCACTTGTTGTTCCTGTATGCAGTGCGCTTGAGGGGGCTGAATCGACCCTGATAATGGCATCTGGAATGTGCGCTAGCACAGTTTTGTTGTTGGCATTGGTTCCAGCTGGTGGTCATCTTGTGACGACGACTGATTGCTACAGGAAGACTAGGATGTTCATTGAGACCATTCTTCCCAGAATGGGTATCACGGTATAGCTTCTGCTTCTTTCATGCTTTATCGTTTCTTGCGTGGTGCTAAGCATATGCACTTCACGATAGACGTTTTGTGGCCTTCTTGTCCTGGAATTGCTGGTGTTCTCTAAAGCATATCATGTGTTTGGGAGGCATGAGATTCTGTGGTCTAAACTTTTAAAATTCCATTGAGTGTTTTTGTTCTTAGTAAGTACTGTGTAGGGTAGATATATAATACGTATTTTAAAAGGAGGATTGGATTAACTGTGTTGTAGAGTGGTGGAAACATCCCTTGCATATTTTGGGCCTTAGTTCTTGAAGCAATATGTGACTGCTGATTATAAGTGTCATGCAATGCAGGCAACTGTCATTGACCCAGCAGATGTCGGAGCCTTGGAATCTGCTCTGAATGAGAACAAGGTCAGTAATTAAGACTTTGGTCAGCTTGTATCCTTTAAGTTCTCAATTTATCACTTGGGGGATGATTGCTAATCCAGAACTGGGTAATGCCATACCCATTATACTTTTCATGCAGGTTTCTCTTTTCTTCACAGAGTCGCCTACCAACCCATTCCTCAGATGTGTCGATATTAAGCTAGTTTCAGAGCTTTGCCACAGGAAAGGAGCTTTGGTCTGCATAGACGGTACCTTTGCAACACCTCTCAACCAAAAAGCCCTTGCCCTTGGAGCTGATCTTGTTCTGCATTCTGCAACAAAATACCTTGGGGGTCACAATGATGTAAGTTGGCTTTTCTTGGCAACTATTTAAGCGAGAAGATTATGAACAATTAGGCCGCAAATCATTATAAAGTTGAGCGCTAGACAAGCAATTTTCCTGTTACAGGTCCTTGCAGGTTGTATTAGTGGTTCTATGGAGTTGGTCTCAGAAATTCGTACTTTGCATCATATTTTGGGTGGTGCACTTAACCCAGTAAGTAATTTTGCTTGGTGGTACTGTCCGTTGATATGATTTTGAGCATTATAGTTTTTCACAATGATTTGTGGCTTGTACTGTTATCTACTGCGAATTTCACGAGACTTGAGCCCCTTTATATGATTTGTACTTCTTCTTCTTTTCCTCAACAGAATGCTGCGTACTTGATCATCCGAGGCATGAAGACACTGCATCTTCGTGTACAGCAGCAGAATTCTACGGCATTGGGGATGGCCAAAATTTTAGAGGCACATCCTAAGGTATCAGCTGCTTTTGTTTTGCAATGTTAGAGTTACTGGTGGAAAACCAAATCATGAACGTTGTGCAGCCACTATAATATATAGTATTGAAACACAGCAACATATTACTTGGCCGTTTTCTGCATGCCTTTTGGTTTATTTACTCTGGTATCATCATAACATTTCCAGCCTCACCGCTAGGATCAAATCTGACTACCAAAAAGCCGAATGTTATTACTCTTAGGGCTGTCCGTTGTTGTTGATAATCAAAATTTGCTTTATGATTTCCACTAGTATGTTGTCTATCACGGAAAAAATACCGGGAATTAGTATTGATCTTGTGGTCTTGTATTATGATAACTTAATTGATCAATTTATGGCATCGGCAGGTGAAGCATGTCTATTATCCTGGCTTGCCAAGTCATCCTGAACATGAACTTGCCAAGCGACAGATGACTGGCTTTGGTGGTGTGGTCAGTTTTGAGGTGGGCATATCTAACTGTTTTAACATGCCTGAATGCCATGCATTTGCGGTGCCTAATTATCAGTGTTTATCGCTCTACCATCCAGGTTGATGGAGACCTAGATACCACCATAAAGTTCGTTGACTCACTGAAAATCCCATACATTGCACCATCATTTGGTGGCTGTGAGAGCATTGTGGATCAGCCAGCAATTATGTCTTACTGGTATTTCCCCAATTCCCTTGTTATTTGGTTGATTGCATAGTTTTCCTGTATTTTTGTTTTGACATATTTTTCCATCATTTTGGAACAGGGATCTTCCGCAGGCGGAGAGGCTCAAGTATGGTATTAAGGATAACCTGGTGCGTTTCAGCTTTGGAGTTGAAGACTTCGAAGACTTGAAGGCTGATGTACTCCAGGCTCTGGAATGCATTTAAGTGCATCGTTCGCTGTGGCAGACCGGGATCTTAGACTGCGCATCTTTAGCCGTTTCTTTTTCCAATCATTTCCTTTTCGCATATCTTTACCCACCAATTGGTTTTAACCATCCAATGTTCCGTTTCGTTCCTGTTGACTGATCATATAATGATCTCATCAATAACTTGAATGTCTTCAAGCTTTTATGTTCGTTCTCTTCTTCATGATGCCGAATGTTTCGAGTAAAAAGGACAAGCCTGAACAGACAAAGAAAATGCTAAGCAATGAAACAACCCTACAAAATGTGAACTTGTTTTAAAACTGAACGAACCAAGAGACACCCAATTTTCTATAATGCCCACTTGGTTAATCAGGGCTTCCGTAAGCATGCCAGAAGACAACACAAAAAACAACCAACTGAAAAGTCTATGTTGTCTCTGACAATACCATTTTTAGACAAAACAATTATCTCCAATAATACGCTGAAAGTTGATTGCTTTGGGCCTTCTTCCTGTCGAATCAGTGGATAGAAAAAAGGTTGGCGTGCTAAACCGCCAAAGACTCTCCAAACGGTAATAGCAACGGCAGATAGTACCGAAATTGGCAAACTCCTGAGAATGAGTCGGTCTTTCTTATCCTCTCCCCCTTTTCTATATATTCTAAAATTCCGTCTCAACCTTTGGCTTTACAGCTCCCTTGTCTCTACTTCCCTACAGATATGCTCCAACTCAACCACCGCTTCCAAGGATGACACGGAGCCTCGTTTGAAGGCAGCGTTTCTGTCCGGTCGGAGATAAATCAACCTCACCAGTACTTATCGTTGTTTCATCCCCAACTTGGTCAGGGAAGCAGTCACGATGAAGTTCGGGAAGGAGTTCACGACCCACCTGGAGGAGACCATCCCGGAGTGGAGGGATAAGTTCCTATGCTACAAGCCCCTCAAGAAGCTCCTCAAGCAGCACTTCCCAGCCGCAGCCGCCGCCGCCGCCCAAGATGCCAATCCTCATCGGAACCTTCAAAGTAATACTGATACCGATGGTGTTGGTAACCAGCCGGCCCTGCTGGACCTCCAGGAATGGTTTGTCAGGATTCTCAACGAAGAGCTCGATAAGTTCAATGATTTCTACGTTAATAAAGAGGAGGAGTTCGTCATACGGTTCCAGGTTCTTTATTCTCTCCCTCTTTCTCTCCTCCTCCTCCTCCTCCTCCTCCTCCTCCTCCGCTTCTTCTTCTTCTTCTTCTTCTTCTTCTTTCAGGAGTAGATACCACTTATACATATGTAGCGACACGTATGTATGTGTTCTTGTGATTTCAACGGCTGGGTTGAGATTTGCAGGTCTGTACACCAATATTATTTATTTGCCTTGCAGTTAGGATGGGCAACTGGGATTTGCAAGTTCTTTGTTTTTAACTGGTTAGACTGGTGGATTGGTTTGTGTCGTTAAAACTTCGGATACTTTTGCGTTGGAAAGCCAGAACTTAAAAAAAATCTTGATACCGTTTGGAGTGTTCGTATTTGCAAAATCTTAAAGAGAATCTAAAGCTTTTAGGAAACCAGGGAGGAATAGATCTTATAGGATGTAAATGGACTGAAAGGAATTTGGAAGTCAACCTTTTTGTGGTCTTAATCAGTTGTAAGAGAAGAAGGCGGTTTGGAGGAGTACTTATGTATAGATCTAGTTAAAAGTGGTGGACAAAGGAGAGGGCTGGCTGATGGTCGATTTGTTGAAACCTGCTTGCCATTGGAAGAAACATAAGTGGAAGAAAAAGATGGGAGGTGTTCTTTCAGTGGGTTTCGACATGTATGCAGAAATAAGTGAATGGTATAGAAATTGGAATGTCGGCAACTGAAGTTAAGGGTGCTATAACAGCAAGAATGATTGAAAAGAATATGGGTTGAATCAGTGAAAGTGTGAACAGGTGAAGAAGGATTTCAGCAGCTAATTTAGTACTTAGAGGTTCACGGTCTGCATAGGCCTCAAGAGTGTTATGAATGGTCTTGTTATTATGTGATTAGCTAGAATACGATTCTTTGATTATTATAAATTTCCTTCAAAGAGCCCCATCTGGAGTCACCTCGTTCAATTCCTTGTTCAGCTGCTTCTATGTGTCAAGATATCGACTTATACATGGTTGCATTGATCTTTAGCCTTAAAGTTTTTATGCATAAACGGATCATCTGTCAACATAGGACCATATGGAGAAATCAGATTGTAGCTGTTAATGAAATGAAGCTAAATATGTCTTCCAAAATCTTGAGAAGTTATTGAGGACCAAAGTCTCATATTGAAAAAAAATACAATCTTTGGATAATATTTGTATGTAAAAAATGTTTGTTCAACTCATGAATTAACTTTTAAATTGAATTGTAAGCATACATTTTTTTTATGTGGTATCAAAGTTCAAGCTAATCTATTACATTTTTTGTTCAACTTTGAGCCCTTAAAGTTTGCACAATTTACAAAGAGTGTCCATTTCACCATGTTCAACTTTGAGCTTTATGGTGTCTATTTCATCTCATTCAACATTGAGTTTTAGGTATACTTGGTGTGTGGAGAAATGTTGAGGATGAAAGTCCTACACTTGGAAAGATACAATCCTTAGGTAGCTTTTAAATGTAAAAATGTCCCCTTAATTGATAAACTAGATTTTGAGTTGGATTATAGGCCTATTTTTACGAGAGATAAAAGTCCAACTAGAAAATATGAAGAAGATTTTCATTATCAGGTTGCTTAGATTTTTGACGTCTCAACTGTCCTCATCTCTTCCAGATCCAATGAGAAAAGAGTATTCCACCACCATCTTCCATGGGAGCCACATAAGAGTATAAAATCCAGTGCTGTCAGATGCACTATAAGAGGATAAAATCCAGCCATATGACGCTTCTTCTTGTTCTTTTTAGTTTTCAGTGTTTGAAGTATCCAATTTTATTTGGAGCATCCAGCCAATGGGTTATGTGGAGAATCCTCTTGGTGTTATTCAAACTGCTAGTTTATATCTAGAAGGGCAAGGTACCTTACAGGTACATAGCACTGCTCTGTGTCAACTCTTTTATGCAATTTGTAACAGGAGCTGAAGGAAAGAATAGAGCGAGTTAAGGAGAAGAGCAGCCAAGGCGAAGTTTGTACATCAGAAAGTGAATTTAGTGAAGAAATGATGGAGATCCGGAAGGACTTCGTCACCATTCATGGGGAAATGGTGCTTCTGAAAAACTATAGCTCCTTAAATTTTGCAGGTATTGGACTACTCAATTATTTTCTCTTCTAAATCTTCCGTTAAGAGTCCTATCAGGTTGGTGGAAGTTGTCAATTTCTTAAACCATTTTCATTGTGCTTCCAGGACTAATGAAGATCTTGAAGAAGTATGACAAACGAACTGGAGGACTGCTGCGTCTACCTTTTACCCAACTTGCTCTCCGCCAACCTTTTTTTGCCACAGAGCAAGTCACAAGATTAGTCCGCGACTGTGAGGAAAATCTTGAGCTTCTTTTCCCGATAGAAGCAGAAGTAGTTGAATCAAATCCTTGCGCATTAGACCAGTCAATGCCACCACAGCCTCCTTCAAACTCAGCCGACGCATCATCAACTGTGGGAGAGGAAACTGAGGATCTACACCGCAGCATCCTTGCTGCAATGAGAGCCATACGAGGCCTTCAAAAAGCAAGCTCAACGTACAATCCGTTATCGTTCTCGTCCCTCTTTAGAAGCCTGGGTGATGAGAGTTCGGGTGCAGTAACTACTGAAAATTCTCCTTCAAACTCTTCAGCCTCCTTGAGTGATGGTGGAGAGGGTTCCCGTTCATTGTAAATTTAACTCTGCAGTCCTGCTTTGAATCTTCTTTGTTCTTTTGGCTTTGATTGTAGATGAATAAAAGATCTCAGTGACTGTGTGAATACAGTTGACAACCTAATTAATTGTAATTCAAGTGTATTGGGATGAACTTGAGTACCATTGAATTGAAAGATTTCACAGTGATGTCGAGGTCTTCATACTATTAAATGGTCATGCCGCTTACAAATATCATTATTTGTCCATCACTCGAGTCCTTTTTCAAATAATTCCAACCATCCCTTGATGAAAAAGAAAGGTGGTGGGGTGAGATTCCATCATCCATCAATATCTCAAGATGCTTCACCATGGTTGCCTTTTTTTTCTTTTTTAATTTTATTGTGTTAGGGTGGGGGGAGTCTTTTTTTTTTTAATGCTACCTTATTAGATGAATATGTATTTCATTTAAAGATAATTTATAAATAGAATTTAAATAACGTGAGGCAATCCATATCATTATAAATAATGATTAAGATAACAATTTAATAGAACATGTTAACCATCTAACTATAATTTCTTATTCTCAAAGTGATATATGGAAAATAGGCATCCAGCAATATTCAACTACATGCCCTTGTGCATCAATTTCGATGGTTTTTATTGCTGCCCCATTGTAGTAGAACCCAATCATTTGAATTGACATGAGTCTTCGTCCCCATCTTTTCTCAAGCTATTTTTTCTCTCCTTAGCTAGCACATAATTTCTCGCATAAAATCAAGAAAACACAAACCCAAAACATGAATAATGGTACCCGTCATTCTTCCACCATATTTTTCTTCTGTGCTCTTCACTTCTAGATGTCCTTACCTTCATCATTGTCATAGTTAAAAGGTAGGGGTACTGACTTGAACGCCCGATACTTGCCGACATTGTTTAAGTGTTCATTCTCCAATCTGTTCAGTTTAACATCAGATTCTAATCGGGTGTATACGGAGGTTTTCAAGCCTAGAGTGCACACAAATAATTGTTGGTGTTTTGGTCTTGAGTTATCTTGCTCGTTGTTCTATTTATTAGTTGTATTTATTGTATATGGAATCAAAAGTAGTGGTAAGTGCATAATAATAATTTATTGATGAACTTATTGTAAGGCTTTTTTTTTTTTTTTTTTATGTACACACCCAATCTTACACATTTAGATGTTAAATTTGGAATCAAGAAGTTTCAAATAACATATGCTCTCAACTAAGTCAAATGCTTGTTGACTAAATGTATATTTGTTTCATGATCATGAATTGAATGCAAGAAAAAAAGTGTCATACCTGAAAAAGTTCCAAATCCCACGTCGAAGGATCTCCAAGCAGGCAACTATTGCAATCAAGGCTTGCTTATGAAAGAAAGGAGCTTCCCTAAAGCCCAAGACAGACCGCATCCAAGCAAGTCTTAGTAGAACGTTCAGTACCTGCAAACGAAATTACCCTAAGTTTTTACTTTAAAACAGAAAAGGACTTGAAACTTCGAGTTTTTTTTTTCCAACAATCACGTCCGTTCTTACCATGGCGGCAAAGTAAACACTTCTGTTTTCCACAAGGAGTTTTTCCCTCAGCCATGGATTTCTGGAATTCCTTCGCAGAAGGCCCCAGTTTATGACAATGTCCCAATATATAGCAGCGATCGTTGCAACGCCTGAACTCGCGGCGGCGGCGATCTTCCAAGCCATTCCCTTGTTCAAATCAAAGCTTGTCCTCATGGCGACTGCAATAATGGTCGAGAGGTACTTCAGTCCGTTATACCCTTGCGTTGCATCTTTCTCTTCTACCAGGCGTCGAAGACTCTGAAACATTCAAACTGTGTCAGCAAAACTGTTGCCATGGGCGTTAAAGAATTTTATATTGCCCTGCCATTGCTGCCATCTGTCCTTGTTTCACCATTGAATACCTGAATGAAACGGGTCCAGTATGGAATGATGGCTACAACGAAATAGAAACTTTGGAAAACGCGACTTTCATGGCACTTGTTTGATCTTCTTGTGAAGTCACCCCAACCATAATAGCAGACATAGAATTCCAAACTTCTGAAGGCCTGCACCTGAAGTTATATGACGGTGACAAAGAAGAAATAACAGGGAAAAGAAACGTTTTACATGTCTTGTCTGTATCTCTAACGGGTGAAAAAAGGAGTCAAAGAAATACTACAAGATACATGCTAACTTAATAGCAAGCTAACAAGGCATGGGACCAAGAGATCTCAAGATCCACACGAGTATATGAGTTTAAGTATGTAAGTGAAGAAAAAAAATTATTGAAAAACTTCAATAGATCAGTCAGTATATATATATAAAATAATAATATTATTATGAAACTTTAGTTTGTTGGTAAACTAATAAAAAAATTTCCCTTTTTATAGTTCCCTCCTTAGTTATTATGACTTATTAGATGACATAATACATCTAGAGTGTTACAAATTCTCAAACTTACAAGCATCATTGGAAAAACTTGAATTAATTAAATTATTATTTTATCCTTGGTCCTAATTTTGTCTTCATAACTAATACATCATATAATGCAAAGTAACCAAAGCTTTATGGATATCAATGTGTTGAAAGGATGTCTTGCCTGGCTTGTTAGCTGGTCTGCCAAAAAAAAGTCTGGGAGGGTAACCTAAAGATAGACAAAAAGATAAGACTAAACTCAATTTCATATGTCAGAGAACATGAACAACATGGCTGTGTAGAAATTCTCACTCCCACGACCTTATAAAGAGGAGCACAAAGACAATGAAACGCGCATCGGATGAGGCAGAAGCGACTTGAACGGTAGATGATATTGAAGGGGCAGAACAGTATGAGAAGCACAACCTGTGAAAAAGGATCAGCACCTTATGCTCCTCAAGCAAGTTTTCTGATATAAAAGTTTGATAAAACTAAGATCTTGTGCTTAGGCTTACAGTAAGCAGGCGCAAAGGGACTAGTTCAGTCACTGCCTGGAAGCTTTTTGTTCTTTGGTCCATCTCCATTTCTAGTTTGGAGATGACACCAGCCAACGCCAGGACGGAAAGACCTGAACTGAGAAGGAAGACTTCCATGTAACCCAATTCGGTTCCTTGCTTAAAGCCAAAAATAAAAGAATAATTGACCCTGTAGCGCCTCCAGAAGTATATGTTTGCAGAGAACATAAGCATATGTAGGACAATGAACCCGAACAAGCTGCAAAAATTGCAAAAAAATTATGTCATACTGTAGAATGCAAGGAAATTCTTGAAAAACTAGAGGTTTGTAGAGGGAAGAATTTTGTCTTGGAGTGATACATATGAGAAAAGCTCTTGGAGCTTACCTGTAGAGAGGAAACATGTTTTCCATATACGGACCACGCCCCTCACTCTTCAGAATACCTCTAGCACGTACAAGCACACCGATAGCTACTACAAGTGCCAGTGAGCAGCCAGAGAAGAAACCTGCAGAGTTGGAACATCTCAGAGGATGTACATAGATTGAGTTTTGACAAGCCGAGATGATGGCTAATCTGTGCTTTTCTTTCAAAAGCTTGGGGCAGCTTAGGCGTTAGGGATTTTGAAGGCAAACAGCCGTAAACAATTCCAAGTTGTCACATAAGACACCAAAGGTAAGATAGTATAGAATAATTTCTGCAATTAGAGCTCAGCCTTAGTTGCCAACTAAGGACTGGCTCGACCACAAGATTGAGTTTAACACATACGGAAGAAGGCCTAATTTTGATACTACCTCGAAGGTTCAAGTCTACCTCTCTCGAAAAGGCTTTATTAGAAAGAGGAATATTTAATGTTTATAAGGTACTTTACAAATATCAGTCATTTTGGTGTGGGACTAAGTGTCCAACCTATCTCAAAATGATGTTATTTTAATTAGTGAGTAAAATTATAAGAAATGTTATATGGCAATAATATAATTTTAAGGGCACCTTAGTGTAAAACAATATTATTTTGTTTTTAATGTGAAAAACATTTCTTTGTACTGTTTGTTACAATAATTAACATTAGAAATTCCATATCAAATATAGAAAGCTTGTAGGAATCAAATCAGCTTTTAAGTTAATGAACACTTAAATAATGGCCACTTAAATTGTAATTAACAATAACATAAACATTAGAATCATTTTTCCCTTTTATCTCGTATAATTTTGGGTTTTTTTTTCTGTTACCCCTTGGGACCAGCACATCTTACCCAAGGAAAATGTAACTCTGTGCTTTTCCTTTCTGGCTTCTGGTCTTAAAATGTTCATCCCTTTTCTACGATTTCCATTTGCAAAATGCTTGACGAAGGTGTTCTCTACCCTCTCCACGAGTCTCGTAACCTGTGGAGCACAAGATGGTCAGGAAGGCAGAGTTTTTAATAGAATTTGTTCAACGAACGTGAACTGAATCTTCTGAATCACCACTGACCTCGTCAGAGCTGCCAAGATAAGATTTGTCCACCATCCCCATGTAAGTCTTTGATGCATTCCTGGACGTAATCTGTGCTGATAAAGTCAGTACAACCGAAACAAAAGCTTGCAGTTTTAGGTTGATGAACTAGAAATAGAAGTCTTCGGACCTTGTCATACTTCTTCATGATCTTTGAAAAGGCCAACAGATTCAAGAAGCTGTTAGATTCAGAGCACTGGGGTCAGATAATCTCCAAAACGAGAACAGAAAAGAAAGATCACGATGTTGTCGCAGCCTTCTATGGAGTTCAATAAAAGCCTGTGTCATTTTTTCCTCTGCTTTCCTCAGCTCTTTCTTGCTGAATGAAAATTCCGAATTCGAACCCAGGACGATGCCTTTCAAAGCAGATACTGGAGTTTCACATGTGACATTGATCTTAACATGATCCAAGATTTCCAACGAAGCTGGTCTAAAACCATGGATTTGCACCTTTTGCCCATTGCCTTTCCCACTCTTACCAGCCTTTTCCTCACTGCCTTCTTTTTTTGCATCTGCCGGACAGCGGTCACTGCTCATCTCAACTTCTTGAATCACCTCTATTTGCAACCTTCCTTCAAATAGCAAAAAGTAGTGAAAATTTTAAAAGAATGCTACTGTTATTCGAATCCAAGAATCATCACTTCTATTTTAGTAAGGTGAAACTTAACATCCACATCAATAACATGTCATATCACCACAATGATCTAACTCAGATCATCCCACAGTATTACTTGCTATATAAACTCTGCCTTACTTATATTTATAAGTGTGTTAAGAAAAAACTTGATCTTAATATTATGATGTGAGACTAAGCATCTCTACCAATAACAACAATCAATAATTTCATTATTATTCTTCTTATTTCCTCATATCTATACTTTCGGACATAAAAATGAAATTGAGAGTATATATCTAAAAAATGCTCAAGATTTGTTTTCGACCACCTTACCAGGGCTTCTACTAGTGATGGGTTGAGGAACCGAAGGTGAGGACACCTTGTTACTTTCTTGATTTTCAAATCCCACCACGGGATTATCTACCTTTATTCGAAGAGCGATCAAAGCATTCATCTGTTGGCTTAATTCCTTTGCCTCCTCCATCACTTCTTCCACCTTTTTCTTATAAAAGTTAACAACCTTATTAAACTCATCATCGAGCCTCCGGAAGAACACAAGCTCGTACTCTCCCCCGACGTCCGAGGACATCAGGAACATGGTCTGGTAGTTCCCTTCTGACACCTCCTGCTGCACTGCATTGATAAGAATCACCTCATCCTCATTCTTCCTTGGAGAGTTCCTGTGAAGGCTGGTAAGCCCACTAAAAGCTCTGTAGAGGGACACTCTTCTTTTCAGATGCCTTTGTGAGGTTGGTGCCGTCGGCGTTCCTGCGTTCCTCTGTCTGAACCGCAGGATATCTTTCAAGACTGTTTTGAGATAGTTGTAATCCATGTACGCTGCTTGCCATTCCGGCACCATCTGCGACGCGAATTCTTTCCCGAACTTCATCTTCTTTCAAAACTCACAGCTTTTCCGATCAGTGTACCCAAGTGAATATGAAGACCGACTTCGAATATTGCTGGCTTTCCATTTAAATGCTTCTTTTCGGAACTCAATGCGGTTAACAAGAAGAGATTTGTACAAAAGAACGAAACATAACAGTACAGCATGTGATTGTATCCTCCACTATCTTCTTCCTTGTGATCTTTAATATCTGGTAAAGACCATTTCAACACTACCCAAAAGAACTTCGAAAAAGTGCAGAAAGAATGATATCATCGTCTATTAGCTTTATAGACTTTAGACCGACCATCATTAGGATATCTTTTGATAAAATGAAGACGACGTGGTTAGGTAAGACAATGATGCTGCATAGCTTCCGCCGGCGGACTATCTTTATATTCAGGGGTCAGCGTTAGTTATACGGTCCGTACCTGTGGGTCTTGTGAAATAAGGTGAGATAACTCTGATCCCTTGTTAACCTGACAAGATAATTAGATAAACCAAACCTTCAACTTCTTTGTTTCAGAGACACAAATCTCATCATGAAACAATTTTCATCCGGCAAAAACTGTCAAAATTCCGGGTATATTTCGTATTGCCAATACACTGCTATGTTATATACCATATATATAAAAATGTTCATCTTTCTTAACTTGATTTTATGATATAAGAGTCTAAATTTCAAATGATTCATCCTGTCATTCATAAAAGTATCTGTATGAAAGTGTTTTCCTACACTTGGAACAATGCGATATGCTAAAATTTGATACACGAACACACACTCACTATATCACCAATATATCTTCTTACAAATAAAGGTATTCTTCCATCACTTGCAAGTTAGTTTTAAAGGAAAAAATTATATCTTCTAACAAATATTGTAACAATCAATAAGATCTAACTCAAACTTGGAATTTGGTAACTTCAAATTGCAAAACAAAGAAGGTGACCTTGATTTTAATGGCTTGCTTCGATGAAACTACAACCACAAGGTTAGACTAATACATTCAAAATCAAATGGGGATTTAGATAATGAATGTTCTGGTAATGATTAGGTACACATCTTGGTTGTTGATCTAAACCCCCACTAGTTTAGAAGAAAATGCATGTGGGAGGTCAGTCTTTGGATCATGGATCTTCAAAATGTGAACTACTGAATAATGTGTATTGCATATCATAATGCAAATTGTTGTTAGCAAAAAAATCAACACGTTTGTGATAAAATCGACAAATAAAGAAGTCTTTTGGGTCACATTGCAGGAAACGAATCCACATGTGTGACTACATTAATCAAAAACAGCCGACGTGGTCTTCTCAACACCTACCAGCAAGTGCAAGTTGCCAAACACCATCTCTGAACACTTAGGCAGTGATTCTTGTTTTCTTATTCCGCTTTCAGATCGTTGTCTAGGTTGGACAGGAAGTCACTGTTTTAAATTGGTCAATCTTGGCTTTAAATAAGGCAAAATCTCTTTGGCCATGAATTAGAGCAAAACAAGTTGTATATACCACGCGCTTTTAATTATCAATATCATGGTGAAATATCCTCTTCTTTTAATTAATTTATTGACGTTATATTTCACATCTCATAATCCCCACATGACAAAATCCAATCGTAGATATTATCTGACTCCTTGATTGACTTACTCAAAAAAGAAAAGAAAAAAAAAACGAAAAAAACCACAGAGTTATCCACAAGGACAAACCACGTGGACTGAGACCGACTGCATGAATAACAAAAAGAACAAGAATCATACGTAGACATGGCAGATTTTCATTGCTTAATCCCCTTGTTCGTGTGATCCCAGAAATGTTAACGAAACAACCACATACTTGGGATTCCAGATTCAAGGTAATTGTAACCATGGGACTAACTTTCACAACGTGGGTGGATTCGATGCGTTGCAAGCTCGCATCCGACGCCACGAAATGTGTGTCGGATGACATCAAAAGCAACACCTTGAGTGTGAGAAGGTATAGCATCATCCCTCCCATTGAAGGGATTCCATTGCCTCATTCCTACAAGATCATTGTCAGGGTATGCTTTTCTCCTACGTTGTATTTCTGAATCTATAAATGTCCAATGCACGAGTGTTGTCTTTTCTGTTTCTGTTTTTTGTATGGTACATTGTTTCTTTCTTTTACTTTCAGATTTTATTAATGGGATTTGAATTTTCTCTATGTGATTAACATAAAATGACAAATTTTGTGTGCTATTATCATAGATGTTTGTTGAGGAATGAAGCACATGACTTTGCTATTGTCGCAATGAAGACTATGGTTGTTTAAGTCATAGGTAGGATATTAGAAGAATAGCCCATAAGGAAATATGCTCTTTCACTTATTATTTTAAAATTTAAGTTGGATATGAATCTTTTTCTGTAATTTTTAATATAATATCAAAGTTCATATACTTCATTAATATTCCTCATGAGTTATGCTAGGTCTAGAATCCCATGTGTTGAGGAAACTGTGTTAAATCAATGGTATAAAACTATTGTCATACATTGTTCAGGATTGGAAAACCAAGTTCTTATCTTTCACCTTCTCATTTATGGGCAAAGATTCCCATAAGAAATGCAAGTAACATATTATGTTGCATATGAGACTCCTAGCCTACTCAAAACGACATCGTTGGTTTGCATATGAAACAACATCATCTGCAAAGTTCTAGGAAGGACGCCACTTTTGAAGTACAAAATGATGTCGTTTCAATTATTCTTCAATTTCATTTGTGCCTTTTTTTTTAATAAAATTGTTTGATTATATTCTGCATTATTGTGGTTTTTTTTTTTTTGAAAAATGGAAGATGTTGATGGAGAAACAAGGCTTAATTCTTTCCCCCTTATTTTACTTTTCTGTTTTGGTAATTGTTGGGTGTTTTGCGCTTGGTTTGAAGGGATTAACGTGGGGTGATTGGGGCTGTTGTTAGGTGAACTCGCCCTATAGTAACAGTTATCACTTTACCGATCGTGTGGAAGTAGGTAATTTTGCATTTACTGCAGCTGGTCTGGTGATTATACAGCTTTGCTTTTCGGCATCTGAGCACAGGACCCCATTCACAGTGGCAGTGGGTAATTTTCACTGCCAATGGGTGGTTGTTAGTGTGAAATGCAGCACTCTTAATGAAAATTAACTTACACGATATTGAAAATTGGTATATGTTTAATATTGTCAATATATTAGTTTATCATGTTTCTTGTATGTGACTATATTTTATTTTCTTACAAGCTAATTTTAAAGGAGGAATTAAACATTCTAATATGGTATTAAAACCTAGGATTTCAAATGAGATGTCATTGTGTTGATATATTGGTTTCCGTTCTCAACCCTCTTTAGAAGTGTAGATGATGAGAGTTCAGGTGCAGTAACTACTGAAAACTCTTCTTCCAACTCTTCAGTCTCATAGAATGATGGTGAATAGGGTCATTAAGATGGTTCCCGTTCATTGTAAATTTAAATTTTCCGTTCTTGTTGTGAATCTTCTTTTAGCTTGTCACTGATTGTAGGTGAGTAAGAGATCTTAATAACCTTGTGGACAATTAGTTGACAACCTAATTAACTATATTTCAATTGTATTGATATGAACTTGTGTATCATTGAATTGAAAGCTTTAATTGAAAGTTTTCTCAATGACATTGAGGTACTCATACTAATAAATGGTTATGTGGCTGACAAATATCATTGTTCGTCTACCACTTGAGTCCCTCGAATAATTCCAACCATCCCTTGATGAAAGAGAAAGGTGGTGGGGTGAGATTCCGTCGTCCATCAGTATCTTATGATGTTCAGCATGGTTGCCTTGTTTTTTTTAGTGTGTTTTTGTTGTTGCTAGGGAAGTCTTTTTCTCTTTTTCTCTTTTTTTTTTTTTAACACTACCTTATTAGATGAATATGTATTTCATTTAAAGATAATTTTTAAACAACATTTGAATAACATAAGGCAACCCATATAATTCTTAACAATAATTAAGATAACAATTCAATAGAACATGTTAACCATCTAATTATAATCTCTTGTTCTCGAAGTGATATATGGAAAGTAGGTACCCAGCAATATTCAACTACTTGCCCTTATGCATCAATTTCGATGGCTTGTATTGCTGCCCATTGTAGTAGAACCCAACTGTTTGAATTGACATGAGTCTTCATCCCCATCTTTTCTCAAGCTATTTTTTCTCTCCTTAGCTAGCACTTAATTTCTCGAATACAATCAAGAAAACACAAACCAAAAACATGAATCATGGTAACCTTCATTCTTTCGCCATCTTTTTCTTCTATGGTCTTCACTTCTAGATGTCCTTGCCTTCATCGTTGTCATAGTTAAAAGGTAGGGGTACTGACTTGAACGCCCGATACTTGCCGACATTGTTTAAGTGTTCATTCTCCAATCTGTTCAATTTAACGTCAGATTCTAATCAAGCATATAAGGAGATTTTCAAGCTTGGAGTACACGCATATGATTGTTGGTGCTTTGGTCTTAGGTTATCTTGCTCGTTGCTCTATTTATTAGTTGTATGTATTGTGTATAGAGTCAAAAGTAGTGGTAAGAGAATAATAATAATTTATTAATAAAAACTTATTCTAAATGTGTGTGTGTATATATATATTATTGTACGCACCCAATCTTATACATTTAGGTGTTAAATTTGGAATCAAAAGGTTTCAAATAATATATGCTCTCAACTAAGCTAGATGTTTGTTGACTAAATATATATTTGTTGTATGATTGTGAATTGAATGCCAGAAAAATAGTGTCATACCTGAAAAAGTTCCAAATCCCACGTCGAAGGATCTCCAAGCAGGCAACTATTGCAATCAAGGCTTGTCTATGCAAGAAAGGAGCTTCCCTAAAGCCTAAGACCGACTGCATCCAAGCAAGTCTTAGTAGAACGTTCAGTACCTACAAAAGAAATTACCCTGAGTTTTTACTTTAAAACAGAAAAGGACTTGAAACTTGAGTATTTTTTTTTTACAACAATCACGTCCGCTCTTACCATGGCGCCAAAGTAAACACTTCTGTTTTCCACAAGGAGTTTTTCCCTCAGCCATGGATTTCTGGAATTCCTTCGCAGAAGGCCCCAATCTATGACAATGTCCCAATATATAGCGGCAATCGTTGCAACGCCTGAACTCGCGGCGGCGGCGATCTTCCAAGCCATCCCCTTGTTCAAATCAAAGCTTGTCCTCATGGCGACTGCAATAAGGGTCGAGAGGTACTTTAGTCCGTTATACCCTTGCATTGCATCTTTCTCTTCTACCAGGCGTCGAATGCACTGAAACATTCAGACTGCTGTCAGCAAAAGAAGTTTTATATAGCCTGCCGTTGCTGCTATCTGTTTTCGCTTCACCATTGAATACCTGAATGAAACGGGTCCAGTATGGAATGATGGCTACAACGAAATAGAAACTTTGGAAAACGCGACTTTCCTGGCACTTGTTTGATCTTCTTGTGAAGTCACCCCAACCATAATAGCAGACATAGAATTCCAAACTTCTGAAGGCCTGCACCTGAACTTATATGACGGTGACAATGAAAAAAGAACAGAGAAACGAAACGTTTTACAGGTCTTGTCTGTATCTCTAATGGGTGAAAAAAGGAGTCAAAGAAATACTACAAGATTCAGTTGCATGCTAACTTAATAGCAAGCTAACAGGACATGGGACCAAGAGATCTCAAGATCGGCACATGAGTATATTAGTTTAAGCATGTAAGTGAAGAAAAAAAACTACTGAAAAACTTCAATAGATCAGTCAGTATATATATATAAAATAATATTATTATTATGAAACTTTAGTTTGCTGGTAAACTAATAAAAAAATTTCTTTTTTTATAGTTCTCTCCTTAGTTATTATGACTTATTAGATGACATAATACATCTAGAGTGTTACAAATTCTCAAACTTACAAGCATCATTGGAAAAACTTGAATTGATTAAATTATTATTTTATCCTTGTCCTAATTTTGTCTTCATAACTAATACATAATATAACGCAAAGTAACCAAAGCTTTATGGATATCAATGTGTTGAAAGATGTCTTACCTGGCTTGTTAGCTGGTCTGCCAAAAAAAAGTCTGGGAGGGTAACCTAAGATAGAAAAAAAGATAAGACTAAACTCAATTTCATATGTCAAGAACAAGAACAACATGGCCGTGTAGAAATTCTCACTCCCACGACCTTATAAAGAGGAGCCCAAAGACAATGAAACGCGCATCGGATGAGGAAGAAGCGACTTGAACGGTAGATGATATTGAAGGGGCAGAACAGTATGAGAAGCACAACCTGTGAAAAAGGATCAGCACCTTATGCTCCTCAAGCAAGTTTTCTGATATAAAAGTTTGATAAAACTAAGATCTTGTACTTAGGCTTACAGTAAGCAGGCCCAAAGGGACTAGTTCAGTCAATGCCTGGAAGCTTTTTGTTCTTTGGTCCATCTCCATTTCTAGATTGGAGATGACACCAGCCAATGCCAGGACGGAAAGACCTGAACTGAGAAGGAAGACTTCTCTGTAACCCAATTCGGTTCCTTGCTTAAAGCCAAAAATAAAAGAATAATTGACCCTGTAGCGCCTCCAGAAGTATATGTTTGCAGAGAACATAAGCAAATGTAGGACAATGAACCCGAACAAGCTGAAAAAATTGCAGAAAAATTATGTCATACTGTAGAATGCAAGGAAATTCTTGAAAAACTAGATGGTTTGTAGAGGGGAGAATTTTGTTGTGGAGTGATACATAAGAGAAAAGCTCCTGGCACTTACCTGTAGAGAGGAAACATGTTTTCCATATACCGACCACGCCCATCACTGTTCAGAATACCTCTGGCATGTACAAGCACACCGATAGCTACTACAAGTGCTAGTGAGCAACCAGAGAAGAAACCTGCAGATTTGGAACGTCTCATAGGATGTAGATAGATTGAGTTTTGACAAGCTGAGATGATGGCTAATCTGTACTTTTCTTTCAAAAGCTTGGAGCAGCTTAGGTGTTAGGGATTTTGAAAGCAAACAGCCACAAATAACTCCAAGTAGTCACATAAGACACCAAAGGTAAGACAGTACAGAATAATTTCTGCAATTGGAGCTCATTCTTATTTGCCAACTAAGGACTAGCTCAACTATAAGATTGAGTTTAACACACATGGAAGAATGCCTAAGTTTCATACTACCTTGAAGTTTCAGGTGTACCTCTCCCTAGAAGGCTTTATTGGAGAGAGGAACATTTAATGTTTATAAGGTACTTTACATATCAATCATTTTGGTGTAGGACTAAGTGTCTAACAGCCCATCTCAAAATGATGTTATTTTAATTAATGAGTACAACTATGAGAAATGCTATATGGCAATAATACAGTTTTAAGGGCACCTTGGAGTAAAAAAAATATTATTTTATTTCTTGTGTGAAAAACATTTCCTTGCACTGTTAGTTATAATAATTAACATTAGAAACTCTATATCAAATACTGAAAACTTAAAGGAATCAAATCAGCTATTAGGTTAATGAAAACTTAAATTATGGCCAATTAAATTATATGACAATAAGATAAACAATAAAATAACTCTTTTCTTTTATCTCATATAATTTTTGGGTTTTTTTTCTGTTACCCCATAGGACCAGCACATCTTACCCAAGGAAAATGTAACTCTGTGCTTTTCCTTTCTGGCTTCTGGTCTTAAAATGTTCATCCCTTTTCTACGATTTCCATTTGCAAAATGCTTGACGAAGGTGTTCTCTACCCTCTCCACGAGTCTCGTAACCTGTGGGGCACAAGATGGTCAGGAAGGCAGAGTTTTTAATAGAATTTGTTCAACGAACGTGAACTGAATCTTCTGAATCACTACTGACCTCATCAGAGCTGCCAAGATAAGATTTGTCCACCATCCCCATGTAAGTCTTTGATGCATTCCTGGACGTGATCTGTGCTGATAAAGTCAGTACAACTGAAACAAAAGCTTGCAGTTTTAGGTTGGTGAACTAGAAATAGAAGTCTTCGGACCTTGTCATACTTCTTCATGATCTTTGAAAAGGCCAACAGATTCAAGAAGCTGTTAGATTCAGAGCCCTAGGGTCAAATAATCTCCAAAAAGAGAACATAAAAGAAAGATCACGATGTTGTGAATCCTATGTTACCAGTAGCTCTTCAGAAGTCGCAGCCTTCTATGAAATTCAATAAAAGCCTCTTTCATTTTTTCCTCTGCTTTCCTCAGCTCTTTCTTGCTGAATGAAAATTCCGTATTCGAACCCATGACGATGCCTTTCAAAGCAGATACTGGAGTCTCACATGTGACATTGATCTTGACATGATCCAAGATTTCCAACGAAGCTGGTCTAAAACCATGGATTTCCACCTTTTTCCCATTGCCTTTCCCACTCTTACCAGCCTTTTCCTCATTGGTTTCCTGCTTTGCATCTGCCGGACAGCAGTCACCGCTCATCTCAACTTCTTGAATCACCTCCATTTGTAACCTTCCTTCAAATAGCAAAAAATTGTGAAAATTTTAAAAGAATGCTACTGTTATTCAAATCCAAGAATCATCGCTTATACTTTAGTAATGTAAAACATAACATCCACATCAATAACATGTCACATCACCACAATAACCTAACTCAAACTATACCATGACATTGCTTGCTCTATGAATTCTGACCTTACTCATATTTATAAGGGTGTTAAGAAAAAACTTGAACCTAATATTATGACGTGAGATTAAACATCTCTATGGGTCACAACTGTCGGTGCATTCATTATTACTCTTCTTCCTTTCCCATGGCTGTGCTTTCGGACAGAAAAACGAAATTAAAAGTATATCTAAACAATGCTCAGGACTGGTTTTCATCCACCTTACCAGGGCTTCTACTAGTGATGGGTTGAGGAACCGAGACCGAAGGTGAGGATACCCCATTACTTCCAAGATTTTCAAATCCCACCTCGGGATTATCCACCTTTATTCGAAGAGCGATCAAAGCATTCATCTGTTGGCTCAATTCCTTTGCCTCTTCCATCACTTCTTCCACCTTTTTCTTATAAAAGTTAACAACCTTGTTAAACTCATCATCAAGCCTCCGGAAGAACACGAGTTCGTACTCTCCCCCAACGTCCGAGGACATCAGGAACATGGTCTGGTAGTTCCCTTCTGACCCCTCCTGCTGCACTGCATTGATAAGAATCACCTCATCCTCATTCTTCCTTGGAGAGTTCCTGTGAAGGCTGGTAAGCCCACTAAAAGCTCTGTAGAGTGACACCCTTCTTCTCAGCGGCCTTTGTGATGTTGGAGCCATCGGCGTTCCTGCGTTTCTCTGTCTGAACCGCAGAACAGCTTTCAAGACTGTTTTGAGATAGTTGTAGTCCATGTACGCTGCTTGCCATTCCGGCACCATCTGCGACGTGAATTCTTTTCCGAACTTCATCTTCTTTCAAAACTCACAGCTTTTGCGATCAGTGTACCCAAGTGAATATGACGACCGACTTCGATTATTGCTGGCTTTGCATTTAAATGCTTCTTTTCGGAACTCAATGCGGTTAACAAAAGAGATTATACAAAAGAAGGAAACATAACTCTACAGCTTGTGATTCTATCCTCCACTATCTTCTTCCTTTGGATCTTTAATATCTGGTAAAGACCATTTCAACACTATCCAAAAGAGAATGAATGAGAAACTTGGAAAAAGTCCAGAAAGTACGACAGAAAGAATGATATCATCGTCTATTAGCTTTATAGACTTTAGACCGACCATCATTAGGATATCTTTTGATAAAATGAAGACGACGTGGTTAGGTAAGACAATGCTGCTGCATAGCTTCTGCCGGCGGACTATCTTTATGTTCAGGGGTCAGCGTTAGTTATACGGAGCGTACCTGTAGGTTTTGTGAAATTAGGTGAGATAATTCTGATCCCTTGTTAACCTGACAAGATAATTTGATAAACCAAACCTTCAACTTCTTTGTTTCAGAGACACAAATCTCATCTGGCAAACACTGCCAAAATTCTAGGTGCATAAAATTATCTGTATCAAAAGTGTTTTCCTACACTTGGAGCAATGGGATATGCTAAAATTTGCTATACCTATATATATACAGATACACATATTATATCATTAATATATCTCCTTATAAATAAAGGTATTCCTCCATTACTTACAAGTTAGTTTTGAAGGAAAAAATTATATCTTCTAACAAATATTGTAGCAATCAATAAGATCTAACTCAAACTTGGAATTTGGTAACTTCAAATTGCAAAACGAAGAGGGTGGCCTTGATTTTAATGGCTTGCTACAATGAAACCACAACCACTAGGTTAGACTAATACATTCAAAATCAAATGGGGATTTAGATAATGACTGTTCTGGTAGTGATTAGGTACACGTCTTGGTTGTTCATCTAACCCCCCACTAGTTGAGAAGAAAATGCATGTGGGAGGTCAGTCTTTGGATCATGGACCTACAAAATGTCAGCTACTGAATAATGTGTATTGCATATCATAATGCAAATTGTTGTTAGCAGAAAACGTCAACGCGTTTGTGATAAAACTATAAAGAAGTTTTTTGGTTCACATCGCAGGAAATGAATCCACACGTGTGACTTCATTAATCAAAAACAGCCGACGTGGTCTTTTCAACACCTACCAGCAAGTGCAAGTTGCCAAACAAGTCTTTTCTTATTCTGCTTTCAGATCGTTGTCTAGGTTGGACAGGAAGTCACTGTTTTGAATTGGTCAATCTTGGCTTTAAACAAGGCCAAAGCTCTTTGGCCATGAATTAGAGCAAAAGAAGTTGTATATACCACGCGCTTTTAATTATCAATATCATGGTGAAATATCCTCTTCTTTTAACCAATTTATCCACGTTATATTTCACATCTCACAATCCCCACATGGAAAAATCTCAATCGTAGATATTATCTGACTCCTTGATTGACTTGCTAAAAAAAGAAAATGAAAAAAAACGAAAAAAAAAAAACCCACAGATTTATCCACAAGGACAAACCACGTGGACTGAGACCGACAGCATGAATAACGAAAAGAACAAGAATCATACGTAGACATGGCAGATTTTCATTGCTTAATCCCCTTGTTCGTGTGATCCTACAATGTTAACGAAACAACCACACACTTAGGATTCCAGATTCAAGTTAATTGTAACCATGGGACTAGCTTTCACAACGTCGGTGGATTCGATGCGTTGCAAGCTCGCATCCGACGCCACGAAATGTGTGTCGGATGACATCAAAAGCAACACCCTGAGTGTGAGAAGGTATAGCATCATCCCTCCCATTGAAGGGATTCCATTGCCTCATTCCTACAAGATCATTGTCAGGGTATGCTTTTCTCCTACGTTGTATTTCTGAATCTATAAATGTCCAATGCACGAGTGTTGTCTTTTCTGTTTCTGTTTTTTGTATGGTACATTGTTTCTTTCTTTTACTTTCAGATTTTATTAATGGGATTTGAATTTTCTCTATGTGATTAACATAAAATGACAAATTTTGTGTGCTATTATCATAGATGTTTGTTGAGGAATGAAGCACATGACTTTGCTATTGTCGCAATGAAGACTATGGTTGTTTAAGTCATAGGTAGGATATTAGAAGAATAGCCCATAAGGAAATATGCTCTTTCACTTATTATTTTAAAATTTAAGTTGGATATGAATCTTTTTCTGTAATTTTTAATATAATATCAAAGTTCATATACTTCATTAATATTCCTCATGAGTTATGCTAGGTCTAGAATCCCATGTGTTGAGGAAACTGTGTTAAATCAATGGTATAAAACTATTGTCATACATTGTTCAGGATTGGAAAACCAAGTTCTTATCTTTCACCTTCTCATTTATGGGCAAAGATTCCCATAAGAAATGCAAGTAACATATTATGTTGCATATGAGACTCCTAGCCTACTCAAAACGACATCGTTGGTTTGCATATGAAACAACATCATCTGCAAAGTTCTAGGAAGGATGCCACTTTTGAAGTACAAAATGATGTCGTTTCAATTATTCTTCAATTTCATTTGTGCCTTTTTTTTTTAATAAAATTGTTTGATTATATTCTGCATTATTGTGGTTTTTTTTTTTAAAAAAAAAAATGGAAGATGTTGATGGAGAAACAAGGCTTAATTCTTTCCCCCTTATTTTACTTTTCTGTTTTGGTAATTGTTGGGTGTTTTGCGCTTGGTTTGAAGGGTTTAACGTGGGGTGATTGGGGCTGTTGTTCGGTTACCTCGCCCTATATTAACAGTTATCACTTTGCGGATCGTGTGGAAGTGGGTAATTTTCCCTGCCAATGGGTGGTTGCTAGTGTGAAATGCAGCACTCTTAATGAAAATTAACTTACACGATATTGAAAATTGGTGTATGTTTAATATTGTTAATATATAGTTTATCATGTTTCTTGTATGTGACTATATTTTATTTTCTTATAAGCTAATTTTGAAGGAGGAATTAAACATTCTAATATGGTATTAAAACTTAGGATTTCAAATGAGACATCATTGTGCTGATAGATTGGTTTCTGTTCTCATCCCTCTTTAGAAGCCTAGATGATGAGAGTTCGGGTGCAGTAACTACTGAAAACTCTTCTTCCAACTCTTCAATCCCCTAGAATGATGGTGAATAGGGTCATGAAGAGGGTTCCCGTTCATTGTAAATTTAAATTTGTAGTTCTTGTTGTGAATCTTCTTTTAGCTTGTCATTGATTGTAGGTGACTAAGAGATCTTAATAACCTTGTGAACAATTAGTTGACAACCTAATTAACTGTATTTCAACTGTATTAGTATGAACTTGTGTATCATTGAATTGAAGGCCTTAATTAAAAGTTTTCTCAATGACATTGAGGTCCTCATACTAATAAATGGTTATGTGGCTAACAAATATCATTACTTGTCTACCACTCGAGTCCTTCGAATAATTCCAACTATCCCTAGATGAAAGAGAAAGGTGGTGGGGTGAGATTCCGTCATCCATCAGTATCTCATGATGTTCAACATGGTTGCCTTGTTTTTTTTTTTTTTTTTTTTAGTGTGTTTTTGTTGCTGCTGGGAAGTCTTTTTCTCTTTTTCTCTTTTTTTTTTAACACTACCTTATTAGATAATATGTATTTCATTTAAAGATAATTTTTAAATAGAATTTAAATAACATGAGGCAACCCATATAATTCTTAGCAATAATTAAGATAACAATGTAATAGAACATGTTAACCATCTAATTAAAATCTCTTGTTCTCAAAGTGATAAATGGACAATAGGCACCCTTGTGCTTCAGTTTCGATGGTTTGTATTGCTGTCCATTGTAATAGAACTCATTTGTTTGAATTGACATGAGTCTTCATCCCCATCTTCTTTCCATAGGTTATTTTTTCTTTCCTTATCTAGCACTTAATTTCTCACATAAAACCAAAAAAACAAAAACCAAAAACATAAGTCATGGTAACCTTCATTCTTCCGCCATCTTTTCTTCTGTGCTCTTCATTTCTACATGTCTTTGCCTTCATAGTTGTCATAGTTAAAAGGTAGGGGTACTGACTTGAACGCTCGATACTTGCCGACATTGTTTAAGTGTTCATTCTCCAATCTGTTAAGTTAAACATTATATTCTAATCAAGCGTATAAGGAGGTTTTCAAGCCTGAAGTGCATGCATATGATTGTTAGTGCTTTTGGTCTTGAGTTATCTTGCCCGTTGCTCTAATCATTAGTTGTATGTATTGTGCATGGAGTCAAAAGTAGTGGTAAGTGCATAATAATAATTTTTTAATAAACCAATTGCAAATGTATATTTGTTTGTTTTATTTTTAATACAGGCACTCAATGTTAGACATTTAGATGTTAAACTTGAACTTAAAAGGTTTCAAATAATGTATGCTCTCAACTAAGCCAGGTGCTTGTTGACTAAATGTATATTTGTTTCATGATCATGAATTGAACGCAAGAAAAACAGTGTCATACCTAAAAAAGTTCCAAATCCCACGTCGAAGGATCTCCAAGCAGGCAACTATTGCAATCAAGGCTTGTCTATGCAAGAAAGGAGCTTCCCTAAAGCCTAAGACCGACTGCATCCAAGCAAGTCTTAGTAGAACGTTCAGTACCTGCAAAAGAAATTACCCCAAGTTTTTATTTTAAAACAGAGGACTTGAAACTTGAGTATCCTTTCAACTATCACGTGAGTTGTTACCATGGCGGCAAAGTAAACACTTTTGTTTTCCACAAGGAGTTTTTCCCTAAGCCATGGATTTCTGGAATTCCTTCGCAGAAGACCCCAATCTATGACAATGTCCCAATATATAGCGACGACCGTTGCAACGCCTGAACTCGCTGCGGCGGCGATCTTCCAAGCCATCCCCCGGTTCAAATCATAGCTTGTCCTCATGGCGACTGCAATAAGGATTGAGAGGAACTTCAGCCCGTTATACCCATGGATTGCATCTTTCTCTTCTACCAAGCGTCGAAGGCTCTGAAACATTCCAACTGTGTCAGCAAAACTGTTGCCATAAGCGTTAAAGAAATTTTATATTGCCCTGGCATTGCTGCTATCTGTGTTTGCTTCACCATTGAATACCTGAATGAAACGGGTCCAGTATGGAATGATGGCTACAACAAAATAGATTCTCTGGAAAACGTGACTTTCCTGGCACTTGTTTGATCTTCTTTTGAAGTCACCCCAACCGTAATAGCAGACATAGAATTCTAAACTTCTGAATGCCTGCACCTGAAGTTATATGATGGTGACAAAGAAAAAAGAACAGAGATACATAACCTTTATGTACCTTTAATGGGTGGAAAAAGGAATCAAAGAAATACTATAAGAGTCGATCACTTGCAGGTTTAACGTTTGAGTGTGTAAGTGCATGAATAAAAACAAATATTTATATATTTAGATATATATTATTAGAAAATTTTAACAAATCAGTCATTACATATATAAAAAAAAAATTTAACAAAAAATTTTAATTTGCTTATAAAGTGTCAAAAAAAATCTTTTTGATAGTTTTCTTTAATTATTATGACTTACTAGATGACAAATATATTTAAGGTTTTACGAATTCTCAAACTTATAAGTATCATTGGAATAAATTAAATTTTATTAAATTATTATTTTATCCTTATTCTTAATTTTGTCATCTTAACTAATACATCATACAATGCAAAGGAACCCAAAGCATTATGGATATCAATGTGTTGAAAAGGATGTCTTACCTGGCTTGTTAGCTGGTCTGCCAAGAAAAAGTCTGGGAGGGTAACCTAAAGATGGGGAAAAAAAAAACAGATAAGACTAAGCTCATGTTCTTATGTAGAGAACATTAACAACATGGCTGTGTAGAAATTCTCATTCCCCCTACCTTATAAAAAGGAGCACAAAGACAACGAAACGCACATCGGATGAGGAAGAAGCGACTTGAACGGTAGATAATATTGAAAGGGCAGAACAGTATCAGAAGCACAGCCTGCGAAAAAGGATCAATAGTTTATGCTCCTCAGGCAAGTTTTCTGATATTAAAAGTTCCATAAAACTCAGATCTTGAACGTAGGCTTACAGTAAGCAGGCCCAAAGGGACTAGCTCAGTCAATGCCTCGAAGCTTTTTGTTCTTCGGTCCATTTCCATTTCTAGATTGGAGATAACACCAGCCAATGCCAGGACAGAAAGACATGAACTGAGAAGGAAGACTTCTCTGTAACCCAACTCCGTTCCTTGCCTAAAGCCAAAAATAAAAGAATAATTGACCCTGTAGCGCCTCCAGAAGTATATGTTAGCGGAGTACATAAGCATATGTAGGACAATGAACCCGAACAAGCTGCAAAAATTGCAGAAAAATTATGTCATACTGTAGGATGCAAGGAAATTCTTGAAAAACTAGGTGGTTTGGGGAAGGAAGAATTTTGTTTTGGAGTGATCATATGAGACCTGGAACTTACCTGTAGAGAGGAAACATGTTTTCCATATACTGACCACGCCCCTCACTCTTCAGAATACCTCTGGCATGTACAAGCACACCGATAGCTAATACAAGTGCTAGTGAGCAGCCAGAGAAGAAACCTGCAGATTTGGAACATCTCAGAGTATGTAAATACATTGAGTTTTGACAAGAAGAGAAGATGACTAATCTGTGCTTTTCCTTCAAAAGATTGGAGCAGCTTAGGTGTTAGGGATTTTGAAAGCAAACAGCCACAAACAACTCCACATCGTCAAATAAGACACCAAAAGTAAGGTAGTTCAGAATAATTTTTGCAATTCAAGCTCAGTCTTATTTGCCGACTAAGGACTGGCTAAACTATGGGATTGAATTTGACACACATGGAAGAAGGCCTAATTTGGGTATCATCTTGAAGGTCCAGATCTTCCTCTTCCAAAAACACCTCATTAGAAAAATGAATGTTCAAGACTTATACGCCACTTTTCACATATCAATCATTTCGGTGTGGGACTAAGTATCTAATAATTTAGATCAAACTGATGCTATCTTAATTAAAGAGTACAGTTATAAGAAATGCTATATGGCAATAATACAGTTTTAAGAGCACATTGGAGAAAATAACATTTTGTTTCTAGTGTAAAAAACTTTTCTTTGCACTATTTGTTACAATAATTAACATGAGAAACTCTATATCAAATACTGAAAACTTGAAGGAATCAAATCAGCTTTTAAGTTAATGTGATACTTAAATAATGGTCGGTTAAATTATAATTAACAATAAGATAAAGAATAAAATGATTTTCCCCTTTATCTCGTGTAATTTTTGGGTTTTTGTCTGTTACCTCTTGGGACCAGCACATCTTACCCAAGGAAAATGTAACTCTGTGCTTTTCCTTTCTAGCTTCTGGTCTTAAAATGTTCATCCCTTTTCTACGATTTCCATTTGCAAAATGCTTGACGAAGGTGTTCTCTACCCTCTCCACGAGTCTCGTAACCTGTGGGACACAAGATGGTCAGGAAGGCAGAGTTTTTAATAGAATTGGTTCAACGAACGTGAACTGAATCTTCTGAATCATCACTGACCTCATCAGAGCTGCCTAGATAAGATTTGTCCACCATCTCCATGTAAGTCTTTGATGCACTCCTGGACGTAATCTGTGCTGATAAAGTCAGTACAACCGAAACAAAAGCTTGTAGTTTAAGATTGACGAGCTAGAAATAGAAATCTTCGGACCTTATCATACTTCTTCATGATCTTTGAGAAGGCCAATAGATTCAAGAAGCTGTTACATTCATGCCACTGGGATCAGATAATCTCCAAAAAGAGAACAGAAAAGAAAGATCACGATGTTGTGAATCCTATGTTACCAGTAGCTCTTCAGAAGTCGCAGCCTTCTATGGAGTTCAATAAAAGCCTCTGTCATTTTTTCCTCTGCTTTCCTCAGCTCTTTCTTGCTGAATGAGAAGTCCGCATTCGAACCCATGACGATGCCCTTCAAAGCAGATACTGGAGTCTCACATGTGACATTGATCTTGACATGATCCAAGATTTCCAACGAAGCTGGTCTAAAACCCTGAATTTCCACCTTTTCCGCATTGTCTTTCCCACTCTCACCAGCCTTTTCCTCATTGCCTTCCTGCTTTGCATCTGCCGGACAGCAGTCACCGCTCATCTCAACTTCTCGAATCACCTCCATTTGCAACCTTCCTTCAAATAGCAAAAAGTAGTGAAAATTTTTAAAGAATGCTACTATTGTTCAAATTCAAGAATCATCACTTATATTTAGTAACACGAAACTTAACATCCACATCAATAACATATAATATCACCACAATGGTCTAACTCAAACTATCCCACAGTATTACTTGCTATATGAATTTTGGCCTTACTTATATTTATAAGGGTGTTAAGAAAAAACTTAATCTTAATATTATGATGTGAGACTAAGCATCTCCATCAATAACAACAATCAATAATTTCATTATTATTCTTCTTATTTCGTCATAGCTATGCTTTCGGACAGAAAAATGAAATTAAAAGTATATCTACACAATGCTCAGGATTGGTTTTCATCCACCTTACCAGGGTTTCTACTAGCAATGGGTTGAGGAACCGAGACCGAAGGTGAGGATACCCCATTACTTCCAAGATTTTCAAATCCCACCACGGGATTATCCACCTTTATTCGAAGAGCGATCAAAGCACTCATCTGTTGGCTCAATTCCTTTGCCTCCTCCATCACTTCTTCCACCTTTTTCTTATAAAAGTTAACAACCTTGTTAAACTCATCATCGAGCCTCCGGAAGAACACGAGTTCGTGCTTTCCCCCGACGTCAGAGGACATCAGGAACATGGTCTGGTAGTTCCCTTCTGACCCCTCCTGCTGCACTGCATCGATAAGAATCACCTCATCCTCATCCTCATTCTTCCTTGGAGAGTTCCTGTGAAGGCTGGTAAGCCCACTAAAAGCTCTGTAGAGGGACACTCTTCTTCTCAGAAGATGCCTTTGTGAGGTTGGAGCCGTCGGCGTTCCTGCATTTCTCTGTCTGACCCGTAGGATGTCTTTCAAGACTGTTTTGAGATAGTTGTAATCCATGTACGCTGCTTGCCATTCCGGCACCATCTGCGACGCGTATTCTTTCCCGAACTTCATCTTCTTTCACAGCCCACTGCTGTTTCCGATCAGTGTACCCAAGTGACTACGAAGACCGACTTCGCTTTATTGCAGGTTTTGCATTTAAATGCTTCTTTAAGTAAGCAACCGGGCCCCACAGTATGAGAACCGGCACTTATAAGGCCGTGAATGACGAGCTGTGTTACCGGTTCCGGTTGGCCCACCAAAACCTTAACGCACCGATGAGACGAGAACCGGCACTTATAAAGCCGTGAATGACGAGCTGTGTTGTTCGGACTTTTAGGTTGTCAACTGTTTAAGAACAAAAGAAGGAAATATAACTGTATAGCAGGTGATTGTATCCTCCAGTGTCTTCTTCCTTTGGATCTATTATAACTGGTAAAGACCATTTCAACACTACCCAAAAATGAATGAATGAGAAACTTCAAAAAAGTAATTCTAAAGTCCAAAAATTACGACACAGATAATGATATCTCTGTCTATTAGCTTTATAGACTTTAGCCCGACCATCGTGAGGGTATCTTTTGTTGAGCTGAAGACGACATGGTTAGGTAAGACAATGATGCTGCATGTTCTCTAGCTGCGGATTGTCTTTGTATGCCGGGGTCATGTTTATAGTTGTGGATTTTGCGAAATTAGGTCAGAGCACTTCTGATCCCTCGTTAAATTGAGAAGATAATTAGGATAGTAGCTCTAACTTCGTGAAATATGTGGCAGCATTATATGTTTTTCAAGCCAAACCTTCAACTTCTCTGTTTCGGGGACGCAAATATCATCATGGAACAGTTTCTCATTCAGTAGGTATTGTTAAAAATCATGTATATATTTCATATTGTCAATATAATAGTATGTTGTGTATCTTATATATAAATGTATTTAAGAAAGGAAATAGATCTTCTAACTTGATTTCAAAATCCTTTCAAATGATTAATCCCTTTGTTCTTAAAGGTGTCTATCTCAAAAGTGTTTTTCAACACTTGGAGCAATGGATTGTGTTAAAATTCAATATATATCTCTCATATCTTTTCATATATAAAGGTATCTTCCATCACTTATAAGTTAATATATATAATCTGAATGAAACTATAAATATATTTTAAAATAAGACTATAAAAATACTAATATTATTAACCAAAATAAAAAAAAATAATATATAAGAAAGTATTTTTATTTAAGAACATTAAACTTTTTCATGAGAATATTTTATTGTATCATAGTTAAATAATTATAAACTTAATTTTTTTCTTAGATAAATTTGTAATACTGAGATATATTCTCATACTTTTGTATCCTCTGTTTTTTAGATAAATAAATTCACATAGTTATAAAATAAAATAAAATAATTATTGTAGCAATCAATGAAGTTCAACTCCTACTTGGAATTTGGCAACTTTAAATTGCAAAACAAGGAGGGTGACCTTGATTTTAATGGCTGGCTCTGAAGAAACCACAACCACATGGTTAGACTAACACATTCAAAATCGAAAGAGTTTAGATAATGACTATTTTGGTAATGATTAGGTACATATCTTGGTTGTTCATATGTCTTTGTCTAAGCTTTTTATATTGTTCTTGCTCATCTAACCCCCCACTAGTTTGGAAGAAAATGCAGTTGAGATGTCAGTCTCTGGATCCCTACAAAATGTGAACTACTGAATAATGGGTATTGCATCTCATAATGATTCCACATACAAGTCTTTTGGTTCATATGGCTGGAAATTGTTCCACACATTTGTCCTGCGATGACTATAGTAATCAAGAACAGGCGATATAGTTTTCTTCAACACGTACCAGCAAGTATAATTTGCCAATCACTTAGTCAGTGATTCTTGTTTTCTGCTTCCAGATTGTTGATTGGGTTGGACAGGAAGTCCAAGTGCCTGAACATAGACACTGTTTTGAACTGGTCAATATTGGCTTTAAACAAGAGAAAAGCTCTTTGGCCATGAATAGTGCAAAAGAAGTTGTATATGCTACGTGCTTTTAATTATCAATATCATGGTAGAATATCCTCTTTTTTTAACCAATTTATCGACATTATATTTAACATCTCACAGTCCCCACGTGGCAAAATCTCAATCGTAGAAATTATCCGATCTCCTTGATTGACTTACCCAAAAGAACAGGAATCATACTCGGACATGGCGGATTTTCATTGATTGACTTACTCATTCGTTCGTGTGCTCCTACAAACGTTAACGGAACAACCACATACTTAGGATTCCAGATTCAAGGTAGTCTTCTTCTTGTTCTAAGCGCAATGCCTGATTTACCGATGAATCTGCTGGTAATTGTAGCCATGGGACTAGCATTCACAACGTCGGTTGATTCGATGCGTTTCGAGCTGACAACAGGCACCACGAAATGTGTGTCGGATGACATCAAAAGCAACACCCTGAGTGTGGGAAAGTACAGAATCATCCCTCCCATTGAAGGGATTCCACTACCTCATTCCTCCAAGATCACTGTCAGGGTATGCTTTTCTTCTACGATGTGTTTCTGAATCTGTAAATGTCCAGTGCACGAGTGTTATCTTGTCTGTTTGTATTTTCTGTATGGTACATAGCTTGTTTCTTTTACTTTCAGATTTGGCTAATGGTTTTTGAGTTTTCTCTCTATAGATTAATGTAAAAAAGACATTCTGTGTGTTATTATCATAGATGTTTGTTGAAGAATGGAGCAAATGACTTGCTATTGTTGTTAGGTGACTTCGCCCTACAGTAACAGTTATCACTTTGCGGATCGTGTAGAAGTGGGTAATTTTGCATTTACCGCGGCTGAATCTGGTGATTATACAGCTTGCTTTTCGGCACCTGCGCACCGGCCCCCATTCACGGTGGCGGTGGATTTGGACTGGAGAACCGGCGTTGCAGCAAAAGACTGGTCCATGGTTGCTAAGAAAGGGCAGCTTCATGTAAGTGACTATTCTGCGCTTGTTAATGCGGTTTTCATTTGTCTTTCGTGACATTTGAATTGCTTGCAATTTGAAGAGTTTCTATCTTGTTGGCTTCTGAATTATGGTGTTACTGCTGCATAATATTCAACTTGGTTGCTGAGATGATAGGGAAAGTCATTTCCTCGGTTATCACATAATTCATTTGTCGAATATTAGTTTTTTTCCTCCATTTCTAATCATTGCTTTATGCATCTGAATCACCCATTGGCAATGAAAATGTGATGCTGTGCTGCTGTGCTCTTAATGAAAATTAACTTATACAATATTTAATATTGTTAATATATTAGTCTATTGTGTTTCTTGTATGTGAAGATTTTAAATGAGGAATTGAATATGTTAATATGATATTAAAACCTAGGATTTCATATGTGACATCATTGCACTTGTAAATTGCTTCTCATAGGAAGCATTTTTCCATACTCAAGTAGAACTCAAGTTTTAAGTAATATAATAACTTGTTGTACTCATTATCTATATAAGGATGTTTACCTCTCCTATAAATTGATTTAAAGGGACAAATTAGATCTTCGAATATAATATCATAATTCAAGTTTTAAGTAAGACACCATTCCGCTTGTAAATGAAAATTTTTTATAAGAAATGTTTTTATATTACTAATATACTAGTCTCATATTACTAATATACTAGTTTGTTATGTATTTTATACATGAAAGATTTTTCCTCTTACAAACTACCAATTTTAAGGGAGAAATTATGCCTTCTCACATAGGATACTGAGTTTTTGTGTCCAACAATATGAACTTGTGTACCCGATCCAAGAAGACAGTATGCGAATTAAGAACCCTGGGTCACAAGCCAGAGATACAGTTTTGGCCTAGATTAATGATCTTCATCTGAATTATGTCTTTATATTTGGTCCAATGGAGAAAACGTTTATGAGTTCATGTTTACCTAAATATCCTAAGTTTGAGTATTATTTATTCTTGAAACCTCTGTTAATTTCCTTTCATGCTATTCTATGTCATTGCAACAGACAGTTCTGTATTGATTTGTCGGCCAAATATTACATAACACAGAAAATTTTACTGAGAACTGAGCAAATCTTCAGCACATGCTTTGCTGATGCATTGTCTTTGTATATTGTCGTAGGCGATGGAAATTGAGTTGAAGAGATTGTATGACACTGTCGTATCCATTCATGATGAGATGTTTCGTCTTCGTGAAAGGTACAAACAGAGTTCCAAGAAACCATTGCACTTCATTTGATTCAGCTCTTAATCTTGCCCCCTTCTCTTGCTGCAAGCTTGAGCCTTCTTGATCTAAGCATGCTAACATTTGACACCATTTGATCTTGATGATCCAGGGACGAAGAAATGCAACAACTCAACAAGGCAACAAACTCAAAGATGACCACCTTTAGTTTTCTCTCAATCGCTGTTTGCTTGTCAGTGGCTGGTTTGCAGTTATGGCATCTGAAGACATTCTTTGAGAGAAAGAAGCTCCTCTAATTCTACTTTGGCCTGAAGTTTTGTTCTTCTTTGTCATCTAAGTCATTAGATTATTTGTTGTACGCCCCCCTCTCAATTCATTTTATCATTCAAGTTTTTGTGTTTTCTGAACTAGATTTTACCATTAATTCATAAGTTCTCAACAAGTCCCTCCAATTTCCATACTTGCACAGCCCACCGACATATGCAGATGGAAGTTCCAATCATTTCTAGGACTGGACCAAGCAGTTAAATGGAAAATCATGATTTCTTTCTAAAATGGCATGCTCCATACCTCCTTAAGACACATAAACATGAAATTTCATAAGATAAGAGAAATAAACATGATAAAACACAACAGCCCAGATGTCTGGGATTTTATTTAGAAGAACACTGAGACACTCAAGTTTATATAGGGCATAGTCTGGAGTTTAGAACACTTAAGACTTGCAGCAAGGGAGTACCACACACAACACACAAAGGAAGTCATGCCACCCTTTATTTAGCAGCTAATGAGGGCATGGATCGCATTCACAAGGCGACTTGCATTGCAATCACTCATCATCGTAGCTCTTGCGGTGGTGGTGGTGGTGGTGTTTGTGACGACGCTTCTCTTTGTCATCATCATCGCCGTCGTCGTCATCATCATCATCACTTCCCTGTCACAATTATCATATATTCATCATCAGATAAGTTTAAAATTTCTTAGCACATTAATGAATCAACTAAACCACAACAGCAATATTTTGATCAGAATGTGGCCATGTTCATGTACCCAGTTCATGTAAAAATGTTCTAAATACCACCACAGAAAACTCAAATTTGGTTCCTGGAGGAAACTACTGGAAATTACTTCCTGTTTGACTTACTAGCCCCATACCGCAAATACTGGTGTTTTAAGGACATAATTTTTGCACTGAAACAAGCAGAAACCAAGTACCATTTTCTTTTGTGTGCATCAACTTATTCTACATATGCTTATCAGACCTTTATGGGTCTTAAATGATGAAATCAGAACAACCAGTCTAAGTTGATGACCATGTCTTCGATCCATTGCACAAATGCCAACTATCAAAACTTGTTCTCAAACTACACATCATTAGTTCTACTGCCTTTTGTTGATTCATAAACGCACACACCACATCAGGTACTAGAGCAGCAATGAGAATGGTAGCTTAACACTCAATGCTTTAATCAGCATTGTGAAATACGTAAGCAACAAGAAAGAATTGCAATTTGAATCCCAAATATGTATATTCGAATGTGTGAAAGTTAGAATAACGAAAAACTCATCCAAGAGAAATACCGAGTGCTAATTTAGTTATAAATCTATAACACAATGAGAATCACCAATGACAAAACAATATCGAAATGAATGTAAGCAAGGCACAAGCAACGAAATGGCAATTGAAGGAGAGAAATGCTCACATGTTTCTTGCGGCCATACCCCTCTTCAGCCTCTTCACCATAGCCATACTTTGGCTTCTCATGGCTCTCCTCCTCGTACCGCCCGTAGCTCCCGTAGCTTGGCTTCCGAAGTGGCTCGTCCCCATAACTCGGCCTTTCATCCTCAGTCCTCTCGCTCCTCCCTCCATAACCAAATCCACCACCCACTTCCTCTCCATAAGCAGGCTTCCGGCCGAATCCGGATCCGAAATCCGACGCGGGTTCCTCATACTCGGTCCTCCGACCAAACTCCGATGCCGGAGGAGGGTATTCGGGCTTCCCGCCATACTCCGATGCTGGAGGAGGGTATTCGGGCTTCCGGCCATACCCAGATCCGAATCCCGATTCGGTCTCCTCATACTCGCTCTTACGGCCATAGCCGGATCCATATTCCGATCCGGTTTGCTGCTCAAACTCACTCTTTCGGCCGTACCCAGCTCCATATTCCGATGCAGACTCGCTCTTCCGACCGTACCCGGATCCGTATTCCGGTTCCGGTGGCCGCTCATACTCGCTCTTCCGACCGTATCCGGATCCGTACGCCGGTTCCGGTGGCTGCTCATACTCACTCTTCCGCCCGTACCCGGATCCGTATGCCGGTTCCGGTGGCTGCTCATACTCACTCTTCCGCCCGTACCCGGATCCGTATTCCGGTTCCGGTGGCTGCTCATACTCACTCTTCCGCCCGTACCCGGATCCGTATGCCGGTTCCGGTGGCTGCTCATACTCACTCTTCCGCCCGTACCCGGATCCGTATTCCGGTTCCGGTGGCTTCTCATACTCACTCTTGCGCCCGTACCCGGAGCCATATTCCGGTTCCGGTGGCTTCTCATACTCACTCTTTCGCCCGTACCCAGATCCGTAGTCAGAACCCGGTTCTTGACCATATTCACTCTTCCGGCCATATCCAGATCCATATTCAGACCCGGGCCGCTGCTCATGCTCACTTGGCCGACCATACCCCGAGCCGAACTCCGATCCGGGTTTCTCCGATCCATACTCAGCTCCACCATACCCGGGTCTGCTTACACCAGTAGGCGGAGGAACCCCATAACCCGGTTCATGGCCCCCTCCTCCGAACTCTCCCCCGCCAGCCGAGGGGATTCCAGGTCGGGGCTTGGGTCGGGCGTAGCTGCTGTACTCGGTCTCCAGGGCCTCATCAGCATAGGCCGAGGGCTCAGCGGAGGACGTGTACTGAGGGCGATCGTAGTCAAAGTCATCGGTGGGCGAGGTGGTGAGAGGGTAGCAGATCTCATCGTCAGGCGGGAGAGGGCGGCCGTAGGTAAGCGCAATGTCATAGCCACCGCCGTAAGGGGTGGGATCGTACTCGGCGAAGTCATCGACGTCGCCTTCACTACGAGAGAAATACGGCATCTTCGTCGGTAGTATAGTGAAAGCTCTTGCTGTTGTTCTGGCTGTCCGCGAACGGAACTGACCGAAGAAAGAGATCCAGGACAGCCTTTTATGGTCGACATTTCTGGATAACGACAAAACCGGCGTCGTTTGGGACTCTAGGATCCGATTTCGCTCGTGGCAACACGTGGTGCGTGGTGCGGAAAAGAGGGGCCCCGTGATCCACGTATTTGGGCCGTTATCGAATGGACTCTTTTCAAGAAATAGGCCTATGATACATACGCGCTAGCAAGTACACTTGATTGGCACTTGCCGGACAAACAATCCATGTCAAATCTTATTATAAGATTTTCTTCAACTCCTACAATTCTCTCAGGTGTAATGAGGATAATAGAGATAGGCTAACTCAAAGACTTAAAAGAAAGGAGATATTTTTTATATTTGAATACTATCTAAGATTTTTTTATTATTTAATATTTTTATTTTTAATACTCTGATATATTATTTAATAACATAAACATGTAGTTTCATCTTTACAAGACACTAATCAAATCTTTTAAATGTCTAAAATTACTTACTTACCTTTTTAATATGTAATGACATCCTACTCTTAGTGTTTAATCTTAAAATATGAGATTTTTTTCCCCACTTTTAATACATGTTACCTTGACAAGCTACATACTACCAACTTGATTGTTTACCTTTCAATTTGGGCACTTAGAGTTGGCACTAGAAATGGATTGTAAGTTTATTTTAATATTACTTTGTTATGTGCTTGAAGTTTTATCCCTAAAATACGCTTTATGATGAAGGGATAACCAAATTTCTTATATTGCAACAAATACCCACGTGCTTTTCTATTATATGATAAAGTCTTTAGTCACATTAAAGTTAAATGGAGTAGAAAAAATGTTCTTATACATTTAGTATATTTAATTAGCTTAAAGTTGAATAAAAATTAAAGATGATCAATATAAAGATACCATATAAGTTAAAGAGATTTTTTTTAAAAAAATGTTACCTAATAATCATTTATTTTTAATGTAAGATTTTAATCTTTGATAAAAAGTATAAGATATTATGATTATTTTAAGTTAAATGTGGAGTTTTATCTGTAAAATAATTGTTCTCAAAATATTTTCTTGAATATGTTTTAAATTTTAATTTCTTTCCTTAAATGCAACCATTAAGAAAATGAAACATTTTTTCTTGTTAAAATGATATTAGTTGAAAAAAATAAAATTTATCATTTTTAACGCAGTTCTTCGACTCTAAGAGAAGGTGTTTAAGTTTCATGTTCCAGTCAAAGCTCCGAGGTTTACTTCACAGAAGCCGAGAAGACGACGATAAAACTGCAGGACACAACCCCGATAGAGGACTCCCGCAGCCAAACAATTCCCACCCGCCGCGTAACGAAACCCAAGATGCTTCCCGTGGCACGGCAGGCAATCTAAGTATAGATTCTGTTCGATTTTTTTTAACGTTTTCTTACCGCGTTTTCTCTTCCCAAACCAATCTGCATTTCGTTGGAGATAGACATACAGAGCAGAGCATATCGATCCCAATGGCGGCATGTGTTATCGCGGTCTCACAGGACGGGACTGGGGATTATGCGACGGTGCAGGAGGCGGTAGACGCGGTGCCACTAGGCAACACACGTCGGACGGTGATCCGCGTGGCGCCGGGCATCTACAAGCAGCCGGTGTACGTGCCGAAGACCAAGAACTTTATCACCTTTGCGGGTCTCAGCCCCGAGGATACTGTGATAACGTGGCATAACACTGCCTCTCAGATAGATCACCACCAGGTAAGGTTCCACTCGGTCTGTGTGCTTATCCCCATCTGGGTTTTTCAAGAAGGGTTTTGTTGGGTGATGGGCAGAGCTCTCGACTGATTGGGACCGGGACGTTTGGGTGTGGGAGCACTATTGTGGAAGGAGAGGATTTCATTGCCGAGAATATCACTTTTGAAAACTCTGCACCTCAGGTAATCTGTGCGAATTTTGATTTTCTTGCCTACTGGAACTTTGCTATTGCTCTAGCTGGATCAGTATATGCTAATGGGTGATCAAATTGATGTGGTAGAATCTGAGTTGGGGGATTTTTAGGTAGTGGGTGAGTTGGAACATGGGGACTTGGGGTTTCCATGTACCAAAAGTGGCACCTTTTAGGTTGATCTGTTGGCATTTGTTTAGTTGGGCATGTTGAGAATTATAGTCTGGGCGTGGGCATCTTCTCAGAAGCGTTGTATCTGATGTGTTTTATGAGTCTGTGGTCTTGGTTATTTGGGTAATTAGTATAGTGGTACTTCTTTTTTTGAAGGATTTGAAACTAAAAGGTGCATCTGTAGTTGGCTTTAGAATTGTCAGAGGTTTGGTTTCTTACGGACGATTCCCTAAAGTTGTATTGTTGACTCAAGACTTCATTTTTGGTTTGCTTTTTGATAGGGTTCAGGTCAAGCTGTAGCAATAAGAGTAACAGCTGATCGATGTGCCTTCTATAATTGCAGATTCCTTGGGTGGCAGGTATTTGCATTGGATCATTCTGAGTTATTCATGTGGGTTAATCACTACGAGCATCTTTTTGAGGTGCTACATTGCTAATAACTTCACAATTTTATGAAAATGTTAATTTTTACATCACACCAGCTTCTAAAGCAACAAACTAATTGGTGGATGATAATTGGAATGCACTTTTTAGCCACTAAAATGTCAGATTTTCTTTTTCTTCTCTCTTATTCTAAGTCAAGGAAATAGTATGAGTTCTTTGAGTTTGATTTGGATGATTGCTTTGCAGGCAATCTAGTATCTTGAATCAGTTAACGGCCCTTTTTTTTTCTTTTCCTTTTTTGTAATCAGTTAAGGGCCCTGGCTTACAAACTATATGTTTATATGCGCTGTTTGATTGTCTATCAAGTCTTCATCATTTCAGGATGACATATACAAGTTATCTGAGACATAACTATACCTAAAGGATTCTTTCTTGTGCCATTTTGACACAGGATACTTTGTACTTGCATTATGGAAAACAATATTTAAAAGATTGCTATATAGAAGGAAGTGTGGATTTCATCTTTGGCAATAGCACGGCTCTCTTGGAGCATTGTCATATCCACTGCAAGTCAGCCGGTTTCATAACTGCACAAAGCAGGAAATCTTCTCAAGAGACAACTGGTTATGTGTTCTTGAGGTATTTAATTCATTAGTACATTACCATATTATCTTCATTCATCTTGGTTTCTCGAACAAATAGAAAATCCCAATCAGGCATTCTAAGGTGTCAACATGATGCCTTATAAAAGTGGATCTGATTGATGTTAGTTGAAACTTGTATGAAAGTTTTGGGACTAACCGACCACCTAAAATTCATCTGTATGGCTAGTCCTGAAAAATCAAGTTACGTTGCAATAGTTAGACAAGATTGATAATTTTGCATTTGCATTGCTAGCTGCTCAATTTATGCACCTATTTATTAAGATGAAATTCCTCTTCCCTCTTTTTTTTCCTACTATATCAAGTATTTGCCTCAAATATTGTGCACTGTCCTTCTGATACGGCTAAATTAATTTTATGGCCTTTATACTTTTTTGGTTAAGGTAGCAATTTGTTACCTGAAGTATAAATCAGTCACGTATGACTGAGGATTCTTTTAGCTTATACAGTTATTTCTTTCCTTCAACCTTTTGAAATTTTGGTCTCAATCATACAGTTGCTTCTATCTGTGTCACCTCTGAAATTGGATGCAGATGTGTGATCACCGGCAATGGAGGGGCTTCTTATACATGTCTTGGACGACCATGGGGACCTTTTGGAAGGGTGGTCTATGCATACACATATATGGATGCTTGTGTTAAACATGTAGGGTGGGATAACTGGGGCAAAACAGAGAATGAAAGAAGTGCTTGCTTCTATGAATACAGGTATGCCCTGCCCCCCTAGGTTTATCGTGAATCATCTGAATTTGATCCAGCTATCCGGGTATTCAGCCGGTTCTGATGATGTCTTATGTTATATTAAACTACTCAACGTATTGACCTGGGAATTTGTACAAAAAAGAGCGACAGAATGAAGGGGAAAAAGAACATTTACTGGAATTAAGTCTAGATCTTATTGCATTTCTTGTCTTCGGCTTTTTGAATACCAAGGATTCTCTAGGAAAGTCCCCTTTCAATAGTCTGCAGCTTCTCCACCTGCATTCTCACCAGGAATGCGTGAATGAATTCATTGTTTGAAGAGCTTTTTGAACAAATTACAAACAGTTCACTCTTTTCTTACTCAAAAGCAATGAGTTTGGGGTGCTGTGATAACAAATGCAGGTGTTTTGGGCCAGGCAGTTGCCCATCGAAACGGGTCAACTGGGCTAGAGAGTTGATAGATGAGGAAGCAGAAGAGTTCCTCATGAATCGTTTCATTGACCCAGATCAAGAAAGACCGTGGCTTGCCCAGAGAATGGCATTGAAGGTACCATATTCTGCATAGAAGTGAATTGAAAGTGGATGATAAGGTTATTCTAGTGTTGGTGTGTCGAGATACAAAATGATAATAATGTGGTGTCCTGTGATGTATGGACTTCTTAGCATATGAACCACATTCACTACGCAACGTTGTGAAGAGTTGAAATTTATTTCCTACACTTGTGTCAAAGATCTTCTCTTATTCTGAGTCCTTTCAATTTATCAGATCTTATTCATATGATGTTTGATCTTGGAATGATTGACAAAAGGTAGCTCATCGTAATGACATCATGGTTGGTTTTTGTTCCGCACTATAAAAAAATAAGGCTAATGGTCGAATGTTCATGAAACCTCAAATTTGATTACGCCAATGGGATTTCGGTTTTGGCCCACTAATGAAAACTCGGAAGGTACTATTTGTTGAGGAAGATTATGGGAGAAAAGCTGTCACAGAATGACATCCTTAAGTTTCGCATTTATGGCAAAAACGCACGTTGGCAAATCTTTGGCAGTCTTCCTGACAAGGCAGAAAAGCTTTATGTTTTCCCGAGCATATTATAAAAGGAAGGAAAAAGAAAGTCCACAGCAATGGAGATGCGGGGGATCGAACCCCGTGCCTCTCGCATGCAAAGCGAGCGCTCTACCATTTGAGCTACATCCCCTTGTGAAATAACTTGCTCAATTACTAATATTACACTATAATATCTTGACGTGGCCACCTTACTACCATGAAAATTACGCATTTATAATACTCCAAAATTGTAGCATAATTAAGGTTTCATGTATTGATTTGTATGAACAAAATGTAAGCTGTTCTTTTATTGGGTTAATTTAAATCAATTTTAAAGGAAAATGAGGATGCAGTATACCAACTGGATATCGGCTTTCAAATATTGGGGTTTGGAAACCATTCAGGTTATGGGATTCGATGCACCAAGGCGTTTTCCTATCCTTCCTATTCAGATCGGAAGGCAAAAGACAATTGTAAAATGCAAAATCATTAAGAACTCATTTTGTAAGATGCACTCATAACTTGTCGACCATGTCTGTAATCTAAGTAATGATCTTCCATTTTCCTTCTCTTGCAAACTTGGATGTGGATTATATATTTATATACATCAAAATTGTCAAAAACCAGGTTTCGAGCAAAAGGTTGGCATGGAAATTTCTTCGAGGGCGTAGAGGAATAGTGTTCAAAAATTTCTCATTAGTAATATTATGTTCAGTATGAAATCATTACAAAGGAACCACAATCCATACACGAGGACAAGTAGAGAACCCATTACACATTCAACAAGAAGCACGGTGAATCAACGTTTGATGCAACTGAACAGCAATGTGTAATCAGCACTCAATTGCAAGCTCACAAAAAGACCCAAAACAAAGGAAGGTGAAGAAAGGAGAAAATGTGTCCCTTGGAAACACCCACAAGCCCGATACAGATGGTCCTCTTACTTCGAAAGTTTGAAGTACAAGATCAAGGAGATAGCAATGACAAGAACGGCAATAATGGAGCCAATAATCCACTTGTTTCGGTTCATCCTCCTCCCCATTGCAGTCAAAACTCTCTTGCTCTTTCCGATGTTATCGTCCACTCCATGCAGCTGAGCAGAAGGAAAACCATCAGAAAGATACAGTAGCTCACCTTTTTCAGGGAAAACCTATGGACCCTTAGCAGATAGAATAGATAGTTATTCCTATTTCGGCTTAAACTTGAAAGCTAAAATAATAGTAGTTAATGATATTGAAGCAAAATACTAGGCACACTCAAGAGTGGTATGCCACAGCTCATTAGAGATTTTAGTGACCAAATAAATTAAATCTGAAACACCATAGTGAGTACTTACTGTGTTATGAGCATGCAACAGAGACTGTCGCTGAGAATGCAAATCTTGAAGAATTGAGACACCAAGCTCCTCCGTTTCCAGCATGGTTCTCCTACCTTCCTTAATCCTATCACCTGATTTTCCTAATCTTTCTGTTGACATCATTAATCTTTCTCTTTGATCAGCAGATGCCTATTGCATACACATCAATCATATATGTCAAATAATAATCTACAAATCCATGAAAAAGAAATATAGAATCCGCATCAGGAACACGTTCAACTGCAATAATATATCACCATGGCAATAACAGAAGAGAGAGAACTGCAAACCTCTTCCCATAAATTACCACATCTATGATAATGCCACTACCAGATTCTGAATCTCTGTGGCACTTCAAAACAAAAGCATAAAATGGAAACTAAGCAATTTTAGACGTACTGTGAGTGTATCTGCCATGCCCGATTCCAGCAACTCATCCCGGGCAGCTGCATTTAAGTTACCAGACACAATCCTCTTAACTTCACTTTTCAGATTATTCAGATCTGATTTATACTCTCTCAACTTAGCAAGAAGCACAGCCTTGACATTAGGTTGCAAACTTCTTGCCTCAAGATCCATTTTCCTAATCTGGAACAATTACATGCAACATCACATTCAGCACCAAGAATTGAAATGATAGAATATTGGATATTGATTTCCCCAAGCAAGGATGAATCAAGTGAGTACCAGTGATTCAGCTTCATCAATCCCAGATTTTATCTCAGAAACTTTTTGTTTCTTTTGCTCTGCAGAGGTGTAAGGCATAATAATAATGTGAGTACTTTTTGATCGACATTGAGAGAATAATAACTCCAACAAAAGGCCACATCAAATAGAAATATATACAATGAGAATGATATGACAAAAGTAGAAATTTGAAATTCACTGGCTGCCATTGGAAGGAAATTGGTGTGTGGTCGTAGATGGGGTTATAAGGTGTATGGAGAATGAGCATAGAATTGCAGGAGTTTATGACATGCAACCCCAAGGGAAAACAGAAAAGCAGAACAAATATTACATACAAGTTCAAAGAACAGGATGTGAAGAGAACTACAGAGAAATAGAATGAAAAAGAAAGATAAAAAGAGGAAGAAGCTACAAAATTAATAGGTGTGAGAAACAACATACTTATAATTCCACTACTTAGCTATAACATTGTTTGAGCACATCAAATCTATATCACAGACTTCCCCTAGTACAGAAAAGTGCCTATACGTCACAGGAATCCAATTCATTACCATTTTCAATTCCACCAACATGAAAATTTTTGCACAATTGTGCGGTAACGTTTTTGCAAAAAATGCATTTTTCTGGCCCAGTTAGGAACAGGACTCCAAAATTAGGAATCTAAAAATTAAGCCTCTTCAGTTTAAACTCTACACTTCCAAAATAACTTACTAGAACTCTTAAAAAACTTTTTAAAGACACCTAAACCAAAAGGTAACATTAATAAAAATGATTCCAAAGCTGAAAAGGTACCAAAACCTCATTTGACATCCAAATTTCCCTGGCATACATGGGCATGTTACACCGCAGACTTCAAAATTGCCATTACAAAAGTGGAGCCAGAAAGATGTGGAACCAAAACAACCAAATTCTTAGCCAATCCCCAGCATTGTAGCGGGCTCTCATTTTGAAATTTGAACCAAACATGTGGCAACAATTCATGCCAATTTTATAAAATATTCAACCTGTGTGCATTATATTTGAAGCCTAAAACAAGTCAACAGAAAAAGAAGCAAAACATTATAGGCTAAGCTCACTTTAGTACTGATTACCATAAACTTGGTTTTGATAACAATCAACCATGGCCGCTAATGCCATGACTACCGTATTGCCCAATGTCATCCTTAATTTGGGAAATTTTCAAGTAAAAGGAAAGTAAGCATTTCACCCTTATCTCAATGTATATCATCTTTGCAATCCCAAATTGTTTCAGATTGACATCAACTGAACGAGTCCGACTGATGTCCCTCTCTGGAGGATATCGATTTTCAAAGGATTCCAAAAGAAGAGAATCAGCATTTTGGATGGTGAGTATATCAAAAGTTTGAGCTACTCACGTCAAAATTGACAAAATGTCAAAACCAAAACTCAATTCCAATTTTTCTCATATTCGACCAGTTTTTCCTTCAAAATTTTTGAAATGGCTCAAACAAATCAACATGTAACCACAAATTCCAAAGATGAAGATACATTGACGCAAGAATCACGCACGAGTTTAATCAGCTAAACCAGAAGGACGCTCGTCAATTACCTCCAACAAGTGCACCGGCTGCCGTACATTTTCTCGAGAGGTTCGCGGAGAGCTCGCAGTATTGGCGTTCGTATCCTTCAAATACCTCACTCATCTTCCCTAACCTTCTACTCCTCCTGTTCAATACCGATCACCACGTACCCAACAACATCATCAATCATCAAATAAGATCGATCCACCTCATTCAACAATTCATTCGCAAAACAGAAAAATAAAACCCGAAAACCAAAACTTTCGACGGTCAAGAGCCTAAAAGAAACCCTAATTCAAACAAAATCACGAAAATCGACCAAAGAAACTCGACAATATTAGGATCGGTTTAAATGATTGAACCTGAGACGACAGGTGATCGAAGAGCCCGCAGGAAGATGGAGAAAACGCAGGATAAGTAGCCGGTGGCAGATCTTTTAAGAAAACAGTCGAGATTTCCTTTTTCAAATCGATCAAAAAGGCAAACGCGGACTGCGTCGTAATTATGCGGTTGAAGGTGCGCTTCCCTGTCGAGAACTCCGCACGTGTGCCTCCCTGCTGTAGAAGCGGAACCGAATGTATGCGTTTTGTGTGCAACTAAAGGTGATCTAAGCAACGTATATCTTCTGGTCATTGTAAGCAGGAATATTCGGTTTTGGGCCTAATCGGCTCCCTCCTTCGAGAAAGCGCTTTACTCTCACAACCAATTAGTTCTCACCACGTGTAACGGAAAAATGCAGTTCCAAGTAACACATGCTCCCAATTTAAGGACTTTGATTTCTTTGTGAAATAATGCTCAGATTTAAAGTAGCAAGGCTTATAGAAGACCATGTCATCAACATTTCTCAGGAACAGAACAAAACACTAGAGAAAATTTGTAATTTGGTGACTAAAAAACTCAAGTAACGGTTAAAAAATCCAAGCCCAACTAAGCCATTGTATTATCATAAAGTATAAGGACACTTTTTTGAGTATACAGAAGAAAATCGTTCAATCTGAAGTTATTGGTACAGAAACTAATGAGCCAAATACAAAATTCAAGGTGGGGGTGATCTACCTAGATCCCCCAGCTATATCAAATGAGCACTACAGCCACTCCAATGGAAATATTGAAGTGAAAAGTAAGACCAGCATGGAGGTTCTAAGTAGAAAAAGCAAACTATTCCTCTCCTGAATCCTAAAGCAGCAACCACAACAAGACAAGGTGTTCGGAACGGTCTCCAAGGAGCTTCTCAAGTATTTTTCCTTTACTTGGTTCGCATCTCCTCCCAAAACTTTAATCTTTGTGTGTTTCTGAAGCTCTCCAGAAGACCGGCTCTTATGTGTAGTAGCTTGTATATACCTGAATTTGGGGAGGCACATTTCTGGGGCCACCTCTAATTTCACTAAATGTGGTGTAATCTGCTATCCTCCAATCCAAAATTCTCTTCATGCTTTAGTCTCACTTGATTGAACAAGCACGCTCCCATCAGATCTAGGAACTTCTGCTGCTTTTATTTGCTTTGTCTGCAGCTGCTCCAGTTCAGGTGCAGGGAACACTTCTGATTGCAAAGAAGGGGATATATTCTTCACATGCAACCATGTCAGTTGCCAGAAACTATCTCCTCCAATGGTATCACTGGGTATGAGTAATCCAGCAGTCTTCATGACAAACAGGGTGTTCTTCAGAAGCTCTGGAATTAATTCATGAATATTCTCGCTTCGCCTTCCCCTGACTTTTATGCTCATGTACCTCTCCATACGATTTAGAACTCCTAGCCATAGTTTGCAGAAAGAAGGCAACTGCCAGAGATCCAACAGTAGCTGTAAGAACACTTTAGACATGAGTTTCATGGCTAGAACAAGTGTTCCCTCCATATTTCGGAAGTCCTTTGGAGAGTTACCCAAAGCAATTTCTACTAAATCATCAAGCAATGTGAAGATCACCACATCAAAACACTGCAACCACAAGGAATTCGGAAGGTGAATTCCATCCACTCCTGCCAAAGACCTCTGTAACATTAAAACTGCATGGTTCCTCACTTCTTCCCTCTGGTCCAAACATACTTTCCTCAAACCCTGTACAAGCCTCAGCCACATCTCCCCAATATCTTGATTGACTTTTGTAGCTGCCTCCTCACCGGCAGTAGTTTTAGTCTCCAAAGACCACCTTCCTAGACAAACAACAGAACCTGCCATCATATCTAGGGCAGAAACGGAACGATCAACCTCCCCAACCCTAGATTCAGCAAACTGCCTTGCTGCATCCACACAAAGAACATAATTAGATGGCAGCAGGTGTGCCCCATTGGTCATAATAAATGCCAATGCCTCAAACCCCACTTCAGATGCTTCTGGATGCCGAGCTGTGATAGATAGCAAGGAAATTATTGTGCGCCAACCAGCATGAGATCTGATATGAGTTGCGTTTGCTTTTACAAGGCGCAGAACTTCTTGTGTAATGTGTTCACAATAAGCATCAGCCACCCGAGCATCAAGTTTTAAAACCAGTTGCAGTGACCTGAGGAGTTCATCAGTCAGGTCTTCCTTGTAGGGAAGCAGACGCTGGCATATCTTAAGGAGCCCAAATACCGCCTTTTCCACCAGAGTGCAAGGCATGATAGTCGTCTGGACAATGTCAGATATGTGCTCATAAACACCTTGCCAGATGAGCATTATTCTGTCTCGGTTATTCAGCGTAATTGCAACCAGCAACTCTAGACACAGTACTGTAGTGCCTTCATCCTCAACACCACTAGTTCCCTTGCGCAGTCGGCCTGCAGCCAAGATAAGGGCCTTCACAAGCTGTAATAAAGACTCAGCTTGAAGAAACTTGCTCTCTGTAAAAATGCTATCAATGTGGCAAGTCCTTATCGTGTCACGAGTTCGTTGCTGTGCTGCAAGTTCTTCTTCAGTTGGTTGCACCCTTGGCTCTTCCATGTCAAAAGATAAGAGCTGGCTGAACCGGCCGATCAAGCCAGATGATTTCCGAGTGGGCACAGGTGGGACATTTGATGTTGACAAGGAAGTAGTAGCATGTTTCTCTGGTTCTGGGTCAGAAGGGGGCTCTATATCATGCACTGCATCACTAGCCAGGCTACTAGGTAGAAGGCCAAACTTGTGCAAGCTTAAGACACATTCCAGTATGTTCTTCCAGCCAGAACGGATATAGTCACCATAACTATTTGCTATGGTGAAAACTGTTGTGGTTGCCATCCTGACTTTGGTATCATCTCCAAGAGCAACAATAGCTTCCTCTAAAGATAATGGAGTCAAGAGGGTTGTGAACTTACAGAGAGACACAATTAAGTCATCCAATACATCAGTAAGGTGATAAGATGCTGCAATTTTGGCAACAGACAAGAATCCATCAATACAAGTTTGTAAAACATCTTCCTGCTCCACCAGATCAAAAACCACCGAAATGGCAGCAATTGTTGGACCAGACAGGATTGCAAACATGTCATAGATGAGGGGCTCTCTTGAGTCACAGACGATGAATGGGGAGACTGTCTTGCATTTGTTCATAACATTAATCCAACAGCTTGATGCCATAGCTGGAAACCCAGTACTTTGGTCAGGGATCATCTGGATTTCATTCTCACAAATTGACTGGTAAAGCTCTGACAGGAACTCACGAGGAAGGTCTTTCCCTCCATTGATTCCCCTGTTGTTACGAATAAAGTCTTCTTCACTCATCTTTTTCTTTACCTGTGTATTGTGTTGATCTGTGTTAAGCAGTATAAGTGAATAAGACAACAAGAGAGCAGCATCTTTGTTCGCTAATACATGTGGTGACTGCTCATAATATCTTTCTGCAAATGCCTCAAGCACCCTCTGTATTTTTTGGGATTCTCCAGGCAATCTAAACGTTCCCATGAAAAGACGCAATGCGGCATCTAAATTCATGTCTCTGAAATCAAAAGTCCTAGCAAATTCATGAAGCACCTGAACACAAAATTCATCATGACTTCCAAGAAAATCCCCAACATGGTTCTTATCTAACCCAGATGTGTATCTGAAAAAGCATGCCACACTTTGAGGATCAAGTTTCTCAGGCAACAAATGCATCCCTTGCAGGAATTCTAGACCTTTCTTAGGATCTCTATTAAAGTGGTCTGCCCCAATCATCAACTTTCTCTTGATATACTTCACCTTGCGGATAAATGGAACCCAACAATTCGGGTCACTATAGTTCTCGCATGTCATTGTCCAGAATGATCTATATCCATCATCATCTATGGAAGCTTCTGATGAAGCTGGTTCATTGCCAATGCTCTCTGCCATTCCCTGAACCATGGATATTAAACCATCCAGTGCAAGAATGTGCATTGCAGACAAAGGCCCATTAATAGGAAATGCACTTTTTGATAACAGGTTAGCAAGGTCTTCAAACACATTACTGCAGGTTATATCACAATCAAAGTTCGCATACATCTCAGCCATAAATGTTTGCTGTCTACAGAGATCAACTAGAGCCTCCATGGCAACCTCCTGCTGATGATATGAAGAGCCATACTTGGTTTGGGCAAGCCTTAAAAGCACACGTGACAAGAAAGCTTCAAGCTGTACTTTGAGCTCAGTTCTTAGATGATAATACAGATTCAGAACAATGCTACATACTGTTGAAAGAATCAGTGGACTCATTGATAACCCAAACTGCATTAGGTTATGAAATAATTCATCTTGAACAATGGCCAATAGCTGTGGTTGTTTACCAATTGAGGGCCCAGCCAATTCAATAGCTGAATTAATTAAACCCAACGCAAATAAAGGAACATCTTCATCATAGGCAATGGGATTTGATCTAGGACCAAATTCACTGTGCTCAACAACATTCAACAGAGAACAGAGGAAGTGAAATATCTCCACCATGCTTGGGACCCCAAATGGTTCCATCATAACTTTCTCCTCATTTTTAGTAGGCTCCACTCCATTGCTAACTTCAGTTATGTTCTCATTGGCCCTAATATCACTTACTCCACCAGCTGATGCACTCATGGGAGCATTTGGTACAAATGAGGATGACTGACCATCATATTCAACTCCAGCATTGCCATTTTCTAGCTGTTTATCCTCCACTATATGAACCCCATCCGCTGAACCCACCTGCACAAGAAAGAGGAGAGAACGATGAGCTTCATCAGTTTAAAAGCAAAAAGGCTCTTAGAGATGCAGAGTACTCAGAAAAGCACTCAATTCAAAACTTAAATCCTATTATCACTTGAGCTCATCCAAGAATCATTTGGGGATAATGTATGACTACATGGTCATCAACACAAAGCATATTAGATTCTCTTGAAGGCTTCTAAACAACTTTTCCCACTTTCTTCTGGTAAAACTTGGACAATATAAATGCACCAAATCACAATGATTATGGTGCTGGTAGCATCTTTATTTGTCAAAACATGAGAAAACATTACATCAAAGACAAAGGATGTGCCAAGAATAATTACCTCTTCACCAACAGATGACCTGCTTCGATTAGCCAAGGCATGTTCTGTGTTGACAATATCATGCAGGTGACCGAAAATACACCTAACCAATTCATGCATAGTATGGCGTGCTATCCGCTGTAACAATTCACCTTTAGAGCTAGCTTGATGAACCACACGAAAGCATGTATTTACAATATTGCAGACATGCTGGTTACTCAACCTAACTGATGCAGTACTCTTCATGCAAGCCAGAAGAACTTGTAGTATCTTCATCAGTACCACTTCTTCAGAGGCCGGATCAGTGACCTCGAATCGGCAGCTGGTTACAGCATCAACTATCAAGTGCATAGCATCACCAGCATTTACAGTATCAAGATCAAGTATGTCAAGGCTCAATATCTTGTAAACAGATGACAGTGCAACACCAGTGATCGGTGCCCCAGTTTCATCAGATCGTATGACATCTAAAAATGGCTGAAGGTATACAGCTGGGTCAATCTTATGCCACTGATGTTGCCAAGAAAAAATATGTTTTCGTAAGTCTTTCAAAGAATGGATTAGAGAGTGCTCTAGATGATCGTCATCTGCCATATAGCGAACTCCCCAACGAACATTTCTCCGCATCACAGCCAAAACAGCACCTATTTCAGAATTAACCATACATGCTAAAGCACCTCTGGAAGGCCTTCCAGTAGAGTCCTTCCTCTCATTATTGTTAGTTCCAATCTCCGAATTTATAGGCCCCATATTTGTCAGAGTCCTGATATATTTTAATTAATGCTCAAACTTTACATCCAGAATACCATCCGTACAAGATCCAAAACCTGGGAAAAACATTCCACCCACTAAATTAACATGGCAGCACTAACAGAGTAAGATTCAGTAGTCAAGAAATCAGAACATATAGTCAAAATCTAGCTTTAGACTGAGAATGTGCTACGTTGAGGTTATATAAGGAAAGCAACCACGGAGACAACACTGAAACTTATGCTTTGCTTTTCAGAGCATAATTTTTTTGAATTTCAGGCACCACACATAATCAATGACGAGAAAATGAGAAGGGAAAAAAAAATTCCTTGACAATTTCTCAGTTGTCCCTTCTATCCATCTTCAAGGAAGTATACCAATAATGAGACTTCGATGAAAGTATAAATGTAGAACTCCACGAAACTCAGATTTCGCTACTATAGGCTGAAAATGTTGTCCAACAGAGAAAAAAAAATAAGGACACATATTTGACAAACACTATGGGATTTGTCATTAAGCTCGCATTGCATAATTCAGTTACTGTGTAGTTGCTAGAACTAAAATGTTAAATCATTCTATTCAAGCCTTTCGCTTCCACCATTCGATACAATGAATAACTAAAACCCAATTCAGGTATCAACGCAGGGAGCCGTACACCGAGAAGAGAATTCAAAAACTAGGAAGAAACCATGCACCAATCCCAACTGCCAGATCTAACCCAAATCAAAAACTTAACGTCTCAAATAAATTCTCTCAAAGACAATACGAGCAAATTCAAGTTGAGAATCACTTCAACCTATCGTACTATAACCCGTCAATCGATGTCGATGTTTAGCGTACAAAATCAACAAATTCAGATCAACCAAACAGATCCAAGAGGAGAAAACCAAGAACGCATACGTATTTGTGTGAGTGGAGTACCTTTGGGGATCCCGGGATGGGATTTCGGTTCAGGGGCCTTTCAGAACAATGATCAGGTGAGAGAAGTCAGCTGGGAGTTTGATCACATAGGCGCGGAATCGGACTGGGTCTTGGACCTTCTGGCATTTGACTCGAAGCAATTTGGGAATCGATTGTCACAGATCTTTGAGTTTAGCCGCGCGTTTCCTCTCGATTCGGAGAAACGTTTCGGCTCGTTGCAAATCATACGTTTTCAGCCAAGACGGTAACACTGTGATGATGAAGAAGCATCGTCCAATCCACTCAAAGCAATTGTTTTCCATTTTCTTCCCCCCTCGAAAACTCCAATTATTCGATTTTTTACAGCTAAGCAGAGAAGATTCTAAGTTATTACGAGATTTAAATTTAATTACTAGATCTTTAATTTTGGAAATTGACTTCTTAATTTTAGATAACTCTTTTTTATCAAGTATTTGGGTAATTTTTAAATGTGTCTTCCTAACTCTTTAATTGTCATTTGCGTTTGATTTTTAACTTATTTTTAATATAATATTTAATTTTTAGTATATTTCTTTTAACTTTTGTTTAATTTTGAGCATGTTAAATATACTTAATATGTGAAAGCTTCCATTTAACCTTATCACTAAAGTATACTTGATGTGTTGAAAATGAAAGTCACACATGAGAAGAAAGCTTTGTGATGAGATTGAATGCTATTTTGAAACTGTTAATTCAATTTAAGAAATATCTTAGTCTTGTATGTGGCCAAGAACTCCAACATAGCTTTTTGATGGAAGAGGAGTCTTTCCTCTTAGAGTGGTCCTTTTCCTATGATGTAACATTCTCTCCACCTAGATTTATGTTACTCTCAATGTGGTTACATATTTTGACATGATTGTCATTTCGGCTATAAGGGCAAGTGCCTACCTCACATAATTACCTTGTGAGTTAGCTTTGATATCAATTCGTCATAAATTTGAATTTTATCTAAAAGGTTAACTTAATAAAAAGAATAATCACACCTCCTTATGTAACCAAACATTTTTACTTATCTCTAAGATATAAGATATAAGAGAATTTTTTCTCAACAATTATTTGCTAATATTTAAACATAAAAATTATTCTTTTTGACTACTACTCAACTTTGACTTATACTTTAAACTTATTTATAATAGTATTAATTTCATTACATGATATAAATTTGAAAAAATAAATCTCATCCCATATTTTACTCAAACCGTTAAACTATGTAACCAATTTGCTTCAAATTTCTATTGTCATTAGATTGAGTATTTTTTTTCTCATGGAAAAATCACAATAACCAACTCTTACTTGAAATTATCTTTATCATTTTTTTCATTAAAAAACAAGTATACTATTATTTATTAACAAAGTTAATTCATAAATGGGTACAAGTCTTCTATTATTATATGCCAAAAAAAGAAAAAATGTTTGTTATGACTTGACATAGTAACCCACCTACCTAATTAATTGTTTTCATCACATAATAAAGAAACTTTATTTGGAGCTAATAAAAATTGAATTATTTAGTTGCTAAAAATTGCAAAACCAAAAAACAAAATAAATAAATAAATAAATATTATGGAAAAACTGCGAGCACCAATTCTTATTTGACATGACGTTTATCGTATTTATTATTGCAAAAAGTGAGTTTAACATCTATTACTAATTAAGTAAAAGCCTTCAAAAAGATATGAATTTGGAGAGAAATGAGTTTCCATTGCAAGCGAAATTATCGGCTTCGCTTGGAAAGGCTGGCTCAGTAAGAAGAGATCAGAAGGAGCGAAAGGGGACCTCGTTGGTTTCTGATTCTCTGTTTACCGATGAAGTTCCGAGTAGTTTCCAAGGCAACGATGGGGACAGAGCAGGCTTTGTTCATCGATGGCGCCCACGGATTCTGACAAATTATTTATGGTTGCTTCCTCGTGAAGCCCGATAAAGCCAAAGGATCCGGAAGCGAAGCACGTACCGGGCCTCTCATCTCGCCGATCAGACAGGGCCTGTACTCCTCACTCTTTTGAAAAACCACAATCTTATCTAATTAGCGTTAACCAGTGGGCATCCTTTTAAAATTAGTATTTCCGTTTTTATAAATATATATTTGTTCTCTTAATAATAAGATAGGAGGATGTGTTATATTTAACAGTTTTGAGGACTATTAAGGTAAGGTGATTTGAGAACTCTAAGGGATTCTAATCCGATGGCCAGCTAATGGCCAAGACTGAGTCTCGATAAGAGGATTTTTTTGATGAATTAATGTTGAGATAATGGTAAAAATAGAGTTACTTTCGCTAATTTCGCTACTTGATAATTTTTCCAGACAAGTGGATGTAGTCGGTTTAGGCTCACTGATAAGTTCGAAACATATTCCTTCCTTGCGTGTTACTAACAAAAGAACAGGACTTGGCTCCTTTTGCTGCTTGGGTGACATCTGGGTTTAATCACTTTCTCGCTCTTCGAGGTCTAAAATGGTCCAATCTTTCACTCTGTTTACGCATCCATTTGGAGGAAAAGAGCTATTGGTGTTGTCTGTTCTGCACTAGGTCAGGTAATATGTTCGTATTTTGATGTAAGCATGGTTGAATGCCTGAGAGCTCGGTTGGCTGTGTTTTTTAATGTTATTTATTGTTGCTGTCACTTGAGGTTTTATGGGTGTTCTGCGAAGATTGTGTTGGTTCCCTGTTTTTCACTCTAAGAAGGCAGTTTCGAGAGAAGAAGTGGTTGTTATTGCTTATGAATAATGGAAATAATGTCGATTTTTGGAAGTGGACTCGTTGAAACGATCTTAAGCAAGAGAGTTCCTTAGTAATATTGATGCTATTCTTGTGTCAAGTTAGCTTCTCATGGGTTGGGTGTTGAGTGAAACAAGTTTGGAGGATCCTACCCGTGGCTTATTGCTTGTGAATTTCTTCTTACTTCTCAACAGTGATTTGAAATTAGTTAACCTTAATGTCTTATCATTGAGCTGAATCAGTGGGAGTTATTAAAGCTCGAATTTCCCGTATGAAGTTCTAAAGCGTTTTCTTGCTTCTGTGCAGTTCTTTTGGTCTTTGAGAATTCTGATTGGATGCCCTTTGCATAGTGTTCTGCAAGTGCATGCTGAGTTATTGGCTGTGGGTAGTTGATAGAGTGAATTCAAGCTTCTTTTGGAGGAATGATTGTTTCAGCTCTTTTAACTTCCGTTGGGATCAATCTTGGCCTTTGTTTTTTGTTTTTTACTCTCTATTCCATATTAAGGAAGCAGCCAGGTAATATCAATGTCTATGCACCACGTTTGGTTGCTGAAGGAAAATCAGAACAGAGAGGTCAATTCAACTTGGAAAGTTTAATACCAACTGCTGGTTGGGTCAGAAACGCATGGCAGCCCTCCGAAGAAGAACTCTTGCCAATCTTGGGCCTAGATGCTGTGGTCTTCATGCGTACTTTTATCTTCAGGTAACTGAGGTTTTATATTTTTGCGCTGCTAATTTGAAAATTGCTAATTGTATATGGGATTGACGTGTAAAGTTAACTAAACCTCTTGGTTGTTTTGATTCATTCTGTTTAATTATTGTTCTGATGAGATTGTGCTACTTTGTTTATGCACACTTGCAAGCATATTTACATGATGCTGTTCTTAACTTCTAGAGCCTTTCAGTAGCCTTGGGGCAGATGAATTTCCAGTCTCATTCTTTAGAAGGACGTGTTAATCTTAGGTGGTGTTGAATGGATTTCTTTTTTAACTTACTATGATATATTCACGCCTTCACTCTCCGCCATAATTCTTCCACCTTGGTCTCCACTACGCTGCTCTTGCTACCTACAGTATCCCTACTTCTAGCGCCTTTGCGAGGATTTCTGCCTTTGAAATGTTCATGTCATCATTCATTCCCAACCATACTGTATCCAGCCTGTATATTTCTCTGTTGTTATTTAGTGTATTGGACTAGAAATACTTAAAGCAAGCACCTGCAGGCCCGAGGCCAGCCTTCTTTCTCTTCTGAACATTATTTGCCTGGAAATCCTTGATAAAGGAAGATAGAGAACAACAGTAGAGCCACGTATCTGCTATCAGATTCCATAGTGCCCGGTTGGAGTCTATGCATAAGTCCCTTTTAGGAGACCTGATCGAACCAACCAAATTGTGGCTTGCTCTACCCATTTATGAGTGTGGAAGTTCTTCAGGTTAGTCTTAAGTCAATTACTGTCATAAGATTGCATATCAATCACTATTTCCTACTCCAGAAACATGTGTTGTGCGCTTCTCAATCTTTTGATTACTAGTATCTCTCTGATAATAACACTGGGATGAAACTGGTGTTTGGCACAAGCTTGGAGAGGCAAGGGCAATCCCAATGGCATAGTGTCCAATTGCCATTAAATTAAACAAAAAAAGCAAGAAGAAACCAACTAAGCGCTTTTGCTTAGAGAGAAAAAAAGAAGAAAAAGAAAAAGGAGGACCTTTCTATCCTGATTTGTATGTGTCAATGCCGTAGGAGCTCCTGCATAACCAATATTGTATCTTTAGTTTATTTGTGGATTTTGGTATTGTCCTCTTTGTTTTTGAACATAATGCTAACTTATTTTTACATTTCCATCTGTGCAAAGCAGCATTCCTATTTTTACCCTTTTTCACTGTGTCAAACTACCAGTTTCCATATGGCTCTTAAATTTCCTATTCTCAGCATCCCCTTCAATTAGTCTATCGACATGTTGTGTTTGTGATTTTTTGTTATTGATCTTCATTTCTTTCTAATCTTAGTTTACATAATATCTTCAGCTGATCAATGTCTTTTTGCTTTATGTAGTTTGAAAGTTTTTACTGTTGGTGGGATTATTGGGATCTTCGTCCTTCTTCCAATTAATTTTCTGGGAGATCAACTAAGTTATGATATCTCTGACTTGCCAAGCAAGTCTTTGGACTCATTCAGTATTTCAAATGTTAATGATGGTTCAAACAGGTGCGTATCAGCTGGTTAGATAAACATAATGTACTTCTTGACAGGGCAGATCCGTGCTGTGATAACTACAGCGTATCTTGACATGAAGTGGCAACAGAACATTTTCTGGTTATTTCTCATATTTTCCTGTTTCTAATGATGTAATGTATAGCACCATATCGTTTTCCCACTATTTTTCTGGGTGTCTGTTTTCCATTTTAGATGATTCCATTTCTATCTGTTTCGGAATGTTTACCTCAGAGTGGATACATAAAAGACAAAATTATAGGGAAAATAGTAATCCATGTTTTTGATGTACCATTCATACTGAAAACATAGTCAGATGGTTCTTTCACTCCCTTTCCTGGGCTATGTCTCATTGTGATATTTTTTGGACTCGGATGCCCAGTTGTTGAGTTATCCTTCCTTGTCTACTTTGGTGAAGATCGCACATGATAAATAATACTGAAGCAAAAGCCGCAGAGGGTTGAAACCCTTTTTTCTTTTTTCTTTTTTGTTCCAAGTGTGGGATGTTTCTGGAATTTGGGGTGGTGTGGTGGAGATGTTCATCTAGCTCATACACATGATACTTTTTATTGCATCTATGGCTGAGTATGGGTTCTGCAATTGTAAGTTCAAGGAAGGGAGCACTAGGAATCTAATTTCCTGTCTTTTCAAAGAATCCCAAATTTAATTCTTTTTTATGTCCAGACCACCAACTCTCTTGTATCTGTTTTCTCCATCAGGTGCTTTCTAAATTATTTGCTTACCGTTAGGCTGCGCTAGAGTTGTTTTGGTTGTATTTAATAGAAGCACAAGAAATGCTTGTATTGCACATGTCCTTTCGTAGACTGACTCCAACTTTATATGTTGGCATTGCCAATAAAAGTTTTAGATGTATGGCACAATCGTTGATGAGTTTTTCATTTCCACTGTTGATAATGAATTGGTCTAAATTATCTATTCTTCATAACGGGCTAGTAGTTTTCCTTGCCATATATCCTTTTTATTTTTACCTTGAGTACTCCATTATGAGGTGTATACTTAGTCTCTTCAATGTCTTTAACTGTCTCAAAACTTTCCATTTGGTATTTTCCTGGTGCAGCTTTGTACTTATTTGTAGAAATGCCTCACGTTAAAATTTTAATTCGAGTAGTAGCTTTCATAACTATATGAATTATATTATATTTCCAAGTAAGCATTTAGCTTAGCTATGCTGAGGAACCCTGATTTGTGGTGTTGCCCTTTCTCAAGGTTATGGATTCACTTTTGTGCTGCCTATGTTTTCACAGGAGTTGTCTGCTATCTTCTTTATTCTGTAAGTGATATATCATTCAAACCTGTTTGACTAATGACATTACACATTGCTTGATTGAAAAAAGGGGGAAACAGGAAATCTGAACTTGTTGATTTATTATCTGCAGGAGTACAGAAATATTTCAGCAAAAAGAGTTGCATACTTTTATGCATCCAAATCTCAACCTCATCAATTTACGATATTAGTTCGTGGTGTCCCTGTCCCACCTGGGAGTACCTGCAGTGAAACTGTTGATAGCTTCTTTATAGAGAATCACCCTTCTACTTACCTTTCACATTCAGTAGTTCGTCGAACTAGCAGACTTCATGGTCTTATAGTAAGTGTCCTTGTTAAGTTTTGATTGACCCTGTCTTTTTTCTTTACAGTGGTTGAAATTCATCATCAGAGTTCAACCTTTTGCTTTGTGTACAACAGGATGTATTCTCAGTTGTTTGTGAATCTTTTGACACATTGGAGTAACATACTATTTACGTATTCACATTTATGTACTTTTTATTATGTATAAGTAAATCCCATAGGGCTTATCTTTATCAGATTTGATTGTTTACCTAGAAATATTGTTCTAATTTTGCATCACAAGATGCTTAAGTCAAATTTAAAATAAAATATGTTGTACCTTTTTCTCTACATTAAGTGCTTGAAATGGCTGTTTTCAATTGCCATTCTCAACAGTAAATCCTCTTCAATCAAGGTCTTGGCTATTACGAGTGCTGTGGGTTTGCCCTTATTTGCTTTTAGATTTAATAGTTGTTATTTCATAGATATTCCTGAAAATCAGTGACATACTCTGATGAGAGACTTAAGGGAAAAAGAATATATAAAACGAGCACATTTTACATGGACTTATATTCTTTTTGCAACTGTGCATTAGATGACTTTTTATATATTGTCTTATCAGAATCAAATATTTGCAGTTTGTTTGAAAAGGAAAAGGAAATATATATTTTTTAAGTTTACGGAAAAATGATTGCAATTTCTTATAATTAATATGAATTCTTGTGATATGTATTCTGAAGCAGTGAAGATAAATTACCATTGGCATATTTCAGAATGTTGTTCGTGATATATGTTTTTGTACAATCATATGCCTTTCTCTCTCTCTCTTTTTATTTTTTTTACCTCCTCCTCCTTCTTCTTGTCTTCTTAGAAGGGGTAAAGACATTGCAAGGTTAAGGACTTCACCATTCTGGGTTTACGTTATACGTTTTCTTTTTTAAATAATTAATTGTGATATCATTCTTCTTGAGCTTTAACAATCATATGCTAATTTGTAGAGTGATATAGAGAAGCTCTATAAAAGGCTCGGCCAGTTGAAACTGAAGAATGAAAGGCTTACGCGTAATGGCTTTTTGGGACTTTTTGGACGCAAAGTTGACCTTTTAGATCAATGTGAAAAGAAGTTGGAAGATTTACAAGACAATGTGAGATTAGAACAATCTTCATTGGCAAGAAAGGTAGAGCTATTCAAGATAATTGCTGATGAAAGGAATAATATCCTACGAAAGTTATTTCCACGTTTGAATAATAGAGCTTTCATATGTGTTGAATTTTACACTTCTTATCACATGCTAACTTTAGGACATACTTTCTGTATCCTTCAAAAGGTTACTTCTAATGAAGATTAATATCAAGATGATATCTGATACAGTGGATTTTTCCTTTTTCCTTTTCAATTTTAATAGGAAGTCCATGCTGCCTTTGTGTCATTCAAGTCACGGTTTGGTGCTGCCGTAGCTTTACACATCCAGCAAGGAGTAAATCCCACAGAGTGGGTTACTGACCAAGCTCCTGAACCTCAAGATGTTCACTGGGCTTTCTTTTCTGCCTCGTACATAAAAAGATGGATCGGCAAGCTTGTGGTGTTTATTGCATGCGCTGCTCTTACAATTCTATTTCTTATTCCAGTTGTAATAGTGCAAGGTCTTACTCATCTTGATCAGTTAGAGTACTGGTTCCCTTTCCTGAAAGGCATACTAACTCTGTAAGTGGTAATCTTGCTTTATTAATGATGGAATCTTATTCTTCCAAAGTTAAAGTATGTCAAGTGAGTTTTTGCAGGAATTGGGTTTTTCAAAGAGGTGATAGAAGAATCTGCATTGTGTTTTTTTGCAGAACCTTTGTCAGTGAAGTAATAACCGGATATCTTCCCAGTCTCATTCTCCAGATGTTCTTATCCTTTGTGCCACCCATCATGATAATGTTTTCCTCTATGCAAGGAAATATCTCCATCAGTCAAATAGAGAAAAGTGCGTGTATCAAAATGTTGTGGTTTACGATATGGAACATTTTCTTTGCAAATGTACTATCAGGATCAGCACTCTACCAGGTTAACATCTTCCTTGAGCCCAAAAAGATTCCCAGTGTACTAGCCGCTGCTGTTCCAGGACAGGTAAGTAGTTATTTCCATTGAGGTTTGAAGTTTTAGAAAATTTATCATAAGATTAGTTTCTTTTGTGAATGAGTATTGAATTCAGTTCGTGGAGGTGTTCCTTGTGTGGCAAAGTCATATCATTACCGCTTGAAGTTGTGGTGTAAATGCCCAATTCTCAAACTGCATGTTGCTATGCAATCTTTTCCAAAAGTAAGGGGTTATAGTCTGGTGCAGAGGCAATTGTTAAGAATTTCAAGCCCAAATATGCAAGTTTTAGTGGAGAAGACTTTCAGGTTGTTTGACCTCAAAGGTTGAAACTTCACCCATTGGACTAATTCAAAACTTGGCAGTTCCAACCAACTATAGTGGCTGCTTAGCCCTTTTCCAATTGTAAACCATTCTTAATAGCTTGAAATAGAGTGAAACTGAGGAAAATTTGCAAGGGAACAAATTGGCTAGGTCAGTGACTCTTTGATTTGGTTTAATGTGACAGTCATTTAATGATTTAGAAAACCTGACGCATTTCTTTCATCCATGTGTTAAAAAATTTCAAAAAGTTGTAAGTACTTTTGTTAACACGTGGACCTTGGCAGGTCCAAAATGTGATAATGGCCAATTAGCTCTTTTCCAAATCTAACCCATTCTTAATAGCTTCTAATAAGAGTGGAGCTGAGAAAAATTTGGAAGGGAACAAAATGATGGCTGGGGCAGTGACACTTTGATTTGGTTTAAGGTGACCGTCATTAAGTGATCTGCAAAACCCGACACATTGTTTTTCATCCATGTGTTAAAAAAATTTCAAGCACCTTTTTCAACATTGCCTATGCTAAGTTGAGAGCCCTTTATGCATGCTCGAGTACTCAAGTTTGTAATAATGTATCTGCGGAGGAAACGTATCTAATAGTCAGATTTTCCGTGCACCATAGGGTATGCACATTTTGGATCAGCTTCACTCTGTAGGATCTTCTCCTTTTCCTCATCTTTTTTATTACTATTACTATTATTTTTTATTTTTTATTTTTATTTTAATAATAATTTTTTAAAATAATTTTTATTAATATGGGTAGTGGGTTTATGCTGGTTATCTTCTCGGAGAAAACAATGAATGTGAAAATAATCTGCAATTAGTTGGCATTAACTTGTACAATCTTCAAGAAACAATATCTTGTTTACTTTAAATCTTGTCTTAATTGTTGAAACCTTTTCTTAAAATTGTAATTGATGATAGAAAGTTGAATTGTTTTTACCTTCATGCAGGCATCATTCTTTATTGCCTATGTTGTGACATCTGGATGGACCAGTTTATCATCAGAACTCTTTCGATTGATTCCCCTTTTGTGCAGTTTCTTCAAAAGGCTATTTGCAGGACAAGCTGGTAATGAACATGAGGTTCCGTCAATTCCATACCACAGTGAAATTCCCAGGATTCTCTTCTTTGGACTTCTTGGGATAACATATTTCTTCCTCGCTCCTCTAATTCTGCCATTTCTCTTGGTTTACTACTGTATGGGATACATCATCTACCGCAACCAGGTTGGTGTAATATCTTCGTTTTTCATATTTTTAACTCACTCCTAGCTTGTGAACCTCACTTACCCATATTGTTCTCTTATTTACCCAGAACCAAAACAAATAAAGCTTCATCTCTCATAACTGAAGAAAGAGAAAAAAAAAAAAAAGAGAGAGAGAGAAGAAAAGAAAAAGAAACATAAATTTTTGCATGCACCTGTCAAGATGTTACCTTAATTTCCCAATCTTCTTCATGCCCAAACAAATCTAAGTCGTAATCCGGTTATCCAAGGCCCCAACTAATGAAATGCGTTGGGTTATAGTTGATTCTAATTAACTTGTTTGGCCTCAAATAACAAACAATTTTTCTCCTAGGCAATTCTAGAACATGTGTAATTTGAGGTGGATATGGGAGAGAAGCCAAACAGAAAAAGAAAATAACACTGGTTTCAATCCTCCCCACTCACTTCAAGCAAGAGAGAGGGGAGGAGGAGCAATGATATTTGTTAGCTTATACAAGAAAAGTTGGAATGAATTGTTGAACCTTTTATGGGATCCATACATAAGTGTGTTATCCGTCCTTACCCTTCTTTGGGTCACTTACTTTTTATTCCTTATTCCATTTAAAAAGTTACAATTTTGGTGCTTGAAGAGGGATATTGTTATCTTCCAACGTTTTTAACCTACTTTTTGTTAACAATATCTACTGACATTTTGTGCAGCTATTGAATGTATATGCACCAAAGTATCAAACTGCTGGAAAGTTTTGGCCTTTAGTGCACTATTCAACAATTTTTTCTTTGGTGCTGATGCACATTATTGCCATCGGAATATTTGGGCTTAAGGAGCTTCCTTTAGCTTCCAGTTTGATGGTTCCTCTCCCAATTCTCACGCTTCTTTTCAATGACTATTGCCAGAAACGGTTTTTACCGATCTTCAAAGCTTATCCTTCGGAGGTACAGACAGACAAATTATTATAATTTACGTATTTCTTTTCCTGATTCCCCTGTTGAAATGTTGTGGCTAGTATGTCATGTATAATTTGTCCGCTCGTTCTTTGTCTACTATAATTTGTTTGTTGTTCTCTTACACTCTTTGTAATAGTTACCACTTTGTTACATATCTGATTCCCTTGGATATTGTCATGTTTTCTTATATCTTTAAATGTATCTTCTTACTTGGTGGTTCCAATATGTTTTTGTTCAGCTATTATCCCTGGTTCATTTACATTACTATCACCCAGAATGCTCCCTCTTGTTGGCCTTTGGCCAATCGTGCTTTTTGCAAATGATGTTCTAGATGCTTATATATATATATATATATATTTTGATTCTCCTCTGTACTTCCTCTGCTCTTCACTTTGTACATGATTCTCATTTCTTTGCACCAGTGTATTGGTATCTTATTAATTTTAGTGGCGCCCGCGCTAAATCCATGAGAACTTTGCCGCTTAGTATCTTATACAACTACAACATCTAACCTTTTTATTAGCCTTTTGTCCATGCATATTCTGAGCTGTGATTACTGAAGCAGGCAAAACTGCTGTTCCCATCTGGAATTGCTTTATAAATGTCACATCACTTACAGCATGAAAACCTGCCTAAGAATAAACAAAAACAGAAGATCATTTTTACACCAGTATACTATCAAGTTATGTACTGGTTTATGGCCTTTTAGTTCCAACAACTTTTCTGTTCTATTTTTTTTTTGTTTTTCTTTGCAATTATTTTTTGTTATGCATAATTTTGATGCATCATCAGAAATGATCTAATATAGTTTCTTGTGCAGTGTTTGGTAAAGAAAGATAGAGAGGACTTGAATGATCCTACCATGGCCGAATTCTATGATAGATTAGTCACTGCCTATAAAGATCCGGCCCTAACTTCAACGCAATACACCGGCAGCACAGATGGGCAAAGCTCTCCCCTTCTTCGCGCTGCTGAAGTCTGATGTCGCGAGTGTCTTATGTTATCAGCCTGAAAGTGAAGATTGTCTCCTTGTATTGAGTTTGTGATCATTGTTCATAGATTATGTGAGCTTGTGTGGCATTCCTTTTGTAAAAAGTACTAACGTGTCTGTAATCACAGGTCTTGTTATGAAGTAGGGGTTGGTTGTGCTCAGCCTTTCTTGTGTGGCTGCATTTTGGGTATGTGGGAATATAGCCAAGTTCTTATTTTAAGAGATGAAGACAGGAAAAAGAAGGGAAAAGGAGATGAAAAGCTACTGAAATTATTCTTATGATGATTGAATACATGGGAATGGCCTTCAAACTAGGGAACTACTTGTTTTAAAATACTGCCAATTTTTTTTTTGTAATAATAAAAAAAAAGAGATCGGGAGGTATGGAAACATATGCTTGATGGATTTAGGGAAGAAATGAGACACTGAACAAAATTCTTCTATCTCAACTAGTCAAGACTTTCATTTTCTCATAATCAAGAGAAATTATAGTCACAAACTAATACAACTATTTATAATACCAAGATATAAGTTATAATCTTTGGCACTTTAAAATTGATTAACACCCAAGCACCAGTTGTCAGAGAATTTGAACTTATTAGTTATAATGAAGTCAAAAGACCATTAAATAGGTTTGCTTTGGTACTAGTCGAAGCTTGTGCTAGTTTTCCTTTATTTATTTCAGATTAAGGGAGTTTGAAGGTATAAGGGTGTTAAACTTAGGACTTAAGTCCAGTTAATCATTGGGTTCCTGACTTGTGCTAGCTTTGCCATATGGTATTATGTAGAATATGCAGAGTTTGTTAAGAGGTGTGTGAATAAAAAGGGCTCTTGAGGTCGGTTTCTTTTCTTATTTGATAGTTTTTCCTTGATTCTTTGAGAACTACAATCACGGAGCATGGTAATGATTTACTTTAACATCACGTGAAGCTAGCATTATCTTTACAATCATACATCCGGCATATTTGCTTTAACATCATCTTTGCATATCTTTGCTAGAATTCGTGAAAGACTCGTATAAGGTCCAATAATGTAGTATTATGTAATTGTTATTCTTTGCATATCTTTGCTAGAATTCGTGAAAGACTCGGATAAGTTCCAATAATGTAGTATTATGTAATTGTTATGAATAAAGAATAAGTACGTACCATAAAGCAAGACTGATATCAAGGCCAAGATTTCCAAAAGGATAGTTGTGGTGTCCCATCCTCCTAGCTCAAGGGTTTCACACTATGTTCTAACTCTATTTCCTTTCTTTCTCAAAGCTTCAATTGCTTGCCATGGTCTCCTCGTCAATGCATATCACATGAAGTTTGCACATCTTCTAAATAATACATCCAACCTGTTTGGTTTAGCATACCTTTTCATCTCTCCTTGCATTTACTGTTTATTCGTTTGTGTATCACAAACAAGGACAAAAATGATAAGGTGGTGCCCAACCCTAAGACTCGAGGTTACCTTTCTCAAAGTCTAGATTAGATATGTCGGCTTTGCACGGTCTTTCCTTAGCATTCAAGTGAACAGAAACAATAATTTTTGTACAAACGAATTTTCAAATTATTTCTTCATCTTTTGGTAGGAAATGAGGTTTTTTTTTTTTTTTTAAACTTCTAGTACACATACTTAGTATATTACAAATACTCAAGATGGAGAATAATTGGAGTACAAGGGATAGATGATTGGCATAACGCATTAGCCAACTTGTATGCTGTTCTTGTTATTAACCATCTCCTGGATCCCATTCTTTTGATGGCAACTTCAAGTATAACTCCATGATTTCAAAGTGGTGAAGAATCATTATGAAGAAAGCACTAGTACGAAACATAAACTAAGATTGGTTTCAAAGAAAGATTTTCAAAAGCATAGACATGGGGTCCCACCCTCCCTGCCCAAGAGTTTCACACTCTATTCTATCTACCATGTCCTTTGTTTTCTTTCATGTAGTCTACCGGCATTAACCTTTTATTCACAGATGCTCATCACTAATGCAAGCAGCATCACGTGGAGCTTGCATTATCTTTACAATGATGCATTCGACATATTTGCTTTAACATCACTTTCACACATCTTTGTTGAAATTTGTGATAGACTTGAATGAGCTCCAATAATGTAGTATCACATAATTGTTATGACGAAAGCACAAGTACATATTATAAACCAAGATTGGCATCAAGGCCAATATTTCTAAAAGTATAGTCCCTTTTAGCTCAAGGGTTTCGCACTTTGCTTTTTCTTTTTCTTTTTTCTTTTAATTTCATGTGGCCCATCACCATTAAACTTAATAATGCAATTGCATGCTTTTTCATCTCTTCTTTTTTTTCTTTCATGTTGCCTTGCTTGCATTTATTGTTTATTCATTTATATATCATAAAAAGGGACAAAAATAATAAGGTGGTGCTCAATATTAAGACTTGAGGTTATCTTTCTTAAAGTGTAGATTGGAGATAGTGCGCTTTGCTCGATTTTCCTTAGCATCCAAGAGAATAGAAAAAATAGTTTCTGTATAAATGAATTTTGAAATTATTTGTCTTTTCGTAGGACCTTCAAATAGAAGCTATCAGATGTTCTTCTCGAAGTTGAAGCCAGTTTAGCTGGAGCCACACAGGACTTTACTTCGTACAGTTCTTCTACACAGCAGCAACGGTCCATGGAAAACTCCAAACCATCTTAACTTGTTTACAACTTAAGTATAAAAGCAAAGAAAAGAAAGAAAACCAACACATTTTAATGATATTCAATTAAATGAAGATGTGAAGAGGCCTCATCACGTGATCTCTTTTTTGAGTCGTCTACCAGTCAATTGTAGGCCTTCTTGCTTTTTCCTTCTTATTTATCAAAAATATAGTTTCTTTCAAAGGTAACTTTTGCTTTCCACACCACTCAAACATTGCCCGTTCCTATAGTGGATATGACCGAATAAACAAAGGCCAAACTCAAAATATACACACATAGAAACAGGCACGTTCACACGTGTGACGACCTAACACAAATTCATTCTTAAATTGGCTATATATAGGAGTGGAGGAGGAAGTGTTTGCACATCCAAACGCCAACATGAGGAACACTTTTATCATTTGCTTTCTCTTGGCCTTGATGCTTTTCTCGTCCCCTCCCATTATTGCTCGAGAATTAGCTGAAGCTGGTGAGAGCGCAAATTATAATTTACTTCCATACTAGTCCTTCTTGTCTCTGCCATGCATATGTAGTATAGTAAGCCATTCAAAGGCATGCCGTACAGTAATTCATTATGCTAGTTTATAACTCCAGTTATTGATTCAAATCAAATTTTTGGAATTTTTTTCCCAAAGTGTTCATTCTTTGTGAAATTTTGGTTGAATTGTTTCACGTTATACACAACTCTACATATGTATCCCAGCTTTGAGAGGAATATATCAAGAATTAAAATAAATATTATTACAATGAATTGACAAACCATTACATCTATGAAATAAAATAGATGAATAGATATATAGATGCATATATCCATACATATCCACATATAATATATTATTGTTATATGAGAAAAGAATTCAAAAGTGTCTAATGCTTACAAAAATATACACTACTTGTCATAGCCTTGCACTCTCAACAGATATTAGATAAATTACGTAAATTTATTAGAGAATAAATGCTTTTCTGAGATAATACTTTGAAACATCTTATGAAATATACGTCATCAGATTCATAATCTAAAATATAAATCAGTCTCTGCAATTTTATTCCTGAACACAGAAATGATGTTGACAATTTGATGCAGGCGGCACCGGCAAACGTAACAAACCCGCCTGTGGACAAAAAGGAAAATCATACAACTGTGGGAATCCAAAGAAGGGAGGAAAGTGTAATGGCCCATATTGCCGCCCCCCTGAAGGCCCTTGAATAAGTCATGCTGTTGTCAAGGGAAAGCATGAATGAATAGAAAGGTATAAGTATTGGTAGGATGGCTGAGAATAAACTGGTTTGGTTTGACACAGGGGTCGCGCCTTGTGCTAGCTTTGCAGTGTGGTAATATGTAGAATATGCAGTATGTTATGACGTGTGTGAAAAAGAAAAGCTGACTTAGGTCCGTTTGACTTCTTGTTTGATTTGTGTTCCTTGAACCTTCAAGAACTACAATTATGGAGCGTGGTAATGATTTTTTGAGTTGCTGAAATTATTTCCCATTACATAGTTGGAATGTATGGCCGATAACTTGAAACAATTTGACAAGAATTATGAAAATGGATTTCAAAATACTTACAAAGGAAACTATAATCCAAAAGAAAATGGGTTCCAAAAAGGGAGAAGAAGATACGAAATAATATTGTAGTGAGTTCATATGAGCATTATTGCAAAAGAGGGGAGGAGGACCTTTACTTTATTCTTTGACTAGCAAGAATAAAAATGCAAACAATTTATCCTAAAATTTTTAAATTTAGACATTTGAAAAGCACTTGATACGTTTTAGTATTCATGATCCATTTTTTTTCCTCCGTTTCTCTCTCTTGTCAGGTTAGAATAGTTATGTTTTTCTATGTATTATTTAACTCCAAATTTCAATGCCAATGCGTTTAAGAAACACTTGTTGGTTAGTAAAGAATCGTCTACGTTATATATTTGACTCTGAAAAGAAAATGAAAGACCAAACACATAATACTGAAAAAAGAAAAAAAAAATAAAAAGAAAAAAGAAAAAAGAAAAAAGAAAAAAAAAGAAAAAAAGAAAAAAAAAAGAAAAAAAGAAAAAAAAATGAAAAAAGAGTTAAATCTATCCTTTCAAGGGTAGATTTACTGCTCAATTTAAGTAGCTGTGTGGGATCAGTATAAAGCTACAACATCCCTTGCACTCGTTTCAGCTACTTGAATTCTCTTAAATTAATTAACAGCAAAATAGCTTAGTAGTTAGCTATTGATTACCCATGACATAGGTTGGGTTCCACACCTCATATTCTTAAACCCACTTCGCCTAAAAAAGAAATAAAAAAAATAAAAGTTCTCTCAAATCAATTAAAACCTCAAATATTGGTTATTAGAGAGGTAGTATTATTATTTTCCATTTCATGTTTTTCCTTTTTGGTCCTTGCTGTGCTTATATTGGTCTTCTTCGACTTGCTAAGAGAGTCTGGCTTGTCTTTAATTTTAGTGTGCGGGCTAAAGCCATGAGTCAATTGAGAATTCAAGAAACTAGACCAACCTTATCAGAGAAGATAATTTGCCTCACTCGTCTTGAAAATGTATTGTGTTTTACTTGGAGGTTGAATTGGTCTACGGTTGGAAATCAATTCACTTCAAAGTCCACTTCTAATCCAATCTTTCTCTTCTTTCTTTTATCTTTTGGAAAAGATAATCCACGCTTTCTGCAAAGTAGATGTCACTTCCGGTCTATGTACCATGCAAACTTGTTTCAAAAATGGGTTTCAACAAATTAAGACATCTTTTTATAAGTGTTAAGAATAGTGTGGTTATTTCAAATTATTTAAATTTTACTTGAAAATCTTTAATAAAATGAAAATGTTGTCTTTACAAGTCATTTTTAAAGATAAAGTTAAAATTTTAATATAATATCAAAATTTAGGGTCAAAAAGCAACATTCCTTATGTAAGAAGCTCATGGCCGACATTGGCTATGATATGTTTTATTGAAAATTTTGTAGATAATCTCATATTGCTTAGATTATACTTGGAAATACTTTATAAAAAGAAAAAAAAAATTAACTCCTTACTATCTCATTTTATTTAGGAAATGGGTTTTTCTAACTTTCAATACACATACTTAGCATATTACAAATACTAAAAATCAAGAATAATTGGAGTACAAGGGACAGATGATAGGCATCATGCATTAGCAAATTGGAACGCCATTCTTGTTATTGACCATCTCCTTGATCTCGTTCTTTTGATGGTAACTTCAAATATAAATCCATGATTGGTTCAAAGTGGTGGGGAGAGAAAGCAAGACCACAATAAAGAGGCCTATAATTTTCCCAATTTATGAAATCTAAGTTGATGGTTTACTTTCAATTATATGTTACTCCACCTTCTTAAAACTTTGGCTACTTGACAAGAGTGTTGTTGTTAGTGCAATATTACATAAAGCTTGCATATATTCACAATGGTAAATCAAACTTATCTACTTTACCATAATCTTTACATGTCTTTACATGTCTTTACTTGAATAAAGATAAACTTAGGTAAGCTCGAATAGTGCAATATCATGTAATCATTAGCATATTACAAATACTAAAAATCAAGAATAATTGGAGTACAAGGGATAGATGATAGGCATCATGCATTAGCAAATTGGAATGCCATTCTTGTTATTGACCATCTCCTTGATCTCGTTCTTTTAATGGTAACTTCAAATATAAATCCATGATTGGTTCAAAGTGGTGGGGAGAGAAAGCAAGACCACAATAAAGAGGCCTATAATTTTCCCAATTTATGAAATCTAAGTTGATGGTTTACTTTCAATTATATGTTACTCCACCTTCATAAAACTTTGGCTACTTGACAAGAGTGTTGTTGTTAGTGCAATATTACATAAAGCTTGCATATATTCACAATGGTAAATCAAACTTATCTACTTTACCATAATCTTTACATGTCTTTACTTGAATAAAGATAAACTTAGGTAAGCTCGAATAGTGCAATCTCATGTAATCATTACGGAGAAAGCACTATCATAAAATATAAACTAAGATTGGTTTTGAGGGAAAAATTCCAAAGGTATGGACATGGTGTCCCACCTTCCTAGCTCAGGGGTTTCAAACTTTATTCTAGCTACCACATCCTTTGTTTTCTTTCGTGTAGTCTGTTAGCATTAACCTTTTACTTATCAGTACTTGTCACTAATGTAGAATCACTTGAATCTTGCATTATATTTACAATGATACATCCAAAATAATTTTTTCTTTTTTGACTAATATGTGAGTGTATTCATATTTATAATTTATTTGCATATTAGTCCTTTGTGTACTTTGCCATGCATATGTAGTATAGTGTACCATTCAAAGGCATGCCGTATATTAAATTATTATGCTAGTTTTATAACTCCACTTATTGATTGAATCAAGAGCTTAGAATTTGTTTTTGGAATGTGTTCATCCTCTGTGAAAATTTACTTGAATTGTTTCATGTTATGCAAACACTCTACACATGCATTATATAAATTTATAACATATATGAAATAAATAAATAAATAGATACATAGCTGAATACATCTATGCGTATCCACGGGTAAGATATAACTCATCTGTGAAAAAGATTCATAAGCACCTAATGCTTATAGAAATATGCACTTTGTACTTATCTTACCCTTGGACTCAACAAATATTAGATAAATTACGCAATTTATTCGAGAATAAATAATTTTGTTGAGACATGAGCAAGAATACTTTGGAACATCGTATGAAATATGTAGAAGCTCTATAAAAGGCTCGCCGAGTTGAAACTGAAGAATCAAAGGTTTACACGTAATGGCTTTTTGGGACATTTTGGACGCAAAGTTGACCTTTTAGATCAATGTGAAAAGAAGTTGGAAGATTTACAAGACAATGTGAGATTAGAACAATCTTCATTGGCAAGAAAGGTAGAGCTGTTCAAGATAATTGCTGATGAAAGGAATAATATCCTATGAAAGTTATTTCCACTTTTGAATAATAGAGCTTTCATATGTGTTGAATTTTACACTTCTGATCACATGCTAACTTGAGGACTGTATGCATTGAAATGCATACTTTCTGTATCCTTCAATAGGTGACTTCTAATCAAGATTAATATCAAGATGATATCTAACACAGTGGATTTTTCCTTTTTGCTTTCCAATTTTAATAGGAAGTCCATGCTGCCTTTGTGTCATTCAAGTCACGGCTTGGTGCTGCCGTAGCTTTACACATCCAACAAGGAGTAAATCCCACAGAGTGGGTTACTGACCAAGCTCCTGAACCTCAAGATGTTCACTGGGCTTTCTTTTCTGCTTCGTACATAAAAAGATGGATCGGCAAGCTTGTGGTGTTTATTGCATGTACTGCTCTTACAATTCTATTTCTCGTTCCAGTTGTAATAGTGCAAGGTCTTACTCATCTTGACCAGTTGGAGTACTGGTTCCCTTTCCTGAAAGGCATACTAACTCTGTAAGTGGTAATCTTGCTTTATTGATGATGGAATCTCATTCTTCCAAAGTTAAAGCATGTCAAGTGAGCTTTTGCAGGAATTGGGTTTTTCAAAGAGATGATAGAAGAATCTGCATTGTGTTTTTTTTTGCAAAACCTTCGTCAGTGAAGTAATAACCGGATATCTTCCCAGTCTCATTCTCGAGATGTTCCTATCCTTTGTGCCACCCATCAGATAATGTTTTCCTCCATGCAAGGAAATATCTCCATCAGTCAAATAGAGAAAAGTGAGTGTATCAAAATGTTGTGGTTTACGATATGGAACATTTTCTTTGCAAATGTACTATCAGGATCAGCAGTCTACCAGGTTAACATCTTCCTTGAGCCCGGAAAGATTCCCAGTGTACTAGCCGCTGCTGTTCCAGGACAGGTGAGTAGTTATTTCCATTGAGGTTTGATTTTTAGAAAATTTATCATAAGATATAGTTTCTTTTGTGAATGAGTATTGAATTCAGTTCGTGGAGGTTTTCCCTGTGTGGCAAAGTCATACCATTACCGCTTGAAGTTGTGTAAATGCCAAATTCTCAAACTGCATGTTGCTATGCAATCTTTTCCAAAAGTAAAGGGTTATATTCTGGTGCAGAGGCGATTCTTAAGAATTTCAAGCCCAAAATGCAAGTTTTAGTGGAGAGAACTTTCAGGTTGTTTGAAACCTCAAAGGTTGGAACTTTACCCATTGTACTAATTCAACATTTGGCAGGTCCAAACTACTATAGTGGCTGATTAGCCCTTTTCCAAATGTAATCCATTCTTAATAGCTTGTAATGAGAGTGAAACTGAGGAAAATTTGCAAGGGAACAAATTGGCTAGGGCGGTGACTCTTTGATTTGGTTTAATGTGATAGTCATTTAATGATTTGGAAAACCTGACGCATTTCTTTTATCCATGTGTTAAAAAATTTCAGAAAGTTTGAAGTACTTTTGTTAACACTTGGACCTTGGCAGATCCAAAATGTGATAATGGCCGATTAGCCCTTTTCCAAGTCTAACCCATTCTTAATAGCTTCTAATAAGAGTGGAACTGAGAAAAATTTTGAAGGGAACACAATGTGGCTAGGGCAGTGACACTTTGATTTGGTTTAAGGTGACCGTCATTAAATGATCTGCAAAACCCGACGCATTGTTTTTCATACATGTGTTAAAAAATTTCAAGTACCTTCTTCAACATTGCCTATGCTAAGTTGAGAGCCCTTTATGCATGTCCGAGTGCTCAAGTTTGTAATAATGTATCTCTGGAGGAAACGTATCTAATAGTCAGATTTTCCGTGCACCATAGGGTATGCACATTTGGGATCAGCTTCACTCTGTTGGATCTTCTCCTTTTCCTTATCATTTTTTTTTTGGATCAGACGCACATTTTAGCGTTCTAGATGCACATTTTGGATCAACACTTGGCAGGTCCAAACTACTATAGTGGCTGATTAGCCCTCTTCCAAATGTAACCCATTCTGTAACCCATTCTTAATACTAGATGCTCTGTACTTACCCTGCTCTTCACTTTGCACATGATTCTCATTTCTTTGCACCAGTGTATTGATATCTTATTAATTTTAGTGTCGCACTCGCTAAATCCATAAGAACTTCACCGCTTAGTATCTTATACAACAACTACACTATCTAATCTTTTATTAGCCTTTTGTCCATGCATGTTCTGAGCTGTGATTACTGAAGCAGGCAAAACTGAAGCTGTTCCCATCTGGAATTGCTTTATAAATGTCACATCTCATACAGCATGAAAACCTACCTAAGAATAAACAAAAACAGAAGGCCATTTTTACACCAGTATACTATCAAGTTATGTGCTGGTTTATGGCCTTTTAGTTCCAACAACTTTTCTGTTCTATTTTTTTTTCTTTGCAATTCTTTTTTGTTATGCATCATTTTGATGCATCATCAAACATGCTCTAAAATAGTGTCTTGTGCAGTGTTTGGTAGAAAGATAGAGAGGACGTGAATGATCGTACCATGGCCGAATTCTATGATAGCTTAGTCACTGCCTATAAAGATCCGGCCCTAACTTCAACGCAATACACCGGAAGCACAGATGGGCACAGCTCTCCCCTTCTTCATGCCGCTGAAGTTTGACGTCTCGAGTGTCTTATGGTATCAGCCTGAAAGTTAAGATTGTCTGATTGCATTGAGTTTGTGATCATTGTTCATAGATTATGTGAGCTTGTGTGGCATTCTCACTGTTGCATTCCTTTTGTAAAAAGTACTAACGTGTCTTTACTCACAGGTCTTGTTATAAATTTGGGGTTGGTTGTGCTCAATCTTTATTGTGTGGCTGCTTTTTGCTTATGTGGGAATGTAGCCAAGTACTTCTTTTAGGAGATGGAGAAAGGAGAAAAAAGTGAAAAGGAGAGGAAAAGCTACTGCAATTATTCTTTTGATTGATTGAATACTTAGGGATGGCCTTCAAACTAGGAAACTAGTTTTGAAATACTGCCAGAGGTTAAAATTAAAAAAAGAAAAGAAAAAGAGGTGAAGTATGAAAACATATGCTTGATGTATTCAGAAAAGAAATGAGACACTGAATAAAATTCTTTTATCTCAACTAGTTAGAATTTTCATTTTCTCATAGTTATGAGAAATTCCATACATAACCTAATAAAACAATTGATAATACCAAGATATGAGTTATAATCCTGAGTACTTAAATTGATTTACACCAAAGCATCATATTTGTTAGAGAATTTGTTTTTTGATGAATATATGAGTTTACTTATTGAAGAATATGAAAGTATAAAAACTTAGTGGTATAACTCAATATTACAATGCATTTAAGAGAAAATTGACTTTGAAATTCTCAAACTATGATATAATAAAATATTTGTTTGAAAAAATTTAATGTTTCTAAGTAGAGAATTTTTTTCTACTACTTTTTTTGATTTTAGTCAATAAAGTTAGTATTTCAAAAGTCTTATTTTGAAAACATCTATGGTTTTGTGCAAACCAAATATAATAGATATATGTTAAGGAAGAATTTTTAAGGAACTTCCTAACCAAATCTTTTCCTTTAGTTACTTTAATTATTTATTGTTGTTTAGAATTTCAATCCTTAATGTTCCTATGAAGGCCTTGTTGTACAAAAATATTTCACTAAATTTGCTTAGTCCAAGTATATTGAAAAAACAAGTGTGACTTGTTTTTAATTTAAGAACCATAGAAATTATATTATAGGTCAATTAAGGAGAGCAATTAATATATTATTTTTGTTGTAAGAAGTTTGTTCTTACACATGAGCTATTTAATGAAGTTATATTTGTTAATTCCACTTGATTATATCAAGTTATGCTATTCAACTTCAATATTAATTTGCCGCAATTTCTTGCATATCTCTTTACAATAAGGAGGTTTGAAAATTGTAAATGTTAGAGAATTTGAACTTATTAGTTGCAGTAAAGTCAAAAGACTATTAAATTAATTGAGATATTTAAAGAGCATAAATAAGTAGTGAGCTACATGAGTATTGGGATAAGGGTTGAGAATAAACAAGTTTAATTTGGCATTGATCGAAGCTTGTCTTAGCTTTGTCCTTTATTTTCCTTTCCTAGATAAAGTGAGTTTAAAGAAGTAGCATGTTGAACCTAAGACTTAGGTCTCGAAATGTTAGTAACTCAACTAAGGTCTTGAGCTGTTGGTTAACAATTGTAGAGTTACTGACTTCTTGACTTGTGCTAGCTTTGCCATATGGTATAATGTAGAGTACGCACATGATGTTGAGGGGAAAAAATATCAGCTAAATTTCTGTGTGGAAGCAAAAGCCAAGTCAATTGACAATGTGAGGAATGGTAGGCGCGAAACAAATATTGTTGATGTACCAATCCAAGAAGAATTTGCTACAATATTCCAAGTAACGATTTACATCTCTTGCTGGGATGGCACATAACTACCTAACTTTGTAAAGAAAATCAATTTCACTTGTCTAGGAACAACAATGCGATCTACTTGGAGTTTGAATAGATTCAGATTGGAAATAAACTCACTTCAAACTCCATTGCTAAGCTTCTTTGCTGTCCTTCCTTTTAATACTTTGGAAATTAAATCGTTGTCCTTTTCCACCAACTAAAGGTAACTTTCTTTTACCACATGAGCTTTGCATGTTCCACTTAAGGGTTTTAACAGAAAAAACAATCCTATCCCCCGTATACACACTTAGCGTATAAGAGAAATGATTGGCACAATCCAATCACCAACCTGAAGGCCATTCTTGTTATTTACCTTCTAGTGGATTCCTTCTTCTTAGGGATCTTTTGTTCTTTGATTGGCAAAAGCTGTGAGTCAATTGAAAAATCAAAATATATTAAGTATCAAACTAACATCATTGATGTAGTAATCCAAGTGGAATTTGCTACAATATTCTAGGTAGTGATTACATCTGTCCGCAAGGTGGAAGTTAATTATCCCAAGTTTACTGGAGAAGAAAATTTTCTTCACTCATCTTGAAAATATATTGTGACTCACTTGGAGGTTGAATACTAAGCCAATATCTCTTATTTCTTTTATCCTTTTGAAAACTAATCAACTTTTTCTACGAAGTAAATGTCATTTCTACTCTTTATACCATTCAAACTTTACTTGTTCCAAAGATGGGTTTTAACAAATTAACAAATCCTTTTACAATTGTTAAGAATAGCATGGTTATTTCATATTATTTAAATTTTGCTTGAAAATCATCTGTAAAATTAAAATTTTGTCTTTACAAGTTAATTTTAGAGTGAAAATTAAAATTTTAATATAGTATAAAAATTTAAGTTCAGAAAAAAGCAGTCCTTATGTAAGAAGGTCATAGCCCACATTGGTTATGATATCTTATATTAAGAATTCTGAAGAACATCCAACATTGAATGCCGTTTAAAGAGGAAATGAGTTTTTTTTTTTCTTAAATAACTTTTAGTACTCATACTTGGCATATTACAAATACTCAAAATGGAAAATAATTGGAGTACAAGGGATAGATGATCGACGTGATCGGCATAATGCATTAGCCAACTTGAATTCCTTTCTTGTTATTAACCGTCTCCATGATCTCGTTCTTTTGATGGCACCTTCAAGTATAACTCCATGATTGGTTCAAAGTGGTGAGAAGAGAAAGCAAGACCACAATAAAGAGGCCCATAATATTCCCAACTTATGATTTCAGCGTCAATGGTTTATATTGAATTGTATATAAGTGCATAATTGGACCAATTGGTCTATGTTATGGTTGCTTTTCTGTTACCATTTTTGTGGTTGCACCTAATGCTATTTATGATGGTCTATTTAATTTTCAGAATCTGCTCAAATGTTTTAGTAAACTTTCGTCTTTTGGCCACAATCATGTATTTAGTTTGGGCCGTTTATGTAGGTCTGCAAACCAGGTTTTTTTTTTTTTTTTTAAGGTTGAAAAGCTCACGAACAGCTCAACTATAAGTTTTTTCTTTTCTTCTTTTGTTCACTTTCTTAAAGGTTTGGCTGCTTGACAAGGGTGTTGTCATTAGTGCAATATCATGTGAAGCTTGCATATCTTCACAATGATAAATGAAACGTAATCCACTTTAACATAATCATTTCGTATCTTTATTGGAATTAAGATAAACTTTAACAAGTTCCAACAATGCAATCTCACATTATCATTATGAAGAAAGCAATTGTACAAAATATAGATTGGGATTGATTTCAAGGAAAGATTTTCAAAAGCACAGACATGGTGTCCCACCCTCCAAGCCCAAGGGTTTCACACTCTATTCTAACTACCATGTCCTTTGTTTTCTTTTATGTAGTCTTCCGCATTGACCTTTTACTCATAGATGTTCATAACTAATGCAAGCTGCATCACGTGAAGCTTGCATTATCTTTACAATAATGCATCCGACATATTTGCTTTAACATCACTTTCACTTATCTTTGTTGGAATTTGCGATAGACTTAATGAGCTCCAATAATGTAGTATCACGTAATCGTTATGACGAAAGCACAAATACGTACTGTAAAGATTCACACCAAGGCCAAGATTTCTAAAAGTCTAGTCATGGTGTCCCGCCTTTCCAGCTCAAGTGTTCCACATTTTGTTATAACTACCATTTTCGTTTTTTTTTTTTTTTTTTTAAATTTCATGTGGCTCACCACCATTAGACTCAATAATGCAGCTACATGCCTTTTCATCTCTTCTTTGTTTTCTTTTATGTTGCCTTCCTTGCATTTATTGTTTATTTATTTATATATCATAAAAAGGGACAAAAATGATAAGGTGGTGCTCATCTTTAAGACTTGAGGTTACCTTTCTTAAAGTCTAGATTGGAGATAGTGGGCTTTGCTCGATCTTTCCTTAGCATCTAAGAGAATAAAAAAGTAGTTATTTTACAAATGAATTTTCAAATTATTTCTTTGTCTTTTGGTAGGACCTTCAAATGGAAGCTATCAGATGTTCTTCTTGAAGTTGAAGCCAGTTTAGCTGGAGCCACACAAGACTTTACTTCGTACAGTTCTTCTACACAGCAGCAACGGTCCATGGAAATTTCCAAACCATCTCAACTTGTTTCCAAAGTAAGAATAAACGCAAATAAAAGAAAGAAGCCCAACACGTTGTAAGGATATTCAACGTAATTAGACGAAGATGTAAATAGGCCTCATCATGTGATCTTTTTAGTCGTCCCCCAGTCAATTGTAGGCCCTCTTGCTTTTTCCTTCTTATTTAACAAAAATATAGTTTCTTCACCACTCAAAGGTAACTAAACAAAAGCCAAGCCTCAAAACACGCAAACATAAAAACTGGCACGCTCACACGTGTCACGAGGAAACACAAATTCATTCTTGGATTGGCTATAAATAGGGGTGGAGGAGGGAAGTGTTTGCACATCCAAACGCCAACATGAAGAACACTTTTATCATTTGCTTTCTCTTGGCCTTGATGCTTTTCTCGTCCCCTCCCACTATTGCTCGAGAATTAGCTGAAGCTAGTGAGAGCGCTAATTATAATTTACTTGCATATTAGTCCTTTGTGTCTTTGCGATGCATATGTAGTATAGCAAACCATTCAAATGCATGCCATATATTAAATCATTATGCTAGTTTTATAACTCCACTTATTGATTGAATCAAAAGCTTGGAATTTGTTTTTGGAAAGTGTTCATCCTTTGTGAAAATTTCGTTGAATTGTTTCACGTTATACAAACACTCTAAATATGTATTATATAAATTTATATGCAATTACTTGTGAAGTAATTATATAAATTTACAACATATATGAAATAAAATAAATAAATAGATACAAAGCTGAATATATCTATGGGTATCCACAGATAAGATATAACTCATCTGTGAATGAGATTCATAAATACCTAATACTTACAAAAATATACACTGTTGTACTTATCTTAGCCTTGGACTCTCAACACATATTAGATAAATTACACAATTTATTCAAGAATAAATAATTTTGTTGAGACATGAGCAGGAATACTTTGGAACATCGTATGAAATATAGGCCACCAGATTCATAATCTAAATTATAAATCGGTTTATGCAATTTTATCCGTAATCACAGAAATGATGTTGACAATTTGATGCAGGTACTGGCCACACCGGGAAAGCCACTAATCCTGGTAAACCCGCCTGTGGAGAAAAATCACACACTGGCTGTCAGGCTCCAAAAGGGGGAAAAACGTGTGGTGGCGGCTATCGTCGTAACTGCCCCCCTGAAGGCCCTTGAATAAGTCATGCTGTTGTCAAGGGAAAGCATAAATGAATAGAAAGCCATAAGTATTGGGATAATGGCTAAGAAAAAACTGGTTTGGTTTGACACAGGGGTCGCGCCTTGTGCTAGCTTTGCAATGTGGTAATATGTAGAATTTGCAGTATGTTATGATGTGTATGAATAAGAAGGCCGAGTTATGTCGGTTTGCCTTTTTGTTTGATTTGTGTTCCTTGACCCTTCAACAACTACAATCATGGAGCATGGTAATGATTCTTTGAGTTGCTGAAATTATTTTCCATTACGTAGCTGGAATGTACGGGCGATAATAAGCTATCGTTGAAACAATTTGACGAGAATTGTGAAAGTGGATTTCAAAATACTTAAAAAGGAAACTATTATCCAAAAGAAAGTGGGTTGCGGAATGAAGAAAAATATATAAAATAATATTGTAGTGAATTCATACGAGTATCATTGCAGAAGAGGGGAGGAGGACCTTTACTTTATTCTTTGACTAACAAGAATAAAAATAGCTACATCAAGATGCTTTGGCCAAGTTGGAATCAATGCTGGTTGATCTCGAGACACCAAAATCCCTCGTTCCTTTTGCCTATTAAAGAAAAAGGGATAAAAATGCCAAAAATTTATATTAAAATTTATAAATTCAGACATTTGAAAAGCAATTTGTATTTTTTAGTATTCACTATCTTTTCTTTTTATTTTTTCCTCTCTTCTTCTCCTTCTCTTATTACGTTAGAGAAATTATGTTTCTGTATGTATCATATAACTCAAATTTTCAATGCCAATACGTTTCAGAAAAACTTGTGGGTGAGCAAAGACCAAACACATAATAAAAAGAACAGTTGAATCCATTTCATGTTTTTCCTCTTTGGTGCTTGGTTGTGCTTATATTGGTCTCCTGTGTCGCTAACAAAGTTTAGCTTATCTTTAATTTCAGTGTGCAAGCTAAAGCCATGAGACAATTGAGAACTCAAGAAATATTAAGCACAAAATTGATATCATCCATATATTAGCCCAAGTAGAGTTTGCTATGATATTCTAGGTAATACTTTATAGTTATCATAGGATGACATAACTATCCCAACTTTATGAGAGAGAAAAGTGAACTTCACTCGTCTTAAAGATATAATGTGATCCATTTGAAAGTTAAATATCTAGGGATGTGATTGAATAAAGAAAGCAAAACCGCACTTTTAAGTTTGGTTACTTGCCATGAGTGTCATTACTAATGCAACATTAGGTGATGCTTGTATATCTTAACAATGATGCATCTGACATATTTGCTTTAACATCACCTTCACTTATCTTTGCTAGAATTTGTGATAGTCTTAGATAAGCTCCAATAATGTAGTATCACATAATCATTATGATGAAAGCACAAGGTTGGTCTCAAGGCCAAGATTTCCAAAAGCATGGTCATGATATCCCACCCTCATAGCTCAAGGGTTTCTGATAATTCTATTTTTATAGAGTTATTTTACCTAATTTAAATAATAAATTCTCTAATGTTTGTGAGAAAATATTTGAATTCCTCTTTATTTACTTAAATTTGTCTTGTTTATGTAGCATAAGGAGGCATGAAGAAAAAGAACAAGCATGGAGAACCTGGTACTTATTATATGGCAGAAGATGGTCAAATTATCAAGGTGAAGGAAATCAAGATGGGCTTGGGCTTGGGCTTTGGATAATTGTTATTAGATTTTTATTGTTATTATTTTTTTAAATAATTAGAAAACCTAGTCCTATTAGGAGTCCAAAGCCTAATTAATATAAAAGTCTAAAACCCAATTGTATTGGGAATCCAAAACCCAATGCTATTAGGATAAGGAGAAAGTTCTAGATCCCATACCCTATATAAAGGAAGAGCCCTGCATAGAAGAGAGGGGGAAGCAAGAGAGAAAAGAAGTTGTCGCTGAAACCAAGGAGGAAATTGAGCACAACTCAAGAGAGAGGCCAAGAATTCAAGATTCAACTCAAGAGAGAGGCCAAGAATTCAAGATTTCTTGAAGAGAAGACAAAAAGGGTGACAGACTTCTTGTTCTTGGATTCAAGATGCCTTCTTTGTTTCTTATTATTGTTCTTCCTCATTATTTCATTATGTTCTAAACTTCTTTTGTTAGAGCGAAGATGTAGCCTAACTATGATGATGTGAATCCTATAAGTTTTTATGTTTTGCAAGATAGTTTATTTATGTGAGTTATATATTATTATGCTTAATACTTTTAAGTGATTGGCTACCACTTGAATGATTTGATGTGCATGTTAGAGACTGAAAGATAATAATATGCAATTGTTTCTTATAATATATAACCATGAATTAAATGTGGATAGACATATACCATGTTATTTGTGTGGCTTTTGGTAATAAGATGATCGAAAGATTTATTGTAAACTAGGAATATTCATAGATCCTAATGCATTTGGTTTGTTTTAGTTCACATATAGAGATATAGTGAATTAATGAACTAAATAGGTTTACTATACCTAGACATAGGATAATAAATAAATTAGGAAATTCCGCCATCACATAGATAATATCATTCTTGCAGGCATAAACTATGGAAATTCATATCTAGTAGTTATGGTGAAATCGGAAGCTCTAACATGTGTCTCATCTTGATTTTTCTTACTTGGATCCATTTTTAATTAGTATTGAGTTTTCGTTTTAGAAATTTTAAATTTTAATTCATCTTCAACAATATTTTGATTTGCTAGATAAATTTTAGGATTAATTCATCATTAGTACTTAATTAGTTCAGTATTCACCAATCTTCGTGGGACGATACTTTTCTCATCATTATATTACTTGTTCGACATGTTCACTTGCATCTAAAATTCACCTAACAAGTTTTTGGCGCCGTTGCCGGGGATTGGTTGTTTTACTACTCATTAATATTAATACCAAATAATTCTAAGTTTAATCTAGTTTTTATTTTCTTTTAAAAAAAAATGATTTTTTTTGTTTTGTTAGATTTTATTTTTGCTTTGCTTTATTATTGTTATTTTTACATTAAAAAAATTAATTAAAAAAATCAATCATTTTTTTTAGTTGCTACTTTTCAGGATTGTTACAGATGTGCATGACCCGTAGCCAAAGAGAACAACTTGTTAATCTTGACCCATAAATTGAACGCACAGTCAGAAAGCAACGAAAGGAGCTAAGAGAACAAAGAAGTGAAGCTACAAAAATGACAAAGAATGATGATCCACGCAAGATTCTAAAAGAATATGTTGCACCAACAGTTCAGGGTGCCACATCAAGCATCAAAAGGCTTGCAATTCAAGCAAACAACTTTGAAATCAAGCCCGCACTCATTCAGATGCTTCAAAATTCCATGCAATTTTATGGGCTACCAAATGATGATCCAAATGCTCACATTGATGCTTTTCTTGAAATCTGTGACATGATTAAATACAATGGGGTCACAGATGATGCTGTTAGATTAAGGCTATTCCCATTTTCTTTAAGAGACAAAGCTAAAAGTTGGCTTTCTTCTCTTCCTGCAGGATCAATTACAACATGGGATGATTTGGCTCAGAAATTTCTTAGTAAGTTCTTTCCTCCAGCAAAATCTGCAAAAATGCGTAACGATATTACCACTTTTATGCAAATGGAGAATGAATCATTATATGAAGCTTGGGAAAGATTCAAGGAGCTTTTAAGAAAATGTCCACAACATGGACTACCCAAATGGTTACAGGTACAAACTTTTTATAATGGGTCTAGTACAAATCTTCGTTTTATGCTTGATGCAGCTGCAGGAGGGGCTTTGAACAATAAGACACCAGAAGAAGCATATGATCTTTTGGAGGAAATGGCAAACAATAGTTATCAATGGCCTACTGAAAGGCTACCAGTAAGGAAAGCTAGTGGAATTCATGAAGTGGATGCTTTCACTGCAATTTATGCACAGTTTGATAAACTCAACAAGAAGATAGATAACTTGAATGCTCCAGTCATGAGGATTCAAAACATAGTATGTGATCATTGTGGTGGAGGACATGCGAGCATAGAGTGTCAGTTAGATAACACCTTTACTCAGGGTAGTGAAGATGCTAATTATGTTGGAAATTCAAGTAGGCCACAAAATAATCCATACTCCAACACTTACAATTCGGGATGGCGTAACCACCCAAATTTTTCATGAAGTAATTCTAATGCAATGAGGCCACCACCAGGGTTTAGGCAACCAGAAGAAAAGAAGCCTAATTTAGAGGAAATGGTTGCCAAGATGTTACAGAACAACGAAACAAGAATGCAAAACCAAGAAGCTTCAATTCGAAATTTAGAGGTGCAAATAGGTCAGTTGGCTAATATGATTTCTGGAAGACAACAAGGTTCCTTGCCTAGCAGCACAGAGAAGAATCCTATAGAAGATGCTAAGGCAATAAACCTAAGAAATGGCAAACAAGTGGGAAAAAATGACGTTGAGAAGGAAAGTGTCAAGGATAAGGAAGAAAATGTTAGCATGCAGCCTGAGGAGGCAACCAAGAGAACATTATTCCCTGATAATCCCAAGCCTTATGTGCCTCCAGTTCCATTTCCTCAAAGACTCCAACAACATAAAATAGATAAGCAGTTTTCTAAATTTCTTGATGTATTTAAAAAATTGCATATTAACATTCCTTTTGCAGATGCATTGGCTCAAATGCCCAGTTATGCAAAATTTCTTAAGGAGATATTGAAAAACAAAAGGAAGCTGGAAGAGTATGAAACCGTGAAGCTAACTGAAGAATGCTCAGCCATCTTACAAAACAAACTGCCTCCAAAATTAAAAGATCCAGGGAGTTTTACAATTTCTTGTACTATTGGAGATTCTCACTTTGATAAGGCATTATATGATTTAGAAGCCAATATTAATCTAATGCCTTTTTTTGTTTTCAGAAAATTAGGAATGGGTGAAGTGAAGCCAACCACAGTGTCCCTACAATTGGCTGATCGATCAATCAAATATCCAAGGGGCATTATTGAAGATGTATTGGTGAAAGTTGACAAATTTATCTTTCCTGCAGATTTTATAGTACTTGACATGGAGGAAGACCTTGAGGTACCACTTATCTTAGGTCGACCTTTTCTAGCAACAGGAAGAGCTCTAATTGATGTACAACAAGGGAAGTTAATCTTAAGAGTTCAAAATGATTTTGTTTCTTTTAATGTTTTTACTGCTATGAAACATCCTTCTGATGATAGTTCTTGCTTTAGGGTTGAGACAATTGATAAGTTTGTGAATAAGATCTTTCAGAAAAAGCTTTCAAGGATCCACTTGAAGCATGCTTGGTTCACCTAAAGAATGAAGAAATTGAAAGTGAAGAGATACAGGAGTATGCCAATCTCATGGAAGCAAATCCACCATATTCACAACAAAAGGCAACAAAGTTTGAGGAGTTGGGACAACACATGACAAAACCTAAGCCATCGATTGAAGAGCCTCCAACTCTTGAACTCAAGCCCTTACCTTCCCATTTGAAATATGTTTATTTAGATGAAGTTTCTACTTTGCCAGTAATCATATCTTCTTCTTTGACAAAATCAATGGAAGAGACACTACTTCGAGTGTTGAAAGAGCATAAGGGAGCAATTGGATGGAAAATAGCTGATATCAAGGGAATTAGTCCTTCACTCTGCATGCACAAGATTTTGATGGAAGAGCAGTACAAAGCTACTATTCAACCTCAAAGGCGATTGAATCCAAAGATGCAAGAAGTGGTGAAGGCTGAGGTAATCAAGTTACTTGATGTAGGGATCATTTATCCCATCTCAGACAGTCCTTGGGTAAGTCCTGTACAAGTTGTGCCAAAGAAAGGAGGTATGACTGTTCAAAGAAATGATAATAATGAACTGATTCCAACTAGGACAGTTACTGGATGGCGTGTGTGTATAGATTATAGAAAACTGAATGATGCCACGAGAAAAGATCATTTCCCTTTACCATTTATTGATCAAATGTTAGAAAGACTTGCAGGACATGAATTTTATTGCTTTCTTGATGGGTATTCAGGGTATAATCAAATTCACATTGCACTAGAAGATCAAGAGAAAACCACTTTCACTTGTCCTTATGGTACCTTTGCTTTTAGAAGAATGCCCTTTGGTCTTTGTAATGCACCAGTAACTTTTCAGAGATGCATGATGGCCATTTTTTCTGATATGGTTGAAAAATTTATTGAAATTTTCATGGATGATTTTTCTGTATTTGGCTCATCATTTGACATTTGTTTAAATAATTTAGCAAAAGTCTTACAAAGGTGTGAGGAGACTAAACTTGTGTTGAATTGGGAGAAGTGTCATTTTATGGTGCAGGAAGGAATAGTGCTTGGGCATAAGATATCCAAAAAAGGACTAGAGGTTGATCGAGCTAAAGTGGAGGTCATTACAAAATTGCCCCCACCAACATCAGTGAGACTTGTTAGAGGATTTTTAGGGCATGCAGGATTCTATAGGCGATTCATAAAAGATTTTTCTAAAATCACTAGACCTCTTTCAAGTTTGTTGGTTAAAGATGTGAAATATAACTTTTCTGATGAATGTTTGCAGGCTTTTAATACTTTAAAGAAAAAGTTAATATCAGTACCAATCATGGCAGTACCAGAATGGGACTTACCTTTTGAGCTAATGTGTGATGCTAGTGATTTTGCAGTAGGAGCTGTTCTGGGACAACGAAAGAATGGAGTTTTTCAGACCATCTACTATGCCAGTCGAACATTATCAGGTGCACAATTAAATTATTCAACAACAGAAAAAGAACTTTTGGCTGTAGTATTTGCTTTTGATAAATTCCGTTCTTATCTAATTGGTTCCAAAGTTATTGTTTATTCTGACCACTTAGCTCTTAAGTATCTACTTGAAAAGAAAGAATCAAAACCTAGGTTAATCAGGTGGATTCTCTTGCTACAAGAGTTTGATTTGGAGATCAAGGATAAGAAAGGGACCGAGAATCTAGTTGCAGATCATTTGTCCAGAATTCCCAATCTGAAGGAAGAAGCTCAACCAATTATGGAAGAATTTCCTGATGAAAACATTTTTGCACTCCAATCCATCCAAATTCCCTGGTATGCTGATTTTGTCAATTATTTGGTAAGTAATGTTCTTCCTCCTGAAATGTCATATCAACAAAGAAAAAAAATTCTTTTTTGACCTCAAACATTATTTTTGGGAAGAGCCTTTCTTGTTTAAAGTATGTGTAGACCAGGTTATAAGGAGATGTGTTCCTGAGGAAGAGATGGCTAGTATCCTACACCATTGTCATGCTAGAGAGGCTGGTGGTCATTTTGGTGCCACCAGAACTGCAGCTAAGGTTTTACAGTCTGGATTGTATTTAGTTAACATGCAGAAGACTACCCTTGATCTTCTCCCTCCTTGAATAATAACTTTAAAGATAGTTTGGCTGAAAACTATAAAACAAGCGCTTCTTGGGAGGCAACCCAAACATTGTGTTCATTTTGTTGTTGGAAGTTTTGTCACCACCATCTCCTCAAAGCTCTATGTGGATATGACCTACAATCAGGGGAGTATTCTCATTCCTTTTACTTTTATTTTTACTTTCTTTTCTTTTTGCATTGAGGACAATGCTTCATTCAAGTTTGGGGGTAGGGAAAGAACCTTTGTCCTAAATCTGATTAAAAAAAAAAAAAAATTCTTATGTCATGATTACATCCCTTATTGTGAATTCTTGGCGATTCTTTGGAAGACATAGATTTTGTTCAAACCTACAATTGTGATGTGAGTTAAGTGTGATTCTGATTATGTTGATCCATTTATTAAACACTAAAAGTCCTTCATTTTTGAAATTGTGTGTATTTCTAGAGAACATTCATGTGAAGTATGTGATTTTCTTAGATCTCACCCGGATCTTAGAATTTGCTTGATTTCCTCTTGAGGCGAAATCCTAGGCTGCATCTAATTGAGAAAATGATTTAGGCCATTCTTTGGATCGTTTGAGCCTTTCAAGCCAACCCTATTTATTTATCCCCAGTCACCCCGCTGAGCCTTGATTTATATCTATTTTTTTTTATTTTGACACCCACATATATATACCTTTGAGCCTTTGATAAATTATCTTTTCGTCCCGCACCCTTGAACATGTTGATTTTTAGGATATAAGTCTATTTGAGTGAAAGAGAAGTTGAGGGGAAGGATGTTATATGGGAAGGATATTGATTGCAATTATTATGTAGCATAATATGTTGCTTTTGTGAATGCCAAAAAAAAAAAAAAAGAGAAAGAAAGAAAGGAAATGCAACATTTGTCTAAGAATGGAATTCTCTTATTGCTTATTGTCAAATTCAAGCCACTCAAGGTTTAGAAATTGGCTTTTGCATAGTAGTTGGATGTCATCAGCAAGATAAGATTATAATAATTACATTTCTAGTCCTACTACTTGCTTTATTATTGCAAGCATGATTGTGACTTTTGTGAGTGTCGAAATCCAAGTGAAATCAAGTATTTTTGGAAAGAAAGGAATGAGAGAAATGGTGATAGAAAGATCATTTGTGAAAAAAAAAGCAAAGAAAGGAAGTGACAAAAGCTCAAATTAGATCCTAGAAAGCAATGTGTTCATGGGTGAATTTAGCCTAAATGACTTTCATCTTACCCCTAGCCTAGCCTTACATTACAAGCTTATAAAAGTCCTATTGATTCTTGGTTAGATGATTGGCCTACATTAGTGGAGAGAGGAATGAAAAGCAAACCTATGAGGTTTGGTTAAAGATTTTGAGAGATTGCATATTAATATGGATCTATTTGGAGTGCATATAGTTGAAAAGATAAGGATTCACACATACACACGTGGTTAACATAGTTAAGAGTCTATCTTATCTTATAAAACAATTGTGGTGTTTAGATGAAAGCTATATTTTTCTTTGAATTGTTAAGTTGAGCAATTATGGAGAATTTTTTTAAAGGGGTTTTGTCTAAAGCATATGCAAATTATTACTTTTGCTCGAGGACTAGCAAAATGTTAAGTTTGGGGGTGTTGATAACTCTATTTTTATAGAGTTATTTTACCTAATTTAAATAATAAATTCTCTAATGTTTGTGAGAAAATATTTGAATTCCTCTTTATTTACTTAAATTTGTCTTATTTATGTAGCATAAGGAGGCATGAAGAAAAAGAACAAGCATGGAGAACCTGGTACTTATTATATGGCAGAAGATGGTCAAATTATCAAGGTGAAGGAAATCAAGATGGGTTTGGGCTTTGGGCTTTGAATTTTAGATGCAAGTGAACAGTTTCACACTTCATTCTAGCTGCCATTTCCTTTCTTTTCTTTCATGTAGCCCACTAGCATTAAGCTTTGATATATTTGGAGATTAGGCATTGTAGACAATGTTCATTCTTTGGGTTGTATCCAATAGGTGGTTGTGCTCTCATTCTTTCAAGTAAGAAAATGAAAATGAATACTTTATTATAAAACTATTTTAGGCTGTAGATACCCTTTTTCAAAGTTTAAGTTATTGCACTTTCAACTGATTTTGGAACTTTAGAACAAATATTAGAAATCAAGTGATAAATTGCAAAACAATAGATTTTAAACAAACCCAAAAGATGAGAGAGAGAAATTGCATCTTTTTTAGTTAGGAAAATGGAAGACGTGGGGAATTGAGTCTTGAATCTGTAATCATTGAGCCACATGCATGTAAATGAGAGAGAAATTTCTTTATTAGTACCCTAACGTACGTTGAAAATTGTATGGAAGAGAGAATTCTTTCCATCAGACCACCTCTATATTATGATGGCCAAGTACTTTTGTGGTTGAATCTTTCCTCTTGATCTTGAAAAGCTATTCTTGCTGAAATGGTATAAGAGGTTAGAAGAACCGCCAACAAAGTTGCTTGGTGCATGTACAGTGGTACGTGGCAGTCCCAATCCAATTAGCTGTGATGGTTCCCATTGCTTTAGAACGCGGACCACTTTCTTAAAGCTTCAAATACTTGCCCTCAGTCACCTCGTCAACGTGAATTTTGCACATCTACTAAGTGATACATCCAACCTATTTGCTATAGCATGCTTTTTCATCTCTTCACTAGAATTTGTGAAAGATTCGGATAAGCTTCAATAATGCAGTTGCATGCCATCTATATGACAAAAGAACGAGACACGTAAAAGCGTTGGGATCATGTCACACCCTTACGGGTCAAGGGTTTCACACCCTATTCTAACTACTCTCTTTGTCTTCTTTCTTGTTGCTTTGGTTGCATTTATTATTTATTCAGACACACACACACATATATTCACAAAAAGGGACAAAATGATAAGGTGGTGCTTAACTTTAAGACTTAGGGTTTCCTTTGAATAGCAAAGTTTTTATTTCAACTTTTGCTTTTCATACCACCCAAACATTGCCTATTTCCATGGTGTGTATAGCCAAATAAACAAAAGCCACACCTCAAAACACACACACACGCATAAAAACAGGAACGCACCCGCGTATCACGACCAAACACAAATTCACTCTTGGATTGGCTATAAATAGGAGTGGAGGAGGGAAGTTTTTGCACATCCAACGCCAACATGAAGAACACTTTTACCATTTGCTTTCTCTTGGCCTTGATGCTTTTGTCCTCCCCTCCTACCATTGCTCGAGAATTAGCTCAAATTGGTGAGAGCGCAAATTATAATTTACTTCCATACTAGTCCTTTGTGTCTTTGCCATGCATATGTAGAGTAGTAAACCATTCAAAGGCATGAGATATATTTTATTCATTTTTCTTGTTTTATAACTCCACTTATTGATTAAAATCAAAAGTTTGGATTTTTTTTCTTTTTGGAAATTGTTTATACTTTGTAAAAATTTAGTTGGGTTGTTTTACGTTATACACATACTCTACATTTGCATCATACCAAGTTTGGAGGAATACATCGTGAATAAAAAAAATATTACAGTGTATTGGCAAGATAGATTATTGATGAAATAGTTATGTGAATTTATAACGTCTATGAAATAAAATGGACAAATAGATACATAGATGCATACATCTATACATATACACAAATAAGATATCAATCATTTGTGAGAAAGAGATTCAAAAGCACCTAATGCTTACGAAAATATATACTATTGTACTTATTTTAGCCTTGAACTCTTAATAGTTATTAGATAAATTACGCAATTTCATTCCAGAATAATTTTTTTTTTGGAGACTTGAGCAGGAATACTTTGAAACATTGAATGAAATATACGTCATCAGACTCATAATCCAAACTATAAATCAGTTTATGCAATTCTATTGGTATCGCAAAAATGATGTTAAAAATTTGATGCAGGTAGTGGCCACACCGGGGATCCCAATAAACCCGCCTGTGGACAAAATCCATACAGCCGCTGTGAGACTCCAAAGCGGGGAAAAAAATGTGATCGCCGTAGTCCCAAGTGCCACCCGGGAGACCCTTGAATAAGTCATGCTGTTGTCAAGGGAAAGCATAAATAAATAGGAAGCTATAGGTATTGGGATAATGGCTGAGAATAAACTGGTTTGGTTTGACACACTGGTCGCGGCCGGTGCTAGCTTTGCAGTGTGGTAATATGTAGGAAATTCCGTGTTATGAGGTGTGTGAATAAGAAGAGCTGACTTTGGTCAGTTTGGCTTTTTTGGTTGATTTGTGTTCCTTCCTTTAAGAACTACAGTCATGGAGCATGGTAATGATTTTTTGAGTTGCTGAAATTATTTCCCATTACGTACTTCGAATGTATGGCCGATAACTTGAAACAATTTGACGAGAATTAAAAAAGGGATTTCCAAATACTTAACAAGGAATGAGAAATTGGACAAAGTTCTTTTATCCCAACTAAGTTAAAACTTTCATTTTCTCATATTCAATAGAAATCTAATAGATAAAATTAATCACAGTATTTTATAATACTAGAATATGAGTTATAAACCTAAGTATATAAATTCTTTTACACCTAAGTACCAGATTTGTCAAAGAATTTGAATTTACTAGTTACAACCTCAGAAGACTATATAACTAATTGGCACGTCTAAAGAGTTTTCTTTTAACACTAAGAAACCTAGCTTTTATACCCAAAACAAACTTGAATAATTTACAAGAATATAAACAAAATTCAATTTATAGTAATGGTGATAATGGATTTAGAAAAAATAAAAACCTAGAAAATAAATAAGAGAAACATTAATTTCCATACTTTCTTGTAAGTGTTAAAAAAATGTGAGAGCAATGATTGCATCCAATTTCCTTACTTGTTATGACACCTTCATTTTAGGTTAAGTAACTTATAGAGATCCTAGTTAAATATCCCAATCTCTTCTCCAGGGCATCTATAATTTGGACGGAAATCAATTCACTTCAAAATTTATGTTAAGCCTTCTTGCTCTCCCTTCCCGTGTCTTTTTTTAACAAGGGATTTTTTTAGCCGAGTAAAAGATAGCATTCAGTCTATGTGCCACTCAAACTTTGCCTCTTCATGATAGGCTGTAACATATCTAGAAATCTTGGCACCAAATCACACAATTAGCCGGCAATATATGGGAGGAATGGTTTGTGGCAGAATCCAATCAAACATACATTAGAGTGAAGACCACTTCTTTTAGCTTCCACTCCTTTAGAATGGATAGACTTTCTTAGCTTTGATTGCTTCCTGCTTTAAAATGAAGATCACTTTCTTAAAGCTTCGGCTACTTGACTTGAGTGTCCTCGTCAATGCATTGTCGTGCCAAGATGCATATCTTCTACGATTCATCCAACATATCTGCTTTAGCATTATCTTTTAATATCTTATTGGAACTCGTGAAAGACTTGAATAAGCTTCAATGATGCAGTCTCACGTTATCTAAATAAAAGAGAGCAAGATACGAAATGGGATTGGGTTTGAGGTCATCACTTCCAAAAGCATTGGCTTTATTTCGTACCTCGTGAGTCACGGCCTTCACACTTATTCTAACTACTTTCTTTGTTCTCTTTTATGTTGCTTTGCCTACATTAATTGTTTATTCATTTGTATATGATCAAGGTAGACTAGCATGACCAGATGTTGCTCACCACTAAGACTTGGGGTCGCCTTTGAGTAACAGAAGTCTTATGTTGCTTCACCTACAGTAATTGTTTATTCATTTATATATGACAAAAGTGGACGAGAATGATCATATGTTGCTCACCACTAAGACTTGGGGTCTTGAGTAAAGACTAGATTAGAAATGGCAGATTTTTACTCATGCTTTCCTTTGTATTATAAGCAATATTTATTTTTTCGTATAAAGGAATTTTAAAATCATTTCTCTCTTTTTTGGTTGAAGCTTTGGCGAAATGTCATTATATGACAAAATGAAACTATAAGAACCTTTTTTTAATTGGTAAAAACAATAATATAAAGAAAAAAAAGAAAAAAAAGGTGAGTTGTGGATGCATAGAGGCGATGAATAGTGATAGGGTCTAAGATAGCTGAAGAGTAGAAAGAAGAAGTAGCATTTGGATGGATGATAGGCAGCCATCACTTATCCCAATGAAATCAAGTTTGACACCAGAAATTTGCTACTTTATCGTAGGATTTACTTTTAGCTTGATAGATATCTTTTTCTTATTAGTTTAACTTGTTATATTCTTAACTAATTTTTTGAATATAATAATAAATCTTGTAATCTATCAGAAAATCATATACTTTAAATAAAATTCATAGAAAAAAATAAAAGATGTTACTTTAATTTCATTTTCAGATGGATGTTGAAAATTAAAAGAGAAACTTTGCCATCAATTCTCTTATGCATGACAATCATAAATTTAATAAATCTTTAGAAGCCAAGTATTTTAGTGCCTAAATGCTTTTGAATATTATAGCCTCTTGGCCCTTGAAAGATATACTCAAATACAAATGTTCTTGGAACTATATTGAGTATCAAAAGTTGGTAGAACTCCTAACTAAATACCATAATGAATATAATATTGTAAGACTATTCAATCAAATTAGATGAAGACATAAAGAATACTAATCATGCAATCTCTTTTTCGAAGAACAATAATATCACTAGATTGTAAATCAATTCTTTTCCTGCTCAATTTTTAAGTCTTCCTGTTTCTTCTTTCTTAGTAAATAAAAGCAGATTTTCTTCTTCCACTTTGGAGGTAACTTTTGGTTTTTCATACCACTCAAACTTGGCCTATTTTATGATGGATGATACCAATATAAAGGAAAGCCAAACCCCCAAACATACACGCAGGCGCCCATGTCACGACCAACACAAATGGATGTTTGAGTGGACTATAACTAGGAGTGAAGGAGGGAATTGGTTAACAATGTCCAAACGCCACCATGAGGACCACTACTGTCATTCGCATTCTCTTGGCCTTGATGCTTTTCCTGTCCCTTCCCACAGTTGCTCGAGAATTAGTTCAAAGTGGTGGGAGTACAAATTTATAACTTCCATATAGGCCGTTCATGTCTCTGCCATGCATATGTAGCATAGTAAATCCTTGAAAGGCATGCCATATAAAAAATAATTCATTGTGCTTGATTTCTTACTCCACTTATTGATTCTAATCAAAATTTTGAAATTTATTTCAAAAGTCTTCTTTCTTTTAGAAAAATTGGTTGAAGTATGTCATGTTATAACCATACTCTATGTACGCGTTGTACCGACTTTGGTGGAATATAAAGTTAAGAACCACTAAAAAAGTAATTATATAAATTTGTAACATGCATGGAATAAAATATAAAAAATAGATCTATCGATATACACATACCAAGCATCATTGATCTATAAAAAAGAATTCAAAAGCACCTTATGCTTAAAAAGTATACTAAAGGTCTTTAGTACTTGGGCTCGGGGTTTTCAACAGATATTAGATGAATTATATAACTTTATTATAGAATAAATACTTTTGTGAAACATAAGTAGTAATATCTTGAAACGTCTTATGAAGTATACTTCATTAAATTCACAATCTTTATTATAATCAATTGCTGCAATCTTATTCGTAGTTATCTAAGAAATGATCTTGACAAATACGGGTACTGCTCAAATCGAGAATCCTGGCAATCAAGCTGAAAAACTACCAGCCGCTGGTGACTGCGGCCGTCGTCGAGACCCGTACACCCGTAACAACCCATACGGCCGTTGTGAGCCTCCAAAACCTTGAAGAAGTCATGCAGCTTTCTAGCGAAAGCATAATAAACAGTAAGCCACGCTTTGCCTTCCCCCCTCCCCACCCCCGCGGCTTTTAAGTCAGACAAAGAGACTACTTGTGCCAGCTTTGCCATGTATTGTTATGTAGAATACGTGCAGTAAGTTACGATGTGTGTGAATAAAAAGGGCTGATTGAGGTCCCCTTTCTTTTTTTCCCCCATTTTTAGCTCTGATAGGTTCTCCTTGATTCTTAATGAACTTTAATCAAGGAGCATGGTAATGATTTTGAGATGCTGAAATCATTTCCCATTACTTTTTGGGAGTATATGGGCGATTATAAGCTGTCGTTAAAATCATTTAATGAGAATTATAAAAAATGGATTTCAAAATACTGGAAAAAAGAAAAAATCATCCAAAATAAAATAGGTTCCAAAAAGGAAAAATGAATATCTAGAGAGTTCTTATGATTATATTTTTGGGGAGAACCTTTAGTGTATTCTTTGACCTTCAAGAATTAAAAAACCAACATTTTATCTTAAAGTTTTAAATTGAGAGTTAAAAGCACTGAAACCTCTTAGTATTCTTGATCCATTTCTTTCTCCTTTTCTCTTTTTAGATAGAAAAGTTCTACTTACCTATGTACTATTGTGGTACCAAAATTTAGGCACAAAAAGCGACACTTATGTAGGAAGCTCATAGCCCACATTGACTATGACATGTTATATTAAGAATTTTGTAGGTCATCCCACATTGCTTAAATTATACTTGGAAATACTCTTTAAAAAGAAAAACTTATTTACTCCGTACTAGCCTAATTTAAGGAGGAAAGGAGTTTTTTTTTTTAACTTTCAGTAAACTACAAATACTCAAAATGGAGAATAATTGGAGTACAAGGGACAGATGATTGGCATAACGCATTAACCAACTTGAATGCCTTTCTTGTTATTAACCATCTCCGAGATCTCATTCTTTTGATGGCACCTTCAAATTTAACTCCATGATTGGTTCAAAGTGGGGAAAGGAGAAAGCACGCCCATAACATTCTCAATTTACGATTTCAGTATCACTGGTTTGTATTGAATTATATGTACGTTCACTTTCTTAAAGTTTGGCTACTTGCCAAAAGTATTGTCATTAGTGCAATCTCACGTGAAGCTTGCATATCTTCACAGTAATAAATCAACTTATCTACTTTAACATAATCTTTGTGTATCTTTGTTGGAATAATGATGAACTTAGGTAAGCTCCAATAGTGCAATCTCACATATTCACTATGAAGGAAGCACTAGTGCAATATATAAACTTTTATTTTCATTTTTATAAATGTGTAAGTTAATTCATTTAAGAATAAGAAAATATAAAAGCTTATGGGCATACTTCTAACATTATAACTCATCTAAGAGAAAATTAAGTTCAGAATCTTTCACCTATGACATAACAAAATATTAATTTGAGAGAGTCTAATATTCATAAATAGAAATATTCTCTCATATATTATTTTCTTGAATCAAGTCAACAAGATTAGTTTTTTAATAGCCTTATTTTGAAAATGTTTATGATTTGGATCAAACCATATACTATAGATACATAATAAGAAAGACAATTTAAAAAGCTTTACAACCAAGTTTTTTAGAATTTCAATCGTTGATAATCCTATAGGACCTTGTTGAGTTAGGATATATTGCCAAATTTGTCTAGTCTAAGTATATTGAAAAAATAAGTATAACTTGCTTTTAAATTGAAACCCATATAAATTACAATATAAATCAATTGAGGAAAGTCATCAAGTTTGTGATCATAGTTTATAGGTTATGTGAGCTTGTGTGGCATTTTTATTGTTGTATTCGCTGTGTAAAAAGTACTAATGTATCTATACTCATAGGTCTTGTTATAAACTTGGGGTTGGTTTTGCTTAGCCGTTCTTGTGTGGTTGCCTTTTGTGTATGTGGGAATGTAGTCAAGTACTTCTTTTAAAAGATAAAGATGGGAAAAATAAGAGAAAGGAAGAGAAAATGATAGGAAAAGCTACTGAAATTATTCCTATGATGATTGAATACATGGGGATGGCCTTCAAACTAGGGAACTACTTGTTTCAAGATACTGCCAAAAGATTCTTTTTTTTTTTTTTAAAAAAAAGGAAGAGATGGGGAAGTATGGAAACACATGCTTGATGGATTTAGAGAAGAAATGGGACACTGAACAAAATTCTTTTATCTTAACTAGTTAAAACTTTCATTTTCTCATAATCAAGAGATATTCTATACTCAAACTAATACAACAATTTATAATACCACAATATAAGTTATAATCTTGAGTGCTCTAAATTAATTTACACCTAAGCACCAGTTGTTAACAGGTTTTGAACCTATTAGTTGTAATGAAGTCAAAAGGCCATTAAATTAATTGTTATATCTAAAGAGCATAAATAAATAGCGAGCTATACAATTATTGGGACATAGGTTGAGAATAAATAGGTTTGCTTTGGTACTGGTCGAAGCTTGTGCTAGCTTTCCTTTATTTAGTTATTTATTTAGATTAAGGGAGTTTGAAGGTATAAGGGTGTTAAACTTAGGACTTAAGTCTAACTAATCATTGGGTGTTTATTATGCACAGTTTGTTAACAGGTGTGAATAAAAGGGGCTGTTGAGGTCGGTTTCTTTTCTTATTTGATAGGTTTTCCTTGACTCTTTGAGGACTACAATCATGGAGCATGGTAATGATTTACTTTAACATCACGTGAAGCTTGCATTATCTTTACAATCATACATCCAACCTATTAGCTTTAACAATCTTTGCATATCTTTGCTGGAATTCGTGAAAGATTCGGATAAGGTCCAATAATGTAGTATTACGTAATCATATTGATGTTACGTAAGCAAGATTGATATCAAGGCCAAGATTTCCAAAAGTATAGTCGTGGTGTCCCACCCTCCCAGCATAAGGATTTCACACTTTGTTCTAACTACCATTTCCTTTCTTTTATTTCATGTAGCACCATCATTTCCTTTCTTTCATAAAGCTTCAATTACTTGCCATGGGTCTCCTCATCAATGCATATCACGTGAAGTTTTCACATCTTCTAAATAATACATCCAACCTATTTGGTTTAGCATACCTTTTTAATAATGCAGTTATACACAGATAAAAACAGGCACGCTCACACATGTCACGACCTAACACAAATTCATTCTTGGATTGGCTATAAATAGGAGTGAAGGAGGGAAGTGTTTGCACATCCACACGCCAACATGAAGAACACTTTTATCGTTTGCTTTCTCTTGGGCTTGATACTTTTCTCGTCCCCTCCCACTATTGCTCAAGAATTAGCTCAAACTGATGGGGGCGCAACTGGTGAAAGAGCAAATTATAATTTACTTCAATACTAATCCTTCTTGTCTCTTCCATGCATATGTAGTATGGTGAACTATTCAAGGGCATGCCTTATATTAATTCATTATGCTAGTTTGTAACTCCAGTTATTGATTCAAATCAAATTTTTGGAATTTTATTTTCCGAAAGTGTTCATTCTTTGTGCAAATCTGGTTGAATTATTTCACGTTATATACAACTTCACATATGTATCCCAACTTGGGAGGAATATATCAAGAATAAAAACATATTATTACAATGAATTGACAAACTAGATTATTTACGGAGTAATTATACAAATTTATTACATTTATGGAACAAAATAGATAAATAGATAAATAGATGCAAATATCTATAAATATTATTGGTATATGAGAAAAGAATTCAAAAGCACCTAATGCTTGCAAAAATATATGCTAATGTCTTCAATACTTGTCATAGCCTTGCACTCTAAATAGATATTAGATAAATTACTCTAAATTTTTAGAGAATAAATGCTCTTTTGAGAGAATACTTTGGAACATCTTATGAAATATACGTCATCAAATTCATAATCTAAAGTATAAATCAGTTTCTGCAATTTTATTCCTGAACACAGAAATGATGTTGACAATTCGATGCAGGCGGCACCCGCAAATCTGACAAACCCGCCTGTGGACAAAACGGAAATATATACAACTGTGGGAATCCAAAGCAGGGAAGAAAGGGTCATGGCAACTATCGCCCCCCCCCCCCCCCCAAAGCCCCTTGAATAAGTCATGCTGTTGTCAAGGGAAGGCATCAATAAATAGAAAGCTAGAAGTATTGGTATAATGGCTGAGAATAAACTGGCTCGGTTTGACACAAGGGTCGCGCCTTGTGTTAGCTTTGCAGTGTGGTAATATGTAGAATATGCAGTATGTTATGACGCGTGTGAATAATAAAAGCTGACTTAGGTCGGTTTGTCTTCTTGTTTGATTTGTGTTCCTTGACCCAAGAACTACAATCATGGAGCGTGGTAATGATTTTTTGAGCTGCTGAAATTATTTCCCATTACGTAGTTGGAATGTGTGGCCGATAACTTGAAACAATCTGACGAGAATTATGAAATTGGATTTCCAAATTCTTAAAAAGGAAACTGTTATCCAAAAGAAAACGGGTTCCAAAAGGGGGGAAGAAGATATAAAATGGTGTATCTTTTTACCATTCCAAACTGGAGAGGGGACTATTTATCAGAACGATAATTCGGTTCAGCCACCAGTTCTAGCAATGACAGAGCACTCGGTCACCACGTCTTCCAATGAGTCCTCCGAGTTCGTCAAGACACATGAAATACACCTGGCATTCACTCACGAAAGAAAGCGTCAAGTTACGTTGGTTGGTGGTTGTTGCGTCCCTCACGAATACAACAGCCTTCGACGTCAGCTGAATGGTTCAAAAATCTAAGTAGGTAGAAAACCCATTTGTTAGAATGGGAAGTAAGACATGAGTTCATATCTGTACATTCTAAGGTCATCGAAGCAATTCCTCGCATATTTTTCGCTCTTGCATCAATTTTTTATTTTTGTCTTTTTCCACCTTGATTTGCCAATCCTATCCATGCCTAAACAAATGTACGTTGTAATAATCCTGATTCAAGGGGTTTACACTTTATTCTAACTACTTTCTTTGTTCTTTTTCATATTCACTCACGAAAGAAAGCGTCAAGTTACGTTGGTTGGTGGTTGTTGCGTCCCTCACGAATACAACAGCCTTCGACGTCAGCTGAATGGTTCAAAAATCTAAGTAGGTAGAAAACCCATTTGTTAGAATGGGAAGTAAGACATGAGTTCATATCTGTACATTCTAAGGTCATCGAAGCAATTCCTCGCATATTTTTCGCTCTTGCATCAATTTTTTATTTTTGTCTTTTTCCACCTTGATTTGCCAATCCTATCCATGCCTAAACAAATGTACGTTGTAATAATCCTGATTCAAGGGGTTTACACTTTATTCTAACTACTTTCTTTGTTCTTTTTCATATTGCTTTGCGTACGTCAACTGTTTATTCACTTATATATGATGAACTTACACGAGCATGACCAAGTGGTGCTCAGCTTTAAGACTTGGGGTCTCACTTGTGTAACAGAAGTCCAGATTAGGAATAGCGGATTTTCCTTATTTGTTCTTTGTATCCAGAAAAATAGAAACAATATTTTTTTCGAATAAATGAATTTTAAAATTATTTCTTTTTTTTTTTTGGTTGGAACTTTGTCGACCATACTATTTTGGGTATTAAAAGTTGGTAGAACTCTTAATACCATAATGAATATAAAAAAATTGTAAGGCTATTCGGTCAAATTAGATGAAGATATAAAGAGAACTCGTCTTCTAATCTCTCTTTCTAGACACAATGAATACCACTAGATTGTAAATCAATTCATTCCCCAGTCAATTTATTTATTTATTTATTTTTTAATGTAAAACCTCTTTTTGTTGCCAATCTTAAAATTCTTTTTTTTTTAAATTAATAAAGTTTGAGTTGAAATACCATACCTTGTTGGGATAAAAGAGCAATATAAACATAACCCAAAACTAACATTACATGCCCTCAACAAGAGGGGGGGAGGAAGAAGAAGAAAAGTCCTTAAAATAGAGTTGAACACATTTAACTCTATATCTTAGTTGCTCATTTGAAAAAGGACATTGGATAATAATCCGGGTCAGAATTAGGTATACCAATGTGAAATTGGATGATGACTTATCATGATCATTATCTAGTATTAAGGGCTAAGTTTTAATCTTTCAGATCATCATCACCTCACTAGAGTACTTAAATCTCAAATCAACACAAAGAGCAAAGTCCTTTACTTTAAGGAAAAAGCAAATTGCAAGATATTGTTTTTCTTTTCACTTTTAGTTGATGATATCCATTTGTTATCTTAAGGAGATCTGGGAGACCATAAATCTTTTCAATAAGGTCATCTTCAATTTGTTTATCCTTCTCAACTTGATTAATATTTCTTTTTCCCTTAGTAGGTTTTGCTTCTTTGTCTTTTTCTCGAATGATTTGGGAGCTTTTTTTCTTCTATCCCTGTAAATTGTAGCTCTCAATTATTCTTAATTTGTAACTTAGCACGTTGCCTTTTGAGGACTTTTGGTGAGTTAAAGACAAATGAAAAGTACAAAACAATCTTAAGTTAATGTCCACCAGTTTGATTTCCTTCTTCTTCCTTCTTCTAGTTAATTGTAGACTTTTTATTTCTTTTTCTTTTTTTTTTTCAAATAAAAGCAAATTCCTTCCACTCCTGGAGGTGACTTTTGTTTTTCATACCACTCAAACTTGCCCTATTGTGACGACGGGTAATGCCCAAATAAAGGAAACCCAAACCTCTAAACACAGACCCACGCGCCCATGTCACGACCAACACAAATGCATGCTTGAATGGACTATAGATAGGCGCGGCCGTGGGAATTCATTAGTACTATCCAAACGCTAACATGAAGACCATTTCTGTCATTTGGATTCCCTTGGGCTTGATGCTTTTACTTGTATTCTCGAGAATTTGGTTCAAAGCGGTGAGAGCACAAATTTATAACTTACTTCCATATAGGTCGTTCATGTCTCTGCCTTGCATATGTAGTGTAGTAAATCCTTCAAAGGCATGCCAACTTTGTCAGAGAAAAAAATGAACTGCACTTGTCTTAAAAATATAATGTGATCTATTTGAAAGTTAAATCAACCTAGGGATATAATGGAATACACAAAGCCAAACCTCTCGCTTTTAAGTTTGGTTACTTGCTATGAGTGTCATCACTAATGCAACATCATGTGATGCTTGCACATTTTCACAATGATGCATTTGACATATTTGCTTTAACATCACCTTCACTTATCTTTGCTAGAATTTGTGATAGACTTGGACAAGCTCCAATAATGTAATATCACATAATCATTATGATGAAAGCACAAGATTGGTCTCAAGGCCAAGATTTCCAAAAGCATGGTCATGATGTCTCACCCTCATAGCTCAAAGGTTTCACACTTCGTTCTAACTATCATATTCTTTCTTTTCTTTCATGTGGGCCATTACCATTAAACTTTTAGTCGTTGATATATTTCAAAAGAGATTAGGCGTGGTAGACAATGTTCATTCTTTCGTTTGTATTCAATAGGTAGTTATGCTCTCATTCTTTGAGGTAGGAAAATGAAAATGAAAATGAATACTCTATTATGAATCTATTTCAGACTGTAGATACCATTTTTCAAAGTTTAAGTTATTGCAGTTTCAACTAATTTTGGAACCTTAGGACAAATATTAGAAAGCAAGTGATAAATTGCAAGACAATAGATTTTAAACAAACCCAAAAAATGAGAGAGAGAAATTGCATTTTTTTAGTTAGGAAAATGGAAGATGTGGGGAATTGAGTTTTGAACCTGTTAACACTAAGCCACATGCTTGTAAACGAGAGAGAAATTTCTTTATTAGTCCCTTAACGTACATTGAAAATAGTATTGAAGAGAGAATTCTTTCCATCAGACCACTTCTTCATCATGACGGCCATAGTGCATTTGGAGGCCAAGTACTTTTGTGGTTGAATCTTGCCTCTTGATCTTGAAAAGCTACTTTTGTTTGAATAGTACAAGAAGTTAGAAGAACCGCCAACAAAGTTGCTTGATGCATGTACAGTAGTACATGGCAGTCCCAATCCGATTACCTTTGATAGTTCCAATTGCTTAGAAACGTAGACCACTTTCTTAAAGCCTCAAATACTTGCCATGAGTCACCTCATCAATGCATATTATGTGAAGTTTGCACATCTTCTAGATGATACATCCAGCCTATTTGCTATAGCATGCCTTTTCATCTCTTCACTAGAATTTGTGAAAGATTCGGATAAGCTTCAATTATGCAGTTGCATGCCATCTATGTGATAAAAGAACGAGACACGTAATACCCACTAGGAGAGGGTTCAACGCCATCGTTTTCCCAAGCATTGGGATCATGTCACACCCTTATGGGTCAAGGGTTTCACTCTCTATTCTAACTACTCTCTTTGTCTTCTTCCTTGTTGCTTTGGTTACATTTATTATTTATTCACATACATATATCGCAAAAAGGGACAAAATGAAGGTGGTGATCAACTTTAAGACTTGGGATTACTTTTGAGTAGTAAAAGTTTTCATTTCAACTTTTGCTTTTCATGCCACCCAAACATTGCCTATTTCAATAGTGTGTATAGCCAAATAAACAAAAGGCAAACCTCAAAACACACACAAACACACATAAAAACAGGAACCCACCAACATGTCACGATCAAACACAAATTCATTCTTGGATTGGCTATAAGTAAGAGTAGAGGAGGGAAGTTTTTGCACATCCAAACGCCAACATGAAGAACACTTTCACCATTTGCTTTCTCTTGGCCTTGATGCTTTTCTCGTCCCCTCCTACTGTTGCTTGAGAATTAACTCAAACTGGTGAGAGCGCAAATTATAATTTACTTCCATACTAGTCCTTTGTGTCTTTTCCATGCATATGTAGTATAGTAAACCATTCAAAGGCATGCCGTGTATTTTATTCATTGTTCTAGTATTATAACTCCACTTATTCATTCAAATCAAAAGTTTGGATTTTTTTTCTTTTTGGAAATTGTTCATACTTTGTAATAATTTAATTGTGTTATTTTACGTTATACACATGCTCTACATATGCATCATACCAAGTTTGGAGGAATATATCAAGAATTTTAAAAAAAAATTATTACGGTGAATTGGCAACCTAGATTACTAATGAATAGTTATGTAAATTTACAGCATCTACGCAATAAAATGGACAAATAGATACATAGATGTATACATCTATACAGATACACATTTAAGATATCAATCATTTGTGAGAAAGAGATCCAAAAGCACCTAACGCTTACAAAAATATGCGCTATTGTACTTATCCTAGCCTTGGACTCTTAACAGTTATTAGATAAATTACACAATTTTATTTGAGAATAAATCTCTTTTTGAGCAGGAATACTTTGAAACATCGTACGAAATATACATCACCAGACTCATAATCTAAATTAAAAATCAGTTTATGCAATTCTATTGGCATCGTAAAAATGCTGGTAACAATTTGATGCAGGCAATGGCCACACCGGGGATCCCAATAAGCCGGCCAGTGACAAAATTCGTGCAGGAGCTGTGAGACTCCAAAGCGCGAAAAAAGGTGTGATCGCCATAGTCCTAAGTGCCACCATCGAGACCCTTGAATAAGTCATGCTGTTGTCAAGGGGAAGCATAAATAAATAGGAAGCTATAAGTATTGGGATAATGGCTAAGAATAAACTGGTTAGGTTTGACACACTGGTCGTGGCCCGTGCTAGCTTTGCAGTGTGGTAATATGTAGAAAATTCAGTGTGTTATTAGGTGTGTGAATAACAAGAGCTGACTTAGGTCAGTTTGTCTTTTTTGGTTGATTTGTGTTCCTTTGCATGGTAATGATTTTTTCAGTTGCTGAAATTATTTCCCATTATGTAGTTGGAATGTATGGCCGATATCTTGAAACAATTTGACGAGAATTAAGAAATGGGATTTGCAAATACTTAACAAGGAATGAGACATTGGACAAAGTTCTTTTATCCCAACTAAGTTAAAACTTTCATTTTCTTATATTCAGGAAAAATCTGATAGATAAAATTAATCACGATATTTTTTTTTGGTGGAAAGGTAAATTGTGTTAATAAATATTAAAATATAGAAGCACATAGGCATATCTTAGTATAATAGAAGTCACCATATCTATAAAAAGATGGAAGTTGAAAGCCTCCAAATCTTACTCAAAATAATATTTTTTTAAGAAGATTTTATATTTGTAAACAAAGAAAACTTTATCTCATATTACCTTCTTTACTTTGACTAAGAAAATAGAAATATCAATTATTTTTTTTTAAAATGTCTTCTATTTCATTCAGCCTATATATAATATTAATCACAATATTTTATAATTCTAGAATATGAGTTATAATCCTAATTATATAAATTCTTTTACACTCAAGTACCAAATTTACCAAAGAATTTGAACTTACTAGTTACAACCTCCAAAGACTATTTAATTGACTGGTATGTTTAAAGAGTTTTCTTTTAACAATAAGAAACCTAACTTTTATACTCAAACAAATTTGGAATGATTTACAAGAATATAGACAAAATTCAAGCTATAGTAATGGTAATAATGGATTTAGAAAAAATAAAAACCTAGAAAATAAATGAGAGAAACAATCACTTCCATACTTTCTTGTAAATGTTAGAGAAACATGAGAGTAATTATTGCGTCCAATTTCCTTATTATGACACAGTCATTTTAGGTTAAGTAACATATAGAGATCCTAGTTAAATATCCCAAATTCCTTTTTAGGGCATCTATCATTTGGATGGAAATCAATTCACTTCAAAATCTATAGTTAAGCCTTCTTGCTCTCCCTTCTCTTGTATTTTTCTAATAAGAGATTTTTTTAGCCAAGTAAAAGATAGCATTCAGTCTATGTGCCACTCAAACTTTGCCTCTTCATGATAGGATGTAACATATTCAGAAATTTTGGCACCAAGTCACACAATTAGTCGGCAATATATGGGAGGAATGGTTTGTGGCAGAGTCCAATCAAACATAAATTAGAACGAAGACCACTTGCTTGAAGCTTCCACTCGTTTAGAATTGATACACTTTCTTAGCTTTGATGGCTTCCTGCTTTAAAATAAATATCACTTTCTTAAAGCTTCGGCCACTTGACTTGAGTCTCCTCGTCAATGCAGTGTCATGCCAAGATGCATATATTCTACGACGCATCCGACATATCTGCTTTAGCATTATATTTTGATATCTTACTGGAACTCATGAAAGACTCGAATAAGCTTCAATGATGCAGTCTCACGCTATCTATATAAAAAGAGAGCAAGACATGTAATGGGATTGGGTTTGAGGTCATCGCTTCCAAAAGCATTGGCATCATTTCATACCTCGTGAGTCACCGCCCTCACACTTTGGTCTAACTACTTTCTTTGTTCTTTTTTATGTTGCTTTACATACATTAATTGTTTATTTATTTGTATATGGTCAAGGTAGACTAGCATGACTAGATGTTGCTCACCACTAAGACCTGGGGTCGCCTTGAGTAAAGACTAGATTAGAAATGGTAGATTTTTACTCATTCTTTCCTTTGTATTATAAGAAATTTTTTTTTCTGTATAAATGAATTTTAAAATCATTTCTCTCTTTTTTGGTTGAAGCTTTGGCGAAATGTCATTATATGACAAAATGAAACTATAAGAACCTTTTTTTAATTGGTAAAAATAATAATATAAAGAAAAAAAAAGAAATAAGAAGGTGAGTTGTGGATGCATAAAGGCAATGAATAGTGATAGGGTCTAAGATAGCTAAAAGTAGAAAGAAGAAGTGGCATTTGGATAGATGACAAGCAGACATCACTTGTCCCAATGAAATCAAGTTTGACATTAGAAATTTGCTATTTTATTGTAGGATTTACTTTTAGCTTGATAGATATCTTTTTCTTATTAGTTTAACTAGTTATATTCTAAACTAAGTTTGGAATATAATAATAAATTTTGTAATTTGTTAGAAAATCATGTATTTTAAATAAAATTCATAGAAGAAAAGAAAGATGTTACTTTAATTTCATTTTCAAATGGACCTTAAAAATTGGAAGAGAGAAACTTTGCCATCAATTCTCTTTTGTATGACAATCATAAATGTAATAAATCTTTAAAAGCTAGGTGTTTCAGTGCCTAAATCCTTTTGAATATCATAGCCTCTTGGCCCTTGAAAGATACATTCAAATACAAATGTTCTTGGAACTATATTGAGTATCAAAAGTTGGTAGAACTAACTAAATACCGTAATGAATATAAAAATATTGTAATCTCTTTTTCAAAGATATAAAGATATAAAGAATACTACTCATGTAATCTCTTTTTCAAAGAACAACAATACCACTAGATTGTAAATCAATTCTTTCCCTGGTCAATTTTTAAGTCTTTTTGTTTCTTCTTTCTTATTAAATAGAAGCAAATTTTCTTCTTCCACTTTGGAGGTAACTTTTGGTTTTCATACCACTCAAACTTAGCCTATTCTGACGATGAATAATACCAATATAAAGGAAACCCAAACCTCTAAACACACACACAGGCGCCCATGTCACGACCAACACAAATGCATGTTTGAGTGGACTATAAATAGGCGTGAAGGGGGGAATTGGTTAGCAATGTCCACAAGCCAACATAAGGACCACTATTGTCATTCGCATTCTCTTGGCCTTGATGCTTTTTTTTTTTTTTCCCTCCCACAGTTGCTCGAGAATTAGTTCAAAGTAGTGAGAGTACAAATTATAAGTCACTTCCATATAGGCCGTTCATGTCTCTACCATGCATATGTAGTATAGTAAATCCTTCAAAGGCATGCCATATAAAAAATAATTCATTGTACTTGATTTATTGATTCTATTCAAAAATTTGAAATTTATTTCGAAAGTCTTCTTTCTTTTAGAAAAATTGGTTGAATTATTTCATGTTATAACCATACTCCACATATGCATTGTACCAATTTTGGTGGAATATAAAAAAGAATTGGAAAGTTAGGATCACTAACGAAGTAATCATATAAATTTGTGACATTCATGGAATAAAACATAAAAAATAGATCTATCAATATACACATACCAAGCATCATTGATCTATGAAAAGAATTCAAAAGCACCTTATGCTTAAAAAGTATACTAAAGGTCTTTAGTATATCTTTTTTTTTTTTGAATGAGTACGTGAGTTTATTTATTGAAGGAGAAGAGAATATAAAAGTTTAGGGGCATACCTCAACATTACAATTTGATCTAAGAGAAAATTGAATTTGGAATCTTCTAATTATAACATAACAAAATATTCTTCTAAGAGTGTTTAATGTTCCTAAATAGAGATGCTCTCATACATACTATTTTCTTGATTTTAACTAATAAAATTGATATCTCAACAACCTTATTTTGAAAATGTTAATGATTTTATTCAGACCATATATAATAGATACATGCTAAGAAAGAAAGTTTAAAAAGCTTCATAACCAAATCCTTTCTCTTAGTTGCTTTAATCATCCATTGCAGTTTAGAGTTCCAATCCTTGATGATGAATTATATATCCTTATTATAGAATAAATACTTTTGTGAAACATAAGGATAATTTGAAAAGTATTCTCACTCAAAATGGAATTTGACATGATGTTAGAGAGTAGAATGAAAAACTACAATAGATGATCAAAGCAATTAAAGGAAATGATTTAGTTGTTTAACTTATCAAGATATCTTTCTTAACTTGTATTTATTATATATAGCTTGAATGAAATAGAAGATGTTTTTAGGATAAAACAATTAACATCTTTATTCTCTTAGTAGTACAAGGAAGAACTTTTTTGTTTAGAAATATAAAACTTTTTCAAGGCAATATTATTTTGAGTGAAATTTGAAGGCTTTCAACTTCATAATTTCATAGATATAGTGACTTTTGTAATGTTGGATTATACCCTTGTGCTTTTATACTTTAATATTTATTAGTGTAATTTACCTTTCCACAAAAAAAAAAAGTAGTAATATCTTGAAATGTCTTATGAAGTATACTTAATTAAATTCACAATCTTAATTATAATCAATTGCCGCAATCTTATTCGTAGTTATCAAAGAAATGATCTTGACAATGCAGGTACCGCTCAAATCGAGAATCGTGGCAATCAAGCTGAAAAACTACCAGCCGCTGGTGACTGCGGCCGTCGTCGAGACCCGTCCACCCGATGCGTTGGGAAAGAAAAGCCTAAAAAAAGTGTAAAAATCCATACGGCCGTTGTGAGCCTCCAAACCCTCGAAGAAGTCATGCAGTTGTCTAGCGAAAGCATAATAAATAGTAAGCCATATAAGTATTGGAATATTAGTCAGATAAAGAGACCACTTGTGCTAGCTTTGCCATATAGTGTTACGTAGGATACGTGCAGTATGTTACGATGTGTGTGAATAAAAAGGCTGATTGAGGTCCCCTTTTTTTAACCCATTATTAACCCTGATAGGTCCTCCTTGATTCTTTATGAACTACAATCATGGAACATGGTAATGATTTTGAGGTGCTGAAATTATTTCCCAGTACTTTGTCGGAATATACGGGCGATAATAAGCTGTCGTTAAAACAATTTAACGAGAATAAAAAAAATGGATTTCAAAATACTGGAAAAAAGAAACAATCATCCAAAAGAAAATCGGTTCCAAAAGGGAAAAATGAATATATGGAGAGTTCTTATTATATTTTGGGGGAGAACCTTCAGTGTATTCTTTGACCAGCAAGAACCAAAAAACCAACATTTTATCTTAAAGTTTTAAATTAAGACAGTTAGAAGCACTGGAGTCTTTTAGTCTCCTTGATCCATTTTTTTTTTATCCTATTCTCTTTTTAGATAGAAAAGGTCTACTTACCTATGTATTATTGTGGTATCAAAATTTAGGCTCAAAAAGCAACACTCCTTATGTAGGAAGCTCATAGCCTACATTGACTATGACAAGTTATATTATGAATTTTGTAGGTCATTCCACATTTCTTAAATTATACTTGGAAGTACTCTCTAACAGAAAAACTTATTTACTCCGTACTAGCCTATTTTATGGAGGAAAGGAGTTTTTCTAAGTTTCAGTAAACGACAAATACTCAAAATGGAGAATAATTGGAGTACAAGGGACAAATGATTGGCATAATGCATGAACCAACGTGAATGCCTTCCTTGTTATTAACCATCTCCAAGATGGTACCTTCAAATTTAACTCCATGGTTGGTTCAAAGTGGTGAAAAGAGAAAGCAAGACCAAAAGAGGCCCATAACATTCTCAATTTACGATTTCAGCATCAATGGTTTACATATGTGCCTTCACTTTCTAAAGTTTGGCTACTTGCCAAAAGTGATGTCATTAGTGCAAATCTCACGTTAAGTTTGCATATCTTCACAATAATAAATCAACTTATCTACTTTAACATAATCTTTACGTATCTTTGTTGGAATAATGATAAACTTAGATAAGCTCCAATAGTGCAATGACCTTTTATTTTTTATTTTTTATTTTTATAAATATGTGAGTTAATTCATTTAAGAATAAAAAAATATAAAAGCTTATGGGTATATTTCTAACATTACAATTCATCTAAGAGAAAATTAAGTGTGAAATTTTTTACCTATGATACAATAAAATATTTACCTAAAAGGATTTAATATTCATAAATAGAGATGTTTTCTCATATATCATTTTCTTGGTTCTAGTCAACAAGATTAGTTATTCAATAGCCTTATTTTGAAAATGTTTATGATTTTAATCAAATCTTATACAATAGATATATATTAATAAAGAAAGTTTAAAAAGCTTTGCAACCAATTTTTTTTCCTTTATTTAGTTTAAACATTCACTGCAATTCATAATTCTAACCATTGATAATCTTATAGGACCTTGTTGAGTAAGAATACTTTGTTAAATTTGTCTAGTCCAAGTATATTAAGAGAATAAATGTAACTTGTTTTCAAATTGAGACTTATATAAATTATAGTATAATCAATCAAGGGGGGCAGGCCATTGAGTTTGTGGTCATAGTTTATAAGTTATATGAGCTTGTATGGAATTCTCATGGTTGCATTCCCTTTGTAAAAAGTACTAATGTATTTGTACTCATAGGTCTTGTTAGAAAGTTGGGGTTGGCTGTGCTAAGCCTTTCTTGGGTGGTTGCCTTTTGCGTATGTAGGAATGTAGCCAAGTACTTCTTTTAAGAGATGAAGACATGAAAAAAAAAAAAGGAGAGAGAAAAAAAGAGAAAAGGAGAGGAGAAGCTACTGAAATTATTCCTATGATTATTGAATACATGGAGATGGCCTTCCAACTAGGGAACTACTTGTTTTAAAATACTGCCAAAAAAGTTTTTTTTTTTTTTTAAGTGATGGGGAAGTATGGAAACACATGCTTGATAGATTGAAAGAAGAAATGAGACACTAACAAAATACTTTTATGTCAACTAGTCAAAAATTTCACTTTCTCATAATCAAGAGAAAAAGGTTTGCTTTGGTATTGGACAAAGCTTGTGCTAGCTTTCCTTTATTTCATTTTATTTTTTAGGATAAAAATATAAGTTTGCATTAATAAAAGGAAAACCTATTTATTTATTTATTTTAGATTAAGGGAGTTTGAAGGTATAAGGGTGTTAAACTTCGGACTTCAGTCTAACTGATCATTGGGTGATTGACTTATATGAGAAAATAATTCAAAGGCGCCTATTGCTTACAAAAATATACGCTAATGTCTTCACTAGTTATAGCCTTGCACTCTCAACAGATATTAGATAAATTACGTAAATTTATCAGAGAATAAATGCTCTTCTAAGACATTACTTTGGAACATCTTATGAAATATACGTCATCAGATTCATAATCTAAAGTATAAATCAGTTTCTGCAATTTTATTCCTGAACACAGAAATGATGTAGACAATTTCATGCAGGCGGCACCCGCAAAACTGACAAACTGCCTGTGGATAAAAAGGAAAATTATACAACTATGGGAATCCAAAGCAGGGAAGAAAGTGCAATGGCAAGTATTGCTGCCCCCCTGAAGCCCCTTGAATAAGTCATGCTGTTGTCAAGGGAAAGCTTGAATAAATAGAAAGCTATATGTATTGGTATAGTGGCTGAGAATAAACTGGTTTGGTTTGACACAAGGGTCGTGCCTTGTTGTAGCTTTGCAATGTGGTAACATGTAGAATATGCAGTATGCTCTGATGACTGTGAATAAGAAAAGCTGACTTAGGTCGGTTTGTCTTCTTTTTGATTTGTGTTACTTGACCATTTAAGAGCTACAACCATAGGGCATGGTAATGATTTTTTAAGTTGCTGAAATTGTTTCTCATTACATAGTTAGAATGTATGGCTGATAACTACAAATAATTTTATATGTTGAATGAGCAAGACTAGTATGAAAAGGAGTACCAAAGCATAATTTTATATGTTGGATCATTTTAAAAGACAAACTAATCACAATAGATCATATGGTTGTATGAAATAACTCAGTGGACCTACAATACAACCTTTGCCAACAATAAGAAGAATTATAACAATATTTATTTTTTAAATGCAGGTTTACAAATTACATTTGGAAGAATTACAATAATAGGTATGAATGGCTTAATTTGAAGAATTGAATAATGGAGACCTAAAATATGTTGAATGATCAAGGTTATCAAAAGTAAAATTTTTGCAACGACCTTGCTCAGTGTACCCTTTAAGATTGTATTGTATTATATTTGAAGGGAAAAAAATAGAAGAAGATTCAATGATAAAAGTTTAGAGAGATCAATCATTATTACTAAAATCAAGAAGGATGTAAGAGAGTAAAGCATATAAATTGTAATAAGTTCTTGTAAGAGCTTTGAAATTTGCCAAGTACAATGTTTGATTCTAAATGAAAATGTTGTATTTGAACAGTTTGTATTTTTTGTGTGGTGATATATAATATTTGACCTTTTACCAAACAAAAAAAAAGAAACACTATAAACAATTTGATGGGAATTATAAAATTCAATTTCCAAATACTTGGAAAGGAAACTATTATCCAGATGGGTTCCAAAAAGGGAGAAATATATATAAAATAGTATTGTCGCGAGTTCATATGGGTATTGTCGTAGAAGAGGGGAGGAGGACCTTTACTTTATTCTTTGACTAGCAAGAATAAAAATGCTAACAATTTATCTTAAAATTTATAAATTTAGACATTTGAAAAGAACTTGATACATTTTGGTGTTCATGATCCATTTTTTTTCCCTCGTTTTCTCTTTCTTTTAATTTTAATGCCAATGCGTTTAAGAAACACTTGTTGGTGAACAAAGAATTGTCTACACTATGTGTTTCACTCTGAAAAGAAAATAAAAGACCAAACACATAATTCTGAAATAAGAAAAAAGAAAAAGAGAAAAAATGAAAAATAGTTGAATCTATCCTTTCAAGGGTAGATTTACTACTCAATTTAAGTACTTGTATGGGATCAATACAAAGCTATAACATTCATTGCAATCGTTTTGGCTACTTAGTTCTCTTCAATTAGCCGGCAGCAAAATAGCTTAGTATTTAGCTATTGATTATTCATGACCTAGTTTAGGCTCGACACATATACCCAAACCCCCTTCACCTAAAAATGAAATAAAAAATAAAAGTTCTCTCAAATCAATGAAAAAACCAAATATTGGTAATTAAAGAGGTAGTATTATAATTTTCCATTTCATGTTCTTCCTTTCTGGTGCTTCATTGTGTGAGCAAAAGCCACTAGCCAATTTAGAATTCAAGAAACTATACCAATTTTATTGGAGAAGATAATTTGCTTTAATCGTCTTGAAAATATATTATGATTCACTTAAAGGTTGAATTGACCTAGGGTTGGAAATAAATTCACTCCAAAGTCCACTACTAAGCCAATCTTTCTCTTCTTTCTTTTATCATTTGGAAAAGCTAATCCACTTTTTCTGCAAAGTAAATGTGAATTCTGATCTTTAAATCATTCAAACTTTACTTGTCTCAAAGATGGTGCTGAATAATAATGTTTTGATATGACAAATTAAGTTATAATAATATTTTGGGTGCACTTGCTTTTATATTTTTGAGGATATTATGGTTGTTAAGGTATTTTGTGCAGCCTACGTTCCTTTAGTCCAGCCCAAAATTAAACATGCAAGTTCCGCCTATGTATAAGTCCATCCTGCGCATAGGTCAGTGTGTAACCCTAGCTCGTGAAATTGTTCGACCCATTCTTAAGTTAGCCTGTGTAATTGCTGGACTCATTCTCAAGTCAGCCCACAGTTCTTGTAACCCTAAACTGAGCAGTGTGTGCAAATCACGCGACCTAACGCAACCGCTTGTTCCCATTCAATGCTACTCACGCCTATGCATCAACCTTCACCAGAATTTGGCCAAACCAGTGATGGAAAGCATAAATCCCAGAAGAGATTGTAGACCCACCATCATAACTCAGAAGATTGTGCTCAAATTTGATCTGTGAGAAGCTGTGAAGTCTCCTGCAAACCAGAGGAGAGGGTCACCATCGGGAATTTATGGAGAAGTTCTGAACACCTAAAGATGGAGATCAATTCTTGATCAGGACTTGCGACCTATGACCTATGACTATAACTCCCTTCGAAATCAAGTCCGAATGCACTAATTCCACTTACCAAGTATGAATTCATCATTTGAAATTGCTTTTTCCACTGTGCAACTTAATGAAGAGATATTTGGAAAAATCTCGTTAGGGTTTGTGAGAGAAAATCAGTTGTGCAAAAAGGGTAAGTTTTTGAGCAAGATTGTTGAGACAATTTGATAAAAAGAAATACAAGATTCGAAATTTGGAAGCATTTAGTAAAGGAAAATGATTCATAGTTTGCAAAGAATAAAAATGGAATTGTGACAAGTCGTTATTAAAGACCAAAATACTCATTTGGTATGATCTCTTTTTTCCATTGAAGTTTTATGAGAAAGGAAAGAAAGACATTTGGAAATCATTACTAACTATTAATATGGGATGTTTTCAAATGAAGAAGGAGACTTTCAAACTTAACTGAAATAGATGGATTGATAAAAGATAAGATTGAGACTAGATGCATTCTGATCCAAAGTTAAGCAAGAAAAAGAATAGTTGTAAAGAAGTTTGAAAAAGCAAATTGTGCACTCATGAGGATCCAATGGTTATGAAGAAGAATGGAAAAGGCCTACCTTGGAAAGGATCCTTGATATTACTGATTTCTATTGAATGTTGTTATTGCTTGCTTAACTTTCATATTCATAATAAGTTTATTATATTGTTGTATTGATTCACCATTGAAGTTTTGGTAAGATTGAAATTAATTTCTTGAGGAAGAGATTAGATATAAAAGTTGTGAACTCTTGTAACAATTGCTAAAGAATAATGGAAGAGGCCTTTTAGTCACATTAGTTAAAAGGTAATGGGGGACGTAGGCAGTTCACATTACTAAAGAATAATGGAAGAGGCCTTTTAGTCACATTAGTTAAAAGGTAATGGGGGACGTAGGCAGTTCACATTACTAAAGAATAATGGAAGAGGCCTTTTGATGTGTTTGCCATCCTAATAGTTAGGTGCCCCCCTACCTACCCACCTTTAAGCTTTTGGCACTGACATTGGAAAGAGGTTGTAGATTGGCTTTGATAGCACTTTGTCATGAGTTTAGAATTCCAACCTAAAAGACTAACTTGTTAAATAGAGTTACTAATTCTCTTATAAACCTAAAGCCTTTCACTTATTTTTTTAATGTGAAACGATGTCTTTATATCATCTTTCTTATAGTGTTCTATCCTGGAACTTAACATTATGCTTAAAAAGAGTACCACATGTCTTTAGTACTTATCTTAGCCTTAGGGCTTTCAACATATATTATATGAATTATGTAACTTTATTAGAGAATAAATACTCTTGAGAAACACTAGTATCTTGAAAATTCTTACGTAGTATACTTAATTAAATTCACAATCTTAATTATAATCCGTTGTTGCAATCTCATTCGTAGTTATTAAAGAAAGATCTTGACAAATGCAGGTACTGTGCAAATCGAGAATCCTAGCAATCAAGCTGAAAACTACCGGCCGCTGGAGACTGATGCCGTCGTGGAGACCCGTAAACCCGATGCGCTAGGAAAGGCAAGCCTGAAAAGAAGTGTAACCAACCATACGGCCGTTGTGAGCCTCCAAACCCTTGAACAAGTCATGCAGTCGTCCAGCGGAAGTATGAATAAATTGCGAGCTATATAACTACTGGGATATGGGTTGAGAATAAAGAGGTTTGGTTTGTTACAGGTCGAAGCTTGTGCTAGTTTTGCCATACAGTATTGTGTAGAATATGTGTAGTATGTTACGAGTTGTGCGAATAAAAAGGGCTGATTGAGGTCCCTTTTTTATTTTTTTTTTATTTTATAGATTCTCCTTGACTATTTAGGAACTATAATCATGGAGCATGGTAATGATTTTGAGATGCTGAAATTATTTCCCATTTACTTAGTTGGAGTATATGGGCGACAATAAGCTGTCTTTATAACAATTTGACAAGAATGATAAAAAAAATGGATTTCAAATACTAGAAAAAGGAAACAGTCATCCAAAAAAAACAAAAAAAGGTTCCAAAAAGGAAAAAAGAATATAAAATGAATGATAGAGAGAGTTAATATGAGTAACCTTATCAGGGAGGACCTTTACTGTATTCTTTGATCGGCGAGGATAAAAATGTCAACAATTTATCTTAGAGTCAATGAATTCAGAGAGCGAAAAAGCGCTTGAAACCTTTTAGTATTCTTTCCCTTTTTCTCTTTTTAAATAGAAAAGTTCTGCCCACCTACGTATTATTACATAACTCCAAATTTCACTACCCATAAATCTAAGAAATGTGTCATGGGTGAGCACGAAATTGTTTGTTTTGTATATTTGGCTCCGAAAGCGAATAAAGACTAAATCCATGATACGGAGGGAAAAAAATCAGCTAAAGTTTAGCATGGAAGCTAAAGCCAAGAGTCAATTGACAATATGAGAAATATTGGGCACAAAACAATTGTTATCAATGTACCCGTCCAAGTAATGATTTACATCTTTTTTTAATAAATATGTAATTTTATTTGTCAAAAAATAAGATAATACAAAAACTTATGAGTATATTCTAGCATTACAATTCATCTAATAAAAAATTGAATTTGGAATACTTTAATTATGACACAATAAAACATTTGCTTGAGAGGATTTAATGCTCTTAAATAGATATGTTCTTCCACATACTACTTAGTCAATGAAATTGGTATTTAAATAGCCTTATTTTAAAAATATCTATGTTTTTTTAGACCATATATAATAGATGCATGCTAAGAAAGAAAGTTTAATAAGCTTTGTAGCTAAATTATTTTTTTTAGTTGCTTTCATCATCTATTGTAATTTAAAGTCTCAATCATTAATATTCTTACAAAGGCCTTATTGTACAAGAATACTTCTCCAAATTTGGCTAGTCCAAGTACATTAAAAAAGTAAGTGTGACATGTTTTCAAATTGAGAACTACAAAAGTTACAATACGGTTCAATTGAGGGGAGCCATCGAGAAATTATTTCTTTTGTAGGAAGTTTGTCCCTACATATGAGCCATTCAATGGAGTTATATTTGTTGATTCCACCTGACCATATTAAATCACACCATTTAACCTTAATATTTACTTGGTGCAATTTTTTGTGTGTTTCTTTACAATTATAAGAAAGTTTGGAAAGTGTAGAAGTAATAATTTGCTGTAGTTTCAAAAGACCTCTCCAACTCTATGTCTTATTTCCTTTGATGTCAAGAGACATAATTGAAGTTATTTTGCATTTAGTACTATGAATTCACCTACTCTATAAGGATAAACTTAGATAATTGATGAGATTTTAGAGTGACCATCTTAACAAAACCTTATTCCATACTTTAAGATCTAGTACTTCAACTCCTCCTTTTTAGGTGAACAAACAACCTACCAAGCGAACATATATCTTTCCATGATATGACATATAATTTACCTAACTTCAGCCAAGAAAAAATCAACCTACCAAGCAAACATACATCTTTCCATGGTATGACACATAACTTACCTAACTTCATCCAAGAAGAAATCAACTTCACTTGTCTTGGAACTACAATGTGATTTACTTAGAATTTTATTAGATCTAGATTGAAAATCAACTTCACTTGTCTTGGAGGTCTAAATTGAAAATCAACTCACTTCAAACTCCATTGCAAAGCCTCTTTGCTCTCCTTCCTTTTATCATTTTAGAAATCGAATCATTGTTTTTTTCTACCAACTAAAGGTAACTTAAAGGTAGCTTTCACTTCTTTCACCACACAAACTTTGTATGTTTCAATGATGGATTTTAACATAATAAGAATCCTATCCCCTGTCTACAAACTAAGCATACAAGGGAGAAATGATATGGCACAATCTAATCACCAACCTGAAGGCCATCCTTGTTATTTACCTTCTAATGGATCCCTTCATCTAAAGGCTCCTTTGTTCTTCGATTCGCTAAAACCACAAGTCAATTAAGAATTCAAAAAATGTTAATCATCAAACTAATACCATCGATGTATTAATCCAATAGAATTTACTACAATATTCTAGGTAATGATTTACATCTGTCAATAGGATGGAAGATAACTATCCCAACTTTATTGGGGAAGTAATTTGCTTCACTTGTCTTGATAATATATTGTGCTTCACTTGGAGGTTAATTGATCTAGAGTTGGAAATCAATTTACTCTGAAGTCCATTACTAATCCGATCTTTCCCTTCTTTCTTTTATCCTTTTGAAATGCTAATAATTTTTCTTTTTGCAAAGTAAAGATGACTTCGGCTCTTTGTATTATTCAAACTTTACTTGTTCTAAAGATGGATTTTAACAATTAAGAAATCTTTTTACGAGTGTCATGAACAATGTTATTATTTCACATTATTTGGATCTTACTTGGAAATCTTCTATAAAATAAAAATTTTGTCTTTACAAGTAAAGTTTAAATAGAAAATTAGCTTTTTAATATATTATCAAAATTCAAGTTAAAAAATCAGCACTCCTTACATAAGAAGCTCATAGCCAACATTGGCTATGACATGCTATATTGAGAATTCTATCCCACATTGCTTAAATTCCACTTAGAAATGCTCTTTACAAAGAAAAATACACTTACTCCTTACTAGCTTGTTTTAAGGAAGAAATGAGTTTTCTTTTTTTTTTTTTCAAAACACTTTTTTTGGTAAAAATGAAAGTTTGCATTAATAAAAATTAATATACAAAAACATAAGGACATATATCAGTAGTATAAAAATTATAAAAATTATAAAAATTACAAAAAGATGGAAGTTGAAAGCCTTCAAATTTTACTCAAAATAATATTTTCCTATGAAAATTTTATATGTTAAAACAAATAAGCTCTCTTTCATACAATTTTTTTTACTTTAGCCGACAAGATTATGATATTAACTATTTTGTTCTAAAATCATCTCCTATTTTGTACAACCAATGTATAAGAAATGTAAGCTAAAAAAGAAATCTAAAGAAATTTTGCAATCAAATCCCTTATTTATTTTAGTCGCTCTGATAATCTATTATAGTTCTTCATTTCATCCTTCAATATAATATCGAATTCCATTTTGAACAAAGATAATATTCCAAATCATCATTGTCCACGTGAGTTTTTTTTAAAAATGACTCATCTTTTTTTTATTTGTAACTTTTTTTGGTGGAAAGGTAAATTGTATTAATAAATTTTAAAATACAAAAGTATATGGGCATACCTTAATATTATAGAAGTAACCATATCTATGAAAAAATAGAAGTTGTAAGCCTTCAAATCTCACTCAAAATAACATTTTCTTGAGAGAATTTTATATTTTTAAACAAAGAAGCTCTCTCACATACTACCTTCTTTACTTTGGCTAAGAGAATAGGGATATCAATTTTTTTTCCTGAAAATATTTTTTATTTCGTTCAGCTTATATATAATAAGTACAAATTAAGAAAGATATCTTAAGAAGTCTAGCAGCTAAATCCTTTCCTTTAATTGCTTTGATCATCCATTGTAGCTCTTCATTCCATCTTTTAATGTTACGTTAGATTTCATTCTTGGCGAGAATACTTTCCAAATCATCCTTGTCTATGCATATTCAAAAAAGAGGAACTCCTATTTTCTATATGAGACTGACAAAAATCACAATTTATGTTTACTGAAGGAAGCCATTGTACAATTTCTATTGCTATAGAAAGTTTGTCCCTACAAACAAGCCATCCAATGAAATTATGTTTGTTAATGCCTTCAGTCCAAATTAAATCATACCAATCTACAATTGCATCAACTTGCCGAAGATCATTATAAATCTTTTGGTAATAATATGTAGAATTAAAGATAATAAAGGCAAGTGTAAGCCTTAATTTGAGGAAACCTTACCAATTCCAAGTCATGGTACCTTTAAATCCAACTACACTATTGAAGTTCTTTTACACTTTATACTGTGAATTCATTTACTCCCTAATAACGCTTCTAGGAGATTTATGAGATTCCAAAACATACGTCCCAAAAGAACTTTATTCCAAATTTTAAGATTTAGTAAACCAAATCTCCTTTCCTTCTTTGGTAAGCAGATAGTTTGCCAAACTATTTTATAAGACCGATGCACATCTATATTACCTACCATAAGAATTTCTTTATCTTTTTTTCAATCTCGTAAATTGTTTGCTTTGGTAGTAGGAATACTTATATCCCAAATGTACATACGAAAATGAGAATAGATTTTGCCAATTGTAATCTTCCTACATAGCTAAGATGTTTCATTCTCCAACCTTTTATTCTTCCAAAATTTTATCTGTTAGACCTTTACAATAAGCTTGAATTAGTCTTTTTCATGATAAGGGGAACTCCACAATATTTGATGGGGAGTGAAACCTTAAAGAAAATGAGTATGATCAAGGACAAGAAGTTGTTCCTGCTCTGATAACCTTAAAAAGAAAATTTGATATTTGCTTAGGTTGTACTTTAAACCTATTATGTTAACAAATTCCTTTAAAACTTCTATAAAACAGAGGGTTGAGTTCACATTACTATGAGAGAAGAGAAATAAATCATCAACAAAACATAAATGAGTGATTTTTTCAAATTTGTAGTGGCAATGAAATTTAAACGCCATTGTGGAGGTCTTCATAGTAATGAGTCTATTGAGTATCTCCATAACCAATACAAATAAATATGGGAATAGAGGATCATCTTATCGCAATCCATTAGTACCTTTAAAGTATCTTGCATGTTCTCCATTGAAGTTTATTGACAATCTTGTTGTAGTGATACACTTACCTATAAGATCAATCAAGTATGAGGGAGTGTTGATGGCTTTTAAAACTCCTAATATTACATTCCATTTGACCATGTTATACCATTTCATAAGATCAATTTTTATAGCCACATGTTTACCTTTGTCTCCCTTATTATAGTTGTGCAAAAGTTCTTGGCAAAACATAATATTCTTTGAAATTTGTCATCCTTTAATAAAGGTTGTTTGATTTTGGCTGACTATTAAAGGTAGAATGAGGCTTATCCTTTTAGCAAGCATTTTAGATATGATTTTATATAGAACATTACAATGTGTTATTGGTTGGTAATCTTTGGGGCAACTTGGATTGGGAACCTTAGGGACTAAAGAAAGTAATGTAGAATTAGTAGCTTTTAAAAAATTCTTAGAGGAGAAAAACTCTAGCACAACATCTTTTATATCTCTTCTAATGATAGACCATGCTTTCTTATTGAATAGACTATTACACCCATCAGGCTTAGGAACCTTAAAATCATGAATGCCCTAAAGTACTTTAATAGCATCAAAATGTTCAAAATTTGGCAAATTAAGTAGCACATTAATGTCCTCGTGGAATAGAGAAGTAAATTTCTCAGAGTAGGTGGGAATTCTTCTAGAGTTGCCAAAGATAGACTAATAATAGGAAATAATAGCAAACTTTTGTTCCTCCTCATCTATCATAACTGAGCCATCATCTAGTATCAGTTTATTGATCTTATTTTGAGCTCTCCTTGGCATTAATGATGCAAAGAAATTTTATTGTTGGTATCCCTTTCTTTTAACCATATGTTCCCTAATTTCTAGTTGAGAATGATTTTTTCATGTTTGCACATAGTAAGAAGTTACTCAAGTTGTGATTTCTCCTCAAAACGTGCATTTGGACAATAAGGATTAATCTCTGACTTGTTTGGAATTTACTTTAAATTTTCTCTTGCGTCCTTCACTTGCTGGTGCAAATCTCCAAAATGGGTTGCATTGTGTTTCTTGAGAGGAGTCCTTAAAGTTTTCAATTTTTGCATAACTTGAAACAATTTTGAGCCATATATTTTTTGTTGACATATTAAACTTACTGTATTCATAAAATCTAAGCAATTAGTCCAAAAATTAAAGAATTTGAATGGAGATTTCTTTTTGCTTGTAGGATTTTCAAATTTTACTAAACATGGAGAATGATTTGAGACTCCAGAAAGTAAGAATTCAACTGCAAATTTGTCAAAATGAAGCATCCATTCTGCATTGATGAGGACCTTATCAAGTTTGTTAGCTCGAAGACTAGTTCTTAAGCCTTTAATTGTGAATAGAAGACCACAAAAAGGAAGTTCAACCAATGATATATTCTCAATCATTTCATTCAAATTCTCCATTCCTTGTGTCCATCTAGCATTTGGGCCAACACACTCATTTATATTTCGTATTTCATTAAAATCTTCCATGAATAACCAAGAAACATTGCTTACAATAAGATTAGAGAAGCTTGTAAGGTTGGCCCATAACTCTTTACATTCAACTTCCAAGTTACTTTTATAAATGGCAAACAAGAAGTAAAGGTGTATACCTAGCTTTTCAATTAGGCAATGGATGACTTAACATGAAGAACCTTTAATTGTAATTTATAGCTCTAAGGCTTTCCAAAGAATCCAAATTCTATCAAGATTACTAGAACTGTAGTTATGAATATACTTCCAATATGTAAATCCAAACTTTAAAGGTGCATCTATATTTTTTTCTTTAACTCTATACTCAATCAAAATGATAATTTAGGGGGGCATGGGACAAAACAAATTTTGTTACTTCCCTTATTCTAAGGCTTTTATTTAAGCCTTTTACATTCCATGAAAGTACTTTCATTTATTGGAAGGCTTATTCTTTTCTCCCATTAACCTAGAATCTCCAACAGAAAAAGGTGTGTCATTTGCTAGTATCAAAAACTTATTTCCAAAGATGATCTTTTGCTCCTTTTCTTTTTTCTTACCAGAAGATTTTGATTTTGTAGTACCTAGGGAAGAATAAGAGATTCCTACTATTTCCTTTGGTTGAACAATAATACATGTTTCAGTATCCATTACAGTAAAAGTTGGTCTCATTTCTTGGGAATCATTTTGAATGGTCTGGTCATCCTTTACAGGAACCTTTGTACTAGGCCTCACCTTTTGAGTTTTTTTCTCAGTTGCTTGAACATTCACGTTCTTTTTAGGAATCCAAATTTTTTTTTTTGGAGTACATTCTTTGTGTCCAAAACAACTACAAACTTTACATTTCATAAGAACCCAATAATAATCAACTTGTACTTCATATAGTTCATCTTAACCCATGTCTATTTCAAATTTTCTAGGAAATTCACTATTAATATCCATCAAAATATACACTTTTGCATACGATAATCAAAGCTTTTGTTCTATTACTTTATCCATGTATAGCAGTTTACCCAACATGTTGCTCACATAATTCATTCCCGTATTGGTCCATAGCACATGAGAGACATTATATCATCGTACCCAAATGGGAACCATAAAATTTTTTATCTTTTCCAATCTAATGAAGGGATGCCATTTTTAAAGGAAAAGTGGTTGGCCTGCAATATCTCATACTCTTACTTCCATAATCTCCTCCATTTTCTTAATATTTGAAAAGCAAAAGAAAAAGAAACCATTCTTAATCACTAAAACTTCAAATAAGTTTTCTTTCCCCCATAATGTTTTCACAAGACCTTTCACTAAATAATAAAAATATTTTTTATTAAGAAATAACCCACAAGACAATTTTCAAAGTGACTTTTACCTTCATCAATAGCCTCTGGGGGAGGTATTGCAACAAGCTTATTTCCCTTTTAGAAGGAGGATAATAATCTAGCTTAGTTGTCTTCATAAGCTTTTCTATTGTAATATCTTTCCAAGACAACCTAGCTCCACCACTAGGTGCATTAGTATTTTAACTATTTGTTGCAACTATAAATATATGTTCTTGAACTTTGTCAACAACAGTAACAATTTCTGCTTGAGATAATCCTTTACTAGTTTCAACTTCACTAATGTTATCCAAAGTATGAGTATCAGCAATTTTACTTGAAAGGTGATGCAATTTCAGTTGCCTAATTTAACTTTGTAGCATTTGAGGCAATTCCCCAAGATTTCATAGGAACTTTATCACTTTGAGTACGTGCCATCAATTCTGTGTTTTTAGAATCAAGTGTTTGGGAACTCGTCTTTTGTTGATAGATAGCAACTTAGGATCAATATAGTCCGCCAATCTGACCAGAGACAGAGTTACAAAGGAGACTAAATTGATGTCTGCAACCACCTTCCCTTGCTTTCTTCTGCCTTTAGAGTCTTTGTGGGCTGCCTTGCCTTCCGTTACCTCGTTTTTCTTCTTGCACCGTTCAAATCAACAAGCTTTGACAACACCAAAACCAGAAAAAAAACGTCCTTCTTTTGATTCTCCAAAACCAAACTGTGCGGAAGGAGGAGGAAGTCTTGACCCCGTCCCACCCAAATTTCAGCGCCCCTTTCTTTTTTTTTTCCCCCTTCTAATGAGAGAGAAATCGAGTTCAGTTTTCTCTCCCAATCTCGTGCAGAGCTCCTACCAGATCCACTCGTTCAACCTAGCGCGACCACGACTCACAACCGCATGCCGCCGCTTGACACCGTTTGCCTTCAAGTTCATATGGGTTTCCCAGATCCGTCGGTTTGCAGCAACTCACGGATTTTCTACCCCACAGAGATGCCAATCTGCCTCTAGAGGAGTAGAAGTCGTAGTCACTCGCGGCAATGCGCTAGCACGTGCTGCCAATCGCCGGCTCGGGATCCCAACGTTTTCATAGTTTTGTTTTGCCGCTGGCTTCCTTGCGCCTGTTTCTCTTTTAGTACAAACTATTTTATACTCACTTTTTTTTTTTAGCTTTCAGTAACATATATATGGCATATTACAAATACTTAAGATGGAGTACAATTGGAGTATGAGGAAGATGAATGGCATAATGCATTAGCCAACTTGAATGCCATTCTTATTAACCATCTCCTATTTCTCGTTCTTTTGATGGCAACTTCAAATATAACTCCATGATTGGTTCAACGTGGCGAGAAGGGAAAGCAAGACCATGGTAAAGAGGCCCATAATATTCCCAATTTACAATTTCAACGTTGATGGTTTACATTGAATTACACGTCAGTTCACTTTCTTAAATCTTTGGCTACTTAACAAGAGTGTTGTCATTAGTGCAATATCATGTGAAGCTTGCATATCTTGACTATGATAAATGGAACCTATCCACTTTAACATAATCTTTGTATATTTTTGGAATAATCATAAACTTGGATAACCTCCAATAGTGTAGTCTCACGTAGTTGTTACGAAGAAAGTAATATAGCCTCAAATGAACTATTCTTTGATGCTCTACTTTAGAACTTGCTCGATGAGAAAAAAAAGTTTGCTTGCAATCAGGCCAAAATTGCAGATCAGCGGTGTTGCTATTGGGTTTCGGTGCTTCACAGGCTGCAGATCAGTGGTGTTGCTATTGGGTTTCGGTGCTTAACAGGTGAGTAAGTAAAAATAGCTCTTCTTTTCATGTGTGTGATGTGTGGTAGCAAAACACAATGACCATAATGTCTAAATGGGCATTAACATAAGACCCTATCCCAGAGCATTACAAGGCCTACTATAACCTTTGGATTTCCACTTTATGCAGACTTTATGTACATATTAAGAGCTAGAAGGGGCCTTGGCTAGTTCTTTAAGTTCTACTCAAAAGGTCCACTCATCATAGACTTCTCAAGTAAATGCTGACCTACACTAACCAATACTATATTCAACAATCAAGGACGTCTTATGTCTTATTTACTAGACCAATTTAAATTACATCAATAAATCATTATAAGAAAACTCTTTTATTCCTATTGATATAAGCTCACATTTTTGAGCTTATCAAAATAAGCTAACAGAAAGCACTAGTAAAAAATATAAACGAAGATTGGTTTCAAGGAAAGATTTTCAAAAGCATAGACGTGGTGTCCCACCCTCTAGCTTAAGGGTTTCACACTCTATTCTAACTACCATGTCGTTCATTTTCTTTCAATAACCCACTGTCATTGACCTTTCATTCATCGATATTTGTCGTGTGGAGACGAGCATGACAATATGTTACTCAAATTTAAGACTCGGGGTTAATTCTAAATGACAAGTCAAGATTAGGCATGGTGGGGTTTGTTAATCATTTCCATTGTATCCAAGCCATAGTTGAACTTTCATTCCCTAGAGTAAGCAATTGAGAAGAATTCTTCATTAGATGACTATCTTTTAAGCTGTTGATACCCGCTTTTAGAGCTTAAGAGATAAACTCCAGCAATCTCATGTGCGTATTAATAAGCTCATTTTCGTAGGTTGCTTGACTTGTTGAATATACTGATTCTATTGTAAAGAAAGCTGCTTTCTTTCTGAGGCCAAAAAGTTTATAAGAGGTAATTTTGGTGTGAAGACAGTTGAACCACAATCACTTAACATAGATCCTTTTAAATCCTCGGAAGGACATTGCTAAATATCACCTACCAGGGAGATAATCTTTTTTATTCTTTAATATGAGACCCCACAAATAAATAAGTAAATAAATAAATAAATAATGGGAATGATACTTATGACAGCATAATGTATTGGTGCTCTTTTCTCTTATCGATGTTTATATATTGTTGAAAAGTATGTTATTTTCTTAAAAGTATGTTCTCATGGATATAAGTTTTTTTTTTTTCTTTGAGTGCAAGACAAATGCTTTTACAATTGAACTACTAGGAGGCAATTTTATGAGTATTTTCTAACCAAACACAGAAAACGAAAGAGTTCTAATTGCAAGCCAAAACAACAAAATAATGTTTCATTTCAGTGACAAAATGAACAAAACACAACAACTAATATCACAGTACATGCCCAGAACGAACCCAGCAAACATTAGAAAACACTATTTTATAACTAACACTTCAACCTTTCTTCTTGCAACAGGTACATGAGTTTCCTCCCGCCCTTGCTTTTAAGACCATAGACTGAAAATCATCTACATTCATCTCCCATCCTTCAAGCCCAGAGTTGCTTGGTTTGTCATGCTATCTAATCCAAAGTTTCCACTGCCAACCCTGTCATGTCTGTAAGAATCAGATGTCTCAGCAAGCAAGGGTGTGGCCTCTATTGGTTTTGATTGAGGATTAGCTCCCGAGTGATTCTCTATCTTCCCTATTATTTTTAATTCCATTGCAACTTCTGTCATTGTTGGTCTCTCATCTCCCTTTAATCTTAAGCATCTCTTTGCAAGTTCAACGACTTCCTTGCTCTTCTCCTTATCTCCTTCTTCAACTATACATTTATCAAGAATGTCAAACATTCGACCCTCTTTCAAGGAAGAAAGAAAATAGATAGCAAGATTTATTTCGTCGTCTAACCTATTTGATGAGAATACTTCCTCTCCTGTTAATAGCTCAACTAGAACTACTCCAAAGTTATAAACATCACTTTTCTCTGTCAATTGATTTGTTTGTAAATATTCAAGATTTAGGTATCCAAAAGTTCCTTACATTACTGTAGCTACTTCCTTTTGATCTCGGGAAATCAATTTTGAAGTTCCAAAGTCAGAGACTTTTACAGTGAAATCATTATCGAGCAATATATTTGCCGACTTGATATCTCTGTGGATTATAGTTGCAGAGTGTAAATGTGATATTGCTTTTGCTGTTTCTGTAGCTATCCTTAGACAGATCTCCCATCCCAAAGGGGAGGCATTATTTTCATAGTGGATGTGCTGAAAGAGACTCCCTTTAGGGACAAACTCATAGACCAGCAAAGGAACTTTTGTCTCTAAACAACAACCTAAGAGTTTGACAACATTTTCGTGGTTAATTCGGGAGAGAACAACAATCTCGTTAATGAATTGATCAATTTGACTTTGAGCCATTATCTTAGACCTTTTGATGGCAATAACTCTATTACCTGATAAAATTCCTTTATATACCGTACCAAAACCTCCGCGACCAATAATACTTCTCTCATCGAAGTGTTTGGTTGCCTTTTCAAGCTCTTCTATGGTGAAGATTTTGACTCCTTCGGTGGACCCCCCCTGTTCTCTGAGTCGCTCTTTCAAAATTAAACCTCCATTTTGTTCGAAGAACTTTTCCTTACGCTCAATAAATTTTTTTTGCTTGAATACCAAGTACAGCCAAGAGCCAGCAACAAGCAGAGTGGCAAAGCTGACGCCGATACCTGCAGTTGAAAGGCTGAAACGTTATTTATTTGGACATAACAACACAGCTGAAAAGGTTAAACTTCAATGACTTACTGCTTATTTGGTCGGTCAAAGACGTAAAAGCACAGAAACATAATCATTTAAGCCTAGGAAACCACGGGGCGTCTGATCACTATTAGTTAGCTACCTTTCGGTCCCTACTAACCGTGGATCAATTGTCAATGTCAACACTATATAAGCAAAACGTCAAATCTTGCAGACAGAGTATAAAAGAAGTGGGACATGGAATTTACAACTTTTTGCAAATTTAAAACCTCAAGTCTATCATAAGGTCTCAGTTAATCCTCCCCCAGTGGAGCTTTAATAATCACTTCTGGCATCCTTATTGTTGGTGACGCGGCTGATGATAATAATAAAGATTGCTTTCTTCTTGCCTATGATAAATGAGTCTGAAAAGAAGGGAAGATATAACAGATGCCTACGTTTACCTATTGATAGTCTTTTTTATGAATCCTCTCTACACGTGTCTCTAGTATGATTGGTTATTAATTTTAATTTAAATTGAAAATACTGTAAAAGATATGCCCAAAGTGAAGAGAAAATATCAGCGAATAGCATTGTTTCATGTTTTATTCTTTTTTGTTTTTTAAGTATCTAACTTGTTGATCAACATATAAGTGGGATACCAAAAGCAATGAGATGGATTTGATGTCTCTTTCACAATGGATTCATATTTATATTGAAGTTACCGAAGAACAGATGCTGGAGTGACATGCATTGTGAACAGAAGCCAAGCTAACGTGCTTGAATGAATTTGAGCAATTCATATGTAGTTACCCAGTGCTATTCTTGTAGCGGGATCTGAGCCCCTTGATCGGTTGACTGGTGTGCAAACTGATCCGTTCTTCCCATCGCCTTGGTACCCAGAGTTACAACGACAAGTGAAACTCCCTTCTGTGTTGTTGCACGTTGCATTAACATTGCAGAGGTTTGGATAACGAAGGCACTCATTAATATCTGAAACACAGTACAGCAGTATAAGGCAGTTTTTAAGGACAGTTTTATTTTTTTAAAGATTATTAAGGATATAATCTGATTCTATTTTTTTTAATGAATGAATTTAATTATGTAAAAACGAAAAAATACAAATATTTAGGAACATAACCTAGTATTGCAAATTAATTTTTAAAAAAAATTAAATTTAAAATATTCTAATTATAACATAACAAAATATTCACCTTAAGAATTATCAAACAAGATTTTTGCCTTTTATATTAGCAAGGGAGCCTTACATACTTATTTAGCATCACAAAAACTTGTAATATACCTTTGCAGATAACAATTGCGTAAAAACAAAACGACATACTAGTATCAAGCAACCCATATGAATGAAATTTACAGAAGGGAGTAATTCAAAAGTGCAGGTACTGGAAATGCGAGGTGCAAACAACATACTAGAATATTGGAAACTCATGGAGAATTTCTTTATCTTCATCTTATATTATTATCTACTATTGTTACTAAAAGCTGTTTTTAGATTATGGAGAATGTTGAATGGGTAAGATGTACCTTGGCAACCATCTGGGAGATATGGGTTTCCGTCGTAACCGGCTTTGCATCTGCAGCGGTAGCCATCTCCGTTGCTGGAATTATAACATTCGCTGTTCCGTCCACATATAGCTGATCCGTTACATCTTTTATTGCTTATCGCCCAATCAAGAACCACTGGAAGTGTGTCGTTCCGACGTAGACCCTTAAGAAGGTGATCGCGGGAGAAATAGAACCCGCCTATTTTCACAACAAAAGCATAGCTGCAGGGATTGAAGCCCAATAGTCGTGTGTAGTTCCAATAACTATAGGCTCTCAGAGTGAAATTTTTCAATCCTTGTGGAATCAGGGACTGGCAACACCCAATCCCAGTGCAAGAACCATTCTGGACACTGTCAATGCTTTGACACTGGGACAAGCAACCCATGGAGAACGGGACATTGTCCCGGTACCCGTCAAAGTAGGCAATAGTGTCACAGCCAACGGCCATGAACACATTTTGGGTGTTAGAAATTGTGAAACTAGGGACTCTTAGGTAATTTTCAAAATTACCTACAGGTGAATTCGAATCACAGTAACACGATTTAGCGAAACACCGATAGGCTGGATGCATCAAGATTTCAAGCTGACCTTTCACAGAAATGCCGACGACAATCAGGTTTCCGGTTAGGAGTTGACGGTTGGATTGGTCACAACGAAACAAAAAATCATCATTCAGGGAACAATTTTTGGTTACGCCAAATGGAAATGGGATTTTAACGTCTCCGCACTGGTCGGGGCAGTTAGGCAGGGCTATTTGAGCCGCTAGTGGGGCGGCTGCCATTCCCACTAAGAGCACGCTAAACAGGGCGACTTGCATAAGCACCCGTTGGAAACCCATTAAAAAAAAACGCAATCTATCTCTGACAGGTGGACTCAAGTCTACCGTGTTTTTGTTTGTGAGGAACTCATTCGATGCAGACTCTTTATAGGCACCGTGACGAAAGCTCCACTATTACCAGACAGTTGAATATGTTCCAGTCGCATTAAAGGATGCTATAAAAACGTAAGCTTTATCGGCACCACATCTAAATATATCACCGAACACATGATATAAGTATGTAAATTTTATCTTGTGTGTTTTTTTTAGGGCTTGGTTCTTTTTTACAACAACAGCTCAAGAGTTTAACAACATTCCTATGATTAGTCTGCAAGCGGACAATAATCTTGTTAATGGACGGATTAAATTGGCTTTGACATACTGTTTGAGCTTGATAAGATTTCTTTTCTTGAGTACCTAGTAGGGCCATGAGCCTGCGCCAATAAATGCACCGTAAAAGCTGAAAGATTTTTCATTTTAAAGTTACACCGCACTATGTAAATTTCAACTTTTAGGCTTTCCGCTTATATGCTCCGTCAGGTATGTCCAAGGAAAAGAACATCATGATCCATGGGGACGTCTACCTACTTTTAGTCATCGTGGTAGCTGCCTTTGTGTTGCAGAAGTGGTGGGTCAACAGTCAATGTCGACCATAAACATGCCTAGTGTTCCTTGCTGGGGTCGGCTATTCCATGACATGCACGATAGAGACTCTTAGTCTAAATATTCTGGTTATGCAAGTGGGGGGTCTCTGTTGAACAAGTACCTCCTACTACTAATTATGACAGCAAATTCTAATTCATCAGAAGATTCAACGACTGTGTAGTGCAAACGTGTTTCGCTCAAAACATGCTCCAGGCTCAATGATCTTCTTGGCTCCTGGGCGTACGTCGATGCTGCTTGGCTATATTGAGAGAGCCATTTGGTTCCTCATTTGACTCTTGAAGGAAGGCGTGCTTTGGATCACATCTTTCCACGTTTTGCTTTGACCGTGAGAGACGTGCTGGACACTTGGCTGTACTCTAGCTCTTCTTTGTGGGATTTGTTGGACACTTGGCTGTGCTTTGTTCTTGGGTTTGGGTTTGGGTTTGGGTTTGGGTTTGGATTTGGCTTCAACGGTTTCCTCTTGAGCTTTTATGAAACTTGCTTTCATAATTAATAGCCGGAGGTACTTGTTCAACAGTGTAGACGGATAAGTTGGCAATAATCGAGATGACCTCCCTTTGGCTTCCAAGGACCTAAGCTCTATTAAAATTCTTATCTAGGTAGCCCAATCATGCCAAAGGGCAGTGTCTCCGGAGTTGCTTTGGCAGTGACACCCAGAGTGATTTGCCGGAGCTTCCCAAATAAATCCTTAGGGACGTCCCGGTCATCATCAGTCACCTTTCAGTTTCCTATACTGTTGTTGGTCAATAGTCAATTGTCGCCACGTGTGTCTGGTCTTTTCCTTTTCCTTTTTCTAGTTCGGGGGTGGGGGCGCGTGGGGGTTGAGGGCGGCAACTGCGTAAGGTGGATAGTACTATGTGGCCGATACCCATGAGAGAGTGTGGCCTTTAAGCCTAGGAAGAAGAAAAAGCAATTTAGCCCTTCTCTTTGTTTCTTCCTCCCTGCCAATCCGGCCACTATAGAGTCTGCAAATGCTATTCTTAGGCCTAATATTTTAAGAACAGCTTTGATATGAGAGTTTGACATTATTCTTATAGTCGATGTCAGAGAGCTCAACAGCCTCATTGATGAATTGATCAATTTTTGGCTTTGATCCATTTTGATGGACTTATTGATGGCAACAGTTCCACCTCTGGCGGAATTCCTCCGATGAACTGAAACGAAACCTCCTCGGCTAGTGATCCTACTCTCGTAATGGGACGTCTACCTACTTTTAGTCATCGAGGTAGCTGCCTTTGTGTTGCAAAAGTGATGGGTCAACAGTCAATGTCGGCCACAAACATTCCTGGTGTTCCTTTCTGGGGTCGACTATTCCATGACATGCACGATGGAGACTCTTGGTCTAAAAATTCTGGTTATGCAAGGCGGTGGTCTCGACGGAGAAGTTGGCAATAATCGAGATGATCTCCCTTTGGTTTTCCAGGGACCCAAGCTACATTAAAATTCTTATCGAAAGGAGCTCAGTCATACCAATAGTATCTGTCTCCACGATGCTGCCACCACTGCAATTGCCAATAGTTGCCAACCACCCCAGCCGGAGTGATTTGGCTGGAGCTTCCCAAATAAACACTTAGTAAGTTGAAAATTTATTCTATTTTGCCTTCGCCGGTAATAAGACAGGGACGCCTTGCCATCGTTAGTTATTCAGATAGCCCCCTTGGAGTTTCCTACTGTTGTAGGTCAAGACTCAATTACCGCCATATGTGTGTCTTGTCTCCCCTTTTTTCTTTTTCTAGTTCTGGGGCCCAACTGCCTGAGACACTTCGTGGATAGTACTGTGTGACTGACATCGATGATAAGAGTGTGGCCTTTAGGCCTAGGAAGGACAAAGGAGAAAAAAGGAATTTTGCCCTTCTCTTTGTTTCTTCCTCCCTGCCAATCCAGCCACCAGAGGAGTCCGCAAAAACTATTTTCAGGCCTACTACTTAAAGAACAGCTTTGATATGAGAGTTTGACATTATTCTTAATATGAGAGAGCTCGGATATGCAAAATGAGCTCAGTTTGACGTCGTTCTTAATTTTCTTCCTATCTTATCTTGAAATAGAATCATTTAAAGCTAGCGATAATCTCTGACATGCTAAATGATTTTTGACTGCCTTGCAGAATATGACGGCCATAAACATGCCCTTTTTTCTTTTTCTAGGGGCGGTTATATCATGACATGCACGGTAGAGACTCTTGGTCTCAAAATTCTGGCTATGCAATTTGGGAGTCTCAACGTATAAATTTGCAATAATCCACATGACCTTCCTTTGATTTTCCATGGAACCGAGCAATATTAAAATTCTTAGCTCAATCATACCAAAAGGATATCTCCATAGTTGCTTTGGCAGTCAGGTTAAAGTTGAGATGCTGCCACCTCTGCAATTGCCAATAGTTGCCAACCACCCCAGCCGGCGTGATTTGCCTGAGTTTTCCAAAGAAACCCTTAGTCAGATGATAATTTTATTCTATTTTGCATTTGCAGGTGATAGACAGGGGACGTCTGGCCATCATTAGTCATTCTGATGGCTACCTTTCCGCTTCCTACTGTTTTAATGTTATAATGTTAAAAATTTAAAAAGAAAGAAGTACAATTTATAGTGTCATTATAGTAAAAATATTTTTGTAAGACCAATAGACAGGACAATACACAACTTCCGTACAAACACTTAACTCCTTTCCACCCCCTCACCTCCCGGGGGCTCACCTTACCCTTCCCTCACCTCCTTTTCTAAGACACAAATGGGAGCGGGGCCCTTACATTTATAATCGCGTTCACCAACTCTAGAAGTCGGTCTGCATAAACTTTTTATAAGATGGGTTGAGATATTTTTCACTTCGGTATCCACAGAGGGTGGTCCTATATTGCTTTTGATTGCAGACCCCTCTGTTCAAGCTTGAATTATTTTCCACGAGTCTCCTCGTCAACGCAGATCACGTGAAGTTTGTACGACTTCTCAATTATACATCCGACCTATTTGCTTTAGCATCACCTTTCCATCTCTTCGCTGGAATTTGTGAAAGATTCGGATAAGCTTTAATAATTGTTTATTCATTCATATATGATCAAGGTAGACTAGCATGATCATATATTGCTCACCACTAAGACCTGGGGTCACCTTGAGTAAAGACTAGATTAGCAATGGCAGATTTTTGCTCATTGGTTTCTTTGTATTATAAAAAATATTTTTCTAAATGAATTTCAAAGTCATTTCTCTCTTTTTTGGTTAAAGCTTTGGCAAAATGTCATCATATTACAAAATGAAACTATAAGAACCTTTTTTTAATTGGAAAAAATAATAATAAAGAAAAAAATAAATAAGAAGGTGAGTTGTGGATGCATAAAGGTGATGAATAGTGATGGTTCTAAGATAGGAGAGTAGAAAGAAGAAGTGGTGTTTGGATGGATGACAGGTAAACATTACTTATTCCAACAAAATTAAGTTTCACACTAGAAATTTTTTATTTTATCATAGGATTTACTTTTAACTTGATAGATTTTTTTTTTCTTATTAGTTTAACTAGTTGTATTCTAAACTAATTTTGGAATATAATAATAAATCTTATGATGTATTAGAAAATCATGTATTTTAAATAAAATTCATAGAAAAAAATAAAAGATGTTGCTTTAATTTCATTTTCAAATGGATGTTGAAAATTACAAGAGAGAAACTTTTCCTTCAATTCTCTTCTGCATGACAATCACAAATTTAATAAATCTTTAGAAGCCAAGTATTTCAATGCCTGAATCATTTTGAATATCATAGCCTCTTAGCCCTTGAAAGGTGTATTGAATACAAATGTTCTTGGAACTATATTGAACATTAAAAGTTGGTAAAATTCTTAACTAAAAACTATAATGAATAAAAATATTGTAAGACTATTCAATCAAATTAGACGAAGATATAAAGAATACTAATCATGTAATCTATTTCTCGAAGCACAATGATACCACTAGACTATAAATCTAATTCTTTCCTTAGTCAATCTATAAGTCTTCCTATTTCTTCTTTCTTATTAAATAAAAGAAGATTTTCTTCTCCCACTCTGGAGGTAACTTTTGGTTTTCATACCACTAAAACATAGCCTATTCTGACGATGGATAATGCCAATATAAAGGAAACCCAAACCCCTAAACACACACACAGGCGCCCACGTCACGACGAACACAAATGCATGTTTGAATGGACTATAACTAAGCGTGAAGGAGGGAATTGGTTAGCAATGTCCAAACGCCAACATGAAGACCACTACTTTCATTCGCATTCTCTTGGCCTTGATGCTCTTCTTGTCCCCTCCCACTGTTGATCGAGAATTTCTTCAAAGTAGTGAGAGTACAAATTTATAACTTACTTCCATGTAGGCCGTTCATGTCTCTGCCATGCATATGTAGTATAGTAAATCCTTTAAAGGCATGCCATATAAAAAATAATTCATTGTGCTTGATATATTACTCCACTTATTGATTGTAATAAAAAATTTTAAATTTATTTTGAAAGTATTCTTTTTTTCAGAAAAATTGGTTGAATTATTTCATGTTATAACTATACTCTACATACGCATTGTACCAACTTTTGTGGAATATAATAACAGAGAATTGGAAAGTTGAGATCACTAACAAAGTAATTATATGATTTGTAACATGTATGGAATAAAATATAAAAAAGATCTATCGATATACACATATGAAGCATCATTGATCTATCAAAACAAATTCAAAGACACCTTATGCTTGAAAAGTATACTAAAGGTCTTTACTACTTAGCCTTAGGGCTTTCAACAAATATTAGATGAATTATATAACTTTATTATAGAATAGATAGTTTTGTGAAACATGGGTAGTAATATCTTGAAACGTCTTGTGAAGTATACTTATTAAATTCACAATCTGAATTATAATCAATTGCTCCAATCTTATTCGTGGTTATCAAAGAAATGATCTTGACAAATGCAGGTACTGCCCAAATCAAGAATCCTGGCAATCAAGCTGAAAAACTACAAGCCGTTGGTGACTTCGCCCGTCGTCGAGACCCATACACCCGATGCGTTGGTAAAGAAAAGCCTGAAACGAAGGGTAACAACCCAGCAGTTGTCTGGCGAAAGCATAATAAATAGTAAGCCATATAATATTGGGATATGGGTTGGGATTAAACAGGTTTTGTTTTGGTACTGGTCCAAGCTTGTGCTGGCTTTGCCCTCCCCTACCCCCCCGGCCGCCGGCGCACGCTTTTTAGTAAGATAAAGAGACTACTTGTGCTACCTTTGCCAGAGTGTAATGTATAATATGTGCAGTACGTTGCGACGTTTGTGAATAAAAAGGGCTGATTGAGGTCCCTTTTTTTTTCATCATTAACTCTGATAGGTTCTCCTTGATTCTTTATGAACTACACTCATGGAGCATGGTAATGATTTTGAGATGCATAAATTATTTCCCATTACTTTGTTGGAGTATATGGACGATAATAAGCTGCCGTTAAAACAATTTAACGATAATTATAAAAAATGGATTTCAGAACACTGGAAAAAGGAAACAATCATCCAAAAGAAAATAGGTTCCAAAAAGGAAAACTGAATATATGGAGAGTTCTTATGATTATATTTCAGGGGAGAACCTTTAGTGTATTCTTTGTCCAGTAAGAAAAAAGAGAACCAACATTTTATCTTAAAGTTTTAAATTAAGACAGTTAAAAGTACTGGTGTATCTTGGTATTCCTGATCCATTTCTTTCTCCTTTTCTCTTTTTAGGTAGAAAAGTTATACTTGCCTTTGTATTATTGTGCTATCAAAATTTAGGCTCAAACAGCTACACTCCTTATGTAGGAAGCTATGGCCCACAGTAACTATGACATGTTATATTAAGAATTTTGTAGGCCATCCCACATTGCTTAAATTATACTTGGAAGTAGTCTTTAAAATAAAAACTTATTTACTCCATAGCCTATTTTAAGGAGGAAGGAGTTTTTATTTTTATTTTTATTTTTAAACTTTGAGTAAACTACAAATACTAAAAATGGAGAATAATTGGAGTACAAGGGACAAAATATATGTTCAGTCCACATATAGGATCTGATCTGTCACATGTTTCACTGCCGATCACCCAATCAACAACCATTGGAAGTGTTGGAAGTTCTTTGTTCTCATCTAGATCCTTAGAAGGGGAAGTGAGGGAGGAATTGAACTTTCCTTTTTTAACAACAAAAGCATAGCTGCATTGATTTAATTGCCCAATGTTACGTGCATTCAGAGTGAAATTTTTCATTCTTTGTGGAATTTCGGCCTGGCAAGACCCAATCCCAGTGTTGGAGGTTGGGATACAGGGACAAGCAAGCCCACGGAGAACGTGGCATTGTCCTGGGAACCATCACAGTATTCAAAGTATGCATAAGTGTCACAGCCAGCGGCCATGAACACGTTTTGGGTGCTAGAAATTGTGAAACTAAGGATTCTTAGTTGAGGAGAAAAGGTATATAAAAGCGACCTACAGGAACAACACTGACGGGCTGGAGGCATCAACATGTCAAGCTGACCTTACACAGAAATGAACAGCATGATCCATGGGCACCTCTACTGCCTTAGTCATCTAGGTAGCTGCCTTTGTGTTGCAGAAGTCGTGGGTCAACAGTCAATGTCGGCCATAAACTTGCTTTGTTTTCCTTTCTGGGGTCGCCTATTCCATGACGTGCACGATAGAGGCTCTTGGTCTGAAAATTCTGGTTATGCAGTTCGAGGGTCCTGACGGATAAGTTGGAAATAATCGAGGTGGCCTCCCTTGGTTTTCCACGAACTCAAGCTATTTTAAAATTCTTATCTAGGTAGCTCAGTCATACCAAAAGGACTTGTCTCCACAGTTGCTTTGGCAGTGAGGTTACGCTTGAGATGCTGCGACCACAGCAATTACCAACCACGCCAGAGCGGTGCTGGAACTTCCCAAACAAACCCTTGAGTCACGTGATAACTTCATTCTATTTTTGCTTTTGCAGGTGATCAAACGGGAACGTCTGGCCATCATTCGTTATTCAGATAGCCACCGTTCTGTTTCCTACTGTCGTAGGTCAGGAGTCAATTGTGGCCATATGTATGTCTCGTCTTTTACCTTTTTCTGGTGCTGGGGGGCCATGTGCGTGAGACACATGGTGGAATAGTAACAATGTGATCGATATCGATGATGGAGTGGGGCCTTTGAGCCTAGGAAGAAGAAAGTTAAAAAAAAGAAAAGAAAAAGAAGCAATTTGCCGTTCTCCTTTTTTCTTCCTCCCTGCCAATCAGGCCACTATAGAGTCGCGCAAATGCAATTGTGAGGCCTATTACTTAAGGAACAGCTTTAATCCGAGAGTTTGCCGTCATTCTTATGGTTTATATGAGAGAGCTCAACAGCCTCGTTAATGAATTGATCAATTTTGGCTTTGATCCACTTTGATGGACCTATTGTTGGCAACAATTCCACCTCTGGCAGAATTCCTTAGATGAACTGAAACGAAACCTCCACGGCTAGTGATCATACTCTCGTAAGTCTTTGATAGCTGTCTTCTGCTCATCTTCAGTAATGATTTTGGCTGTTTTGCTACTTTTTCAAAAGAAAATCTTACTTTCCAAAAAGTAGATATACCTTTCAAGGCTACTTAGTGTATCTTAAGACGACTGTATTGTATTACATTTGAAAAAAATAAAAAATAAAAAAATTTTAATAATAAAAGTATAGAGAGTTCAATCATTATTACTAAAATCAAGAAGGATGTAAGAGGAAAGATGTCATTTATAAGAAAAGTAAAACTTATAAATTGTAATAAATTCTTATAAGAGTTTTAAAATTTACTAAATGCAATATTCAAGCCTAAATGATGATATTGTAACCATATAATTTATAATTTCTTTATGGTGATATATAATTTTTGATTTTTCAAAAAAAAAAGAAGAAGATATTCCCTTGTTTTCTTTCTTGTACCTTGCTAGCATTAACTTTATTCACCGATGTTCATCACTAATGCAAGCTGCATCACGTGAAGCTTGCATTATCTTTACAATGATACGTTTTATATGGTTGCTTTAACATCACTTTCGCATATCTTTGTTGGACTTTGTGGTAGACTTTAAAGACCTCCAATAATGTAGTATCATTTAATCGTTATGATGAAAGCACAAGCACGTACTATAATCCAAGATTCGTATCAAGCCCAAGATTTCTAAAAGTATAGTCATGGTGTCCCACCCTTCTAGCTCAAGGTTTTCGCACTTTGTTCTAACGACCATTTCCTTTTTTTTTTTTTTTTTTAATTTCATGTGGCCCCCCGCTTTTAAGCTCAATAATGCAGTTGCATGCCTTTTCATCTCTTCTATGTTTTCTTTTATGTTGCCTTGCTTGCATTTATTTTTTATTCACTTACACATCATAAAAAGGGACAAATATGATAAAGTGGTGCTCATCTTTAAGACTTGAGGTTACCTCTCTTGAAGTCTAGATTGGAGATAGTGGGCTTTGCTCGATCTTTACTTAGCATCTAAGAGAATAAAACAATAGTTATTTTATAAATGAATTTTCAAATTATTTCTTTGTCTTTTTGTAGGACCTTCAAATGGAAGCTGTCAGATTTTTTTTCTCGAAGTTGAAGCCAGTTTAGCTGGAGCCACACAAGACTTTACTTCGTACAGTTCTTCTACACAGCAGCAACGGTCCATGGAAATTTCCAAACCATCTCAACTTGTTTCCAAAGTAAGAATAAACGCAAATAAAAGAAAGGAGCCCAACACGTTGTAAGGATATTCAACGTAATTAGACGAAGATATAAATAGGCCTCATCATGTGATCTTTTTAGTCGTCCCTCAGTCAATTGTGGGCCCTCTTGCTTTTTCCTTCTTATTTAACAACAATATAGTTTCTTTCATCACTCAAAGGTAACTTTTACTTTTCATACCACCCAAAAATTTCCCATTTTGATGGTGAATATAGCCAAATAAACAAAAGCCAAACCTCAAAACACAAAAACATAAAAACTGGCACGCTCACACGTGTCACGAGGAAACACAAATTCACTCTTGGATTGGCTATAAATAGGAGTGGAGCAGGAAGTGTTTGCACATTCAAACGCCAACATGAAGAACACTTTTATCATTTGCTTTCTCTTGGCCTTGATGCTTGTCTCGTCCCCTCCCACTATTGCTCGAGAATTAGCTGAAGCTGGTGAGAGTGCAAATTATAATTTACTTGTATATTAGTCTTTCGATTCCCTGCCATGCATATGTAATATAGTAAACCATTCAAATGCATGCCGTATATTAAATCATTATGTTAGTTTTATAACTCCAGATATTGATTGAATCAAAAGCTTGGAATTTGTTTTTGGAAAGTGTTCCTCCTTTGTGAAAATTTAGTTGAATTGTTTCATGTTATACAAAGACTCTACATATGCATTATATAAATTTATATGCAATTACTTATGAAGTAATTATATAAATTTATAAAATATATGGAATAGAATAACTAAATAGATACAAAGTTGAATACATCTATGCATATTCACAAATAAGATATAATTCATTTGTGGGAGAGATTCAAAAATAACTAATGCTTACAGAAATATACACTGTTGTACTTATCTTAGTCTCAGACTCTCAACAGATATAAGATAAATTACACAATTTATTCAAGAATAAATAATTTTGTTGAGACATGAGCAGGAATACTTTGGAACATCGTATGAAATATAGGCCACCAGATTCATAATCTAAATTACAAATGATTTATGCAATTTTATCCGTAACCACGAAATGATGTTGACAATTTGATGCAGGTACTGGCCACACCGGGAAAGCCACTAATCCTGGTAAACCCGCCTGTGGAGAAAAATCACAGAGTGGCTGTCAGGCTCCAAAAGGGGGAAAAACGTGTGGTGGCGCCTATAATCGTAAATGCCCCCCTGAAGACCCTTGAATAAGTCATGCTGTTGTCAAGGGAAAGCAAAAATGAATAGAAAGCCATAAGTATTGGATAACGGCTAAGAATAAACTGGTTTGGTTTGACACAGGGGTCGCGCCTTGTGCTAGCTTTGCATTGTGGTAATATGTAGAATATGCGGTATGTAATGATGTGTATGAATAAGAAGAGCCGAGTTACGTCGGTTTGTCTTCTTGCTTGATTTGTGTTCCTTGCTCTTCAAGAACTACAATCGTGGAGCATTGTAATGTTTCTTTGAGTTGCTGAAATTATTTCCCATTACGTAGTTGGAATGTACGGCCGATAATAAGCTATCGTTGAAACAATTTGACAAGAATTGCGAAAGTGGATTTCAAAATACTTAAAAAGGAAACTATTATCCAAAAGAAAATGGGTTCCGGAAGGAATAAAAATATATAAAATAGTATTGTAGTGAATTCATATGAGTATCATTGCAGAAGAGGGGAGGAGGACCTTTATTCTTTGACTAACAAGAATAAAAATGGCATTATTAAGATGCTTTGGCCAAGTTGGAATCAATGCTGGTTGATCTCGAGACACCAAAATCTCTCACTCCTTTTGCCTATTAAAGAGAAAGGGATAAAAATGCCAAAAATTTATATTTAAATTTATAAATTCAGACATTTGAAAAGCAATTGATATTTTTTGGTATTCACTATGCTTTTTTTTTTTCTCTTCTTCTCCTTCTCTTATTACGTTAGAGAAATTATGTTTCTGTATGTATTATATAACTTTAAATTTCAATGCCAATACGTTAAAGAAAAACTTTTAGGTGAGCAAAGACCAAACACATAATAAAAAAAAACAGTTGAATCCATTTCATGTTTTTCCTTTTTGGTGCTTGGTTGTGCTTATATTGGTCTCCTATGTCTTGCTAAGAAAGCTTAGCTTATCTTTAATTTGAGTGTGCAAGCTAAAGCCATGAAACAGGTGATACTCAAGAAATATTAAGCACAAAATTGAAATAATCTATATATTAGCCCAAGTAAAGTTTGTCATAATATTCTAGGTAATACTTTGTATTTATCATAGGATGACATATAACTACCCCAACTTCATGGGAGAAAAAAATGAACTTACTTTTCTAAAAAATATAATGTGATCAATTTGAAAGTTAAATCAATCTAGGGATATAATATAATAAACAAGGCCAAACCTTACTTTTAAGTTTGGTTACTTGCCATGAGTATCATCACTAATGCAACGTCATGTGATGCTTGCATATCTTCACAATGATGCATTTGACATATTTGCTTTAACATCACCTTCACCTATCTTGCTAGAATTTGTGATGGACTTAGATAAGCTCCAATAATGCAGTATCACATAATCATTATGACGAAAGCACAAGATCAGTCTCAAGGCCAAGATTTCCAAAAGCATGGTCATGATGTCCCACCCTCATAGCTCAAGGGTTTCACACTTAGTTTTAACTACCATTTCCTTTCTTTTATTTCATGTAGCCCACTAGCATTAAACTTTTAGTCAATGATATATTTCAAAAGAGATTAGGCATGGTAGACAATGTTCATTCCTTCGGTTGTATCCAATAGGTAGTTATGCTCCCATTCTTTGAGGTAGGAAAATGAAAATGAATACTTTATTGCAAAACAATAGATTTTAAACAAACGCAAAAAATGAAAGAAAGAAATTGCAATTTTTTTCAGTTAGAAAAATGGAAGATGTGGGAAATTGAGTCTTGAACTTGTTATCACCGAGCCACATGCTTGTAAATGAGAGAGAAATTTCTTTTTTAGTTCCCTAACGTACGTTGAAAATTGTATGGAAGAGAGAATTCTTTCCATCAGACCACCTCTTCATCATGACGGCCATAGTGCATTTGGAGGCCAAGTACTTTTGTGGTTGAATCTTGCCTCTTGATCATGAAAGCTATTTTTGTTCAAATAGTACAAGAGGTTAGAAGAACCGCCTACAAAGCTGCTTGGTGCATGTACAGTGGTACATGGCAGTCCCAATCCGATTATTTTTTATGGTTCCCATTTCTTTAGAACGCATACCACTTTCTTAAAGCTTCCAATACTTGCCCAGAGTCACCTCGTCAATGCATATAATGTGAAGTTTGCACATCTTCTAAATGATACATCCAACCTATTTGCTATGGCATGTCTTTTCATCTCTTCACTAGAATTTGTGAAAGATTCGGATAAGCTTCAATAATGCAGTTGCGTGCCATCTATATGACAAAAGAACAAGACACGTAATACCCACTAGGAGAGGGTTCAACGCCATCATTTTCCAAAGCATTGGGATCATATCACACCCTTATGGGTCAAGGGTTTCACACTCCTATTCTAACTACTCTCTTTGTTTTCTTTCTTGTTGCTTTGGCTGCATTTATTGTTTATTCACACATGTACGCGTGTGCATACGCGCGCGCGCACACACACATATCACAAAAAGGGTCAAAGTGATAAGGTGGTCCTCAACTTTAAGACTTGGGGTTAGCAAATTTTTCATTTCAACTTTTGCTTTTCATAACACTCAAACATTGCCTATTTCAATGGTGTGTATAGCCAAATAAACAAAAGCCAAGCCTCAAAACACACACACACACACATAAAAAATGGAACGCTGTCATGACCAAACACAAATTCATTCTTGGATTGGCTATAAATAGGAGTGGAGGGAAGTTTTTGCACATCCAAACGCCAACATGAAGAACACTTTTACCATTTGCTTTCTTTTGGCCTTGATGCTTTTCTCGTCCCCTCCTACTATTGCTCGAGAATTAGCTCAAAGTGGTGAGAACGTAAATTATTATTTACTTCCATACCAGTCCTTTGTGTCTTTGCCATGCATACATAGTATAGTAAACCATTCAAAAGCATGCCGTACATTTTATTCATTATTCCAGTCTTATAACTCCACTTATTGATTCAAATCAAAAGTTTGGATTATTTTTTTCTTTTTGGAAATTGTTCATACTTTGTAAAAATTTAGTTGGGTTGTTTTACGTTATAAACATATTCTACATATGCATCATACCAAGTTTGGTGGAATATATCAAGATTTTTTTTTTAAATTATTACAATGTATTGGCAAGCTAGATTATTGATGAATAGTTATGTAAATTTATAACATCTATGGAATAAAATGGACAAATAGATACGTAGATACATACATCTATACATACACATAGATAAGATATCAATAATTTGTGACAAAGAGATTCAAAAGCACCTAATGCTTACAAAAATATGCACTATTGTACTTATCTTAGCCTTGAACTCTTAATAGTTATTAGATAAATTATGCAATTTCATTCGAGAATAAATTTTTTTTGGAGACTTGAGCAGGAATACTTTGAAAAATTGTATGAAATATACATCATCAGACTCATAATCCAAACTATAAATCAGTTTATGCAATTCTATTGGTATCGCATAAATGATGTTAAAAATTTGATGCAGGTAGTGGCCACACGGGGGATCCCAATAAACCCGCGTGTGGACAAAATCCATACAGCCGCTGTGAGACTACAAAGCGGGGAAAAAGTGTGATCGCCATAGTCCTAAGTGCCACCTTGGAGGCCCTTGAATAAGTTATACTGTTGTCAAGCGGAAGCATAAATAAATAGGAAGCTACAAGCATTGGGATAATGGCTGAGAATAAACTGGTTTGGTTTGACACACTGGTCGCGGCCGGTGCTAGCTTTGCAGTGTGGTAATATGTAGAAAATTCAGTGTGTTATGAGGTGTGTGAATAAGAAGGGCTGACTTTGGTCAGTTTGTCTTTTTTGGTTGATTTGTGTTCCTTGACCCTTTAAGAACTACAATCATGGAGCATGGTAATGATTTTTTGAGTTGCTGAAATTATTTCCCATTATGTACTTCGAATGTATGGCCGATAACTTGAAACAATTTGACAAGAATTAAGAAAAGGGATTTCCAAATACTTAACAAGGAATGAGAAATTGGACAAAGTTATTTTATCCCAACTAAGTTAAAACATTTATTTTCTTATACTTAAGAGAAATCTGATAGATAAAATTAATCACAATATTTTATAATACTAGAATATGAGTTATAAACCTAAGTATATAAATTCTTTTACACCCAAGTACCAGATTTGTCAACGAATTTGAATTTACTAGTTACAACCTCAAAAGACTAAATAACTAATTGGCACATCTAAAGAGGTTTCTTTTAATGCTTAGAAACCTAGCTTTTATACTCAAAACAAACTTGAATAATTTACAATAATAGAGACAAAATTCAAGCTATTGGAATGGCGATAATGGATTTACAAGAAATAAAAACCTAGAAAATAAATAAGAGAAACATTCACTTCCATACTTTCTTGTAAGTGTTAAAAAAAATGTGAGAGTAATGATTGCATCGAATTTCCTTACTTGTTATGACACCATCGTTTTGGGTTAAGTAACTTATAGAGATCTTAGTTAAATATCCCAATCTCTTCTTCAGGGCATCTATAATTTGGATGGAAATCAATTCACTTCAAAATCTATGTTAAGCCTTCTTGCTCTCCATTCTCTGGTCTTTTTCTAGTAAGGATGCCAAAATAAGACTGTTTTGCCCCAAAAAGTAGGGAATCCCAAGCCAATTTAGGGGCCAGAGACGTCTTTCCGTACGTAATCAAATTATCATTGTGACCGCAAAATTTTCAGTATTTCAGCGTCTTTGAGGGGTAAAAATGCCAAAACTTATAGATAGTTGTTGCTAAGAATAGTGTTTAATCAACCTATCAAGAATAGTGTTTAAAGTTACTAAGATGATTCAAATGAGTACTATATTATTAAAAAATATATTATAATTCTTATTTATATGATAATGAATTTCTCTTGAATGGATTTTTAATTTGAATAATGAGTCTTTTAGCATTCTTATGAGCTTTTATTAATTTCTTATATAACATAATATTGCAATGGTATAATAATTTGATTATTATACTAATAGGACATATTAAAAATGTGGTCAATAAGTCTTATACTGTTAAAAAAATTGATAGAATTATTGTTTATATGATAATGAGTTCTATTAATTTTTTAATCAATTTAGAAATTAGATGATAAATCTTTTAAGAAAAGTGTTCCATAATGTCTAAATATGTTGAGTAATAGAATATTCTCAATTTTTCCCTAATGAACTTGACATATTATTGGGGTCACATTCTTTACCCAGAATAATGAATGGCTCGTTTTTGTTTCACACACTGGTTCGCGCCTTGTCTCACCAACCCACATAACATGATCTTTATTTTCTATTTCTTAATTCTCATTGGTTTTGTATCTAAGGTTGTCTTTTATCCCTTTCTGTGTTTTAATCATCAAACGATCTTATGACGGTCACATAATTGATTTCTATTTCTTTCAAAATCATATCTAATATTTCTGCAGACTGTTGGCATGATCAAGCTGAAAAACTACCAGCCGCTGGTGACTGCGGCCGTCCTCGAGACCTGTACACCCGTAAAAACCCTTACGGCCGTTGTGAGCCTCCAAACCCTTGAAGAAGTCATGCAGTTTTCTAGCGAACGCATAATAAACAGTAAGCCATGCTTTGCCTTCCCCCCTCCCCACCCCCGCGGCTTTTTAGTCAGACAAAGAGACTACTTGTGCTAGCTTTGCCATATAGTGTTATGTAGAATACGTGCAGTAAGTTACGATGTGTGTGAATAAAAAGGGCTGATTGAGGTCCCCTTTCTTTTTTTCCTCCATTTTTAGCTCTGATAGGTTCTCCTTGATTCTTAATGAAGTATAATCAAGGAGCATGGTAATGATTTTGAGATGCTGAAATCATTTCCCATTACTTTTTGGGAGTATGTGGGCGATAATAAGCTGGCGTTAAGACAATTTAATGAGAATTATAAAAAATGGATTTCAAAATACTGCAAAAAAAAAAATCATCCAAAATAAAATAGGTTCCAAAAATGAAAAATGAATATATAGAGAGTTCTTATGATTATATTTTTGGGGAGAACCTTTAGTGTATTCTTTGACCAGCAAGAATAAAAAAAAACCAATATTTTATCTTAAAGTTTTAAATTGAGAGTCAAAAGCACTGAAACCTCTTAGTATTCTTGATCCATTTCTTTCTCCTTTTCTATTTTTAGATAGAAAAGTGCTACTTACCTATGTATTATTGTGGTATCAAAATTTAGGCACAAAAAGCAACACTTCTTATGTAGGAAGCTCATAGCCCACATTGACTATGACATGTTATATTAAGAATTTTGTAGGTCATCCCACATTGCTTAAATTATACTTGGAAATACTCTTTAAAAAGAAAAACTTATTTACTCCGTACTAGCCTAATTTAAGGAGGAAAGGAGCTTTTTTAACTTTCAGTAAACTGCGAATACTCAAAATCGAGAATAATTGGAGTACAAGGGACAGATGATTGGCATAACGCATTAACCAACTTGAATGCCTTTCTTGTTATTAACCATCTGCGAGATCTTATTCTTTTGATGGCACCTTCAAATTTAACTCCATGATTGGTTCAAAGTGGGGAAAGGAGAAAGCAAGACCACAGTAAAGAGGCCCATAACATTCTCAATTTACGATTTCAGCACCACTCGTTTTGTATTGAATTATATGTACGTTCACTTTCTTAAAGTTTGGCTACTTGCCAAAAGTATTGTCATTAGTGCAATCTCACGTGAAGCTTGCATATCTTCACAATAATAAATCAACTTATCTACTTTAACATAATCTTTGTGTATCTTTGTTGGAATAATGATGAACTTAGGTAAGCTCCAATAGTGCAATCTCACATATTCACTATGAAGAAAGCACCAGTGCAATATGTAAACATTGCCTATTTCAATGGTGTGTATAGCCAAATAAACAAAAGCCAAGCCTCAAAACACACACACACACACACACACAAAAACAGGAACGCACCCACGTGTCATGACCTAACATAAATTCATTCTTGGCTTGGCTATAAATAGGAGTGGAGGGAAGTTTTTGCACATCCAAACAAAGCCAAGCCTCAAAACACACACACACACACACACATAAAAACAGGAACGCACCCACGTGTCATGACCTAACATAAATTCATTCTTGGCTTGGCTATAAATAGGAGTGGAGGTAAGTTTTTGCACATCCAAACGCTAACATGAAGAACACGTTTATCGTTTGATTTCTCTTGGCCTTGATGCTTTTCTCGTCCCCTCCCACTATTGCTCAAGAATTAGCTCAAACTGGGGGGAGCGCAACTGGTGAGAGCTCAAATTACAATTTACTTCAATACTAATCCTTCTTGTCTCTTCCATGCATATCTAGTATGGTGAACCATTCAAGGGCATGCCTTATATTAATCCATTATGCTAGTTTATAACTCCAGTTATTGATTCAAATCAAATTTTTGGAATTTTATTTTCCAAAAGTGTTCATTCTTTGTGCAAATTTGGCTGAATTATTTCACGTTATATACAACTTTACATATGTATCCCAACTTGGGAGGAATATATCAAGAATAAAAACATATTATTACAATGAATTGACAAACTAGATTATTTATGGAGTAATTATACAAATTTATTACATCTATGGAACAAAATAGATAAATAGATAAATAGATGCATATATATATAAATATCTGCATATAAGATATTATTGGTATATGAGAAAAGAATTCAAAAGTGCCTAATGCTTATAAAAATATATGCTAATGTCTTCAATACTTATCATAGCCTTGCGTTCTAAACAGACATTAGATAAATTACTCTAAATTTATTAGAGAATAAATGCTCTTTTAAGAGAATACTTTGGAACATCTTGTGAAATATACGTCATCAAATTCATAATCTAAAGTATAAATCAGTTTCTGCAATTTTATCCCTGAACACAAAAATGATGTTGACAATTTGATGCAGGCGGCACCCGCAAATCTGACAAACCCGCCTGTGTACAAAACGGAAATATATACAACTGTGGGAATCCAAAGCAGGGAAGAAAGGGTCATGGCAACTATCGCCGCCCCCCTGAAGCCCCTTGAATAAGTCATGCTATTGTCAAGGGAAGGCATCAATAAATAGAAAGCTATAAGTATTGGTATAATGGCTGAGAATAAACTGGCTCGGTTTGACACAAGGGTCGCGCCTTGTGTTAGCTTTGCAGTGTGGTAATATGTAGAATATGCAGTATGTTATGACGCGTGTAAATAAGAAAAGCTGACTTAGGTCGGTTTGTCTTCTTGTTTGATTTGTGTTCCTCGACCCTTCAAGAACTACAATCATGGATCGTGGTAATGATTTTTTGAGCTGCTGAAATTATTTCCCATTACGTAGTTGGAATGTGTGGCCGATAACTTGAAACAATCTGACGAGAATTATGAAATTGGATTTCCAAATACTTAAAAAGGAAACTGTTATCCAAAAGAAAGGGTTCCAAAAAAGGGGAAGAAGATATAAAATGGTGTATCTTTTTACCATTCCAAACTGGAAAGGGGACTATTTATCAGAACGATAATTCGGTTCAGCCACCAGTTCTAGCAATGACACAGCACTCGGTCACCAAGTCTTCCAATGAGTCCTCCGACTTCGTCAAGACACATGCAATACACCTGGCATTCACTCACGAAAGAAAGCGTCAACTTACGTTGGTTGGTGGTTGTTGCGTCCCTCGACGAATACAACAGCCTTCGACGTCAGCTGAATGGTTCAGAAATCTAAGTAGGTAGAAAACCTAATTGTTAGAATGGGAAGTAAGACATGAGTTCGTATCTGTACATTCTAAGGTCATCGGAGCAATTCCTCGCATATTTTTCGCTCTTGCATCAATTTTTTATTTTTCTCTTTTTCCACCTTGATTTGCCAATCCCATCCATGCCTAAACAAATGTACGTTGTACTAATCCTGACTCAGGGGTTTTACACTTTATTCCAATTACTTTCTTTCTTTTTCATATTGCTTTGCGTACGTCAACTGTTTATTCACTTATATATGATGAACTTACACGAGCATGACCAAGTGGTGCTCAACTTTAAGACTTGGGGTCTCAGTTGTGTAACAGAAGTCCAGATTAGGAATAGAGGATTTTCCTTATTTGTTCTTTGTATCCAGAAAAATAGAAACAATATTTTTTTTTTCGAATAAATGAATTTTAAAATTATTTCTTTGTTTTTTGGTCGGAACTTTGTCTAAATGTCGTTAAATCACTGAATGAAAATACTATAATAATCTTTTTTAATAATATGCTCAATAATTAGAATAAAAAAGATAAAAGGAAAAAGAAGGTGAGTTGTGGATGCATGAAGGCGCTTACATGATGAGTAGTAAAAGGGAGAAGGATTTGGATGGATGAGTGGCAGACATAATTTATCCCAACAAAACCCAATTTGATACTAGAAATTTATTATTTTATCATAGAATTTACTACTTAGCTACATAGATTTTTTTTTCTTATTAGTTTAACTAGCTGTATTCTAAACTAATTTAGGAACATCAAAAGAAGAATAAGAAATCCTGTAAATATCAGAAAATTATGAATTTCAAATAAAACCCAAAGATGATATCTTTTTCTTTTTCTAAACTAATTTCTTTTTTAGATGGATGTTGAAATTGGAAGAGAAAAACCTTGCCATCAATTATCTTCAGCATGACATCATGGATTTAATAAATCTGTAAAGGCCAAATATTTTAGTGCAAGAATCTTTTGAATATCATAGCCTCTTAACCCTTAAAATATATACTCAAATGTGAATGTTCTCAAAACTATTTAGGCTATTAAAAGTTGGTAGAACTCTTAACTAAATGCCATAATAAATAAAAAAAAATTAAAAGGCTATTCAGTCAAATTAGACGAAGATATAAAGAGAACTCAACTTCTAATCTCTTTTTCAAGACACAATGAATACCACTAGATTGTAAATCAATTCATTCCCTAGTCAATTTATTTATTTATTTATTTATTTTTGAATGTAAAAGCTATTTTTTTTGTTGCCAATCTTAACAATTTTTTTTTAATTAATAAAGGCTAAGTTGAAATACCATACCTTGTTGGGATAAAAGAGCAATATAAACCTAACCCAAAACTAACATTTTCTGCCCTCAACAAGAGGGGGGAAGAAGAAGAAGAAAAGTCCTTAAAATATAGTTGAACACATTTAACTCTATATGTTAGTTGTGCATTTGAGAAAGGACATTGGATAATAATTCAGGTAAGAATAAGATATACCACCTGTGAAATTGGATGATGACTTATCATCATCATTACCTAGTATTAAGGGCTAAATTTTAATCTTTCAGATCATCATTAGCTCACTGGGAGTACTCCAATCTAAAATCAATACAAAAAGCAAATTGCAAGATATTATTTTTCTTTTCAATTTTAGTTGATGATATCCATTTGTTACCTTAAGGAGATATGGGGGACCATAAATCTTTCTAATAAGGCCATCTTCAATTTGTTTATCCTTCTCAACTTGATTAGTATTTCTTTTTCCCATAGTAGTTTTTCTTTTGCTTCTTTGTCTTTTTCTCATAAGATTCGGGAGCTTTTTTTTCTTCTAGCCCTATAAATTGCAGCTCTTAGTTATTCTTAGTTTGTAACTTAGCATGTTGCCTTTTGAAGACTTTTGGTGAGTTAAAAACAAATGAAAAGTGCAAAATAATCTTAAGTTAATGTTCAACTATTTGATTTCCTTCTTCTTCCTTCTTCTAGTTAATTTATAGGACTCTTTATTTCTTCTTTTTGTTTTTCAAATCAAAGAAAATTTTCTTCCACTCTTGGAGTTGACTTTTGTTTTCCGTACCACTCAAACTTGCCCTACTGTGACGACGGGTAATGCCCAAATAAAGGAAGCCCAAACCTCTAAACACAAACCCACGCGCCCATGTCACAACCAACATAAATGCATGCTTGAATGGACTATAAATAGGCGCGGGGGTGGGAATTGATTAGTACTATCCTAACGCTAACATGAAGACCATTTCTGTCATTTGCATTCCCTTGGCCTTGATGATTTTATTTGTATTCTCGAGAATTGGTTCAAAGCGGTGAGAGCACAAATTTATAACTTACTTCCATATAGGTCGTTCATGTCTCTGCCTTGCATATGTAGTGAAGTAAATCCTTCAAAGGCATGCCATATAAAAAAAAAATTATCTTAAAGTTTATAAATTTAGGCAATTAAAAAGCACTGGAAACCTTTTAGTATTTTTGACCAATTTCTTTATCCTTTTCTCTTTTTAGATGGAAAATTTCTACTTATCTATTTATTATTATATAACTCCAAATTTCAATACCCATAAGTTCTACTTATGGGTGAGCACGAAGTTGTCTATAGTTTATATTTGGCTTCGAAAGGGAATGAAGGACTAAACCAACGATACCGAGGGGAAAAGAGAAATCAGCTAAATTTCAATGTGGAAGCTAAAGCCAGAAGTCACTTAACAATGTGAGAAATAGTAGGCACAAAACAAATATTATCGATCTACCAATCCAAGTAGAGTTTGCTACAATATTCCGAGTAATGATTTACATCTCTCCATGGGATGGCATACGACCATATGATTTTAGCAGACAAGAAAATCATCTTCATTTGTCTTGGAACTACAATGTGATCTACGTGGAGTTTGAATAGATCTAGATTGGAAATCAACTCTCTTCAAACGCCATTGCTAACCATCTTTGCTCTCCTTCCTTTTATCATTTTGGAAATTAAATCATTGTCTTTTTCTACCAACTAAGGGTTACTTTCACTTCTTTCACCACACAAACTTTTCCTATTCCACTGATGGGTTTTAACAAAGTAAGAAATCCCATCCCCATGTATAAGGGAGAAATGAGTGGCATAATCCAACATTAACCTGAAAGTGATTCTTATCAAGTGTATAACAAATCTACTTCTTTGGTCAAGGGGATGGATCTGTCAGAATATATTTTAATGATATTAGAATATATATATATTTGATAATGAGAAAAATAGAAATTATAATATGAAAATATTATAATTAATATTTGATTATTTATGGATTTCATAAGAAAAATAATATGAAAATGTTATTGCAGGAAACTGGGTTCAAAATGTCCGAAGCCCAAGACGGTCCAACCTACGTGAAGCGTGACCCAGCTTAAATGAGATCAAGCTTAGTGTGCAATCCACGTAAATGACCCAGCCCAGTGTCTATGGATCCAACCCACAAGGCTTCTAGACTGAAGCTCAAACTTGTGCTTGTGCTTAAGCAATCCAACTTGCAACCTGCACCCACGCTCACAATTCACAACCCACGTGATCAATTAAGCACCCATGCAACCCACAATTGAATTAAAAGAGCGACCTGGCTTGGTGACCCATAAACAGGTGTTCGATATCGTTATGACTTCGCCGATAAAATTAGCCACTATAGACTTCTCTAATCAAGCTGAAAAAGGATTCGTTGGAAAGTTAATAAAGAGAAGAAGATTTTTGTGAAGAAAAATTAAAGACCTATTGCTCATAGAGAATTAATTTCAAGAAATTGTAGGGTTCTTTGAGTTTTAGCCCTAACTACTCAAAAGTGAAATTGGAAGTAGATTAGAGGGTTTTTGAATACAATTTCAAAGGGCTTTTGTAAGGAAGAAGATGTTCTATCAATTTGTGAAGGACTTACAAAGATTAATTTCAAGATTGAAGAGAATTGATGAAAATTTGAGAAAAACCTAAAAACTCAACCTAGTAACCCAATTCTTTGGTCCACGAAGCTAACTTAAATTATGGACTAAACGATGGCATTTTAAAGCTCGATTTTGAATGTCTTTAAACTAGAACAAAGCATAAGCTATCTTTTAACTCTCTACCTCTTCAACGGCTCGAAATCCAATCACCATCACTCCAAAACGGGAAGAAAATCAAAGATGTCAAAATGGCTAGTTTTTGGAGTTAAAAAGGTGCATTTTTCACACCTATTAAGTAGAGAAACAAAGTGAAATCGTTGTCACATTTACTGAGATTTGAAGAAACGAAAATTTACTTAACAAGCTGAATATATATCTTATGAAGCTTGAGTTGAAGTGAAATCTTAGAGAAGTTCTTTCGCTTCATTATTCTTTAAGATTACTTGAGATTTCTACTTATATATGTGCTAATTAGATTATAAATATTGTTTTGCACATATACTTGTTTGTAAATATGAAACCCTAACTTTACTATCATTTGGAGGTTTTGTGATTATGGCTTAATTATCTATATTTAGAAAGCTCTTAACTTAGCAATCTCCCATATACATTTCACATCTTAAGGGAATTACTTAAGTTTGTAAAACGTTTGAGAAATTTTGACTAGTTGATATATGTTAAGACACACATTGTATTGTAATCCTTGGTGTAAGAATTATTTGATTCCTTGAGGAGGAGTTGGAAAGTGTAGGAGAAAGTTTCTCTTAGTTTTGCAGTAAAGTGGACTTTAACTGGTTGTGTTAAAGGAGAAGAGGGTTGAAGTAGGTGAAAAGGGCCGAACTATTGTGTAAATTGGTGTCTCATCTCTCTTGTGTTTAATTATCTTTGAATGCTTTATTTGATTGAAAAAAGTTATTGAACACAAATTAAAAGTGATTTTTTAAAGAGAAACCTAATTCACCCCCCTTTTTAGGTTGCTATAGGATCCAACAGGATCCCACAACAGGCCAATGCTCTGTTAACACTAAGTTTATTGAGTCTTTAATTCCAAAGAGTGACTACGGTGAATCATTTTTGTACACTTGACTTTGATTCAAATTATTCTCCTTCATCTTTTTTTTTTTTTATGAAAAACTGATTGCGGATTTAAATGTATTTAATTCTATCTTGAAGACTTTTTTTTCCCCCTTTTGTTGTGGACATGTAATGTTGAGTTGAGTGAGGCCTATAGCCTAACTTTAATCGCAATTAAGTATGATTTTTCAACCCAACCTTTATTAATAAAATATGTCAAGCTACTGTCCTTATTTATTAAAACAAAAAAGCACAATTCTTGTTATTTACATTCTTGATGATCCCCTTTTCTAAGGGCTTCTTTGCTCTTTGATTGGCTAAATCCATGAGTCAATTGACAATTTAAAAAATATTATGCATCAAACTAATAGTATGGACGTATTAATACAAGTAGAATTTGCTACAATATTCTGGTTAATGATTTACATCTGTCCACGGGATGGAAGATAACTATCCCAACATTATAGGAGAAGAAACTTTGCTTCACTTGTTTGTAAAATATATTGTGATTCACTTTGAGGTTGAATAGATCTAAGGTTGGAAATCAATTTGCTCCAAAGTCCACTACTAAGCAAATCTTTGTCTTCTTTCTTTTATCTTTTTGAAAAGCTAATAAACTTTTTTTGCAAAGTAAATGTAACTTCTGATCTTTATATTATTCAAACTTGGTCCAAAGATAGATTATAACAAATTAAGAAATCTTTTACAAAATGGAAATTTTGCCTTTACAAGTCAACTTTATAGAGAAAATTAACTTTTTAATAGAGTGTAAAAATTTAGGTTAAAAAAATAGCACTCCTTAGGTAAGAAGCTCATAAACCACAGTAGCTATGACATGTTATATTAAGAATTCTATAGAGTATCCCATATTGCTTAAATTATATGTGGAAATATTTTTAAAAGAAAAAGACATCTACTCCTTACTAGCATGTTTTAAGGAGGAAATGAGCTTTTTTAACCTTTAGTACTTATACTTAGCATATTACAAATAGTCAAAATGGAGAATAGTGGAAGTACAAGGGACAAATGATTAGCACAATGCATTAGCCAATTTGAATGCCATTCTTCATATTAACCATCTCCTAGATCTCGTTCTTTTGTTGGGAACTTCAAATATAACTCCACGATTGATTCAAACCGGTGAGAAGAGAAAGCAAGGCCAAAACAAAGAGGCCCATATTATTCCTAATTTACGATTTCAACGTTGATAGTTTATATTGAATTACATGTTTTCACTTTCTTAAATCTTTGGCTACTCGACAAAAACATTATCATTAGTACAATATCATGTGAAGCTTGCATATCTTCATAGTGATAAATTGAACTTATCTACTTTAACATAATCTTTACGTATCTTTGTTGAAATAAAGGTAAACTTGAATAAGCTTCAACTATGCAATCTCACGTAATCATTATGAAGAAAGCACTAGTGCAAACTATAAACTGAGTTTGGTTTTAAGGGAAGATTTCCAAAAGCAAGGACATGGTGTCCAAACCTCCCAGCTCAAGGGTCCCACACTTTATTCTAACTACCATGTCCTTTGTTTTCTTTCGTGTAGCCTGCCAACATTGACCTTTTATTCATCAATATTTGTCGTAAGTAGACGAGCATGACAATATGGGACTTAACTTTAAGACTTAGACTCAATCCTGAGTCACAAGTCAAGATTAGGCATGAGGGACTTGTTCATCCTAATCCATTATATTCAAGCCATAGTTATACTGCCATTCCCTAAAGCAAGAAATTGGAAGGAATACATCATTAAATAATTGTCTTTTAACTTGTAGATACCCTTTTTTAGAGTTTTAAGAGATAAATTCCTTCAAGCATGGGTACGTGGCATCTAAGATGGGCAAGAGCCTGTTTGCATGCAAATAAAAGGTTATCCATGCCTTCCACACCAGGTTGTTATGTTCTTCTAGGCAAACTTTGGCTGCAGGTACGGAAAGTGTACCAGCAGGAGCTGAAGATAGGTGGAAGGCCTTAGGATGACTTTGCTTTCGTCAGTGGACTTAAACTGATACCGAGTTAAAAGGAGAAATTTGCAGGCTTTAAAAATAACTTGTATTGCTTGATTAACTTTACACAACTTTAGCCTATATTTATAATCCTAACAAACTGAAAAGAAAAAGGAATGTAAATTGAATTAATAGTTTTAATCCTAAACTTAAGGAATAATAAGGAAAATTGAAATTTTTGCTGCTGTCTGTTGGGAGATTTCTTATTTGATGGAAATCATTTATGCTTGAATTTCCAAGAGTGGTACACGGTTTGATGGATTTTCCTTTTTCGGCCGTGAGCTGTTGGAGTGAACCTGGACATTGAATGAAGTGGTGCAGCGTTTTCTTGTGCCTGCATTTCCTTTCCTGGTCGGAGCGGACATAGCGGCGAGCAAACTAGGAAACATAGATCCTTTTAAATCCCTGGAGGGGCATTGCATTATACACTTGCCACTGAGACAGCTTTTCTATTCTTCAATATGAGAGCCCACAGAATTAATAAATAAATACTGGGAACAAGACTTATGACAGCGTCATGGATTGATGTTCTTTTGTTGTATCTATGTTTTTATATTATTGACAAGGAGGTTATTTTCTTAAAACATGTTGACGTATTTTTTAATGGATCTAAATTTCTTTGAAGTGAAAGACAAATTCTTTTACAATTGGATTACTAGGACACAATTTCAGGGCTATTTTCTTACCAAAAAACAGAAAATGAAAGAGTTCAAATTGCAAGCAAAAACAACAAAATACAAACAGTCATCACTTCAATGACGGAATGAACTAAACACAACAACTAATATTACAGTACATGCCTAGAATCTACTAAAGATTAGAAAACACTATTTTATAACTGATACTTCAAACTTTCTTCTTGCAACAAGTGCATGAGTTTTCTCTCCGCCCTTACTTTTAAGACCATAGACTGAAAATCATCTAAATTCATCTCCCATCCTTCAACCCCAAAGTTGCTTGGCTTGCCATGCTATCGAATCCAAAGGTTCCACTACTAACCTTGTCATCTTTGTAAGCATCGGATGTCTCAGCATGCAAGGGTGTGGCATCTGCTGAATTTGATTAAGGATTAGTCCCTGGGTGCTTCTTTATCTTTCCTATTATTTTTAATTCCATTGCCACTTCTTTCATTGTAGGCCTATCATCTCCCTTTAATCTTAAGCAACTCTTTGTGAGTTCAACGACTTCCATAATTTGGTCCTTATTTCCATCTTCAACTATATATTTCTCAAGAATGTCAAACAATCGACCCTCTTTCAAGGAAGTGAGAAAATAGATAACTAGATTTATTTCATCGTCTAACCTATTGGATGAGAATACCTCTTCTCCTGTTAGTAGCTCAATAAGGATCACTCCAAAGCTATATACATAACTTTTTTCTGTCAATTGGTTTGTTTGTAGGTATTCAGGGTCTAAGTATCCAAAAGTTCCTTGTACTACTGTAACTACTTCCTTTTGATCGCGGGGGACCAATTTTGAAGTTCCAAAGTCAGAAACTTTTGCAGTGAAGTCATTATCCAACAATATGTTTGCAGACTTGATATCTCTATGTATTATAGTTGAAGAGTGTAAATATAATATTGCTTCTGCTGTTTCTGTAGCTACCTTTAAACGGATCTCCCATCATAAGGGGGATGCATTACTTTCATAATGTATGTGTTTAAAGAGGCTACCTTAGGGGATAAACTCATAGACCAGTAACGGAACTTTTGTCTCTAAACAACACCGTAAGAGTTTGACAACATTCCTATGGTTGATACGGGAGAGTACAACAATCTCATTAATGAATTGATCAATTTGACTTTGAGCCACTGTCCTAGACCTCTTGATGGCAATAACTCTATTACCTGGTAAAATTCCTTTGTATACTGTACCAAAACCTCCACGGCCAATAATACTTCTCTCATCGAAGTTTTTGGTAGCTTTTTCAAGCTCTTCTACGGTAAGGATTTTGATTCCTTCGGTGGATCCTCCTTGTTCTCTAAGTCGCTCTTTCAAAATCAAACCCCCATTTTGTTCAAAGAACTTTTCCTTACGTGCAATAAATTATTTTTGCTTGAATACCAAGTACAGCCAAGACCCAGCAACAACCAGAGCGGCAAAGCTGACGCCGATAGCTGCGGTTGAAAGGCTAAAAAGTTATATATTTGGACACAACAACTCTGCCAAAAAGATTAAACTTCAATGAATTACTGCTTATATGCTCAGTCAAAGATGTAAAAGCAGAGAAACAGAATCATTTAAATCTAGAAAACCATGGGGACGTCTGGCCACTATTAGTCGTTCTACTAGCTTCCTTTCGGTTCCAACAGCAAAACGTCAAATCTTGCGAACAGAGTATAAAAGCAGTGGGACATGGAATTATAACTTTTTGTAAATTTAGAGCCTGAAGTCTATCATAAGGTCTCAATTAATCCTCCTCGAGTTGAAGATTTAATTATCATTTCTAGCGTCCTTCTTCTTGATGAACCCATCCGATGATAGTAATAAAGATTGCTTTCTTCTTGCGTATGATAAATGAGTCTGAAAAGAAAGCGAAGATAGAATAGATGCCGACGTTTACGTATTGATTTTTTTAAATTTAATTTATTTATTTTTATTTTTTATTTTTTATGTATCCTCTGTACATGCTCTCTACACGTACCTCTATTACGATTGGTATATTAATTTTAATTTAAATCGAAAGTACTGTAAAGAATATGCCTAAAATGAAGAGAAAATATCAGCCAATAGCATTTTCTTCGTGTTTAATTCTTTTTTTTTCTAAGTATCTAACATGTTGATCAACATACAAATGAGATGCTGTAACAAAGTGATACCGAGTGTGGGAAACTCTCTTTCTATTGATATTGCACTAAATACAATTTACAACAATTGGTATTTATATAGACCTAGAGTGAAACTATACAAGGAAAATAATAATTAAGGAAATATCTACATGATATCAATTGGCCTAATATTATGCTAGGGCAATATACGACATTCCTTAACACTCCCCCTCAAGCCGGAGATTTGAACAGATCAAATACTTTGAGCTTGGAGAGAAGATGCCAATGCTGCCTGCTACAAAGAGCTTTAGTAAACAAGTCCGCAGGCTGTTCCTTGGTAGATATGTGACCGGTTGAAATGATTCCCTGTTACAATTTTTCTCTCACATAATGACAATCAACTTCTATATGTTTGGTTCTCTTGTGAAATATTAGATTTGCCGCAATCTTCTCTGCTGCTTCATTATCACAGTAAAGTAGAACTGGCTGTCAAAGATAAAAACCAAAATCACGTAGTAACCCCATTATCCATACTATTTCATAGGTAGTGACTTGCATAGCTCGATACTCAGCTTCTGCAGAAGACAAAGAGACAGTGGGTTGTTTCTTGGAGTGCTAGGATACTAGAGAATTGCCAAGCATTATACAGAAGCTCGTGGTTGATCGGCGCGTCATAGGACAAGTACTGTAATTCGAGTCACAATAAGCTCTAAGCTCCAATTTTGATGTTGAGGGAAATATGAGTCCAAGGCCTGGGCAGCTCTTAAGATAGCGGATGACTTTCATAGCTACCTCCATGTGTGACTGTTTTGGTTCATGCATAAACTGACTGAGTAGTTGTACTGGGAAGGTGATGTCTGGTCTAGTGAGAGTGAGGTAGATTAGTCTCCTAACCAGATGTTGATAAGTGGAAGGATCTTCAAGTGGTGGATCATGAATGTCTTCTTTAGAACTTGCATCATATTCAACACTTGTAAACTTTTTATTCTGCTCCATAGGAATTACTGATGGTTTGGATCCTACTAATCCTGCCTCAAAAATGAGCTCCAAAGTATATTTTCGTTGACTTAGGGAAATGCCATGTGGAGATCGAGCAATCTCAATCCCAAGAAAAAACTTCAACTGTCCAAGATCCTTCATGGAAAATGTAGAGTGGAAGTAGTGTTTTAGATCAGATATGGCGGCCTTGTTGTTTCCTGTGATCAAAATGTCATCAACATAAATCAGTAGGACAACAAAGGAACTTCTTTAAGATTTGGTGAAGAGAGAATAATCATGCCAAGACTGTCGGAAACCATATGCAAGGAGGGCTGCAGTAAATTTGGCATTCCACTAACGAGAGGCTTGCTTGAGACCATACAAGGATTTTCACAATCGACATACAAGTCCCTCCCCCTGATTGTGAAATTCGGGGGGAAGAGCCATATAGACCTCCTCAGAAAGATCACCATGAAGAAAAGCATTATGAACATCCATCTGGAATAAGGGCCAATGATGCATGGAAGCAATAATAATAAGGAAGCGAACAATGACATGCTTGGCAGTTGGTGAGAAAGTATCCTGATAGTCAAAACCTTCACGTTGACTATAGCCTTTGGCGATGAGACGGGCTTTATAACGCTCAACAGAACCATCAGCACAGTATTTGACCTTGTAGACCCACTTGCAACCAACGGGACGACGACTAAGGGGTAAAGGGACCACATCCCAAGTGTGGTTAGCTTCAAGGGCAGCAAGTTCATTATCCATGGCAGTGACCCAGTGGGGGTCTTTGATAGCCTCATGATAATAGGTGGGTTCGGGAATGGCAGAGATGGAAGCTACAAAATGGCGGTGCTGGGGATGACATTGATCCAAGGAAATAAAGTTGGAAATAGGATAAAGGCAGGAAGATGAGGGTAATGTAGGACAAAGGTAGTCAGTGCTCCAAATGGGGGGTTTAGTGGATCGGCTGGAACGGTGAACAATAGGAAGTGAAGGTGAGGGTTCGGGTTCAAAAGGTGAGGGCGGAGGTGCAAGAAGGGATTGAGAAGGAGAAGCCGGAATAGATATGGGTGAAGGGATAGGTGTAGTAGATGAATCGGGAGGGGTATGAGAGGAAACAGGAACAGAAGGATTAGGGGTAGAAAAGGAATCATCAGGAAAGTGAGGCTCATCAACTGGTAATTGAAAAGGAGAGTAGGGTTCCTCAGGAGGTATGATGGGGGTAGAGGGGACAACTGGGCCTTTAGGGGACAAAGGAGAAATTTGCAAAGCAAAAGGAAAAACATCTTCTCAAAAAATGACATCACGACTGATAAAAATTTTGCCAGTGGTAGGATCAAAGAGTTTATAACCCTTCTGATAAGAAGGATATCCAATAAAGACACAAGAGATGGCACGAGGACTAAATTTGTCACAAGCACCCAGGGTGGTGGCGTAACATTGACAACCAAAAACACATAAATGATCAAGGAGAGGTCGGGTACTGAATAAACGCTCATAGGGGGTAATGCCTTAAAGAAAGGAGGATGGAAGAGGATTGATAAGATAAGTGGCTGTGAGGATGCATTCACCCCAGAAGGGAGGAGGAAGGTGTGCTTGAAAAAGTAGTGCACGGGCAACATCTAAAAGATGGTAATGCTTGCATTCGACCACCCCATTTTGTTGGGGGGTATAAACACAAGAACTTTCATGGATGATACTGCGAGAACGGAAGTAGGAAAAGCATTCAGTGGAAAAAAATTCAGTGCCATTGTCGGAGTGGATACGCTTGACAGTAGTACCAAATTGTGTGTGAGCCATAGAAAGGAAAGATTGAATTTTGAAAAAAACTTAACTTTTGTAATGGAGGAGAAAAGTCCAAGTGGCACGTGAAAAATCATCAACAATTGTTAAAAAATAACATGCCCCATCATGGGTGGGATGGCGATATGGGCCCCAAAGGTCCATGTGGACGAGATCAAAAATAGCAGTGGTAGCGGTTATGTTAGATGGAAACAGAACACGGGTTTGTTTAGCCAAAGGGCAAATCGTGCAAGAGAAAAAATTAGGACAAGATATGGTTTTTCCATTGGCAAAATAAGACTTTAAAGAAGAGTGGCCAAGGCGTTGGTGCCAAAGAAAATATTCATTATTTAAAATGGAATTACAAGCAGGGAGTTGCTTGGAAGTACAGTGAACATTCAAAATAGAAGACAAATATTGAGAGAATTCAGAATGAAAATTTTTTGGAATAACAGAACAAAGAAAATAAAGTCCCCCTTCAGTCTTGCCGAGCCCGATTAGCTCCCCAGTCTTACGGTCCTGGAAAACACAGAAATTATCAAAAAATAAAGCCACACAATTGTTATCACGGGTTAGTTTATGGATAGATAAAAGATTATGATGAAAATGAGGAGCATATAAAATATGGCGTAAATGTAATTGGGGGCTGGGTCGAAGTTGGCCAATATGAGTAACAGGGCTGCGGGTTTGATCAGGTAATTGAATAAAAAGGGGAGAGGCACATGGATAATATGAGTCCAGATATCACAAATCATATACAATATGGTCACTAGCCCCTGAATTGATAATCCAATTGGAAGTAAGTGAGGTCGAAGAGGAATTAATACCTGTGAAGTTGGCACTGGAGTCTGTGGGGCCCGCTTGATTTAACATGGAAATGAGTTTGGCCTGCTGATCAGAGGTCAAAACGAGGCTAGAAGGCCCACCAAAGACACTGCCAGGGGTAGGAGGGCTATGGCCCAATAAACCCGGACTAGGAGGAGGTGGTAGAGCTGGGCCCGAATGAAGCCCACCATATGAACCCATAGAAAATGGGGAATATGTAGAAAAAATAGAAAAATCAGTTGCTGAATTATGAGCTGTTGGGCCAGGCCCAGGAGGCCGGCGACGTGAGGATCTAGTCCGTTGCTTGGGCTGCCAATTGGGCGGGTACCCAACTAGCAGGAAACAGGCCTCACGGACATGGCTTGTTTTTTTGCAATGGGTACAAACCCGCTGGTCAGATAAGGGCCCAGAGGAGTTTGCGCTCGTGGGCCGAGCACGTCCGCCCGTAAGAGGCAGACCAGACTTGCGAGTGGCTCGAGTCTCAGATGCTCGCGGGGAGCTGTTCGACCCGTGAGGCTGATGAGACCATGGTAAGTCGCCATCATCGGAGGAGATATGGAGGTTGTGAAATCCGACAGCATCACTGGCGGAAGCTCCATTCCATTGGTGGATTTCCTACTTGGAGAGAGCGTAGGTGCGCTCTAACGAAGGTAAGGTGTCTCGAGACAGAATCTGAGTTCTCAGATTCTGGAATTCCTCAAGGAGACCTATGAGGAACTTCATAGATCTTTCTTCTTGTTCACGATCATGGAGCCGATCGTTGATTTTGTAGGTGCAGAGGCCGCAATCACAGCGAATATGCGGCTCTTGAGTCTCAAGATCACTCCAAAGGTCTTTGAGGTGAATAAAGAAATCCGTGAGTTCGGTGGTAGTGCATCCGCTGGCCAGACGCAAATCAAAAATCACCTGACGAAGTCCGTAGCATTGGGTGCCTGAAACTTTGGCGAAAGAATCTGCGAGAAGGTCCCAGATTTCAGAGACGAACTTCGTTCGTGAAACAAGGCGCTCGAGGGAGCGTTCGACGGAGTTCACGAGCCAAAATTTGACCGTAGCGTTCGCCTGATCCCAGTGGGCAATTTCATCAAGATCCTCGGTCGGTCGTCGGAGGTCACCGATTAGAAATCCAAGTTTGTTGCGGGCGAGGCAAACGGTGTAAACCTGCTCAGCCCAAATTGCGTAGTTTGCCTCACCGACAAGACGCTGAGGAACGATGGAGCTGGCCTATAAATCAACGGCCGAAAGGTAGTAGGGGTCGCAGATTGGGGCGACGGGGGGGTTGACAGAGGGACCGGTGGCGGAATTGGGATGATTGACGGTTGAAGAAGTTGGATTTGCTGTTGAATTTGGTGGATGTACGATGGTTGAAGCCATGAGGACTGCAGAGATTGGTGGTCGGGATAGAAGGGACGGCGGCTAGGGTTCGAATGGCAAGCTTGTAATTCAGAAAGGGGGCGAGGGTAATTTCAGAAATTGGAAAAGATGACGGCTAGGGTTTAGAGGGGTAATTTAGGGAAAAGGAAAATAGGGCGGCTAGGGTTAGCACGGGTAATATATGAAAAATGGGAGATGAGGTGAGGGTAAGAAAGGAAAAAAATGCAGTAGAGAGACGTCCTAACAAACTCGGAGAAAAAATGAAAAAAAAGGGCGGAAGCGTATTAGACCGTGCTGGTCTCGGATACCATGTAACAAAGTGATACCGAGTGTGGGAAACTCTCTTTCTATTGATACTGCACTAAATACAATTTACAACAAATGGTCTTTATATAGACCTAGAGTGAAACTATACAAGGAAAATAATAATTAAGGAAATATCTACATGATATCAATTGGCCTAATATTATGCTAGGCAATATACGACATTCCTTAACAAATGCCATAAGCAGTGAGATGGATTTATGTCATCGTCACGATGTATTCATATTTATAATAGTTACCGAAGGACAGACGCTGTAGTGAAGCGCATTAAGCCAAGCTCACGTGCTTGACTGTATTTTAGCAATTCATATATACTTACCCAGTGCTATTTTTGAAGCAGAATTTGAACCGCCAGCTGGTTTGCAATCCGCTTCGCCTCTCCCATGGCCTTCGTACCCAGGTTTACAATGACAAGTGAAATTCCCTCGTGTGTTCTCGCACTTTGCATTAACACTGCAGTTGTTTGGCTTAGGAAGGCACTCGTCAATGTCTGAAACACAGTCCAGTTTATTAAGGCAGTTTCTAAGGATAGTGTTTTATTTGATAAGGATATAGATGAATAAATTCACATATTTATTAAAAAAATTATTAATCTGATTCAACTTAAAATTATTAAGAATTGTCAACAGGATTCTGTCCTTTATATTATCAAGAGGACCTTAGATGCTCATTAAGCATCACAATAAACTATACCTTTACAGAGTTGCAAAAAAGAAAAATGAAAAACGAGTATCAAGCTACCCATATGAATGAAATTTAAAGGAGTATATTCAAAAGTAAGTGCATTTCCTCGAAATGCGAGGTACAAACAACATACTAGAAGATTGGAAACTCATGGAGAATTTTTTAATCTTCATCTCATATAAACGCTGTTTTTAAATTCCGGGGAATGTTAACTGTATAGTCCGTACCTTGGCAACCATCTTTCAGATATGGGTTTCCATCATAACCGTCTTTGCATCTACAGCGGTAGCCATTTCCGTTGGTGGAATTATAACATTCGCTGTTCTGTCCACATTTAGGTTCTGATCTGTCACATGTTTCATTGCCGATCGCCCAATCAAGAACCACCGGAAGTGGAGGTAGACCTTTAAGAAGGAGATCGCTGGTGAAACTGAACCCTTCTCTTTTAACAACAAAAGCATAGCTGCAATGCTTAGAGCTCACTTTGTTTGTGCTTTGCCAATCGCCATAGACTCTCAGAGTCAAATTTTTCAATCCTTGTGGAATCTGGGACTGGCAACACCCCATCCCAGTGCAAAAACCTATCTGGACATTGTCAATGGTTTGACACTGGGAAAAGCAACCAGTGGAGAATGGGACATTGTCCTGGTAACTATCCAAGTATGCAATAGTGTTACAGCCAATGGCCATGAACACGTTTGTGGTGTTAGAAATTGTGAAAGTAGGGACTTTTAAGGAAGAATTATTTGGAACTGGAGGCGAAGGCGAACAGTGATGATCTTCATCTAAACACTGACGGGCTGGAGGCATCAAGATTTCAAGCTGACCTTGCTCAGAAATGCTAGTGACAGGCAGGTGTCCACTTAGGAGTTGACCGGTGGAGTGGTCACAACTAAGCCGAAAATCATCATTCAGATAACAACCTTCGATTACGCCAAATGGAAATGGAATTTGAACGTCTCCACACGACTTGTTGCAGTTAGGCCCGGGTAATTGAGCCGGTAGTGAGGCGGCTGCCATTCCCGCTAAGAGCGCGCTAAAACATACGACTTGCATAAGCACCCAATGTAAAGCCATAAAAACGCGCAACCTATCTCTGACTGGTGGACTCAGGTCTAAGGGGTTTTTGTCTGGGAGGAACCCATCCGATGCAGGCTATTTATAGGCAGGGTGACAAAAGCCCCACTATTCCAGACAGTTGGATATGTTCAAGTTGCTTCAGAGGATGGTACAAGTACGTAAATTTTATTTTCAATGTATCACCCAACACATGATATCCATATGTAAACTTTTTTTTTCTTTTTTTGTTTCAAGACTTCGTATTTTTTTACAACAACAGCACGAGAGTTTAACAAGATTCTTATGATTGATCTGGAACCGGACAACAATCTCGTGAATGAATGGATTAAGGTTGCTTTGTATGCTGTTTGAGCCTTGATAAGATTTCTTCTCTTAGAGTACCAAGTACCGCCAAGAGCTTACGCCAAGTAAATGCACTTGAAAAGCTGAAAGGTTTTTCATTTTGACGTTTCACCGCCCCAAATAAAGTTCAACTTTTAGGATATTCCGCTCTTAGATGCTCCGTCGACCGTGTCAGAGGAAAAGAACAGCATGATCCACGGGCACCTCTACGACTTTTAGTCATCGAGGTAGCTGCCTTTGTGTTGCAGAAGTCGTGGGTCAACAGTCAATGTCGGCCATAAACGTGCCTGGTGTTCCTTTCTGGGGTCGCCTTTTCCATGACATGCACGATAGAGACTCTTGATCTAAAAATTCCGGTTATGCAAGTCGGGCGTCTCGACGGATAAGTTGGCAATAATCGAGATGTCCTCCCTTTGGTTCCCAAGGGACCCAAGCTACATTGAAATTCTTATCTAAAGGAGCTCAGTCATACCAGTGGTGTATGTCTCCGCAGTGCGGCCACCACTGCAATTGCCAATAGTTGCCAACCACCCCAGCCGGGGTGATTTTTCAGGACCTTCCCTAATAGCCCCTTAGAAAGATCAAAATTCTATTCTAGTTTGCATTCGCGGGTAATAGGACAGGGACGTCTGGCAATCATTAGCCATTCTGATAGCCACCTTTCAGTTTTCTACTGTTGTGGGTCAAGAGTTAATTGTCGCCAGATGTGTGTCTCGTCTTTTCTTTTTCCTTTTTCTAGTTCTAGGGGGCCAAATGCGTGAGACACATGGTGGATAATACTGTGTGACTGACGTCGATGATAAGAGTGTGGCCTTTTAGGCCTGGGAAGGAGAAAGGAGAAAAAAGCAATTTTGCCCTTCTCTTTGTTTCTTCCTCCCTGCCAATCCGGCCACCAGAGGAGTCCGCAAATACTATTTTCAGGCCTACTACTTAAAGAACAGCTTTGATATGAGAGTTTGACATCATTCTTAATATGAGAGACCTCAGATATGCAAAATGAGCTCAGTTTGACATCGTACTTAATTTTCTTTCTATCTTATCTTGAAATAGAATCATTTAAAGCTAGCGATAATCTCTGATATGCTAAATGATTTTTGACTGCCTTGCAGAATATGACGGCCATAAACATGCCCTTTATTCTTTTTCTAGGGGCGTTTATATCATGAAATGCACGGTAGAGACTCTTGGTCTCAAAATTCTGGCTATGCAATTCGGGAGTCTCGACGTATAAATTTGCAATAATCCACATGACCTCCCTTTGATTTTCCATGGAATCGAGCAATATTAAAATTCTTAGCTCAATCATACCAAAAGGATATCTCCATAGTTGCTGTGGTAGTCAGGTTAAAGTTGAGATGCTGCCACCACTGCAATTGCCAATAGTTGCCAACCACCCCAGCTGGAGTGATTTGCCTGAGTTTTCCAAATAAACCCTTAGTCAGATGATAATTTTATTCCATTTTGCGTTCGCGGGTGATAGACCGGGGACGTCTGGCCATCATTAGTCATTCCGATGACTACCTTTCAGCTTCCTCCTGTTGTAGTAGCTCAAGAGTCAATTTTCGCCATGTTGAAGCTCAAGTGAACTCAAATAACAATTTAAAAAAGAAAGAAGTACAATTTATAATGTTATTATAATAAAAATATTTTTATAAGACCAATAGACAGGACAATAAACAACTTCCGTACAAACACTTTTACCCCTTTCCACCCCCTCACCTCCCGGGGGGCTCCCCCTACCCTTCCCTCACCTCCTTTTCTAAGACAGATAGGGGCGGGGCCCTTCTATTTATAATTGCGTTCACCAACTCTAGAAGTCGATCTGCATAAACTTTTTACACAATGGGTTGAGATCTTTTTCACTCCGGTATCTACAAGGGGTGGTCCTACATTGCTTCTGATTGCAGACCCCTCTTCTCAAGCTTGAATTATTTTCCACGAGTCTCCTCGTCAACGCAGATCACGTGAAGTTTCTACGACTTCTCAATTATACATCCGACATATTTGCTTTAGCATCACCTTTCCATCTCCACTGGAATTTGTGAAAGATTCGGATAAGCTTTAATAAGTGTTTATTCATTCATATATGACCAAGGTAGACTAGCATGATCATATATTGCGCACCACTAAGACTTGGGGTCACCTTGAGTAAAGACTAGATTAGCAATGACAGATTTTTGCTCATTCGTTTCTTTGTATTATAAACAATATTTTTCTAAATGAATTTCAAAGTCATTTCTCTTTTTTTTTGGTTGAAGCTTTGGCAAAATGTCATTATATTACAAAATGAAACTATAAGAACCTTTTTTTAACTGGAAAAAAATAATAATATAAAGAAAAAAGTAAATAAGAAGGTGAGTTGTGGATGCATAAAGGTGATGAATAGTGATGGGTCTAAGATAAGAGAGTAGAAAAAAGAAGTGGTATTTAAATGGATGACAGGCAAACATCACTTATTCCAACAAAATCAAGTTTGACATTAGAAATTTTCTATTTTATCATAGGATGTACTTTTAGCTTGATAGATATTTTTTTCTTATTAGTTTAACTAGTTGTATTCTAAACTAATTTTGGAATATAATAATAAATCTTATAATGCATTAGAAAATTATGTATTTTAAATAAAACTCATAGAAAAAATAAAAGATGTTACTTTAATTTCATTTTCATATGGATGTTGAAAATTGCAAGAGAGAAACTTTGCCATCAATTCTCTTTTGCATGACAACTACAAATTTAATAAATCTTTAGAAGCCAAGTATTTCAATGCCTGAATCATTTTGAATATCATAGCCTCTTAGCCCTTGAAAGGTGTATTGAAATACAAATGTTCTTGGAACTATATTGAGTATCAAAAGTTGGTAGAATTCTTAACTAAATACCATAATGAATGTAAAAATATTGTAAGACTATTCAATCAAATTAGACGAAGATATAAAAAATACTAATCATGTAATCTATTTCTCGAAGCACAATGATACCACTAGACTATAAATTAAATTCTTTCCCTAGTCAATCCGTAAGTCTTCCTATTTCTTCTTTCTTATTAAATAAAAGCAAATTTTCTTCTCCCACTTTGGAGGTAACTTTTGGTTTTCATAGCACTAAAACATAGTCTATTCTGACGATGGATGATACCAATATAAAGGAAAGCCAAACCCCTAAACACACACGCAGGCGCCCATGTCACGACCAACACAAATGCATGTTTGAGTGGACTATAACCTAGGAAGAAAGACAGTTAAAACAAAAAAAAAAAAGAAAGAAAGAAAGAAAGAAAAGGACAATTTTGCCCTTCTCCTTGTTTCTTCCTCCCTGCCAATCAGGTCACCAGAGTCGCGCAAATGCTATTGTCAGGCCTATTACTTAGAGAACAGCTTTAATCTGAAAGTTTGACATCATTCTTATGGTTTATATGAGAGAGCTCAACAGCCTCGTTAATGAATTGATAATTTTTGGCTTTGATCCACTTTGATGGACTTACTGATGGCAACAACTCCATCTCTGGCAAAATTCCTTCGATGAACTGAAACGAAATCTCCTTGGCTAGTGATCCTACTCTCGTAATAGTCTTTGATAGACTTCTTCTGCCCGTCATCAGTAATGATTTTGGCTGTTTTGCTACTTTTCAAAAAGTAGATTCACCTTTAATAATTTACTCTAGTAGATTTACTTATGGTAATTTTTTTCCTGTCTTATCCTGAATGGAATCATTTAAAGGTACCATAATCCGGGAATGCAAAATGATTTTAGGCTGACGTTACTGAAGCCTTTGCCAAGTCAAAGATGCAAGGTCATCACCACTCCGGTCACTATTCATCCAGATGGCCACCTTGAGTTTCCAGCTGTCACTGGCCAAAAAGTCGATGTGGACTACATATGTGTCTCTTCTTTTTTAATTTCTGGTGGTCACATACACAAGGCAGAAGACACTTACAAGACTTAGGAAAGACCCATTTATACCCTTCTCTTCGTTTCTTGCTCCCTGCCAGTACGGCCATCTCAGCGTCCACAAATGCTGTTGTCATGCCTACGACTTAAAGACGGTCTTTATCTTGTCCAGTCGTGATCGGCCTGCTTCCGCTTCTGTTGCTGAGCGCCTTCATTGTTAAGTTTGGGAAGAAAATGTCAGTATGCATTTTTTTTAATGAAAAACTGTAAAATACAGAGAGTTTGGAACTATTTTTGACTGTTGATGTTTGGCTTACTGCTCGAACCACCTAAGTCTTGTGTTTTGTATTAATTTTTTGGCGTATTTGCTGACTCCTTCCCAAAGATATCATTTACTCACAAATGTGCCACATGCTCCTGGGATCCAATGCTTTACAGAAGTCTGTCCCCTGCCGGATCCCACCATCCCGAAAAACAAGAACTCATCCTCGTGCAGTTTCGATGACCTAAGTCATTCCACTCAGAATCATAAACTAGAACATAAAAAGGTTTGGTTTCAAGTAAATACGGCTTGAAAAGAAAGAAACAGTTGGCTATAAGGACAAAATCAAGCATAGAGAACGATAGAATTCAGGAACATAAACCACAAAATGTTTTCAAAAGGCATAACAAGCGGTGGCAAAATAAAATCTCTTGGTAGATTCATTATGAATGGTTTAGAAAAATTTTGAGACTCTCTTTAGAGGGAGTAAATGTCAACTAACGAATACTAAACACCAAAGTCGCCTAACTGTTGGACACCTTAAATATGTGAATTTGGGCCTGAAAATTGTAATAAGTAATTCTTTAAAAAAAAAAAACTAAATTGCTAATCTTGAAAATATATACTTTGAGTGATTTTATTTGTTTTCTTAAAGCGGTTGGTTTAAGGAAGGGACAGATAGACACATAAAATCCGCTGTGGCGTCACAAATTCATGTTTTTTTAAGGTTGCGTGAGCTAGAAAACCAATAAAATATAGCATGAGAGCTTGAGCGTTGCAGATCGCGAAAGCTGATGCTACGCACGTATACGAGTATCATCAGCCTGAGTGGTTGATAAGTATAATGGTTCGCTTCAGAATAAAAAGGTAATCTTCACCGTCACGAGATTTCGGTCCTGTTGTTAACAAAAAGGAAACATCGAAGGTGATTATTCCCATAATAGGCTTGACGGCAGTGTTTATAATCCTTAATTACTATTCGTCTTTGCGAGAGGAGTCAGTGCCGTACGCGTGAAATTGGATTTAGAAAAGAATTTAACAGGACAACGTCCATCTTCTGCCCGCTTGCTTCTCTGCCTTTTAGGCAAGCAACCTTGTAATTACTGCCCGTTGAGTTCCTGTTCAAAACGCGGTGTACTCTACCCATGAGCCCAAACATTACCTTTGTTGATGTTGGATCTCTGTAGCTTAATGGGATGACATAATAAGATCATGATCTGTGTTTTCAATAATGGCCTTGGTTTCATTAGGCACTTTTTATAGCTTATTTAGAACAAGTGGCTTCATTTCCGATGAATTCTTTTTTATCATGCTTTTTGCAAGATATAATATGAACAGTAAAGTAACATGTGTCACATAAATAGTAGTATTTCTTTTGTTAGATAAAGGGGAGTTTAGAGTTGTAGGGTGTTGAACCCAAGATGTAGGTTCTGGACGGTCAATAGCCAGTTATTGGGCTACTAATTTGTAGACAAAACTGTATAATATGCCAGGAGACCCTGTCTAAAAATTCTGGTTATGCATTTGGGAGTTTCTACGGATAAGTTCGCAATAATTAAGATGACCTCTTTATAGGCAGGGTGACGAAAGCCCCACCAATCCAGACATTTGAACATGTTCAGGTTGCATGAGACGATGGCATAAAAACGCAAATTTTTATCAGCACCACATCTAGATATATAACCGAACCCATGATATAAGTATGTAAATCTTGTTTTTTGTTTTTTGTTTTAGGGTTTAGTACTTTTTTACAACAGCCAAAGAGTTTAACAACATTCCTATGATTAGTCTGTAAACGGATAATAATCTCGTTAATGGATGGATTAAGTTGACTTTGATATACTGTTTGAGCTTGATAAGATTTCTTTCTTAAGTACCTAATACGGCCATGAGCTTACGCCAATAAATGCATTGGAAAAGCTGAAAGATTTTTCATTTTGAAGTTACACCGCACTAAATAAAGTTCAACTTTTAGGGTTTCCGCTAATATGCGCCGTCAAATATGTCCAAGGAAAAGAACATCATGATTCATGGGGATCTCCACCTACTTTTAGTCATCGTGGTAGCTGCCTTTGTGTTGCAGAAGTAATGTGTCAACAGTCAATGTCGGCCACAAACATGCCTGGTGTTCCTTTCTGGGGTGGCCAATTCCATGACATGCACGATAATGACTCTTGGTCTAAAAATTCCGGTTATGCAAGGCGGGGGTCTCGACGGATAAGTTGGCAATAATCGAGATGACCTCCCTTTGATTTTCCAGGAACCCAAGCTACATTAAAATGCTTATCTAAAGGAGCTCAGTCATACCAATGGTATATTTCTCCACTATACTGCCACCACTGCAATTGCCAATAGTTGCCAACCACCCCAGCCGGAGTGATTTTGCCGGAGCTTCCCAAATAAACCCTTAGTAAGATGAAAATTTTATTTTATTTTGCCTTCGCCGGTAATAAAACGGGGACGTCATGGCCAGCATTAGTCATTCAGATAGTTCCGACTGTTCTAGGTCAAGAGTCAATTGCCGCCATATGTATGTCCCGGCTTCCCTTTTTCCTTTTTCTAGTTCTGGGGGGCCAACTGCGTGAGACACATGGTGGATAGTACTATGTGACTGACATCGATGATAGGGTGTGGCCTTTAGGCCTAGGAAGGAGAAAGGAGAAAGGAGAATGGAGAATGGAGAATGGAGAATGGAGAAAGGAGAATGGAGAAAGGAGAATGGAGAATGGGCAATTTTGCCTATCTCTTTGTTTCTTCCTCCCTGCCAATCCGGCCACTATAGGAGTCCGCAAATGCCATTATCAGGCCTACTACTTAAAAGAACAGCTTTTATGAGAGTTTGACATCATTCTTATGGTTAATATGAGACAGCTCAACAGCCTCGATAATGAATTGATCAATTTTTGTCTTTCATCCACTTTCATGGACTTCTTGATGGCAACCATTCCACTTCTGGTAGAATTCCTCTGGGTGAACGGAACCTAAACCTCTTCGGCTAGTAAAGATTTTGGCTGGGTCGGTCGATTTATTTTTTCTCAGAGTTGTTATTTTTTTAAAAGAGAATCTTACTTTCCAAAAAGTAGATTGATGTTTGGTAATTTTCTTCCTGTCTCATCCTGCAATAGAATCATTTAAAGCTAGCAATAATACCGGTATGCAAATTGATTTTTGACTGCCTTTGCAGAATATGACGGCCATAAACATGCCCTTCGTTCTCTTTCTAGGGCGGCTATATCATGACATGCGCGATAGACTCTTGGTCTAAAAATTTTGGCTATGTGAAAGAGAGAACGATTGCAGAAATAGGTCACCGGAATTAGGAATCCGGCGAAGAGAGGGAAGAGCTAGAAACCCTAATTTCTGTGAGTTCAAAATTGATTAATTTCTCCTGATAGATTTTTCTTTACATATTGAATTACAATATATAACTATACATGATTTATAAAATCAAATCATACAATTAGGGAAGGAAATCTGCCGATGGCACTGGAGAGAATTTCGAATGAACTTGACAAACACGATCATGGGTCGTATTCAGGTCACAAAGCGGGTCACTGGGTCCTGTCGGGTCGCCCGTCTCTGCTAGAGATCTGACGTGGCATCAGTTGTTAAAGTAGCAGGCGTAGATGGTGCTGACGTGACTTTGGTTGCTGACGTGTCCTTTAACACTATGCAACTCGGGAATCTCGACGTATGAGTTTGCAATATTCTACATGACCTCTCTTTGATTTTTCTCGGACCCAAGCCACATTAAAATTCCTATCTAGGTAGCTCAGTCATACCAAGGATACGTCTCCATAGTTGCTCTGACAGTGAGGTTAGACTTGAGATGCTGCCACCGTTGCAATTGCCAATAGTTGCCAACCACCCCCAGCCATAGTGATTTGCCGGAGCTTCCCAAATGAGAGCTTGGTAAGATGATAATTTTACTCTATTTTGCGTTTGCAGGCGATAAACGGGGGACGTCTGGCCATCATTTGTCATTCCGATCGCCACCTTTCAGCTTCCTACTGCTGTAGCTCAAGAGTCAATTGAGGTCATGTTGAAGCTCAAGTGAACTCAATAATTATCTAAAAAAGGAAAGAAGTACAATTTATAATGTTATTAGAATAAAAAACGTTTTCATAAGACCAATAGACAGGACAATACACAACTTCTGTACAAACACTCCGCCCCCACCCACAAAAAAAAAAAAAAAGGAAAAGAAAAAACCAAAAAACCTCCTATCGTACGAACACTTCCACTCACCTTAACCATCCCACGCGTCCTTGTTTATGACACTTAGAAAGGAGCGAGGCCCTTCTATTCATAACTGTGTTCACCGACTCTAGAAGACGGTCTGCATAAACTTTTTATACGAAGGATTGAGATCTTTTTTAGTTCGGTTTCTACAAAGGGTGGTCCTATATTGCTTTAGAATGCAGACCGCTCTGTTCAGGCCTTAATTATTTTCCATGGGTCTCCCCATCAATGCAGATCACGTGAAGTTTGTACAACTTCTCAATGACACATCCGACGTATTTGCTTTAGCATTACCTTTCCATATCTTCTCAGCCAACACGTTTCCATCACCATTTACTAAGTTTTCTAAGTACTTTTGTTTTGCAGAGTGACTTAAATCTTAATCATCGTTGTCCCATCTAACCAGTGGCTACAAGTTCTTTTTCTTTTTCTTTTTCCTCTTCCATTGGCGCTAGGCTCCTCCATTTAAGGTCGTGTCAAGAACGTGGACTGCCGACCTCTTTCTTGATGCCTCGATATGATCCTTCCAAGCGTTCAGGCATTTGCCGCAGGTGAAAAAGCTTGCCATTAACGTCAACAATTTGATGGGATGGTACATCAAGCTGCTACATATCGACTTCAGCTCCCAGTTGGCATGCCCGGGATGTAAAACCTTAGTCAAGCTTCGTTCCTTCGTTTCCCATCGCAAGAAAAACAAAAATAGCACGCTGGAGGCAGCGAGCCTTAGATACATTATGCCCAGAGGCTCTTTCATCTCATACATCCCAGATTATGTAGAGTTGCCAAGAACGCTCAAGGCCTAGTAACAATAATACAACAAAGTCCAAGTATAATAAAACTAATAAAATAACATTTTTAACACTTCCCTTTAAATTGAATTTTTGTATAAATAAAAACTTGGAATTTGGATAACAAATAAGAATGTTGATGGTTTCAAGTAAATACGACTTGAAAAGAAAGAAAAAATTGGCTATAAGGACAACATCAAGGTGACTGAAAAACCGACCATAGAGAACGATAGAATTCAAGAATATAAACTACAGAAGGTTTTCAAAAGGCATAACAAGCGGTGTCAAAATAAAATCTCTTGCTTTAGCAACATTATGAATGATTTGAAAAATTCTTGAGACTCTCTTTAGAAGGAGTAAATGTTAACTAATCAATACTTCAGCAAAGTTGCCTAATTGTTGGCCACCTTACACTGTGAATTTGGGTGCGAGAATTGTAATAAATAGTTTTTTTTTTTTAATGAGATTTTGGTCCTGTTGTTAGGAAAAAGGAAACAACGGAGTTATTCCAATAATAAACTTGACAGTTGTGTTCATCATTCTTGATATATTATTTAAATAATTTACTATAGCACCTTTTGGAAGTTAAAGGTTTGAAATTCAAGAATTCAAAGGTACATAAATTAAAAAAAAAAAATGAGACCAGGGTGAAAATGGAATCCTATCAAAGATTGTAAAAATTTACCATAACACGTCTTTTTAAAGCGTGCCAAATCCTTCTCATGATCTACTCTATTATAGTCTCCTCTACAATGCATCGATGGATCTACTTGTCAAATGAGTTTTTGTTCTACAATTCCATCTCCGTTTTGGTAAAAGAAGTTTCCTTAAGCTTGATAAGATTTCTCTTATTGAGTACCAAGTACGGCCAAGAGCTGTACCAAGCGCAGCGCCACTAAATGCACTGAAAAAGCTGAAAAGTTTTTCGTTTGACGTCGGGTCAGCGTTAGTCATTTGGATGGCTACCTTTCAGTGTCCTATTGGGAAGAGTCTTTTCATGATAGGGTGTGACCTCTAAGCCTATGAAGAAGAAAGGTGAAGGAGAATAATGAAATGTTTAGAAATAATGTAGGTTTGAACGTATAACTTTTGAATTTATCAAAGGACTTGTAAAAAATAAATTTTATTGTGTTAAAAGGATCTCTTAGTGATTAAAAATATGTTTATTTAACATACTTAGAGGCTTAAAAAGACCATATTTTATATAATGTTAGATTTCATAAGGTCAGTCATAAGAATATGTCTTTAACTATCTTGTATTGATATATTTTATATATAAATTTTTTTACCAAAATTTTTTTTGTTTCTTTATATATTATATAATTCTATGTTTCATCCTTCATTAGTTTAAGAAACACTCATGGATAAGCATAGGAGCATAGAAATGAAGATTGTTTGATTGCATAGAGATTATGAACATTAGTCATAGATTAGGTGAACTTGTTTGGCATTCCCATTGTTCCTATGGGAATGTGACTCAGTACGTTTAAAAGTGGACATTGGGAACAAGACGAGAGAAAAGGATACTGAACTTATTCTCAAGATGCCTGAGTACTTGTGGTCATCTACTTGATGAATTCAAATAAGAATTGAACAAAGAAATGAGACAATTGAACAAGTTTATTTTTTCTAACCAAGTTAAAAATACCATTTTCTTATAATTGAGAGAAATTCTATACATAAAATCAATCATCATATCTTATGATACTAGGATATGAGTTATAATCCTGCCTACTTCAATTGTTTTACACCCAAGTAATAAATTTGTTAAAGAATTCAAAAAAACTTGGAATATTTTATACCCCAAAAAAACTTAGAATATTTTACACAAACACACACAAAAAAAAAAATTACTAGTTAAGAAACATGAGAGAAATTATTCCATCTAATTTCCTTGTTTGTCATGACACAATCATTTTAGGTTAACTAGCTCATATAGATCGTAGCTAAATTTCTCAGTTTCTTCTTCATGACATCTACCACTGGGATGGATATCAATTCACTTCAAAGTCTATTTCTAAGCCTTCTTGCTCACCCTTCTCTTGTCTTCTCTAACAAAAGATCTTTTTTAGCCAAATAAAGAGAGCATTCTCGTAGTGTGCCACTCAAACCTTGCCTATTCAATGCAGGTTGTAACATAATAAGAAAAACACACAATTAAGCGGCAATACATGGGAGGAAGGATTGATGGCACAATCCAATCAGGCCATTCTTGCTATTAACGTTCTATTGGGCCTTGTTCGTCTATTGACTCCCTTAAGTTTATTAGAATAGTCTATACCTTCTTTGACGGTTTCCACTGCTTTAGAATCAAGACCACTTTCTTAGCTTTGATGGCTTCTTGCTTTCGAATGAGGGCCACTTCCTTAAAGTTCCAGTTACTTGCCACTGATCTCCTCGTCAATGCAGTATCATGTCAAGTTTGTTAAGCCAAAAACCCATGTAACTCAGGTGTTGAGCTCTCGATTTCTGTAGAACAGAGATCCCGAAAGTGTCTCTAACGAAATCAGTAGCAAGTGTAGGTGCAGTAACGAGAAAGAAACACACGGTCGTTGCTTAATGGCTTGATTGATTTCATTTATTTCATGGTTACAGAACTGAAAATCAAAACAAAGAAAGCACAACTGATACAACTGATTCAAAAACAGAGCAACCAGCGTCTATTTACATATAAGCAAAAGAAAAAGAACTCTTGTCAATTGTTTCACCAAGATATCTCTAGTCTTGGTCGGTCCAGAGCCCCTACAATTTCCTTTTCAATCACAAAAGCTCTGTCTCGATACATTTGATCCATTTGCAAGTAAACAAGAGCAGAGTAAGTCAACCTTTCTTTTTTAGGTCATGAGCGGAGCAGACAGCCAGCTTCAAAACACCTCTACCACGTTTCTCGTAGTAGCTCCATTACGTGCAATAAAGTATGCATATCTTCTAGACGATACATCTAACGTTCCAAATACTAAACAATTTGACGAGAATTAAGAAAAGAGATTTCCAAATACTTAACAAGGAATCAGACATTGGACAAATGTCTTTTATCCCAACTAAGTTAAAACTTTCATTTTCTTGTAGTCAAGAGAAATTTGATGGATAAAATTAATCACAATATTTTATAATACTAGATATGAGTTATAATCCTAAGTATATAAATTCTTTTACACCCAAGTACTAAATTTGTCAAAGAATTAAAACTTCCTAGTGACAACCTCAAAAGACTATTTAACTAACTGACACATTTCAAAAGTTTTTTTTTTAACACTAAGAAATCTAGCTTTTATACCCAAAACAAACTTGGAAGAATTTATGAGAATATAAAGAAAATTCAAGCTATAGTAATGGTGATAATGGATTTAGAAAAAATAAAAACCTAGAAAATAAATGAGAGAAACACTCACTTTCATACTTTCTTGTAAATTTTAAAGAAATGTGAGAGTAACTATTGTGTCCAATTTTCTTTTTACGATATAGTCATTTTAGGTTAAGTAAATTATAGAGATCCTAGTTAAATATCCCAATTTCTTCTTTAGGCATATATTGTTTGGATGGAAATCAGTTCACTTCAAAATCTATTGTTAAGCCCTCTTGCTCTCCCTTCTCTTGTCATTTTCTAATAAGAGGTTTTTTTTAGCCAAGTAAAAGATAGCATTCAGTCTATGTGCCACTCAAACTTTGCCTCTTCATTATGGTTGTAACATATTTAGAAATCTTGGCACCAAATCACACAATTAGCCGGCAATATATGGGAGGAATGGTTTGTGGCAGAGTCCAATCAAACACGCATTAGAATGAGGACCACTTTCTTAAAGCTTCCACTCCTTTACAGTGGATACACTTTTCTTAGCTTTGATGGCTTCCTGCTTTAAAATGAAGACCACTTTCTTAAAGCTTCGGCCACTGGACTTGAGTTTCCTCGTCAATGCAGTGTCATGCCAAGATGCATATCTTCTACGATGCTCCGACATATCCGCTTCAGCATTGTCTTTTCATATCTTATTGGAACTCGTGAAAGACTCGAATAAGCTTCAATGATGCAGTCTCATGCCATTTCTATGATGAGAGAGCAAGACACGTAATAGGATTGGGTTTGAGGTTGTCATTTCCAAAAGCATTGGCACCATTTCATACCTCGTGAGTGAGGGCCTTCACACTTTATTCTAACTACTTTCTTTGTTCTCCTTTATGTTGCTTTGCCTACATTAATTGTTTATTCATTTACATATGATCAAAGTAGACTAGCATGACCAGATGTTGCTCACCACTAAGACTTGGGGTCGCCTTTGAGTAACAGAAGTCTTGTGTTGCTTCGCCTACATTAATTGTTTATTCACTTATATATGTTAAAAGTAGACGAGCATGACCAGATGTTGCTCACCACTAGGATTTGGGGTCGCCTTTGAGTAACAGAAATCTAGATTAGAAATGGCAGATTTTTGCTCATTCTTTCCTTTGTATTATAACAATATTTTTTTTTCATATAAATGAATTTTAAAATCGTTTCTCTCTTTTTGGGTTGGAGCTTTAGCGAGATGTCATTAAATGACAAAGTGAAACTATAAGAACCTTCTTTTGTAATTGGAAAAATAATAATATTAAGAAAAAAGAAGAAAAAATAAGAAGGTGAGTAGTGGATGCATAAAATCAATGAATAATGATAGGGTCTAAGATAGGTAAGAGTAGAAAGAAGTGGCATTTGTATGGATGAGAGATAACATCACTTATGCTGACAAAAACAAATTTGACACCAGAAATTTGCTGTTTGATCATAGAATTTACCATTTGGCTTGATAGATATCTTTTGCATATTCGTTTAACTAGTTGTAATTTAGGAATATAATAATAAATCTTGTAATGTATTAGAAAATCATGTATTTTAAATAAAACTCATAGAAGAAATAAAAGATGTTACTTAAATTTCATTTTCAGATGGATGTTGAAAATTGGTAGGGAGAACTTTGCCATGAATTCTCTTCTGGAGACTGCGGCTGTCCTGGAGACCCGTACACCCGATGTGTTGGGAAAGGAAAGCATAAACAGAAGTGTAACAACACATGCAGCCGTTTTGAGCCTCCAAACCTCTGAACAAGTATGTAGTTGTCCAACGAAAGCATGAATAAATAGCGAGCTATATAAGTACTGGGATATGGGTTGAGAATAAACAGATTTGGTTTGTTACAGGTCGAAGCTTGTGCTAGCTTCGCCATACAGTATTGTGTAGAATATGTGCTGTACGTTACGAGGTGTGTGAATAAAAAGGGCTGATTGAGGTCCCTTTTTTTTTATCTTTTTTATTTGTGTGTTTCAATGACGTGTTTTAACAGATTAAGAAATCCTGTCACCAGCCTGAAGGCCATTATAGTTATTTACCTTCTCGTGGATCCCCTCTTCTACGGGCTCCTCTGTTCTTTGTTTGGCTAAAGCCATTAGTTAATTGACAACTTAAAAAATATTAAGCATCAAACTACTACCATCGATGTATTAATTCAAGTAGAATTTCCTATAATAGTTTAGGTTATGACTTACATCTGTCCACGGGATGGAAGATAACTATCCCAACTTTATGGAGAAGATAATTTTCTTCACTTGTCTTGGAGAGATATTGTGATACACTTGGAGGTTGAATTGATCTAGGGTTGGAAATCAATACTCCAATGCCCACTAGTAATGCAATCTTTGTATCATTCAAACTTTACTTGTTCTAAAGATGGATTTAACAAATTAAGAAATATTTTTACAAGTGTCAAGAATAGTGTTGTTATTTAACATTATTTAAATCTTACTTGGAAAGCTTTCATAAAATAAAAATTTTGTGTTTACAATTCAGTTTTAAAGAGAAAAGGATTCTTAATATAATATCAAAATTGAAGTTAAAAAGGCAACACTCCTTATGTAAGAAGCTCATAGTCCACATTAGACATCTTATATTAAAATTCTGTAGATCATTCCATATTGCATAAATTATACTTATTAATATTCTTGAAAAAGAAAAACATATTCACCCCTTAGTAGCTTGTTTTAAGGAGGAAATGAGTTCTTTAACTTCTAGTAATATACTTAAACCATATTACTGATACTCAAGATGGAAAACAATCGGTTTGTGACAGAGATGATTAGGATAATGCATCAGCCAACTCGAATGTCATTCTTGTTATTAGCCATCTCCTAGATCTCTTTCTTATGATGACAATTTCAAGTATAAATCCATGATGGATCAACGTGGTGGGCAGGGAAAACAAGACCACAGTAAAAAGTCCCATAATATTCCCAATTTACAATTTCAGCATTGACAGTTTATATTGAATTATACGTGAGTTTAGTTCCTTAAATCTTTGGCAACTTGACAGGAATATTGTCATTAGTGCAAGAATTCACGTGAAGCTTGAGTATCTTCCCAATGATAAATCAAACTTATCTACTTTAACATATTCTTTGTGTATTTTTGTTGGAATAATCATAAATTTAGATAACCTCTAATAGTGCAGTCTTAGATAATCGTTATGAAGAAAGTATTAGTACAAAATATTAATTAAGATTGGTTTAAGGGAAGATTTCCAAAAGCATAGACATGGTGTCGCACTCTCACAACTCAAGAGCTTCACACTCTATTCTAACTACAATGTCCTTTGTTTTCTTTCTTGTAGGCCCCCAACATTAACCTTTTATTCATTGATATTTTTCATTTATAGATGTGCATGACAACATGGTACTCAACTTTAAGACTTGGGGTCACTTTTGAGTGACAAGTCAAGATTAGGCATGGTGGGTTGTTCATCCTGTCCGTTGTATTTTAAACCATAGTTATATTCTTATTCCCTAGGGCAAGAAATTGAAAAGAATACTTCATTATATGACTATCTTTTAAGTTGTAGATACCCCTTTTCAGAGTTTAAGAGACGAACTTGGGCAGTCTGCTGTGCGTTTTAATAAACGCATTTCCTAGTTTGCTTGACTCGTTGGGCATATTTATTCTATTGTAAAGGAAGCTGCATTCTTTACGAGGCTAAAAAGTTAATAGGAGATAATTTCGGTGCAAAGACGGCTCAACCACGATCACCTAACTTAGATTCTTTTAAATCCCCGGAGGGCCACTGCATAATTTCACTTACCATGTAGATCATTTATTCTATTATTTTATACAAGACCCCACAGAAATAATAAATGAAGAAGCGTAATATATTAATATCCTTTTGTCGTATCGATATTTTTATATTATTGAAAAGAGTAATATTTTCTTAAAACATCTTGACATTGTCTTTCATGGATCTAAATTTCTTTTTAAGTGCAACACAAAAGCTTTTACAATTGAATTACCAGGAAGCAGCTTTATGGGCATTTTCTAACCAAACAACAGAAAACCAAAGAGTTCAAATTGCATGCGAAAACAACAAAATACAAACAGTCGTAACTTCAGTAACAAAATAAACTAACACAGCGACTAATGTACAGCACACGCCCGGAACGGAACCAAGACTAGAAAACACTATTTTGTAACTAATATTTCAACCTTCATTCTTGCAATTGGTACATGAGTTTCTTCCCGCCTTTACTTTTAAGACCATAGACTGAAAATTATCTACATTCATCTCCATTCATCTCCCATCCTTCAAGCCTAGAGTTCCTTTGCTTGTCATGCTATGGAATCCAAAGGTTCCACTGTCAGCCCCGTCATCTTTGTAAGCATCAGATGTCTTAGCATGCAAAGATGTGGCCTTTGTTGGATTTGACTGAGAATTAGCCCCCGGGCACTTCTCTATCTTTTCTATTCTTTTTAATTCCATTACCACTTCTTTCATTGTAGGCCTCTCATCTCCTTAACTTTCAAGCACCTCTTTGCAAGTTCAACGACCTCCTTGATTTGCTCATTATTTCCATTTTCAACTATATATTTCTCAAAAATGTCAAACAATCGACCATCTTCCAAGTATGAAAGAAAATAGATAACTAAATTTATTTCATCATCTGACCTACTGGATGAGAATACCTCTTCTCTTGTTAGTAGCTCTACAAGAACCACTCTAAAGCTATAGACATCACTTTTCTCTGTCAATTGATTTGTCTACAAGTATTCAGAATCCAAATATCCAAAAGTTTCTTGCACCACTGTAGTTATTTCCTTCTGATCTCGGGGAACTAATTTTGAAGTTCCAAAGTCAGATACTTTTGCAGTGAAATCATTGTCAAGCAATATGTTTGCAGACTTGATATCTCTATGGATTATAGTTGTAAAGTGTAGATATGATATTGCTTCTGCTATTTTCGCAGTTATCCTTAGACGAATTTCCCATTGTATGGGGGAGGCATTACCTTCATTACGTATATGCTTAAAAAGGCTACCTTTGGGGATGAACTCATAGACTAACAAATGAACTTTTGTCTCTAAACAGCAGTCTAAGAGTTTGACAACATTCCTATGGTTAATCCGGGAGAGGACAACAATCTCATTAATGAATTGATCAACTTGACTTTGAGCCACTGTCCTGGACTTCTTAATGGCAATAACTTGATTACCTGGTAAAATTCCTTTGTACACTATACCAAAACCTCCACGGCCAATGATATTTCTCTCATCGAAGTTTTTGGTAGCCTTATCAAGCTCTTCTACATTAAGGATTTTGATTCCTTCGGTAGATCCTCCTTGTTCTCTCTGAGTCGCTCTTTCAAAATCAAACCCCCATTTTGTTCAAAGAACTTTTCCTTACGTTCAATAAATTTTTTTCGCTTGAATACCAAGTACTGCCAAGAGCCGGCAACAAGCAGAGCAGCAAAGCCGACATCGATACCAGCAGTTGAAAGGCTGAAACGTTATTTATTTGGACATAACAACAGTGTCAGAAAGGTTAAAATTCAATGACTTACTGCTTATATGCTTTGTCAAAGCTGTAAACGCAGAGAAAGAGAATCATTTAAATCTAGGAAACCATGGGGACTTCTGGCCACTATTAGTCGTTCAGATAGCTACCTTTCGGTTCCAACTTTACCATGGATCAATAGTTAATGTCAGCATTATATAAGCGAAACGTCAAATCTTGCAAACAGAGCATAAAAGAAAGTGGGATATAGAATTTATAACCATTTGCAAATTTAAAACCTCAAGTATATCATAAGGTCGCAATTAATCCTCTTCGAGTGGAAGCTTTAATTATCACTTCTGGCGTCCTTCTTGTCGATGACTTGGCTGATGATGATAATAAAGATTGCTTTCTTCTTGCCTATGATAAAAAGTCCAAAAAGAGAGGGAAGATAAAATAGTTGCCGACGTTCAACTATTGATAGTCTCTTTTATTTATCCTCTGGACGTACTCTCTAGACGTGCCTCTAGTACGATTTGTTATTAATTTCAATTTAAATTAATAACTGAAAGTAATATAAAGGATATGTCCAAAATGAAAAGAAAATATGAGCCAATAGCATTTTCTTCATGTTTTATTCTTTTTTCTTTTTTAGTGTCTAACATGTTGATCAACATATAAGTGAGATACCAAAAGCAATGAGATGGATTTGATGCGGTCTTACAATGGATTCGTATTTATATTAAAGTTGCGAAATGACAGATGCTGGAATGACGTGCCTTACCCAAAGCTCACGTGCTTGACTGAATTTGAGCAATTCATATGTACTTACCCAGTGCTATTTTTGTAGCAGAACTTGAGCTGCTAGCTGGCGCAGAATTTGAGCTGCTAACTGGTCTGCAACCTGATTCGCCTATCCCATCGCCATTGTACCCAGATTTACAACGACAAGTGAAATTCCCTTTTGTGCTGTGGCACATTGCATAAACATTGCAGGGGTTTGGCATACGAAGGCACTCGTTAATATCTGAAACACAGTACAGCTTCCTAAGGCAGTTTTTAAGGATAGATTTTTACTTGATTTAAGATTATTAAGGATAGAATCTGATTCTACTTAAAATTATTAGGAATTGTCAAACGGGATTCTGTCCTTTATATTAGCAAAAGAACCTTATATGCTCATTTAGCATCCGAATAAACCTGTAAAATACCTTTGCAGGCTACAATTGCAGAAAAACAAAACGACACACAAGTATCAACCTACCCATATGAATGAAATTTGCAGAAAGGAGTACATTCAAAGTAAGTGCATGTCCTCAAAATCGAGGTGCAAATAAAAAACTAGAATATTGGAAACTTATGGATAATTTCGTTATCTTCATCTCATATTATAATCTTACTATTGTTACTAAACGCCTTTTTCTTTTCCCAAAAAAAAAAAGGAAAAAATTCCGGAGAATGTTAAATGTGTAAGATGTACCCTGGCAACCATCTTGGAGATATGGGTTTCCCTCGTCACTGTCTTTGCAGCTGCAGCGGTAGCCACCTCCGTTGTTGGAATTATAACATTCGCTGTTCTGTCCACATATAGGATGGGAAATGTTACATGTTTCATTACCGATCGCCCAATCAAGAACTATCGAAAGGGTTTCGTCCAATTGTGGATCCTCGTCAATATAATCCCCGGAGTAATTATATCCTCCTTTTTTAACAACAAAAGAATATCTGCATGATTGGATGTTCTCTGTGCCATTCGAAAAGGTACCGGTACTCAGAGTGAAATTTTTCAATCCTTGAGGAATCTCGGCCTGGCAATACCCGAGGTTGGAGGTTTGACACAGGGACAAGCAACCCACGGAGAGCGGGACGTTGGTCTGGGAACCATCAAAGTATTCAAAGTATACATAAGTGTTACAGCCAACGGCCATGATCACGTTTTGGGTGCTAGAAATTGTGAAACTAGGGACTCTTTGGAAAAGAGAAGAAATATCGTTGGCGGAAGAACCCTTCTTATAGACATTTCCAATTTCACTGGAACACATACGGGCTGGACGCAACAAAATGTCAAGCTGACCTTGCACAGAAATGTTGTTGACAGTTAGGCCTCCATTTTCAGTTTGGAGTTGACCGGAGGGTCGGTTACAATAAAGCAAGAAATCACTATTCAGGAAACAATTCTCGGTTACGCCAAATGGAAATGGAATGGAAACGTTTCCACACCAGATGGGGCAGTTAGGCCGGGGAGCCGCTAGTAGGGCGGCTGCCATTCCCGCCAAGAGCACGCTAAACCATGCGACTTGCATAAGCACCCAATGGAAACCCATAAAATAACGTAAATCTATCACTGACAGATGGACTCAAGTCTACCGTGCTTTTACTTGTGAGGAACTCATCCGATGCAGACCCTTACATAGACATGATGACGAAAGGCCTACTATTCCAGATAGTTGAAAATGTTAAAAGTTGCGTTGGAGGATGGTTTCACGACATTTCTATGAGCAATCGGAAAGCGAATAACAATATCAAAATTGAGTTAGCTCCAGTATACTGTTTGAACTTGATAATATGGTATATGTCTGTTCATATTTAATTTATGATTACATATTACAAGAAGCTACTGCATATCATCTCCTGTCGGTCTCAAACATGCAAATCAGATCATTCAAGTGGTAGCTAATCACTTAAAAGCATTAAACACAATAATATGTAATTTCACATAAACAAAATATCTTGTAAAACATAATAATCATAAGATTCATATAATCATAATTAGGTTATATTGTAACTCTAACAAAAATAAATTAAAACATAAAGAAATAATGAGGAAGAATAGTAATAAGAAATAAAGAAGGCATCTTGAATTCAAGAATAAGAAGTCTGTCATCCTTTTTGTCTTTTCTTCAAGAAAACCTTGAATTTTTTGCCTCTTTCTTGAGTTGTGCTCAATTTTCTCCCCCTTTCTTTTGCCTTTTTTCTTCTCTTAAATAGGGTTTAGGTTTAGACCTATCTCCTATCTTAATAAAACTGGGTTTTAGAGACCTAAAACAATTGGGTTTCGAATTCCTAAATTAATTGAGACTTGAATTCCTAATATGACTGAATTTTTTATTTATTTAGGAAACCCAACAATAATAGAAAATTTAATAACAATCATCCAAAGCCCAAGCCCATCTTGACTCTCTTGATCTTGATATTATGATTTTGCCACACAATAAGCATTAAGTTCTCCATGTTCATTTCTTTTCTCCTTGCCTTCTTATACTACATAAACAAGATAAAGTTAAGTAAATAAAAAGGAGTTCAAATGTTTTCTCACAATTATTAAAGTTATTTATTACCTAAAATAGGTCAAATAACTCTATAAAAATAGAGTTATCGAAACTCTCAAACTTAACATTTTGCTAGTCTTCGAGCAAAAGCAATAAACAAAATATGTTTTAGACACAACTCCTTCATGAAATTTTCTCATAATTGCTCAAACTTAACAATTCAAAGAAAAATATAACTTTCATCCAAACACCATAATTGTTTTATAAGATAAGATAGACTCTTAACTATGTTGACCACATGTGTGTGTATGAGTCCTTATCTTTTCAACTATATGCACTCTAAATAGATTCACATTAATATGCAATCTCTCAAAATCTTTAACCAAACCTCATAGGTTTGCTTTTCATTCCTCTCTCCACTAATGTAGGCTAATCATCTAACCAAAAATCAATAGGACTTTTATAAGCTTGTAATGTAAGGCTGGGCTAGGGGTAAGATGAAAGTCATTTAGGCTTAATTCACCTATGAACACATTGCTTTCTAAGATCTAATTTGAGCTTTTGTCACTTTTTACCTTCTTGCTCGACATAAACAATCTTTCTATCACCACTTCTCTCATCCTTTTCCATCCAAAAATGTTTGATTTCACTCATATTTTGAAACTTTCAAAAGCCACAATCATACTTGCATCAATAAAGCAAGTAAAAGTACCAGAAATGCAGCCACCACAATCTTATCTTGCCAATAGTATTCAATTGCTATGCTTTGTGGCCTATTTTAAAAAATCAAGGTTCTTGAATCTAATAAACAATGATAAGATCATCCCATTCTAAAAAAATAATGTACTTCATTCTTTCTTTCTTTTTTCTTTCTTTCTTTCTTTCTTTCTTTCTTTCTTTCTTTCTTTCTCTTTTTTTTTTGGCATTTGCATTTGCAAAAGCAACATATTATGCTACATAATCATTGCAATCAACTTCTTCCTATATTACATCCTTCCCCTGGACTTCTCTTCACTCAAATAGACTTATATCCTAAAAATCAATATGTTCAAAGGTGTGGGACGAAAAGATAATTTGTCAAAGGCTCAAGGGTATATATATGTAGGTTTCAAATAAGAAAAATAGATATGAATCAAGGCTCAGTAGGGTGACTGGTGATAAATAAATAGGGTTGGTTTAAAAGGCTCAAATGATCCAAAGAATGGCCTAAATCATTTTCTCAATTAGATGCAGCTTAGGATTTCGCCTCAAGAGAAAATCAAACAAATTCTAAGATCCAGATGAGATTTAAGAAAATCACATACTTCACATGAATGTTCTCTAGAAATACACACAATTTAAAAAATAAAGGACTTTTAGTGCTCAATAGGTGGATCAACATAATCAGAATCACACTAAACTTACACTACAATTATAGGTTTGAACAAAATCTATATCTTTCAAAAAATCACCAAGAATTCACAACATGGAATGTAATCATGACATAAAAAAAAAATTCCATCAAATTTAGCACAAAGGTTTTTTCCCTACCCCCAAACTTGAATGAAGCATTGTCCTCAATGCAAAAACAAAAGAAAGCAATAATAATGAAGGAATAGGAATGAGAAAACTCCCTTGATTATAGATCATATCCACGTAGAGCTCTGAGGAGATGATGGTGACAAAACTTCTAATGAATAGACTAAAATAAAATTGTTTGGGTTGTCTCCCAAGAAGTGCTTGCTTTATAGTTTTTAGCCAAACTATCCTAGATGTTGTTGCTCAAGGAGGATGGAACTCCAACAGTTTCAGAGACAGCTTGTGTTGCATAATGGTTGAGCATTTTGCAATCAACACTATTGTCTTATATATTTCCAACTTTCTTTTATTCTCCAGTATCTCTTTCAAAAATTCTGCATAACTGAGCAATTGAACGGGAGCATCTGCAAAAGGAGTGTTAATGTGCAATTTTAAAGATATATCAAGGAATTCCAAAAACTACTTATCTTTTTCATGCTGCTGGAATCTTTGGGGAGATGAAGCTGAAGGCATAAATGGCTTAGGATTGTTGAGAAATAATTTTCTCCTAGATGTCTCCTCAGGTTGTATGTTGACATTCTTATTTGTTTCATTATCTTTGATACTCTCCTTGTCAACATCAACTTCTCCTACTTGCTTGCCACATATTACGGTTATTGCTTCTGTGGTATCTATAAGGCCTTTCTCCACATTGCTAGGCAAAAGACTTTCCTGATTCTCTGAGATCATGTTGATTAGCTGACTCATCTGCACTTTTAATTTTTAGATTAAAGCTTCTTGTCTCTGAAAGCTCGCTTCTTGATTATGAAATTTTGCTTCAATCTCCTCTGTAAAGTTTTGGGTGGTGATGGCCAGCTCATTGATCATGTCCTCAAAGTTAGGTTTCATCTCTTCTATTTGCCTAAATGTTATTTACGGTCTTATCTCATTTGGGTTACTCCATGAAAAAGTTTGATGGTTGTGTCATCCCAGATTGCACGTGTTGGAGTAATAATCATTTTGTGACTTGCTAGGAATCCCAACAAAATTAGCATAGTCATTATATTAACCATAGGGGTTACCTACTTGACATTCTATGCTTTCATGTGCTCCACCACAAAATTCACATGATCTACTCTGATGTCTCATAATTGGAGTATTTAGGTTGTCTATCTTCTCATTAAGCACTTTTAATTGTGTACACATTGTGGTAAAGATATCTACTTCATGGACTCCACTTGCTTGATGCATTGGTAATCTCTCAATAGACTATTGATAGTTATCAAATGTCATCTCCTCTAGGAAGTTAAATGCCTCTTCTGGTGTTCTACTATGTAAGTCACCTCCTATAGATGTATTAATTGCAAAACGAAGATTTGTACTACACCCATCATAAAAAATTTGTACCTGTAACCATATGGGTAGTCCATGATGTGGACATCTCCTTAGAAGTTCCTTGAATCTTTCCCAAGCTTCATACAATAATTCATTATTCATCTGCTCAAAAGTGAAAATGTCGTTATACAATTTAGCAGATCTTGCAAAAGGAAAGAACTTACCAAGAAATTTCTGAGCCAAATCATCCCATGTAGTAATCAATCTTGCAGGAAGTGAAGAGAACCAATCTTTAGTTGTATCTCTAAGAGAAAATGAAAATAGTTTTAACTTAATAACATCTTTTGTGACTCCATGATCTCCAATCATGTCATAGAATTTAAGGAATGCTTTAATGTGAGCATTTGGATTCTCATTTGGTAGCCTACTATATTGCACAGATCTTTGAAGCATCTTGATGTGCACATGCTTGACCTCAAAGTTGTTTGCTAGAATTGTAGGCTTCTGGAAGCTTGATGTGGCATTCCAAAATGTTGGTGTAACATAGTCTTTTAAAAGTCTATGTGTACCATCATATCTCTCCGTCCTTGTTGCTTAATCTTTCTACAATAGCAACTTAACAAAGACTTTTTTCTTTTTCTTTCTTTTTTTTGTAAGAAAAAAATAATGAAGCAAAATAAAAATAAAACAAAAAAAGGAATTTTTTTTACAACAAAAAAAAAACGATTTTTGTTTCAACAACTAAAAAAATGATTTTTTTTAGAATTAAAAAATGATTTTTTTAAAAAAAATAAAAGTTAGATTAAACCTAGAAATTATTCGGTATTAATATTAATCAACAGTAAAACAACCAATCCCCAGCAACGGTGCCAAAAACTTGTTCGGTGAAATTTATATGCAAGTGAACATGTCGAACAAGTAATATAATGATAAGAAAGATATCATCCCACATAGATTGGTGATTACTAAGCCAACTAATTACTAACGGTGAACAACTCCTAGAATTTATCTAACAAACCAAATTGATAGATGGTAAATTAATCAACTAAATTTAAGAAAACTAAATACAAGAAATATGTTAGAGTGTCTGATTTCACCATAATTACTAGGTATTAATATTGATTATTTATGCTTGCAAGAGAGATAATATTTATGTAATGGCAGAATCTCCTAATTTATTTGCTATCCTATGTCTAGGTATAATAAACCTACTTAGTTCATTGATTCACTATATCTCTATATCTCTATATGTGAATTGAAACAAACCAAATGCATTAGAATCTATGAATATTCTTAGTTTACACCAAAAGCCACACAAATAATATGGTATATATCTATCCATATTTAATTTATGATTACATATTACAAGAAGCAACTACATATCATCTCCTGTCGGTCTCAAACATACAAATCAGATTATTCAAGTGGTAGCTAATCACTTAAAAACATTAAACACAGTAATATGTAACTTCACATAAACAAAATATCTTGCCGAACATAATAATCATAAGATTCATACTATCATAATTAGGTTACATTGTAACTCTAACAAAAATAAACTAAAACATAAAGAAATAATGAGGAAGAATAGTAATAAGAAATAAAGAAGACATCTTGAATCCAAGAACAAGAAGTCTGTCATCCTTTTTGTCTTCTCTTCAAGAAAATCTTGAATTCTTGACTTCTTTCTTGAGTTGTGCTCAATTTCCTCCCCCTTTCTTTTGCCTTTTCTCTTCTCTTAAATAGGGTTTAAGTTTAGACTTATCTCCTATCCTAATAGAACTGGGTTTTAGAGACCTAAAATAATTAGGTTTCAAACTCCTAAATTAATTGAGACTTGAATTCCTAATATGACTGGGTTTTTTATTTATTTAGGAAACTCAACAACAATAGAAAATCTAATAACAATCATCCAAAACCCAAGCCCATCTTGACTCTCTTGATCTTGATATTACGATTTTGCCACATAATAAGCATCAAGTTCTCCATGTTTATTTCTTTTCTCCTTGCCTCCTTATGCTACATAAACAAAATAAAGTTAAGTAAATAAAAAAGACTTCAAATGTTTTCTCACAATTATTAAAGTTATTTATTGTCTAAAATAGGTAAAATAACTTTATAAAAATAGAGTTATCAGTTGCTGAGCTTATGTTAGCTCAAAGTCGTAAGGGCATCACCACTCTGGCCACTGTTCATCCAGATGGCCACCATGAGTTTCCAGCTGTCCCTGGCCAAAAGTCGATGTGGGCTATATATATGTGTCTTTTCTTTTCTTTTTTAATTCCGGGTGGCCATAAACACAAGGTAAATGGCACTTACAAGGCTTAGGAAAGACCCATTTTTACCCTTCTCTTCGTTTCTTGCTCCCTGCTAATACGGCCATTTCAGCGTCCACAAATGCTGTTGTCATGCCTACGACTTAAACAACGGTCTTTATCTTGTCCAGTCGTGATCGGCCTGCTTCTGCTTCTGTTGCTGAGCGCCTTCATTGTTAACTTTGGGAAGAAAATGTCTGTATTCATTTTTTATGAAAAACTGTAAAATACAGAGAGTTTGGAGCTATTTTTGACAGTAGATGTTTGGCTTACTGCTCGAACCACCTAAGTCTTGTGTTTTGTATTAATTGTTTGGCGTATTTGCTGACTCCTTCCCGTTCCCTCCAATTATTCGTTATGATTTGGACGAAAGATATCATTTACTCACAAATATGCCACATGCTCCTGGGAGCCAATGCTTTACAGAAGACTGTTCCTTGCCGGATTCCACCATCTCGAAAAATAAGAACTCATCCTTGTGCAGTTTCGATGAACTAAGTCATTCAGATCAGAATCATAAACTAGAACATAACAAGGTTTTGCTTCAAGTAAATACGACTTTGAAAAGAAAGAAGAAATTGGCTATAAGGGCAACATCAAGGTGACTGAAAAACCGAGCACAGAGAACGATAGAATTCAAGAATATAAACCACAAGAGGTTTTCAAAAGGCATAACAAGCGGTGACAAAATAAAATCTCTTGGCAGATTCATTATGAATGGTTTGGAAGAATTTTGAGAATCTCTTACAGACCATAAGAGCGGATGCTATGCACGTATACGAGTATCATCAGCCTCAGTGGCTGATGAGTATAATGCTTCGCTTCAGAATAGAAAAGTAATCTTTATCGTTACGAGATTTCGGTCCTGTTGTTAACAAAAAGGAAACATCGAAGGTGATTATTCCCATAATAGGCTTGACAGCAGTGCTTATAATCCTTAATTATTATTCGTCTTTGCGAGAGGAGTCAGTGCCGTACGCGTGAAATTGGTTTTAGAAAAGAATATAACGCGACAACGTCCATCTTATGCCCGCTTGCTTCTCTGCCTTTTAGGCAAGCAACCTTGTAATTACTGCCCGTTGAGCTCCTGTTCAAAACGCGGTGTACTCTACCCCATGAGCCCAAACATTACCTTTGTTGATATTGGATCTCTGTACCTTAATGGGATGATATAATAAGAACATGATCTGTGTTTTCAATAATAGCCTTGGTTTCATTAGGCACATTTTATAGCTTATTTAGAACACGTGGCTTCATTTTCGATGAATTCTTTTTTATCGTGCTTTTTACAAGATATAATATGAACAGAAAAGTAACATGTGTCACATAAATAGTAGTATTTCTTTTGTTAGATAAAGGGGAGTTCAGAGTTGTAGGGTGTTAAACCTAAGATGTAGGTCCTGGACCGTCAATAGCCAATCATTGGGCTACTAATTTGTAGACAAAACTGCATAATATGCCAGGAGACCCTATCTAAAAATTCTGGTTTTGCATTCGGGAGTCTCGATGGATAGGTTTGCAATAATTAAGATGACCTCTTTATAGGCAAGGTGACGAAAGCTCCATCATTCCAAATATTCAGTGAAATTCTAAATGTAAGAGAACATATTGAATAAGTAATATAATAATAAGAAAGATATCGTCTCACAGAAATTAGTGATTACTAGACCAATTAATTACTAACGATAAACAACTTCTAGAATTTATCTAGCAAATCAAATTGATAGATGATAGATTAACTAACTAAATCTAAGAAAACTAAATACAAGAAATATATTAGAGCATATGATTTCACCATAATTACTAGGCATTAATATTGATTATTTATACTTGCAAGAGGGATAATATTTATGTGATAACTAAACTTCCTAATTTATTTACTATCTTATGTCTAGGTATAATAAACCTACTTAGTTCATTAATTCACTATATCTCTATATGTGAATTGAAACAAATCAAATGCATTATGATCTATGAACATTCCCAGTTTACACCGAAAGCCACACAAATAATATGATATATATTTGTCCATATTTTATATATGGTTACACATTACAAGAAACAATTGCATATTATTTCTTGTCGGTCTCGAACATGCAAATCATATCATTTAAGTGGTAGCTAATTACTTAAAAGTATTAAATACAGTAATATGTAACTTTACATAAATAAAATATCTTGCAAAACATACTAATCATAACATTCATATTATCATAATTATGTTTACATCATAGCTCTAACAAAAGTAAACTAAAACATAAAGAAATAATAGGAATTAAAAAAGGCATCTTAAATCCAAGAATAAAAAGTCTATCACCCTTTTTATCTTCTTTTCAAGAAAATCTTAAGTTGTGCTCAATTTCCTCCTCTTTTTTTTTTTGCATCTTCTCTTTTCTTAAATAGGGTTTAAGTTTAGACCTATCTTTTATCTTAGTAGAAGTGGGTTTTGGAAACCCAAGACAATTGGGTTTTGAACTCTTATATTGATTGGACTTTGAACTCCTAACATGATTAGGTTTTCTAATTAAAAAACCTAATAATAATGGAAAATCTAAAGTCCAAGCCCATCTTGATTTTCTTGATCTTGATATTTTAAACATATAATAAACATCATGTTCTCTATACTTATCATTTCTCTTCATGCCTCCTTATGCTACAAAAACAAGACAAATTTAAGTAAATAAAAAGAAATTCAAATATTTTTTATAAATATTATATTATTTATTGCCTAAAAATAGGTAAAATAACTCTATAAAAATAGAGTTATCACCAGACATTTGAATATGTTTAGGTTGCATTAGACGATGGTATAAAAATGTAAATTTTTATCGGCACCACATCTAGATATATAACCGAACACATGATATAAGTACGTAAATCTTGTTTTTTGTTTTAGGGTTTAGTACTTTTTTACAACAGCCAAAGAGCTTAACAACGTTCCTGTGATTAGTCTGCGAACGGATAATAATCTCGTTAATGGATGGATTAAGTTGACTTTGATATACTGTTTGAGCTTGAAAAGATTTCTTTTCTTAAGTACCTAATACGGCCATGGGCTTACGCCAATAAATGCATTGGAAAAGCTGAAAGATTTTTCATTTTGAAGTTACACCGCACTAAATAAAGTTCAACTTTTAGGCTTTCCGCTTATATGCTCCGACAAATATGTCCAAGGAAAAGAACATCGTAATCCATGGGGATCTCCACCTACTTTTAGTCATCGAGGTAGCTGCCTTTGTGTTGTAGAAGTAATGGGTCAACAGTCAATGTCGGCCATAAACATGCCTCGTGTTCCTTTCTGGGGTCGACTATTCCATGACATGCACGATAGAGACTCTTTGTCTAAAAATTCTGGTTATGCAGGGCGGGGGTCTCGACGGATAAGTTGGCAATAATCGAGATGATCTTTCTTTGGTTTTCCAGGGACCCAAGCTAAATTAAAATTCTTATCGAAAGGAGCTCAGTCATACCAATAGTATCTGTCTCCACGATGCTGCCCCCACTGCAATTGCCAATAGTTGCCAACCACCCCAGCCGGAGTAATTTGGCTGGAGCTTCCCAAATAAACCCTTAGTAAGTTGAAAATTTACTCTATTTTGCCTTCGCCGGTGATAAAACAGGGACGTCTTGCCATCGTTAGTTATTCAGATAGCCCCTTTGCAGTTTCCTACTGTTGTAGGTCAAGAGTCAATTACCGCCATATGAGTGTCTCGTCTCCCCTTTTTCCTTTTTCTAGTTCTGGGGGCCCAACTGCCCGAGACACATTGTGGATAGTACTGTGTGACTGACATCGATGATAAGAGTGTGGCCTTTAGGCCTAGGAAGGAGAAAGGAGAAAAAAGGAATTTTGCCCTTCTCTTTGTTTCTTCCTCCCTGCCAATCCGGCCACCAGAGGAGTCCGCAAAAACTATTTTCAGGCCTACTACTTAAAGAGCAGCTTTGATATGAGAGTTTGACATCATTCTTAATATGAGAGAGCTCAGATATGCAAAATGAGCTCAGTTTGACATCGTTCTTAATTTTCTCCTATCTTCTCTTGAAATAGAATCATTTAAAGCTAGCGATAATCTCTGATATGCTAAATGATTTTTGACTGCCTTGCAGAATACGACGGCCATAAACATGCCCTTTATTCTTTTTCTAGGGGCGGTTATATCATGACATGCACGGTAGAGACTCTTGGTCTCAAAATTCTGGCTTTGCAATTCGGGAGTCTCGACGTATAAATTTGCAATAATCCACATGACCTTCCTTTGATTTTCCATGGAACCGAGCAATATTAAAATTCTTAGCTCAATCATACCAAAAGGATATCTCCATAGTTGCTGTGGCAGTCAGGTTAAAGTTGAGATGCTGCCACCTCTGCAATTGCCAAAAGTTGCTAACCACCCAGCCGGAGTGATTTGCCTTAGTTTTCCAAAGAAACCCTTAGTCAGATGATAATTTTATTCTATTTTGCGTTCGCAGATGATAGACAGGGGACGTCTGGCCATCATTAGTCATTCTGATGACTACCTTTCAGCTTCCAACTGTTGTAGTAGCACAAGAGTCAATTTTGGCCATGTTGAAGCTCAAGTGAACTCAAATAACAATTTAAAAAAGAATCAAATAACAATTTAAAAAAGAAAGAAGTACAAATTATAATGTTATTATAATAAAAATATTTTTATAAGACCAATAGACAGTACAATACACAACTTCCGTACAAACACTTTACCCCTTTCCACCCGCGAACCTCCCGGGGGTCTCACCTTACCCGTCCCTCACCTCCTTTTCTAAGACACAGATAGGAGCGGTGCTCTTCTATTTGCGTTCACCAACTCTAGAAGTCGATCTGCATAAACTTTTTATACGATGGGTTGAGATCTTTTTTAGTCCGGTATCTGCAAAGGGTGGTCCTACATTGCTTTCGATTGCAGACCCCTCTGTTCAAGCTTGAATTATTTTCCACGACTCTCCTCGTCAACGCAGATCACGTGAAGTATGTACGACTTCTCAATGATACATCCAACATATTTGCTTTTAGCATCACCTTTCCATCTCTTCACTGGAATTTGTGAAAGATTCGGATAAGCTTCAATAATTGTTTATTCATTCATATATGATCAAAGGTAGACTAGCATGACCAGATGTTGCTCACCACTAAGACTAGGGTCACCTTTGAGGAACAGAAGTCTTATGTTGCTTCGCCTACAATAATTGTTTATTCATTTATATATGACAAAAGTAGACGAGAATTATCATATGTTGCTCATCACTAAGATTTGGGGTTACTTTGAGTAAAGACTAGATTAACAATGGCAGATTTTTGCTCATTCGTTTCTTTGTATTATAAACAATATTTTTTTTAAATGAATTTGAAAGTCATTTCTCTTTTTTTGGTTGAAGCTTTGGCAAATGTCATTGTATGACAAAATGAAACTATAAGAACCTTTTTTTAATTGGCAAAAATAATAATATAAAGAAATAAATAAATAAGAATGTGAGTTGTGGATGCATAAAGGTGATGAATAGTGATAAGGTCTAAGATAGGAGAGTAGAAAGAAGAAGTGGTATTTAGATGGATGACAGGCAAACATCACTTATTATAACAAAATCAAGATTGACACTATAAATTTTCTATTTTATCGTAGGATTTACTTTTAGCTTGATAGATATTTTTTTCTTATTAGTTTAACTAGTTGTTTTCTAAACTAATTTTGGAATATAATAATAAATCTTATAATGTATTAGAAAATCATGTATTTTAAATAAAATTCATAGAAAAAATAAAAGATGTTACTTTAATTTCATTTTTAGATGGATGTTGAAAATTGCAACAAAGAAACTTTGCTATCAATTCTCTTCTGCCTGCCAATCACAAATTTAATAAATTGTTAGAAGCCAAGCATTTCAATGCCTGAATCTTTTTGAATATCATAGCCTCTTAGCCCTTGAAAGGTATATTAAAATACAAATGTTCTTGGAACTATATTGAGCATCAAAAGTTGGTAGAATTCCTAACTAAATACCATAATGAATATAAAAAATATTGTAAGACTATTCAATCAAATTAGACGAAGATATAAAGAATACTAATCATGTAATCTATTTCTCGAAGCACAATGATAACACTAGATTGTAAATCAAATTTTTTCCCTAGTCAATCTGTAAGTCTTCCTATTTCTTCTTTGTTATTAAATAAAAGCAGATTTCTTCTCCCACTTTGGAGGTAACTTTTGGTTTTCATACCACTCAAACTTAGCCTATTCTGACGATGGATAATGCCAATATAAAGGAAACCCAAAACCCTAAACACACACACAAGCGCCCATGTCACGACCAACACAAACACATGTTTGAATGGACTATAACTAGGCGTGAAGGAGGGAATTGGTTAGCAATGTCCAAACCCCAACATGAAGACCACTACATCCAACCTATTTGCTATAGCATGCTTTAACATCTCCTCACTAGAATTTGTGAAAGATTCGGATAAGCTTCAATAATGCAGCTGCATGCCATCTATATGACAAAAGAACGAGACACGTAAAAGCGTTGGGATCAAGTCACACCCTTATGGGTCAAGGGTTTCACACTCTATTGTAACTACTCTCTTTGTCTTCTTTCTTGTTGCTTTGGTTGCATTTACTATTTATTCACACACATAGACACACACATGTATATATCACAAAAAGGAACAAAATGATAAGGTGGTGCTCAACTTTAAGACTAGGGGTTACCTTTGGGTAGCAAAGTTTTCATTTCAACTTTTGCTTTTCATACCACCCAAACATTGCCTATTTCCATGGTGTGTATAAAAACAGGAACGCACCCATGTGTCACGATCAAACACAAATTCATTCTTGGATTGGCTATAAATAGGAGTGGAGGAGGGAAGTTTTTACACATCCAAACGCCAACATGAAGAATACTTTTGCCATTTGCTTTCTCTTGGCCTTGATGCTTTTCTCGTCCCCTCCTACTATTGCTCGAGAATTAGCTCAAATTGGTGAGAGCGCAAATTATAATTTACTTCCATACTAGTCCTTTGTGACTTTGCCGTGCATATTTAGTATAGTAAACCATTCAAAGGCATGCTGTATATTTTATTCATTGTTATAGTTTTATGACTCCACTTATTGATTCAAATCAAAAGTTTGGATTTTTTTCTCTCTTTGGAAATTGTTCATACTTTGTAAAAATTTGGTTGGGTTGTTTTACGTTATACACATATTCTAGATATGCATCATACCAAGTTTGGAGGAATATATCAAGAGTTTAAAAAAAAAATTACAATGTATTGGCAAGCTAGATTACTAATGAAGTAGTTATGTAAATTTATAACATCTAGGGAATAAATGGACAAATAGATACATAGATGCATACATCTATACATATACATAGATAAGATATCAATCATTTGTGAGAAAGAGATTCAAATGCACCTGATGCTTACAAAAATATGCACTATTGTACTTATCTTAGCCTTGGGCTCTCAATAGTTATTAGATAAATTACACAATTTTATTTGAGAATTTTTTTTTGAGACTTGAGCAGGAATACTTTGGAACATCGAAAGAAATATACGTCATCAGACTCCTAATCTAAATTATAAATCAGTTTATGCAACTTTATTGGTATCGCATAAATGATGTTAACAATTTGATGCAGGTAATGGCCACACCGGGGATCCCAATAATCCCGCCTGTGGACAAAATCCATACAGCCGCTGTGAGACTCCAAAGCGGGGCAAAAAATGTGATCGCAATAGTCGTAACTGCCACCATGGAGACCCTTGAATAAGTCATGCTGTTGTCAAGGGGAAGCATAAATCAATAGGAAGCTACAAGTATTGGGATAATGGCTGAGAATAAACTGGTTTGGTTTGACACACTGGTCGCGGCCTGTGCTAGCTTTGCAGTGTGGAAATGTGTAAAAAATGTTAGCCTATTTCATAGGCTTATAGGTGTGGGCTTATATCAATGTAATTGTTTATCTTCAATTGTTTTATTAATTGTTTTGTGATCCATTTGTATGAGACATATTGAATTCACTATTGTTGAATATAAGACTGGCTAGTATGGGCTTATGTTTGCTATATAGAACAGTAATGAGTTAGACTATATTGACAACACTCTTTGTAATGGCTAGATTCTTTCTTTTCCTCTCAATATATTGACTATGAGTCTACATTCGATGAAGATCATGTTCGTGAAGTAAGAGGTGTTGAAATTATATCTAAGTTTATCGAAGTAATAATATTATATCATGCACAATACTATGCATAGTAACTTAACTTTTATATAATGAATTTGATAAAAGAATAAACCTATGGATAAGAACTATTATGTTGAGAATCCTCTCTCCACAATCTTTAGTAGATTAAGCTATCTCATCAAGCTAGTGATTCTAAAGAGAACAAAGGAGTAAATCAAGAAGCCATCCTTAGTTAAGATGAGTTATCTTTCAACTAGAATGAGCTCTAGAGCAAGTATGTTTGTTTTCTATTTATTAAACTTTGTGTTCTAGATGAGTAGTAAGATCTTGGTTTTGAGCTAGGTTTTTCTAACAAAAAATTCAGTGTGTTATGAGGTGTATAAATAAGAAGAGTTGACTAAGGTCAGTTTGTCTTTTTTGGTTGATTTGTGTTCCTTGACCCTTTAAGAACTATAATCATGGAGCATGGTAATGATTTTTTGAGTTGCTGAAATTATTTCTCATTACGTACTTGGAATGTAAGGCCGATAATAAGCTATCGTTGAAACAATTTGACGAGCATTGTCAAAGTGGATCCAAAATACTTTAAAAGGAAACTACCATCCAAAAGAAAAATGGTTCCGAAAAGAGGGAAAAAGATATAAAATGGTGTTATAGTGAGTTCATGAGTATTATTGCAGAAGTGGGGAGAAGGACCTTTACTTTATTCTTTGACAACAAGAATAAAAATGCCAAAAATTTATCTTAAAATTTATAAATTCAGACATTTGAAAACCAGTTAATACTTTTTAGTATTCATGATCCCTTTGTTTTTTTTTTTTTTTTATACCTCTTCTTCTCTTTCTCTTATCAGTTCAGAACAATTATGTTTCTCTAGGTATTATATAACCCCAAATTTCAATGTCCGTACGTTTAAGAAAAACTTGTGGTGAGTAAAGAATTATTTACATTATATGTGGCCTTGAAGCGAAATGACAGGCCAAACACATAATAATAATTAAAGAAAAAAGAGTTGAATATAACCTTTCAAGGAATGCCATAGAATAATTCATTATACTAGTTTATAACTCCACTTATTGATTCAAATCAAAATTTTGGAATTTTGTTTTGGGAAAGTGTTCGTTCTTTGTGAAAAACTTGGTCGAATTGTTTCACGTTATACACACACTCTACATATGTATCCCAACTTTGGAGGAATATAATAAGAATAAAAAAAATATTATTACAATGAATTGAAAAGGCTAAATTACTTATGAAGTAATTATATAAAATTATTACATCTATGGAATAAAATAGATAAACAGATACATAGTTGCATACTTCTACACAAATCCGTATATAAGATATTATTCGTTTGTGAGATAAGGATTCAAAAGCACCTAATGCTTGCAAACATATACGCTAATGTCTTCAGTACTTGTCATAGAGTTGGACTCTCAATAGATATTGGATAAGTTACATGAATTTATTAGAGAATAAATATTTTTCTGAGACAATACTTTGGAACATCTTATGAAATATACATCATCAGATTCATAATCTAAACTACAAATCAGTTTCTGCAATTTTATTCCTGAACACGGAAATGATGTTGACAATTTGATGCAGATAATAGCGGCACCCGCAATCCTAACAATCCCGTCTGAGGACAAAAAGGAAAATCATACAACTGTGGGAATCCAAAGCAGGGAAGAAAGTGTAATGGCAACTATTGCCGCGCCCCCCCTCTCCCCCCCTACCCCCCTCCCCCTTTGCTGTTGTCAAGGGAGGGCATAAATTAATAGAATAAACTGTTTTGGTTTGACGGACGGGTCGAGGATTGTACTAGCATTGCAGTGTGGTAATATGTAGGAATGCAGTATGTTATGAGGTGTGTGAATAAAAAGAGCTGACTTAGGTCAGTTTGTGCTCTTGTTTGATCTGTTTTCCTTGACCCTTTAAGAGCTACAATCATAGAGCATGGTAATGATTTTTTGAGTTGCTGAAATTATTTCCCATTGTGTTGCTGGCATGTATGGCCGATAACTTGAAACAATTTGATGTGAATTAAGAAAAGGGATTTCCAAATACTTAACAAGGAATGAGACATTGGACAAAGTTCTTTTATCCCAATTAAGTTAAAACTTTCATTTTCTTATACTCAAGAGGAATTTGATTGATAAAATTAATCACAATATTTTATAATACTAGAATATGAGTTATAATCCTGGGTATATAAATTATTTTACTCTCACATATCAGATTTGTCAAAGAATTTTAACTTTTTAGTTACAACCTTAAAAGACTATTTAACTGGTTGGCACATCTAAAGAGTTTTCTTTTAACACTAAGAAACTTAGCTTTTATACTCAAAACAAACTTGGAATAATTTGCAAGAATATAGACAAAACTAAAGCTATGGTAATGGTCATAATGGATTTGAAAAATAAAAACCTAGAAAATAAATGAAAGAAACTTTCACTTCCATTCTTTCTTGTAAGTGTAAAAAGAACATAAGAGTAATTATTGCATCTAATTTCTTACTTGTCATGACATGGCCATTTTAGCTAATACCATATTTAACAATTAATGATACCTTATGTCTTACTTTACTAGACCAATCTAAATTACATCAATACATCATTATAAGAAAACTCTTTTATTCCTACTACATTTGTGAACTCATCAAAATAAGCTGACGGAACGTACTAGTACAAAATATAAACTAAGATTGGTTTCAAGAAAAGATTTCCAAAAGTTAAGACACACTCCCAGCTTAAGGGTTACACACTCTATTCAGATTGCAATCTCTTTTGTTTTCTTACATGTAGCCTAGCAACATTGACATTTTATTCATCAATATTTGTTGTATGGAGACAAACATGACAATATGGTACTCAACTTTAAGACTTGGGGTCAATTATGAATGACAAGTAAAGAGTAGACATGGTGGGGTTTGTTCATCCTTTCCATTGTATCCAAACCATAGTAATACTCTCATTCCCTAGAGTGAGAAATTGAGAAGAATATCGCATTAGAAGACTATCTTTTAAGCTGTTGATTCCTCTTTTCAGATCTTAAGAGATAAAATCTAGCAGTAAGGTGTGCATATTAATAAGGTCATTTTTGTAGTTTGCTTGACTTGCTGAATATATTTATTCTATTGTAAAGAAAGTTGCTTTCTTTTTAAGGCCAAAAAGTTCATCCGAGATAATTTTGGTGTGAAAATGGTTGAACACAATTACTTAACATAGATCCTTTTAAATCCCTTAAGGGGCATTGCTAAATATCACTTTCCATGGAGATAATCTTTTTTTATTCTTTAATATAAGACCCCATAAAAAATAAATAAATAAATAAATAAATAAATAAATAATGGGAACGATACTTATGACAACATAATGTATTAATGTTCTTTTGTCTTATTGATGTTTTTATATTGTCGAAAAGTATATTGTTTTCTTAAAAGTATGTTTTCATGGATCTAAATTTCTTTTTGAGTTCAAGACAAATGCTTTTACAATTGAATTAGTAGGAGGCAAACACAGATAACGAAAGAGTTGTAATTGCAAGCCAAAACAACAAAATACTGTTGTCACTTTAGTAGCAAAATGAACAAAACACAGTAACTAATATCACAATACATGCCCAAAATGAACCTACCAAAGATCAGAGAACACTATTTTATAACTAACACTTTAATCTTTCTTCTTGTAACAGGTACATGAGTTTCCTCCCACATTTACTTTTAAGACCATAGACTGAGAGTCATCTACATTCATCTCCCATCTTTCAAGCCCAAAGCTGCTTGGTTTGTAATGCTATCTAATCCAAAGGTTCCATTGCCAACACCATCATCTTTGTGAGAATAAGATGTCTCAGCATGTGTGGGTGTGGCCTCTATTAGGTTTGATTGAGGATTAGCCCCCAAGTGCTTCTCTATCTTTCCTATTATTTTTAGTTCCATTGCCACTTCTTTCATTGTAGGCCTCTCATCTCCCTTTAATCTCAAGCACCTCTTTGCAAGTTCAACAACTTCCTTGATTTGCTCTTTGTCTCCATCTTCAACTACACATTTCTCAAGAATGTCAAACAATCGACCCTCTTTTAAGGAAGAAAGGAAATAGATAGCAAGGTTTATTTCATCATCTAACCTATTAGATGAGAATACCTCTTCTCCTGTTAGTAGCTCAACGAGGACCACTCCAAAGCTATAGACATCACTTTTTTCTGTCAATTGGTTTGTCTGTAAGTATTCAGGATCAAGATATCCAAAAGTTCCTTGCACCACTGTAGCTACTTCCTTTTGATTTCGAGGAACTAATTTTGAAGTTCCAAAGTCAGATACTTTTGCAGTGAAATCGTTGTCGAGCAATATATTTGCAGATTTGATATCTCTATGGATTATAGTTGTAGAGTGTAAGTATGATATTGCTTCTGCTGTTTCTGTAACTATCCGTAGACGGATCTCCCATCCTAAAGGGGAGGCACTACTTTCATAACGGATGTTCTTAAAGAGACTACCCCTGGGGATGAACTCATAAACCAATAAAGGAACTTTTGTCTCTAAACAACAGCCTAAGAGTTTGACAACATTTTCATGGTTGATTCGGGAGAGGACAACAATCTCATTAATAAATTGATCAATTTGACTCTGAGCAACTGTCCTAGACCTTTTTATGGCAATAACTCTATTACCTGGTAAAATTCCTTTGTATACTGTACCAAAACCTCCACGGCCAATAATACTTCTCTCATCAAAGTTTTTGGTAGCCTTCTCAAGCTCTTCTACGGTAAAGATTTTGACTCCTTCAGTGGATCCTACTTGTTCTTTGAGTCGCTCTTTCAAAATCAAACCCCCATTTTGTTCAAAGAACTTTTCCTTACGTTCAATAAATTTTTTGTGCTTGAATACCAAATACAGCCAGGAGCCACCAATAAGCAGAATGGCAAAACTGACGCCGATACCTGCAGTTGAAAGGTTGAAACGTTATTTATTTGGTCATAACAATACTACCAAAAAGGTTAAACCTCAATGACTTACTGCTTATATGCTCGTTCAAAGATGTAAAAGCAGAGAAACAGAATCATTTAAATCTAGGAAACCATGGGGACGTCTGACCACTATTAGTCATTCAAATAGCTATCTTTAATTATCACTGCTGGCTTCCTTCTTGTTGATGACTTGGCTGATGATAATAATAAAGATTGCTTTCTTCTTGCCTATGATAAATGAGAACGAAAAAAAAGGGAAGATAGAATAGATACCGACGTTTACCTATTGATAGTTTTTTTTATGTATCCTTCGTACATACTCTCTACACATACCTCTAGTACGGTTTGTTATGAATTTTAATTTAAATTGAAAGCACTATAAATGATATGCCGAAGATGAAGAGGAAATATCAGCAGAGAGCACTTTGTTCTTTTTTTATTCTTTTGTTTTTAGCATCTAACATGTTGATCAACGTATAAATGAGATGCCAAAAGCAATGAGATGGATTTGCTGTCTCCGTCACAATGGATTCATATTTATATTAAAGTTACCGAAGGCCAGACGCTGGAGTGACGTGCATTCCGCCAAGCTCACGTGCTTGATTGAATTTGAGCAATTCATATACACTTACCGAGTCCTATTTTTGCTGCAGAATCTAAGCCCCTGTTGACCGGTGTGCAACCTGATCCGCCTATCCCATCGCCTTCGTACCCAGAGTTACATTGACAAGTGAAATTCCCTACCGTGTTGGTGCACTTTGCATTAACATTGCAGGGGTTTCGATTACCAAGGCAGTCATCAATATCTGAAACACGGTACAGCTTCTTAAGGTAATTTTTTAAGGATAGAGTTTTATTTGATTCAAGATTATTAAGGATAGAATCTGATTCAACTTAAAATTATTAAGAATTGTCAAACAGGATTCTGTCCTTTATATTAGCAAGAGAACCTCAGATGCACATTTAGTATCACAATGAACTTGAATATAGTTTTGCATATAACAATTGCAGAAAAATAAATATGAAATACAAGTATAAAGTTATCTTGTATATGAACATAACGAAATAGAAGATAATTTCAAAATAGAATAGTCAATATTTTAATCATATTGGTTAAAGTAAGGAAAATTGTATGAAAGAGAGTTTTTTTGTTTCAAAATATAAAATTCTTGTAAGGAAATATTATTTTGAATAAAATTTAAAAATTTAAAAATTTTCAATCTTCATCTTGTTAAAGTTCTTATAATTCTTACAATGTTGAAATATACCCTTATATTTTTGTACATTACTTTTTATTAATGTAAATTTATATTTACACAAAAAAAAAATCAAACTACCCATATGAATGAAATTATTAGAAAGGAGTATATTTAAAATTAAATGCATGTCCTCGAAAGGCGAGGTGAAAATTGCATACTAGAATATTGGAAAGTCATGGAGAATTTCTTTATCTTCATCTTATATTATAATCTACCATTGTTTCTAAACGTATTGTTTAAATTGCGGAGACTGTTAAAAGTGCAAGATGTACCATGGCAACCATCTGGGAGATATGGGTTTCCCGCATAACCGGCTTTGCATCTGCAGCGGTAGCCATATCCGTTGTCCGGATTATAGCATTCGCTGTTCGGTCCACATATAGGATCTGATCTGTTGCATGCTTCATTGCCGATCGCCCAATCAAAAACCATTGGAAGTGAGGGAACCTTGTCATTCTCATCAAGACCCCCAAGAAGGGAAACGAGGTAGGAATCGAACTTGGTTTTTTTAATAACAAGAGCATAGCTGCACTGATCTAAATTCCGAAAGTTACTGGCCTTCAGAGTGAAATTTTTCATTCTTTTTGGAATCTTGGCCTCGCAAGACCCAATCTTCGGCTTGGAGGGTGGACACTGGGACAAGCAACCCACGGAGGGCGTGGTATTCCGACGGGAACCATCAGAGTATTCAATGTATGCATAAGTGTCACAGCCAACGGCCATGAACAAGTTCTGGGTGTTAGAAATTGTGAAACTAGGGACTTGTAGGCTAGGAGAATAGCTATATACAATGGAGCTACAGGAACAACACTCACGGGCTGGAGACATCGAGATGTCAAGCTGACCTTTCACAGAAATGCTAGTGACAGTCAGGTTTCCAGTTAGGAGTTGACGGGTGGAGTGGTTACAACTAAGCCGAAAATCATCGTTCAGATAACAATCTTTGGTTACGCCAAAAGGAAAAGGAATATGGACGTCTCCACACCGGTCGGTGCAGTTAGGCCCGGGTAATTGAGCCGCTAGGGAGGCGGCTGCCATTCCCGCTAAGAGCACGCTAAAACATACGCGTTGCATAAGCACAATCTATCTCTGACAGGTGGACTCAAGTCTACCAGGATTTTGTCTGTGAGGAACCCATCCGATGCAGGCTCTTTATAGGCACGGTGACAAAAGCCCCACAATTCCAGACAGTTGAATATGTTCAAGTTGCATTAGAGGATGGTACAAGTACGTAAATTTGATTTTCAATATATCACCGAACACATGATATAAAATATGTAAACTTTGTTTTTCGTTTTTTGTTTCAGGGCTTCGTATTTTTTAACAACAACAGCAATAAAGTTAAACAACGTTCTTATGAATAATCTGCAGGCAGACAATAATCTCGTGAATGAATGGATTAAGTTGGCTTTGGTATACTGTTTGAGCTTTAATAAGATTTCTTCTCTTGAGTACCGAGTACCGCCAAGAGCTTACGCCATTAAATGCACTAGAAAAGCTGAAAGGCTTTTCATTTTGACGTTTCAACTTTTAGGATATTACGCTCTTATATGCTCCGTCGAATGTGTCTGAGGAAAAGAACATCGGGATCCATGCGCACCTCGCCACTTTTATCATCCAGGTAGCTGCCCTTGTGTTGCAGAAGTCGTGGGTGAAAAGTCAATGTCGGCCATAAACTTGCCTTGTGTTCCTTTCTGGGGTCGCGTATTCCATGACGTGCACGATGGAGACTTCTTCGTCTAAAAATTCTGGTTATGAAGTTCGGGGGTCTTGACGGATAAGTTGGCAATAATCGAGATGACCTCCCTTTGGTTTTCCAGGGAGCCAAGCTATCTTAAAATTCCTATCCAGGTAGCTCAGTCATACCAAAAGGATTTGTCTCCACAGTTGCTTTAGCAGTGAGGTCAGGCTTGAGATGCTCCCACCACTACAATTGCCAACCACCCCAGCCAGAGTGATGCCGGAGCTTCCCAAACAAACCCTTAAGTCATACGATAACTTCATTCTGTTTTGCGTTTGCAGGTGATCAAAGGTGGACGTCTGGCTCATCCAGATAGGTCAAGAGTCAGTCGTGGCCATATGTATGTCTCGTCTTTTTCCCTTGTCTTGTACTGGGGGGCCATGTGCGTGACACATGGTGCAATAGTAACAATGTGATCGATATCGATAATGGAGTGGGGCCTTTGAACCATGTGATAAGTAATTTTGAGAATAGAAGGGCGGATGATGATTGAAGGAGATGACATTTATGTGTGGTAGGAGTTTCAAGATTTGAAAGTGGATACGATAAAGAGCTTAAACATGAGGGGGGTGACGTAGACAACGACTGAAAGAGTCTACATTCATCCATGTAATGATATTTGAGATTGGAAAGCTGGGCGATGCCTTTAGGTATTCTCGTAAATCCATTTTTGGATAGATTTAAGTTTTTAAGCAAAGATAAGCAACTAATATCATTGGAAATATCTGCATTTGATAAGTTGTAATTATATAAATTTAAGTTTGTTATAGAGGTTAAAGCTGTTAATCAACTATGGAGATGTGAGCCAATCAGCTCACGGGAGTACAAAGAAAGTACCGAAGAAAAAGAAAGAAGAGAGAAGTAATTTTGCCCTTCTCCTTGTTTCTTCCTCCTTGCCAATGAGGCCACCATAGAGTCGCGCAAATGCTATTGTCAGGCTTACTACTTAAAGAACAACTTTAATACGAGAGTTTGACATCATTCTCATGGTTTGTTTATATGAGAGAGCTTAACAGCCTCCTTAATGAATTGATCAATTTTGGACTTTGATCCACTTTGGTGGATTACAGATGGCAACAGCTCCACCTCTGGCAAAATTCCTCCGAAGAAGTGAAATGACACCTCCTCAGCTAGTTATCCTACTCTCGCAATATTCTTTGATAGCCTTTTCTGTTCGTCATCGGTAACGTTTTGGCTGTTTTTCTACTTTTCAAAAAGTAGATTCATCTTTAATAATTTTCTTCCTATCTTTCCAAAAAGTGTGAGTCCCACGCCAATTAAGGATGGGCAGGACTTCTCTCTGTCCTTTAATAAGTGCCGTGTTTCTCTCTCCTTGATTTCAAGAAAGACTACCGGGGGCCGTTTGCTTATTAGAGAGAGACGTCTTTTGGAGGGAGGGAGGGAGGCAGTTTGGATCCGCAATTATAAGGCCTAGAGTCTCGGCCTTCCTCACCGGTGTGGGCTCACACTTTTACAACCACCGTAATCCGGGCATGCAAAGTGATTTTCGGCCGACGTTACTGATGCCTGTCAGCTAAAAGACGTAAGGTCATTATCACTCTGGCCACTATTCACCCAGATGGCCACCTTGAGTTTCCAGCTGTCCTTGGCCAAAAGTCGATGTGGGCTATGTATGTCTTTTCCTTTCTTTTTTAATTCCGGGAGGCCATGTACACAAGGTAAATGGCACTTATAAGACTTGGTAAAGACCCATTTTTACCCTTCTCTTAGTTTCTTGCTCCCGGCTACTATGGCCATCTCAGGGTCCACAAATGCTGTTGTCATGCCCACGACTTAAAGAACGGTCTTTATCTTGCCCGCTCGTGATCGGCCTGCTTCCTCTTCCGTTGCCGAGCGCCTTCATTGTTAACCTTGGGAAGAAAATGTCTGTATGCATTTTTTATGAAAGAACTGTGAAATACTGAGGAGTTTGGAGCTATTGTCGACAGTAGATGTTGGGCTTATTGGTCGAATCAACTATGTCTTGTGTTTTGTTTTGTATTAATTATTTTTTTTGGATAAAATATCAAGAATTAAATATTATTATAAAATAATTACAAATTGATCAATTACAAATAATTAAGCTTAAAAACTACATTTAATAAATTTCAAAACTTTTGTAAGAATTTATTATAATTTATAGGCTTTACTCTCATAATAGATAAAAAAAAAATTTCACGATTTTCTTAATTTTAGTAATAATTGTTAAATTATCTAAATTTTTATTATTAAATTTTTTTCTATTTTTTTTCTTTCAAAATGTGATATAATATAGTCTTAAAAAATACACTGAACAAAGTTACTATAAAATTTTTACTTTTGACAGCCTTGATTATTTAACATATTTTAACTCTTCAATGTACAATTTTTTGAATTAAGTCATTTATATCTAACAAAATTTTTTATATATAATTTATGAACCTGTATTTAAAAATAAATATTTTTGTAATTATTTTCTTTATTAGTAAATAGTATATTATAAGTTTACTAAATTATTCTATATAGCTACACAATTTAACGTGGACAGTTTGTCTTTTAAAATAATAAAAGATAAAATTATGTTTTGGTTATGCAATTCCATCTCCGTTTTGGTGAAAGAAGTTTCCTTAAGCTTGATAAGATTTCTCTTCTTCTTTAGTACCAAACTTGATAAGAGCTGTACCTAGCGCAGCGCCACTAAATGCACTGAAAAAGCTAAAAAGTTTTTCTTTTGACGTCCGGTCATCATTAGTCATTCGGATGGCCACCTTTCAGTGTCCTACTGGGAAGAGTCTTTTCATGATAGGGTGATAGGATATGGCCTCTAAGCTTAGGAAGAAGAAAGTTGAAGGAGCAGGCCTCTATGGGGGTCTGCAAATACTATTGTCAGACCTGCTACATAAAGAACAGCTTTCATACGGGAATAAATTGTGGCTATGTTGGAGTTCAAGAGAGCCCAAATCATGATTTTTTTTTAAAAAAAAGTACAATTTATAATATTATTATAACAAAAAAATATTTTTATAAGAACAATAGATAAGGCAATATATAACTTCCGTACAAACACTTTACCCCCCTCCTATCCGTACAGACACTTATTCCACTACGCTTACCTCACGTCCTTTACTAAGACACTTACATAGGAACCCTCGATCCTATACGTTGACACACTCTGGAAGTCGGTCGGCGTAAACTTTTATACGTTGGGTTGAGATCTTTTTTAGTTCGGTATCTTTAAATTTCCGAAATCTCTTACTTTCCCTTTATAGATATTCTCTATGCTGTTCGACGTCTGTAAATGTCTGTCAGTTCAGGATATATCTGTCGGCAAGTTATCAACTGTTATGTTTCGAGTAAATTAATAAAAATAATTATATAATTACTCTGTTTATGTTGTAAATAATTTATAAGTTTTTTGATTCTATTTAATTTGAGTTTTCTTTATTTTAATATAAAAAGAAACACTAAAAAAAATCTAATTATAATATTAGAAGAGATTGAGAAAAAATAAAAATTTTATATATATATTATAACCTTTTATTTTTAATAAAAAATTATTCTTTAAGCCAAGAATGTAAGAATTATTTCGAATTTTATAATTTTTGTGTATTCTTTATTTTACTAATGTTTTCTTTGTATGTTTAGTGAGATCTTGAGAGATTATGTGAGCTTAAGATTCCCGGATTTGTTTCTAACACCAACAACCTTATGAATTAAACTTTAATTTTACTTACTCTTCTATAAAATCCTTCATTGCCAAAGCAAAGAATGCAAACCACTATGTTGAAGCTTTAATTTTTTCCCAAGAGTTTCCTCGTCAATGCAAATCACGTGAGATTTTTACAACTCCCAGCATATTTGCTTTAGCATCCCCTTTCGATTTCTTTACTGGAATTTATGAAAGATTAGGATAAGCTTCAATAATGTCATCATTGATGAAACACCACGTGATGCTTGCATACATTCACAATAATGCATCCGAAAAATTTGTTTTAACATCACCTTTGTAAATCTTTGCTGAAATTTATGAGAGACTTGGATAAGCTCCAATAATATAGTATCACGCAACCGTCATGACGAAAGCATAAGTACGTGGTATAAACCAATCAGGCCCTTCTCCTTGTTTCTTCCACCTTGCCCATCAGGCCACCAGAAAGTCGCGCAAATGCTATTGTCAGGCCTACTGCTTAAAAGAACAACTTTAATATGAGAGTTTGAAGTCATTCTTATGGTTTATATGAGAGAACTACAGCCTCGTTAATGAATTGATCAATTTTGGACTTTGATCCACTTTGGTGGACTTACAGATGGCAACAACTCCACCTCTGGCAAAATTCCTCCGAAGAACTGAAACGAAACCTCGTCGGCGAGGGATCCTACTCCCGTTATAGTCTTTGGTAGCCTTCTTCTGTTCGTCATCAGTAACGATTTTGGCTGTTTCTCAACTTTTCAAAAGAAAATCTTACTTTCCAAAAAGTAGATTCACCTTTAATAATTTTCTTCCCGTCTTTTCAAGAAGTGTGAGTCCCACGCCAAGAAGGGCAAGACTTTCTCTCTCTCCTTTAATAAGTGCCGTGTCTCTCTCTCCGTGATTGGAAGAAAGACAACTGGGGCCAGTTGCTTATCACAGACGTCTTTTGGAGGAAGACAATTGGGGCCGGCAATTGTAAGGCCGAAAGTCTTTGCCTTCCTTGTCGGTGCGGGTTCACACTTTTACTACTACCATAATCCGGGCATGCAAAATGATTTTTGGCCGACGTTACTGAAGCCTATGTCAGCTAAAAGACGTAAGGTCATCACCACTCTGGCCACTATTCACCCAGATGGCCACCTTGAGTTTCCAGCTGTCCTTGGCCAAAAGTCGCTGTGGGCTATGTATGTCTCTTCGTTTCTTTTTTAACGCCGGGTGGCCATATACACATGGTAGGTGGCACTTATAAAAAGACCCATTTTTACCCTTCTCTTCGTTTCTTGCTCCCTGCTAGTACGGCCAACTCAGCGTCCACAAATGCTGTTGTCATGCCCACGACTTAAAGAACGGTCTTTATCTTGTCCGGTCGTGATCGGCCTGCTTCTGCTTCCATTGCTGAGCGCCTTCATTGTTAACCTTGGGAAGAAAATGTCTGTATGCATTTTTTATGAAAGAACTGTGAAATACTTAAGAGTTTGGAGCTATTGTCGATAGTAGATGTTGGGCTTATTGGTCGAATCAACTAAGTCTTGTGTTTTGTTTTGTATTAATTTTTTTTTAGATAAAATATGAAGAATTAAATATCATTATAAAAGAATTACAAATTAATCAATTACAAACATTATTAATTAAGCTTAAAAATTACATTTAACAAATTTTAAAGCTCAAACTTATTACAATTTATAGATTTTACTCTCATGGTAAATAAAATTTTCTTTCTCATGTCTTTTTTAATTTTAACAATAATGGCTGAATTGTCTAAATTTTTATTATTAAATCTTCTTCTTTTCCTTTAAATGTAATATAATACAGCCTTGAAAGATATACTGAACAAAGTCATTATAAAACTCTTACTTTTGACAACCTTGAACATCTAATATATTTCAATTCTCTAATATTTAATTTTTCGAGTTAAGCCATTCATATTTAAAAGAACCTTTTATATGTAATTTGTGAACTTATATTTAAAAAATAAATATTCTTATTATTCTTTTTCTTGTTGGTAAAGATTGCATTGTAGGTTTACTAAGCTATTTTATACAACTACATGATATACTATGAATAGTTTGTCTTTTAAAATAATCAAACAGATAAAATTATTTTTTCGTACTCTTTTTTTATATATTAATCTTGCCCATTCAAATCTTTTCTATTCTCTTTTAGTACTCTATAACTTTTTATAAAGTATTTTTTTAGCTTTAAGCTAATAAGCCTTTTATTTCAACTTTTAATACATTCATTCTTTTAAAAAAATTTTTTTGTTATCTTTCACTTAACTTATAAAGAGTTTGAATTGTTATTTTGTATATTAAATTTTCTGTTTTGTATTAATTCTTTGGCGTATTTGCCGACTCCTTACTGTTCCCTCCAATTATTCGTTATGATTTGGATGTAAGATATCATTTACTCACGAATGTGCCACATGCCACGTCTGGCCATCATTAGTCATTCAGATAGCCACCGTTCCGTTTCCTACTGTTGTAGGTCAAGAGTCGTTCGTGGCCATATGTATGTCTCGTCTTTTTCCTTTTTCCTGTTCTGGGGGCCCTGTGCGTGAGACACATGGTGGAATAGTAACGATGTAATCGATCGATAATGGAGTGGGGCCTAGGAAGAAGTAAGTATATAAAAATAAAATAAAATACAGAAGCAATTTTGCCCTGCCATTCAGGCCACCATAGCGTCGCGCAAATGCTATTGTCAGGCCCATTACTTACAGAACAGCTTTAATCTGAGAGTTTGACATCAATCTTATGGCTTGTACGAGAGAGCTCAACAGGCCTATCCTATGTGTTTTTTCTTTCCTTTTTTAATTGCGGGTGGCTATATATGTGATACACTAATAAGACTTGCTGGAAGTCCCATTTTACCCTTCTCTTCGGTTCTTTACTCCCCGCTCGAACGGCCATCGCAGCGTCCACAAATGACAAATGCTGTAGTCAAGCGGCCTATGACTTAAAAGAACGGTCTTTATCTTGTCCAGTCGTGATCGGCCTGCTTCTGCTTCTGTTGCTGATTGCCTTCATTGTTAACTTCATAAACTAGAACATAAGATTATCTCCAATTATAAGTATGGTTATTTTTTTTTTTTTTTGGTGAAAGGTCAAATTATATATCACCCGTAAAAAAAATTTACAAAATTATTCGATTACAAGATATCATCATCTAAGTTTAAATATTACACTTGACAAATTTCAAAGTTCTTGTAAAAATTTATTATAATTTATAAACTTAACTCTTCTGGTAGATGAAATCTTCATTCTCACATCCTTCTTGATTTTAACAATAATAATTACTTATAATTTACCATAACACGTCTTTTTGAAGTGTGCCAAATTGTTCTGATGATCTACTCAATTATAGTCTCCTCTACAATGCTTCGATCGACCTACTTTTGTCATATGAGTTTCTGTTCTACAATTCCATCTCCATTGTGGAAGAAGTTTCCTTAACCTTGATAAGATTATCTCTTCTCGAGAACCAAGTACGGCCAAGAGCTGTACCAAGCGCAGCGCCACTAAATGCACTGAAAAAGTTGAAAAGTTTTTCATTTGACGTCCGGTCATCAATAGTCATTGGGATTAGCTACTTTTCAATAAACCACTTCCGTACAAACACTTTACCCCCTCCTATCCGTACAAACACTTATTCCACTACACTTACCTCACGTCCTTTACTAAGACAAATTAGTTGAAAATATTGTAAGGATATTCAATTGTAGATGTAAAAAGGCCACGTCATGTAACCTTTTTCCGAGTTGTTTCCTAGTCAATTGTAAGTCTTCTATTCTTTTTCCTTCTTATTTAATAAAAATATAATTGCTTTCACCACTGAAAAGTAATTTTTACTTTTTACACCACTCTAACAGTAAACATTCCAGTGATGGATATAACCAAATAAACAAAGCCAAACCTCAATTATAACTTGCCATGAGTGTCATCATTGATGCAGCACCACTTGATGTCTGCATATATTCACAATAATGCATTCGACATACTTGTTTTAACATCACCTTTGTATGTCTTTACCTGAATTCATGAGTGACTTGGATAAGCTTCAAAAGCTATTGTTCAAATAGTTCAAGTGGTTAGTAGAAATCCTAAATAGGTTGCCTAGTTATAAAACTGGATATTACTACATAGGCATGGTGGAAATAATGGTGCAAGGATAATCGATTTTATAAGATGGTGTGGTAAGCACCTCATCCGGAAATCTCTCTTGGAGGTACAATAATAGCTCTTATTTATTAATCAATTGGTTTTTTAGTCAATTTGTGGGTCTTGTTACTTTTATTTTCTCTTTAATAAAGGTAATCATATATTTTGCTCGACGTTGATTTGTGCTTTTGGTATTACTCAAGAAATAGAGAAAAAGAATCCTAGCTCCAATACATCCACAAGTCACATCATTTGTGAATTTTATACTTAGGTTGCCTATAAATAAGACTTCAAGAGAAAAATGTTTAGCAAAGTCTAGTCGCCAACATGAGGTACACCCTTGTCATTTGCTTTCTCTTGGCCTCCGTGCTCTTCTTAGGCCCCTCAAGTACTGCTCGAGAACTGGCTCAAACTGGTGAGCACAAACTTGTAGTTTTCTTCATAATCGATCATTCGTATTTCCACCATGCATGTGTAATCATCAAAGACCCCAAATACTTGCCATAGAAAAATTAATCCATTTGTGCTGCTTTGTAGGTCGAAATTATAGTCTGCAAGTACTCTGTGAAAACTTAGTTAAATTATTTTACATCAGACATATGCTCTACATATATGTCTACATCTGTGTTTATGTTTATCTTAACCTTGGAGTTTCAACAAATATCATATTAATCTTAAATTTTATTTTAATTAAACACATCTGTGAGACATGAAAATGATCATGTTTGAAATTTTATTTCAATTATACATCAGTAGCTATAATTTTATCTGTTTACCAATGATGTAGGTACTGACCAAGCTGGGATTTCTAATGATCCATCAAAACCAGCGTGCTCTAAAAAAGGCACGGGACATTCCTGCGGAGGGAAACCAGAGCCGAACAGGTGTGGGCCTTCCAGGCCTAAATGCCCCCCTCAAGAGCCGTGAGCAACTCATGCTGTTGTCTAGTTAAGGTTATGAATAAATAGTGAGCTGTGAGTATTGGGATAATGGTTAAGAATAAAGGGGTTTGGTTTGACACACGGGTCAAAGCTTTTGCGAGCTTTGTAGTGTGGTAATATGTTATCTATGACGTGTGTTACGAGTTGTATGAATAATAAACGCTGACTTAAGGTCAGTTCGTTTTCTTTTATGATTGTGTTAATAGTTATTATTTAACTCTTTAAGAAATACAAGCACAGAACATGGTAATGATTTTGAGTTGCTGAAATTATTTGCTATTACATTGTTGGAATATTGGGGCAAGCATGAGCTATCATTGAAACAACGCGATGAAAATGATAAAGTGGATTTCAAGATATTGAAATAGGAAAAGATGACCCAAAAGAAAATGGATTCAAAGAAGAAAAGGAAGAAGATATATAAGTGAACTCATATGAGAACTATCACAGTGAGTACCATTTAGATATTCTTTTTTATTTATTTATAAATATGTGAATTTATTTATCTAAGAATAAAAGAATATAAAAGCTTAAGATAATACCCTAATATTACAAACTCATTTAGGAGAAAATAAGGTTTGGAATTCTTTATTTATGATGCAATAAAATATTTATCTAAAAGAATTTAATATTCTTAAACAGAAATATTTTCACATGTATTACTTTTCTAATTTTGGCCAAAAGGATTGGTGAGGATTGGATGGCTCATTTACCATGTGAAAAGAAAAGGCCTTAAGACATGTATTATTAAACTTGTTTTTGTATCTTTTCTTTATACTATTTTGAATGAAATGAATAATAAGATATTTAGAAATAATATGAGTTTTGAATGTATAACTTTTGAATCTATCAAAATACTTGTAAGAAATAAATTTTGTTATGTTAAAAGGATCTCTTAATGGCTAAAAATATGTTTATTCAACATACTTAAAGGCTTAAAGAGACCATATTTTATATAATGTAAGATTTTGTAAGGTCATTCATAGGGATATGTCTTTAACTATCTTGTATTAATATACCTTATATATAAATTCTTTTACCAAAAAAGTTTTGTTTCTGTAATATTATATAATTCTATGTTTCATCCTTCATTAGTTTAAGAAACACTCATGGATAAGCATAGGAGCATAAAAGTGAAGATTTTCTGATTGCATTGAATTCATGATCATTAGTCGTAGATTAGGTGATCTTCTTTGGCATTCCCATTGTTCCTATGGGAATGTGACTAAGTACATTTTCAAAAGAAGAAAATGATACTGAACTTATTCTTAAGATGGCTGAATACTTAGGGATGACCTTCAAACTTGGGAACTACTTTTTAAAATACTGCCAAAAAGCCAAAAAGACAAAAAGAAAAAAAAAAAAAAAACAACAATGATGATGTGGTACGGACACATCTACTTGGTGAATTCAAATAAAAAATTAGACAATTGAACAAAGTTTATTTCTTCTTACCAAGTTAAAACTATTATTTTCTTATAATGGGAGAAATGCTATACATAAAATCAATTATCATATTTTGTGATACTAGGAATGAGTTATAGTTATTTAGCTAACTATCTCAGTGGTGAGTTAGTAAGGATTCCAACCATGAGGTTTGGATTTCGATATTTTGTATACGTGAGTTTAGGTGCATGCGTTGTAATATTTAAAAATAATAATTTTTTTTAAAAAAAGAATGAGTTATAATTCTACCTACTTCAATTGTTTTACACCCAAGTACTAGATTTGTCAAAGAATTAAAAGTTATCAGTTGCAATAACCTCAAAAGACTACTAAATTGTTTGGCACATCTAAAGAGATCTTCTTTTAACACTAAGAAATCTAGCTTTTATACCCCAAACAAACTTAGAATATTTTACACTAACACAAACAAAATCCAAGTTAAGAAACATGAGAGAAACATATATTCCTTTACTCTTGGTTAGTGTTAAAAATCACGAAGGAAATTATTTCATCTAATTTCCTTGTTTGTCATGACACAATCATTTTAGGTTAAGTAGCTCATATATATCGTAGCTAAATTTTCCAATTTCTTCTTCATGACATCTACCACTAGGATGGATATCAATTCATTTCAAAGTCTACTTCTAGGCCTTCTTTCTCACCCTTCTCTTGTCTTCTCTAACAATTGATTTCTTTTTTAGCCAAATAAAGAGAGCATTCTCTTAGTGTGCCACTCAAACTTTGCCTATTCAATGCAGGTTGTAACATAACAAGAAAAACACACAATTAAGCGGCAATACATGGGAGGAATGATTGATGGCACAATTCAATCAGGCCATTCTTGTTATTAACTTTCTATTGGGCCTTGTTCGTCTATTGACTCCCTTAAGTTTATTAGAATAGTCTATACCTTCTTTGACGGTTTCCACTGCTTTAGAATCAAGACCACTTTCTTAGCTTTGATGGCTTCTTGCTTTCGAATGAAGGCCACTTCCTTAAAGTTCCAGTTGCTACTGATCTCCTGGTCAATGCAGTATCATGTCAAATATGTTAAGCCAAAAAACCAATATAACTCAGGTGTTGAGCTCTCAATTTCTGTAGAACAGAGATCCCAAAAGTGTCTCTAACGGAATCAGTAGCAAGTGTAAGTACAGTAACAAGAAAGAAACCAATATAACTCAGTTGCTTAATGACTTGATTGATTTCATATAGTTCATGGTTACAGAACTGAAATTCAAGGCAAAGAAAGCACAACTGATACAACCAATTCAAAAACAGAGCAACCAGCGTCTATTTACATATAAGTAAAAGAAAAAGAACTCTTGTCAATTGTTTCACCAGCATATCTCTAGTCTTGATCGGTCCAGAGGCCCTAGAATTTCCTTTTTCAATCACAAAAGCTCTGTCCCGATACACTTGATCCATTTCAAGTAAGCAAAAGCAGAGTAAGTCAACCTTTCTTTTTGGGACATGAGCGGAGCAAACAGCCAGCTTCGAAACAGCTCTACCACGTTTCTCGTAGTAGCTCCATTGCGTGCAATAAAAGTATGGATATCTTCTAGACGATACATCTAACTTTCCAAATACTAAACAATTTGACGAGAATTAAGAAAAGGGATTTCCAAATACGTAACAAGGAATGATTGATGGCACAATCCAATCAGGCCATTCTTGTTATGAACGTTCTATTGGGCCTTGTTCGTCTATTGACTCCCTTAAGTTTATTAGAATAGTCTACACCTTCTTTGACGGTTTCCACTGCTTTAGAATCAAGACCACTTTCTCAGCTTTGATGGCTTCTTGCTTTCGAATGAAGGCCACTTCCTTAAGGTTCCAGTTATTTGCTACTGATCTCCTCGTCAATGCAGTATCAGGTCAAGTTTGTTAAGCCAAAAGCCCATATAACTCAGGTGTTGAGCCCTCGATTTCTGTAGAACAGAGATCCTGAAAGTGTCTCTAACGGAATCAGCAGCAAGTGTAGGAGCAGTAACGAGAAAGAAACACACGGTCGTTGCTTAATGGCTTGACTGATTTCATATAGTTCATGGTTACAGAACTGAAAATCAAAACAAAGAAAGCACAACTGATACAACTGATTCAAAAACAGAACAACCATCGTCTATTTTACATATAAGCAAAAGAAAAAGAACTCTTGTCAATTGTTCCACCAAGATATCTCTAGTCTTGGTCGGTCCAGATCCCCTAGACTTTCCTTTTTCAATCACAAATGCTCTGTCTCGATACATTTGATCCATTTCCGAGTAAGCAAGAGTAGAGTAAGTCAACCTTTGTTTTTGTTGGGTTGGTCTAGCCCATATTCGGAGACTTATTATTAGATCCAATTAGGGTAATGTGGCCTTAAGGTTTAAAAAGAAAAATATAAGGTTTTTTCTTTAGACAAGAGGTGAGTGGCCGTCAAAGAGAAAAGAGAGAGAAAAAGGAAAAGAGTAGTATTTCGCAGGAATTAGAGGCCCTACGCAGCAGTTGATCAAACATCTGATCAAAGTCGATCCGTGGTCCGATTGAGCTGATTTTTTGTTAGCAGGTTCGGGATTGGGTGTTCTTCATTGTGAAGGGTTGGATCGTCATTTGGAGCTCTTGAAGTCAGCAGGTCTTGGTTGAAAATCGGGGTGATATTTCTCTAACTTTTCTTGGTTAAGTTGTTGTTTACAACTTGTTCTTCACTATTTATTAGTGATTCTATTATTGTTGAATCAGTAAATTTTAGTCCTGTTGCTATTGTTAAGGACTTGATTGGGTTGTAACCTAACAATTTATATAGTGGAGATTGGGGTGGACTCCGTGATTGGTCCCGTGGTTTTTATCCTTCACATTAGAGGAGTTTTCCACATAGAAATTCTTTTATGTTGATTATGATTTGATTATTTTATTTGTGATTCGAATACATCGTTGGTGTTTTAGTATTTCCTCACAGGTTCAATCAAAGTGGGAAATTTTATACGTCATTTTTCCCATTAGAGTGGTATAAGAGCTTAGGTTGTAGTTGTTTTATTTTTGGATTTGATTGAACGATGGAACTAAGCACTAACAGGATGATTAGTTTGAATGGAAGAAACTATCATGTTTGGAAGGGTAAGATGAAAGATTTATTTTATGTGAAGCGTTGACACTTACTGGTGTTTAGTGAAACTAGAGCTGATAACATGAGTGAGGCCGATTGGACTTTTGAACATAAAATTGTATGCGGGTTCAGTAGACAATTTGTAGATGAGAATGTTTTGAATCACATTAGTAAAGAAACACATGCTTGGACTCTATGGAACAAACTTGAATCCTTATATGCTTGAAAGACTGGAAATAATAAGTTGTATTTGATGAAGCAACTTATTAACTTGAAATACAAGGATGGGCAATTCATATTTGATCATTTGAATGAGTTTCAAGGAATGTTAGATCAACTTTTAGACATGAATATGAAGTTTGAAGACGAAGTACAAGGACTTTGGTTACTTGGTACTTTACTAGAATCTTGGGAAACATTTCATATGTCAGTGAGTAACTCTGCTCCCGATGGTATTGTCACTATGGATTTTGCCAAGACTAGTATTTTGAATGAAGAGATGAGAAGAAAGAATTAGGGTTTTTTGTCTCATTTTGAAGCTTTGGTTGTTGAAAACAGGGGGAAAAGTCATAGTAGAGGTCTGAGAGGTTATAACAAAAGTCGAAGTAAGTCTAGATCATGGCATAAAAATGTAGAGTTCCATCATTGTAGCAGGATGGGTTATATCAAGAAAAATTACTTCTAGCTGAAAAATGAAAAGAAGAATGGTAAAGGTAGAAATAAGAAGAAGAAAGTTAATGAAAGTGAGGAGAAGAAAGACAACAATGATGATGATTGAGTTGTAGCAGCTACTAATGAACTTATTATTGTGTGCTATGATGATAATGTGAATTTTGCTAGTAATGAGACAAGTTAGGTAATTGATAGTGGTGCTTCTCTTCATATTATGTCCAAGAAGGAGTTCTTTACTTCTTATACTCCTGGACACTTTGACACATTGAAGATGGGTAATGATTGTTTGGCTAAAGTTGCAGGTATGGGAGATGTATGCTTAGAGACTCATAATGGATCCAAGTTGGTTCTCAAGAATGTTAGACATGTACCAGAAATTCGCTTGAATTTGATTTCTACCAGACAACTTAATGATGAAGGTTTTTGCAATATCTTCAATAATAGACAATGGAAACTTACTAAGAGTTCATTAGTTATGGCTAGAGGTAAGAAAGAGTCTTCGTTGTATTTATTTCAAGCCAAGATTTCCAAGAACATTTGTAATATAGTGGAAGATGGAAATGCAAGTGCTTTATGACACAAAATGTTAAGTCACATGAGTGAGAAGGGCATGAATGTGTTGGCAAAGAAGAACTTGTTATCTGGAATTAAGAGTGCAAAACTTAAGAAGTGTGCACATTGTTTAACTAGAAAATAAAAAAGAGTTTCATTCTATAGTCACCTTCCTTCAAGAAAATCAGATTTCTTGGAGTTAGTATACTTAGATGTTTGTGGCCCAGTTAACCCGAGGACACTTGGTGGAGCATCCTACTTTGTGATCTTTATTGATGACTACTTAAGAAAGGTTTGAGTTTATGTTTTGATGTCAAAAGATCAAGTACTAGATGTGTTCAAGCAGTTTCAAGTTTTAGTAGAGTGGCAAAATGGAAAGAAGTTGAAATGTATTCGATCATACAATGGTGGTGAGTATATTGGACCATTTGATGAGTATTGTAGGCAACATGGTATTCGACATCAGAAGACACTTCCAAAAACACCTTAGTTGAATGGTATAGCAAAAATAATGAATAGTACATTGGTTGAGAGAGTGAGATGCATGATTGCAAATGCTAACTTGCCAAAGACATTTTGGGATAAGCCATTACTTACAACAGCTTATGTTATCAATTTATCTCCAACTGTTGCTTTAGATGGTGATGTGCCAGATAGAGTTTGGTTTGGCAAGGATGTTTCCTATAACTATCTAAGAGTATTTGGTTGCAAAGCATTTGTTCATATTCCAAAGGATGAGAGGTCTAAGTTAGATGTCAAGACACGAGAATGTATATTTCTTGGTTATGGTTCTGATGAATTTGGTTACAGGTGTTATGATCCAACTGTGAAGAAAATTGTGAGGAGTTGTGATGTTGTATTTTTTAAGAATCAAAATATGACAAATATTGGCCAGAGTGAGAAGAATATGTCACAAGGTTCTAAGATTGGTATTGATATTAATCCAATTCATTCAAATGAGTTACAACGACAGTTGCCATAATAAGTTGAAAGTGATATTCAGCATGATGTTTAGGATCAGGTTTAGAATGACCAACAGGGTGCAAATAATAGTGACACTCAGACAGATAATGTTGTTGATGTTCAGCAGAATCCATCTTCAGTTCCACCATTGAGGAGGTCTACTAGAGATCGCCATCCATCCTCTAGATACTCTACTGAGGAGTATGTCTTGTTGACTGATGCAGGTGAGCCTGAGAGTTTTGAAGAAGTAGCAGAGGATGAGGATAAGAAAAAATTGGTTGATGCAATGCAAGATGAGTTGAAACCTTTGCATGATAATCAAACATTTGAGTTAGTGACATTTCCTAAGGGCAAGAAAGCTTTGAAGAATCGTTGGATTTATAGATTAAAGCATGATGAAAATTCTTCACAACCCTGATATAAAGCCAGACTAGTTGTTAAAGGTTTCAGTCAGAAAAAGAAAATTGATTATGGTGAGATTTTCTCACATGTTGTGAAAATGTCTTCAATTTGAGTGGTTTTGGGATTAGCTGCCAGTCTTGATCTTGAAATTGAGCAAATAGATGTAAAGACTGCTTTTCTTCATGGTGACTTAAATGAAGAAATTTATATAAAGCAACCAGAGAGTTTTAAAGAAAAAGGTAAAGAGAACTATGTTTGTAAACTAAAAAAAAATTTATATGACTTAAAACAGGCACCAAGACAATGGTATCGAAAATTTGAGTCTTTTATGGGGGAGCAAGCCTACAAGAAGACAAATTCTGGTCATTGTGTGTTTGTGCAGAAGTTTTCAGATGATGACTTTATCATTCTATTGCTTTATGTAGATGACATGCTTATAGTTGGTAAGAATGCTGCAAGAATTGAAAAGTTGAAGCAAGAGTTAAATAAGTCATTCTCAATGAAAGACTTAGGCTTAGCGAAGCAAATTCTTGGTATGAGAGTTAGTCGTGATAGAAAAGTCAAGAAGTTATGATTGTCTCAAGAGGAGTACATCAAGAAAGTGCTTCAAAGGTTTTGTATGGATAAAGCTAAAGTAGTGAGCATGCCTTTTGCTACACACTTTAAGCTTAGTAAGAAACAATGTCCTGCAGATGAGAAAGACAGAAAAGATATGAAAAGAGTTTCTTGTGCTTCGACTGTTGGTTGTTTAATGTATGCAATGATTTGTACAATGCCAGATATAGCTCATACAGTTGTAGTAGTTAGCAGATTTACTTCTAATCTTGGAAGAGAACATTAAAATGTAGTGAAGTGGATTCTAAGGTATCTTCGAGGCACTTCTAGTTTGAAACTTTCATTTGGGAGTAATACCCCTATTCTTGTGGGATATACAGATTCTGATATGGCAGGGGATATTGATAATAGAAGATTTACTTCAGGCTACTTGATTAAGTTTTCAGGGGGAGCTGTGGCATGACAATCAAGATTCCAAAAATGTATTGCTCTATCTACAATAGAAGTAGAATTTATTTGAGCAACAAAAGCATTTAAAAAGTTGATTTGGATGAAGAAATTCATAAAAGAACTTGGTTTCGTGCAAGAAAAGTATGTGTTATTTTGTGATAGTCAAAACGCTATACGTTTTGCTAAGAACTTTACTTTTCATCAAAGGTCAAAGCATATTGATGTAAGGTATCATTGGATATGAGATATCATAGAAACCAAACTTGAAAAGGTATATACTGAGGATAATGGTTCTGATATGATGACAAAGGCTCTATGGCGAGAAAAGTTTGAGTTTTGTCGATGTGAGGCCGGTTTGGATTGTGCTTGAGAAATAGACATATGGAATCTCCTTCATTTGGGCTGGAAAGGGAGAATTGTTGGGTTGGTCCAGCCCATATTTGGGGACTTATTATTGGGTCCAATTAAATTAATATGGCCCTAAGGTTTAAAAAGAAAAATATAGGGTTTTTTCTTTAGACAAGAGGTGAGTGGCCGTCAAAGAGAAAAGAGAGAGAAAAGAAAAGAGTAGAATTTCGCAGGAATTAGAGGCCCTGCTCAGCAGTTGATCAAACATCTAATCAAGGTCGATCCGTGGTTTGATTGAGTTGATTTTTTGTCAACAGGTTCGGGATTGGGTTTTCTTCATTGTGAACGGTTAGATCGTCGTTTGGAGCTCTTGAAGTCAGCGGATCTTGGTCAAAAATTTGGGTAATATTTCTCCAACTTTTCTTGGTTAAGTTGTTGTTTACAACTTGTTCTTCACTATTTATTGGTGATTCTATTATTGTTGAACCAGTAAATATTAGTGTTGTTGCTATTGTTAAGGACTTGATTGGGTTGTAACCTAACAATTTATATAGTGGAGATTGGAGTGGACTCCATGATCGGTCCCGTGGTTTTTATCCTTTACATTGGAGGAGTTTTCCACATAGAAATTCTTTTGTGTTGATTGTGATTTGATTATTTTACTTGTGATTCGAATACATAGTTTGTGTTTTAGTATTTCCTCACAGGGTCAATCAAAGTGGGAAACTTTATACGTTGTTTTTCCCATAAGTTTTTTGGACATGAGCAAAGCAAACAGCCAGCTTTAAAACATCTCTACCACGTTTCTCGTAGTAGCTCCATTACATGCAATAAAGTATGCATATCTTCTAGACAATACATCTAACGTTCCAAATACAAAACAATTTGACGAGAATTAAGAAAAGGGGTTTCCAAATACTTAACAAGGAACAAGACATTGGACAAACGTCTTTTATCCAACTAAGTTAAAACTTTTATTTTCTTATACTCAAGAGAAATTTGATAGATAAAATTAATCACAATATTTTATGATACTAGATATGAGTTATAATCTTAAGTATATAAATTCTTTTACATCCAAGTACTAAATTTGTCAAACAATTAGAACTTACTAGTTACAACTTCAAAAGACTATTTAATTAATTGACACATTTCAAAAGTTTTCTTTTAACACTAAGAAACCTATCTTTTATACCTAAAACAAACTTGGAATAATTTACAAGAATATAGAAAAAATTCAAGCTATAGTAATAGTGATAACATATTTAGAAAAAATAAAAATCTAGAAAATAAATGAGAGAAACACTCACTTCCATACTTTCTTGTAAGTTTTAAAGAAATATAAGAGTAATTATTGTGTCTAATTTTCTTGTTACAGCATAGTCATTTAAGGTTAAGTAACTTATAGAGATCCTAGTTAAATATCCCAATTTCTTCTTTAGGGCATCTATCATTTGGATGAAAATTAGTTCACTTCAAAATCTATTGTTAAGCCTTCTTGCTCTCCCTTCTCTTGTCTTTTTCCAATAAGAGATTTTTTTAGCCAGGTAAAAGATAGCATTCACTCTATGTGCCACTCAAACTTTGCCTCTCCATGATAGGCTGTAACATATTCAGAAATCTTGGCACCAAATCACACAATCAGCCGGCAATATATGGGACGAATGGTTTGTGGCAGAATCCAATCAAACATATATTAGAATGAAGACCTCTTTCTTAAAGCTTCCACTCCTTTATAGTGGATGCACTTTCTTAGATTTGATGGCTTCCTGCTTTAAAATGAAGACCACTTTCTTAAAGCTTCGGCCACTGGACTTGAGTCACCTTGTCAATGCAGTGTCATGCCAAGATGCATATCTTCTATGATGCTCCGACATATCTGCTTTAGCATTATCTTTTCATATCCTATTGGAACTCGTGAAAGACTCGAATAAGCTTCAATGATGCAGTCTCATGCCATTTATATGATGAGAGAGCAAGACACGAAATAGGATTGGGTTTGAGGTTATCATTTCCAAAAGCATTGGCACCATTTCATACCTCGTGAGTCAGGGCCTTCCCACTTTATTCTAACTACTTTCTTTGTTCTCCTTTATGTTGCTTTGCCTACATTAATAAAAGATAGCTCTATGTTGTTTATTCGCTTATATATGTTAAAAGTAGACGAGCATGACCAGATGTTGCTCACCACTAAGACTTGGGGTCGCCTTTGAGTAACAGAAGTCTTGTGTCGCTTCGCCAACATTAATTGTTTATTCACTTGTACATGTTAAAAGTAGACGAGCATGACCAGATGTTGCTCACCACTAGGACTTGGGGTTGCCTTTGAGTAACAGAAATCTAGATTAGAAATGGCAGATTTTTGCTCATTCTTTTCTTTGTATTGTAACAATATTTTTTTTCGTATAAATGAATTTTAAAATCATTTTTCTCTTTTTGGTTTGGAGCTTTAGCGAGATGTCATTAAATGACAAAGTGAAACTATAAGAACCTTCTTTTGTAATTGGTAAAAATAATAATATTAAGAAAAAAAGAAAAAAAAATAAGAAGGTGAGTAGTGGATGCATAAAATCAATGAATAGTAGTCTAAGATAGGTAAGAGTAGAAAGGAGTGGCATTTGGATGGATGAGAGATAACATCACTTATCCTGACAAAAACAAATTTCACACCAGAAATTTGCTATTTGATCATAGAATTTACCATTTAGCTTGATAGATATCTTCTGCTTATTAGTTTAACTAGTTGTAATTTAGGAATATAATAATAAATCTTGTAATCTATTAGAAAATCATGTATTTTAAATAAAACTCAAAGAAGAAATAAAAGATGTTACTTAATTTCATTTTCAGATGGATGTTGAAAATTGGAAGGGAGAAACTTTGCCATCAATTCTCTTCTGGAGACTGCGGCTGTCCTGGAGACCCGTACACCCGATGTGTTGGGAAAGGAAAGCATAAACAGAAGTGTAACAACGCATGCAGCCGTTGTGAGCCTCTAAACCCCTGAACAAGTCATGCAGTTGTCCAGCGAAAGCATGAATAAATAGCGAGCTATATAAGTACTGGGATATGGGTTGAGAACAAACAGGTTTGGTTTGTTAGAGGTCGAAGCTTGTGCTAGCTTCGCCATACAGTATTGTGTAGAATATGTGCAGTACGTTACAAGGTGTGTGAATAAAAAAGGCTGATTGAGGTCCCTTTTATATCGTTTTTATTTTTTTATTTGCCTGTTTTAATGACGGGTTTTAACAGATTAAGAAATCCTGTCACCAACCTGAAGGCCATTATGGTTAATTACCTTCTCGTGGATCCCTTCTTCTAGGTGCTCTTCTATTCTTTGTTTGGCTAAAGCCATGAGTTAATTGACAACTTAAAAAATATTAAGCATCAAACTAATACTATCGACGTATTAAGTCAAGTAGAATTTCCTATAATAGATTAGGTAATGACTTACATCTGTCCACGGGATGGAAGATAACTATCCCAACTTTGTCAGAGAAGATAATTTGCTTCATTTGTCTTGGAGATATATTGTGATACACTTGGAGATTGAATTGATCTAGGGTTGGAAATCAATACTCCAAAGTCCACTACTAATGCAATCTTTGTATCATTCAAACTTTACTTGTTCTAAAGATGGATTTTAACAAATTAAGAAATATTTTTACTAAGTGTCTAGAATAGTGTTGTTATTTAACATTATTAAAATCTTACTTGGAAAGCTTTCGTAAAATAAAAATTTTGTGTTTACAATTCGGTTTTACAGAGAAAACTAAATTGGACATGTTATATTAAAATTTTGTAGATCATCCCATATTGCATAAATTATACTTATTAATATTATTGAAAAGGAAAAACATATTCACTCCTTAATAGCCTGTTTTAAGGAGGAAATGAGTTTTTTAACTTCTAGTAATATACTTAAAGCATATTATAGATACTCAGGATGGAGAACAATTGGATTGTGACAGAGATGATTGCAATAATGCATCAGCCAACTCGAATGTCATTCTTGTTTTTAACCATCTCCTAGATCTCTTTCGTATGATGACAATTTCAAGTATAAATCCATGATGGGTCAATGTGATGAGTAGGGAAAACAAGACCACAGTAAAAAGTCCCATAATATTCCCAATTTACAATTTCAGCATTGACAGTTTATATTGAATTATACGTGAATTTAGTTTATTAAATCTTTGGCTACTAAACAAGAATATTGTCATTAGTGCAAAAATTCGTGTCAAGCTTGAATAGCTTCACAAGGATAAATCAAATTTATCTACCTTAACATAATCTCTGTGTACTTTTATTGGAATAATGATAAATTTGGATAACCTTTAATAGTGCAGTCTCAGGTAATCATTATGAAGAAAGCATTAGTACAAAATATTAATTAAGATTGGTTTAAGGGAAGATTTCCAAAAGCATAGACATGGTGTCGTACTCTCACAACTCAAGAGCTTCTTACTCTATTCTAACTACCATGTCCTTTATTTTCTTTCTTGTAGGCCCCCGACATTAACCTTTTATTCATCGATATTTGTCATTTGAAGATGCGCATGACAACATGGTACTCAACTTTAAGACTTGGGGTCACTTTTGAGTGGCAAGTCAAGATTAGGCATGGTGGGTTGTTCATCCTGTCCGTTGTGTTTTAAACCATAGTTATTCTCTTATTCCTTAGGGCAAAAAATTGAAAAGATTGCCTCATTATATGACTATCTTTTAAGTTGTAGATACACCTTTTCAGAGTTTAAGAGATGAACTTCGGCAATCTGTTGTGCGTTTTAGTAAGCTGTATTCTTTATGAGGCTAAAAAATTAATAGGAGATAATTTCGGCGCAAAGACGGCTCAACCACGATCATCTAACTTAGATTCTTTCAAATCCCCATAGGGCCACTGCATAGTTTCACTTACCATGTAGATAATCTTTTTATTATTTTATAGAAGACCCCACAGAAATAATAGATGAAGAATGGAAACAATACTTATGACAGCGTAATATATTGATGATCTTTTGTCGTATCGATGTTTTTATATTATTGAAAAGTGTAATATTTTTTTAAAACATCTTGACATTGTCTTTCATGGATCTAAATTTCTTTCTAAGTGCAACAGAAAAGCTTCGAATTACTAGGAAGCAGCTTTATGGGCATTTTCTAACCAAACAACAGAAAACCAAAGAGTTCAAATTGCATGCGAAAACAAGAAAATACAAACAGTCGTAACTTCAGTAACAAAATAAACCAAACACAGCAACTAATGTACAGCACACGCCCGGAACGGAACCAAGACTAGAAAACACTATCGTGTAACTAATATTTCAACCTTCATTCTTGCAATTGGTACATGAGTTCCTTCCCGCCTCCATAGACTGAAAATTATCTACATTCATCTCCCATCCTTCAAGCCTAGAGTTGCTTTGCTTGTCATGCTATGGAATCCAAGGGTTCCACTGTCAGCCCCGTCATCTTTGTAAGCATCAGATGTCTTAACATGCAAGGATGTGGCCTTTGTTGGATTTGACTGAGAATTAGCCCCCGGGCACTTCTCTATCTTTTCTATTCTTTTTAATTCCATTACCACTTCTTTCATTGTAGGCCTCTCATCTCCTTTAACTTTCAAGCACCTCTTTGCAAGTTCAACAACCTCCTTGATTTGCTCATGATTTCCATTTTCAACTATACATTTTTCAAGAATGTCAAACAATCGACCCTCTTCTAAGTATGAAAGAAAATAGATAACTAAATTTATTTCATCATCTGACCTATTGGATGAGAATACCTCCTCTCCTGTTAGTAGCTCTACAAGAACTACTCCAAAGCTATAAACATCACTTTTCTTTGTCAACTGATTTATTTACAAGTATTCAAGATCCAAGTATCCAAAAGTTCCAGAGTCAGATACTTTTGCAGTGAAATCATTGTTAAGCAATATGTTTGCAGACTTGATATCTCTATGAATTATAATTATAGAGTGTAGATATGATATTGCTTCCGTTATTTCTGCAGCTATCCTTAAACGAATTTCTCATTGTAAGGGGGAGGCATTACCTTCATTACGTATGTGCTTAAAAAGGCTACCTTTAGGGATGAACTCATAGACTAATAGAGGAACTTTTGTCTCTAAACAACAGCCTAAGAGTTTGACAACATGCCTATGGTTGATCCGGGGGAGAACAACAATCTCATTAATGAATTGATCAACTTGACTTTGTATCTTGGGCTTCTTGATGGCAATAACCTGATTACTTGGTAAAATGCCTTTGTACACTGTACCAAACCCTCCACGGCCTATGATATTTTTCTCATTGAAGTTTTTGGTAGCCTTATCAAGCTCTTGTACAGTAAGGATTTTGATTCCCTCGGTAGATCCTCCTTGTTCTCTGAGTCTCTCTTTCAAAATCAAACCTCCATTTTTTTCAAAGAACTTCTCCTTACGTTCAATAAATTTTTTTTGCTTGAATACCAAGTACAGCCAAGAGCCGACTACAAGCAGAGCAGCAAAGCCGACGCCCGTACCTGCAGTTGAAAAGCTGAAACGTTATTTATTTGGACATAACAAGAGTGTCAGAAAGGTTAAAATTCAATGACTTACTGCTTATATGCTTGGTCAAAGATGTAAACGCTGAGAAAGAGAATCATTCAAATCTAGGAAACCATGGGGACTTCTGGCCACTATTAGTTGTTCAAATAGCTACCTTTCGGTTTCAACTTTACCGTGGATCAATAGTCAATGTCAGCATTATATAAGCGAAACGTCAAATCTTGCAAACAGAGTATAAAAGAAAGTAGGATATGGAATTTATAACTATTTGAAAATTTAAAACCTTAAGTCTATCATAAGGTCGCAATTAATCCTCTCGAGTTGAAGCTTTAATTATCACTTCTAGCGTCCTTCTCGTCGATGACTTGGCTGATGATAATAATAAAGATTGCTTTCTTCTTGCCTATGATAAATAAGTCCAAAAAGAGAGGGAAGATAAAATAGGTGGCGACGTTCTACTATTTATAGTCTCTTCTATGTATCCTCTGGACGTACTCTCTAGACATGCCTCTAGTACGATTTGTTATTAATTTTAATTTAAATTAATAGCTGAAAGTACTATAAAGGATATGCCCAAAATGAAAAGAAAATATGAGCCAATAGCATTTTCTTCATGTTTTATTCTTTTTTCTTTTTTAGTATCTAACACGTAGATCAACATATAAGCGAGATGCCAAAAGCAATGAAATGGGTTTGATGTGTTCTCATAATGGATTCGTATTTATATTAAAGTTACGAAATGACAGATGCTGGAATGACGTGCCTTACGCCAAGCTCACGTGCTTGACTGAATTTGAGCAATTCATATGTACTTACCCGGTGCTATTTTTGCAGCAGAATTTAAGCTGCCAGCTGGTCTGCAACCTGATTCGCCTATCCCATCACCATCATACCCAGAGTTACAACGACAAGTGAAACTCCCTTCTGTGTTGTTGCACTTTGCATGATCATTGCAGGGGTTTTCCTTACACTCGTTAATATCTGAAACACAGTACAGCTTCCTGAGGCAGTTTTTAGGGGTAGAGTTTTACTTGATTTAAGATTATTAAGAATAGAATCAGATTTTACTTAAAATTATTAAGAATTGTCAAACAGGATTTTGTCCTTAATATTAGCAAAAGAACCTTATATGCTCATTTAGCATCCGAATAAACCTGTAACATACCTTTGCAGGTAACAATTGCAGAAAAACAAAACGACACACGAGTATCAAGCTACCCATATGAATGAAATTTGCAGAAAGGAGTATATTCAAAAGTAAGTGCATGTCCTCAAAATCGAGGTGCAAATAAAAAACTACAATATTGGAAACTTATGGATAATTTCGTTATCTTCATCTCATATTATAATCCTACCATTGTTACTAAACGCCTTTTACTTTTCAAAAAAAAAAAAAATTTCCGGAGAATGTTAAATGTGTAAGATGTACCTTGGCAACCATCTTGGAGATATGGGTTTCCCTCGTAACCGTCTTTGCATCTGCAGCGGTAGCCACCTCCGTTGTCGAAATTATAACATTCGCTGTTCTGTCCACATATAGGATGGGATTTGTTACATGTTTTACTACCGATCGCCCAATCAAGAACTACTGGAAGGGTTTCCCGCAATCGTCGATCCTTGGAGAAATCGCCGCGGTAATTATACCCTCCTTTTTTAACAATAAAAGCATATCTGCATGATTGGCTGTTCCCTGTGCCATCCGGAAAGATTTCGGTCCTCAGGGTGAAATTTTTCAGTCCTTGTGGAATCTCGGCCTGGCAATACCCCGGCTTGAGGTTGGAGCTTTGGCACAGGGACAAGCAACCCACGGAGAACGGGACATTGTCCTGGGAACCATCAAAGTATTCAAAGTATACATAAGTCTCATAGCCAACGGCCATGATCACGTTTTGGGTGCTTGAAATTGTGAAACTAGGGACTCTTTTGAAAAGAGAATCAAAAGCGTCCTTGGAAGGCCTGTTATAAGGAGACCTTGGCGGATTGGGGCAAACACGGGCTGGATACATCAATATGTCAAGCTGACCTTGCACAGAAATGTTGTTGACAGTCAGGTTTCCAGTTCGGAGTCGACGGGAGGATTGGTCACGATGAAGCAAGAAATCACTATTCAGGGAACAACTCTCGGTTACGCTAAATGGAAATGGAATGGAAACGTTTCCACACGGGACGGGGCAGTTAGGCCCGGGAAATGGAGCCGCTAGTGGGGCGGCTGCCATTCCCGCTAAGAGCACGCTAAACCATGCGACTTGCATAAGCACCCGACGGAGACCCATAAAATAACGCAAATCTATCGCTGACAGATGGACTCAAGTCTACCGTGCTTTTACTCGTGAGGAACTCATCCGATGCAGACCCTTATATAGACATGATGACGAAAGGCCCACTATTCCAGATAGTTGAAAATGTTAAAAGTTGCGTTAGTGGATGGTTTCACAACATTTCTATGAGCAATCGGAAAGCGAATAACAATCTCAAAATTGAGTTAGCTCCGGTATACTGTTTGAACTTGATAAGATTTCTTTTCTTGGGTACCAAGTACGGCCAAGACCTTACGCCACTAAATGGACTGGAATAGCTGAAAGGTTTTTCATTTTGACGTTACGCCTCAGGAGGCAGTTTCATGGGATTTTCTAACCAAACAACAAAAAACGAAAGAGCTCAAATTGCAAGCAAAAACAACAAAATACGAACAGTCGTAACTTCAGTAACGAAACAAACTAAAGACAGCAACTAATATACAGCACACGCCCAGAAAGGAACCAACCGAAGACTAGAAAACACTATTTTGTAACTAATATTTCAACCTTTCTTCTTGCAACACGTACATGAGTTTCCTCCCGCCCTTACTTTTAAGACCATAGGCTGGAAATCGTCAACATTTATCTCCCATCCTTCAAGCCTAGAGTTGCTTGGTTTGTCATGCTATCGAATCCAAAGGTTTCACTACCAACCCCGTCATCTTTGTAAGCACCAGATATCTCAGCAGGCAAGGGTGTGGCCTTTGATGGATTTGATTGAGGATTATCCCTCAGGTGCTTCTCTAACTTTCCTATTATTTTTAAGTCCATTGCCACTTCTTCCATTGTAGGCCTTTCGTCTCCTTTTAATTTCAAGCACCTCTTTGCAAGTTCAACAACTTCCTTGATCTGCTCCTTATTTCCATCTTCAACTATACATTTCTCAAGAACATCAAACAATCGACCCTCTTTCAAGGAAGAAAGAAAATAGATAACTAGATTTATTTCATCATCTAATCTATTGGATGAGAATACCTCATCTCCTGTTAGTAGCTCGACAAGGACTACTCCAAAGCTGTATACATCACTTTTCTTTGTTAGTTGGTTTGTTTGCAGGTATTCAGGATCTAGGTATCCAAAAGTTCCTTGCATCAACGTAGCTGCTTCCTTTTGATCTCGGGGAACCAACTTTGAAGTTCCAAAGTTAGATACTTTTACAATGAAATCATTATCGAGCAATATGTTTGCAGACTTAATATCTCTATGGATTATAGGAGCAGAGTGTAGATATGATATTGCTTCTGCTGTTTCTATAGCTATCCTTAGACGGATTTGCCATTGTAAGGGGGATGCATCACTTTCATAACGTATGTGCTTAAAGAGGCTACCTCTAGGGATGAACTCATAGACCAACAAGGGAACTTTTGTCTCTAAACAACAACCTAAGAGTTTCACAATATTCCTATGGTTAATTCAAGAAAGAACAACAATCTCATTAATGAATTGATCAATTTGACTTTGAGCCACTGTCCTGGATCTCTTAATGGCAATAACTCTATTACCTGGTAAAATTCCTTTATATACTATACCAAAACCTCCACGGCCAATAATACTTCTCTCACTAAAGTTTTTGGTACCCTTCTCAAGCTCTTCTAGGGTAAAGATTTTGATTCCATCGGTGGATCCTACTTGTTCCCTGAGTCGCTCTTTCAAAATCAAACCCCCATTTTGTTCAAAGAACTTTTCCTTTCGTTGAATAATTTTTTTTTGCTTGAATACCAAATACAGCCAAGAGCCAGAAACAAGCAGAGCCGCAAAGCCGACGCCGATACCTGCAGTTGAAAGGCTGAAACGTTATTTATTAGGACATAACAACAATGCCAAAAAGGTTAAACTTCAATAATTTACTGCTTCTATGCTCGGTCAAAGATGTAAAAACAGAGAAACAGAATCCTTTAAATCTAGGAAACCGTGGGGACGTCTGGCCAGTATTAGTCGTTCAAATAGCTAGCTTTAATTATCACTGCTGGCGTCCTTCTTTTCTGATGATAGTAATAAAGATTGCTTTCTTGTTCCTATGATAAATGAGTCCAAAAAGAAAGGGAAGATAGAATCGATGCCGCCGTTTACCTGTTGATAGTCTTTTTAATGTATCCTCTGTACATAACTCTAGTAGAATTGGCTATTAATTTTAATTTGAATTGAAAGTACTATAAAGGATATGGCCAAAATGAATAGAAAATATCATCCAAAAGCATTTTGTTCATTTTTTATTTTTTATTTTTAGTATCTAACATGCTGAACGACATATAAGTGAGATACCAAAAGCAATGAGATGGATTTGATGTCAATGAAGTGACATGCATTATGCCAAGCTCACGTGCTTGACTGAATTTGAGCAATTCATGTATACTTACCCAGTGCTATTCTTGTAGCGGGATCTAATCCCCTCGATTGGTTGACTGGTGTGCAAACTGATCCGTTTTTCCCATCGCCTACGTATCCAGGGTTACAACTACAAGTGAAAGTCCCTTCTTTGTTGTTGCACGTTGCATTAACATTGCAGACGTTTGGATAATGACGGCACTCATCAAAATCTAAAACAGCAAAGCATTATAAGGCAGTGTTCAAGGATAAGAGTTTTATTTGATTGAAGACTATTGAGGATAGAATCTGATTCAAGTTAAAATTATTAAGAATTGTCAAACGGGATTCTGTCCTTTGAAGTTAGCAAGAGAACCTTACATGCTCATTTAGCATCAGAATATACTTGCAGTATACATTTTCGGATAACAATTGCAGAAAAACAAAATGAAGTACGAGTATCAAGCTACCCATAGGAAGGAAATTTACAGAAAGGAGTATATTCTGAAGCAAGTTCATGTCCTTGAAATGCGAGGTGCAAATGACATTCTAGAATATTGGAAACTCATGGAGAATTTCTTTTTGATCTTATATTATAATCTACTATTGTTACTAAACGCAGTTTTTAAATTTCGGAGAATGTTAAATGGGTAAGATGTACCTTGGCAACCATCTGGGAGATATGGGTTTCCGTCATAACCGTCTTTGCATCTGCAGCTGTAACCATCTCCGTTCCGTCGATTGTCGGGACTATAACAATCGCTGTTCCGTCCACATATAGGACGGGATCTGTTACATGGTTCATTGCCGATCGCCCAATCAAGAACCACTGGAAGTTTTTCTACCTTATCTGGACTCCCGAGAACGCCGGGGTAACCGGTCCAGTCTTTTTTAACAAAAAAAGCATAGCTGCATGGATCATATGTTACTTCTGAGTAGTTCCGAAGTGTATAGGCTGTTAGACTAAAATGTTTCAATCCTGGTAGAATCTCGACGTGGCAACACCCAATCCCAGAGCAATCCCCTTTGTAGAATCTTGTAAAGAATGTACACATGGACAAGCAACCCATGCGGGACGTCACATTGCGACTGGAACCATATAAGTATCCAACAGTGTCACAGCCAACGGCCACGAACAGGTTTTGGGTGTAATTAATTGTGAAACTACGGACTTCTAGAGAAGAATCATTACCATCTGAAGAACCATTTTGAACACATCGATGGGCTATATGCATCGAGACTTCAAGCTGACCTTGCACAGAAATGTTGTTAACAGTCAGGTTTCCATCTCCTGTTCGGAGTTGACCGGAGGATTGGTTACAATGAAGCAGAAAATCACTATTCAGGGAACAATTCTTGGTTAGGCCAAATGGAAATGGAATTTGAATGTGTCCACACCGGCCGGTGCAGTAAGGCCGGGCAAATTGAGCCGGTAGTGGGGCGGCTGCCATTCCCATGAAGAGCACGCTAAACCATGTGACTTGCATAAGCACCCGATGCAAACCCATGGAGAAACGCAATCTATCTCTGACCGGCGGACTCAAGTCTACTGTGTTTTTGTTTGTGAGGATTCCATCCGATGATCACTCTTTATAGGCAAGGTGACGAGAGCCCCGCCCTATTCCAGACAGTTAAGTATGTTTAAGTTTCATAAATCATCCTTAATTTCTTTTAATTTACTTTCAATAATAATATAATTGCTACCTATGAGGCTGTTGGTTTATTATGAAAATTAAGTAAAGATAGATGTTAAAAGTTACTAAATCTTACTTAAAATGATAATTTTTTTAAGTATGATTTGTATGAGAGAGCTCAATAGCCTCGTGAATGAATTGATCAATTTTTGGCTTTGATCCAATTTAGTGGACTTGCTCAAGGCAACAACTCTACCTCTGGCAAAATTCCTTCTCGTAATAGTCTTTTTTTTTTTATTATTATTATTATAAACTCACGCACACGGGGAAGGGGAGGGACGGGGTTCAAACCCCAACCGGGTGGACTCGTCGGTCAGGGTTTGACTCAAGTGTTTTTAACCACTTGAGCCAGGGCCACCGCCTCTCGTAATAGTCTTTGATAGCCTTCTTTTGCTCGTCATCAGTAACGATTTTGGCTGTTTTTCTACTTTTCAAAAAGTAGATTCACCTTTAATAATTTTCTTTTTGTCTTTTCTAAAAAGTGTGAGTCCCACGTCAATAAGGGAGGGCAAGACTCTATCTCTCTCCTTTCATTAGTGCCGTGTCTCTTTAGTTAGTGCTGATTTGAAGAAAGACAACTGGAGCCGGTTTAGGAGGAAGACGATCGGGGCCCGCACTTATAATGCCGCAAGTCTTGGCCTTCCTTACCGATGTGGGCTCACACTTTTCCTGAAGCCTATGTCAGCTCAAAGTCGCAAGGGCATCACCTCTCCGGCGACTATTCATCCAGATGGCCACCTTGAGTTTCCAGGTGTCCTTGGCCGAAAGTCGATGTGGGCTATGTATGTGTCTTTTCTTTTCATTTTTAATTTCGGGTGGCCATATACACAAGGTAGATGGCACTTATAAGACTTAGAGAAGACCCAATTTACCCTTCTCTTCGTTTCTTGCTCCCTGCTTGTACGGCCATCTCAGCGTCCACAAATGCTGTTGTCAGGCCTACGACTTAAAGAACGGTCTTTATCTTGTCCAGTCGTGATTGGCCTGCTTCTGCTTCTGTTGCTGAGCGCCTTCATTGTTAACTTTGGGAAGAAAATGTCTGTATGCATTTTTTTTTTATGAAAAACTGTGAAATACAGAGAGGTTGGAGCTATTGTCCACTGTAGATGTTGGGCTTATTGCACGAACCACCTAAGTCTTGTGTCTTGTATTAATTGTTTGGCGTATTTGCTGACTCCTTCCTGTTCTCTCCAATTATTCGTTATGATTTGGATGAAAGATATCATTTACTTACAAATGTGCCACATGCTCCTGGGAGCCAATGCTTTACAGAAGTCTGTCCCTTCCCGGATTCCACCATCCCGAAAAACAAGAACCCATCCTTGTGCAGTTTCGTTGACCTAAGTCATTCCAATCAGAATCATAAACTAGAACATAGCAAGGTTTGGTTTCAAGTAAATACGACTTTGCAAAGAAAGAAGAAATTGGCTATAAGGACAGCATCAAGGTGACTGAAAAACCGAGCATAGAGAACGATAGAATTCAAGAATATAAACCACAAAAGGTTTTCAAAAGGCATAACAAGCGGTGAGAAAATAAAATCTCTTGGCAGATTCATTATGAATGGTTTGAAAATTTTTGAGACTCTCTTACATACCATAAGAGCGGATGCTATGCACGTATACGAGTATCATCAGCCCCAGTGGCTGATGAGTATAATGCTTCGCTTCAGAATAGAAAAGTAATCTTTATCGTTACGAGATTTCGGTCCCGTTGTTAACAAAAAGGAAACAACGAAGGTGATTATTCCCACAATACACTTGACAGTTGTGTTCATAATCCTCAATTATTGTCCGTCTTTGCGAGAGTGGCCAGTGACATTGGCGTGAATCGATGGGCTATATGCATCGAGACTTCAAGCTGACCTTGCACAGAAATTTTGTTGACAGTCAGGTTTCCATCTCCAGTTCGGAGTTGACCGGAGGATTTGTTACAATGAAACAGAAAATCAGCATTCAGGGAACAATTCCCGGTTACGCCAAAATGGAAATGGAATTTTAACGCGTCCACACTGGTAGTCGCAGTTACGCTTGGCTAATTGAGCCGCTAGTGGGGCGGCTGCCATTCCCATTAAGAGCACGCTAAACCAGGTGACTTGCATAGGCACCCGATGCAAACCCATGGAGAAACGCAATCTATCTGACAGGTGGATTCAAGTCTACTGTGTTTTTGTTTGTGAGGATCCCATCCGATGCAGACTCTTTATAGGCATGGTGAAGAGAGCCCCCCTATTCCAGACAGTTGAATATGTTCAAGATGCAACAGAGGATGGCCGTGAGCCAGTAAATCATCCTTATTTTCTTTTATTTTTTTTTCAATAATAATATAATTGCTACCTGGGACGCATTTCCACCGGTTTAGCTTTTATGAGTGTAAGTTTATTATCTTTTTTTTTGAAGAAAAAATAAATTTGTATTAATACAAATTAGTGTACAAAAATAAAAAAAAAATATATTTCAATAATATAAGAGTTACAAAAGTTATGAAAGTTTTTTTATTGTGAAATAAAGAATTTTTTTTCTCATATTATTTTTCTTATTTTAATTAATATAATATTAATTATTTTATTTTAAAATTATCTTCTATTGTATTTAATTTATATATAATAAATATAAATTAAAAAAGATATCCTCAATCTATCAATAAAAAATTTTGACGTTAAACCGCACTAAATAAAGTTCAACTTTAGAATTTTCCGCTTATACGCTTTGTCAAGTGTGTCAAAGTAAAATAACATCATGATCCATTGTGTGGCAGAAGTTGTGGGTCAACAGTCAGTGTCAGCCATAAACGTGCCCATTGTCCTTTTCTGGGGCCGGCTATACCATGACACGCACGATAGGGACACTTATCTAAAAGTTCTGGTCATGCATCTCTGGAGTCTCGACCGATAGGGTCGCAATAATCGAGCTTGACCTCCCTATGGTTTTCCAGGGACCCGAGCTATAATAAGATTCTTATCTAGGTAGCTCAGTCATTCCAAAAGGATACGTCTCCACAGTTGCTCTGGCAGTAAGGCTAGGCTTGAGATGCTGCCATCACTGTAAAACCATGTGTAGGTCAAGAGTCAATTGTCGCCATATGTATCTCGAGTTTCCTTTTTCCTTTTAATATTTCCCGAGGCCGCGTGTGAGACAATTGGTGGATAGTACCTATGGGGTCGATAACGACAAGTGTGGCCTTTAAGCCTAGGGAGAAGAAAGGAGAAAAAGGCAATTTTTTCCCTCAAGAATCTGCAAATGCTATTGTCAGGCCTACTACTTAACGAACAGCTTTGATATGAGAGCTTGACATCGTTCTTATGGTTTATACAGCAAAGCTCAACAGCCTTCTTAATGAATTGAATAATTTTTGGCTTTGATCCACTTTCATGAGCCTCTTGATGCCAACAATTCCACCTCTAGTAGAATTCCCTCAAAAAACGTCACCGAAACCTCCTCGGCTTGTGATCCTTCTCCCGTAATAGTGCTTGGTAGCCTTCTTCTGCTCGTCTCCGATAAAATTTTGGCTGTTTCGGTGGATGTATTTGTTCTGAGAGATGCAACTTTTTCAAAAGAAAATTTTACTTTTCAAAAGGTGGAGTAATATTTAATAATTTTCTTCCTGCCTTATCCTGAAATAGGATCATTTGAAGCACGTGATAATCCCCCGTATGCGAAATGGTTTTTCTTATTGCTGAAAGAAGCACCAGGCTATAAATCTCGAATTGTTCTGCGAAGGCAAAAATTTAAGATTGGTCATGGTAGTGAAATTTTTTTCTGGTATCTGTTCTTCAAATCCTTTCGTTTCGTGATCTGAAGCTTTTGAAGTTGTTTTGCGAGCTTAGGAGCAGTTGACTTACTCATATTAAACTTTACTGCTTTGCAATCAAATCCTAAACTTAGTGTTGCATCAGAATTTGGGGCTTTTCATTTATACACCTCAGATCTGCTCAATTTATATCTTCTTTGTTTTTTCGAGACTGTCTGAAAGGTGTTAAGAGACCTTGAAACAGATTCTTATTGTCGATTGTTGTTGCACTATTGAAATTGTACTCCGAGGGATTATTGATTGTTGTTTTGGTACTAATTTGAGAAATACAAGGGACCTTTTGTGATTTACTAAAGGAGGTAGATTAGGACTAAGAGTAATTAGTCCTAGCAATTAAAACATTGCTTTTATGTGCACCATGCTATGGTTTCTTGTCTTTTTTGATACTCGTCCTGCTTTTAACCTTACCGTGTTTGTCTCGCAGTAGCTATTGATCTGTGAAGTTTTATTTGTAAACTTTAAAAACCGAAGGCCTTATTGGATAATTGCTTGTATAAATTCTAGGACAGGAAGTAGTTAATCACCAGACACACCATTTAGTTACTATACTTAGACATTGAGTCGAAATTATATTAAAGTAAGCAAAATTAAATGAAATATTAGAAACCTTATTCACCCCCTCTTAAATTGCCTAAATTGGGACTTATCACTAATCACTTTCCTCCTCCACTCCAATTTATAGTCTATTCAAGCATGAATTTTTGTTTGTTCGTGACATGTGGTGTGTGTTTGAGGTTTGGATTTTGTTTATTTGGGGGTCACCCCATCATTAGAATAGGCCAAGTTGGAGCGGCATGAAAAGTAAAAAAGTTATCTCTAAGTGGTGGAAGAAACACTTCTATTTAATAAGAAAGAAGAGAGAAAAAGGTCTACAAATTGACTAAGCAATGAATTGATTTACAATCTAGTCTATGATTGTGCTTCGGAAAAGTGGTTGTATGATGAATTCTCTTTATAACTTCACCTATTTTGATTGAATAGTGTTACAACTTTTTTATATTCATTATGATATCTAGTCATAATCTAGTTTTGTGTTTTGTTTATTTGGGTACTAACCCATCATTAGAACAAGATTACTTTGAATTCTATGAAAAGTAAAAGTTACATCTAAGTGGTGGAAGAAATATTCTTATTTAATAAGAAAGAATAAAAAAGAAGGCTTACAAATTGATTTACAATCTATTGTGTCACTATGCTTTTGAAAAGAGGTTGCATGATGAGTTCTTTTCATATCTTCATCTAATTTGATTGAATAGTGTTATAATATTTTCATGTTCATTATGATATCTAATTACAATATTAGTTTGGATTTGTTTATTTGGTTGTTACGCTATCATTAGAATAGTCCAAGTTTGAGTTATATGAAAAAGTAAAAGTTACCTTTAAGTGGTGGAAAAAATATTTTTACTTAATAAGAAAGAAGAGACAAGAAGGCCTATAATTGACCAAGGGACGAATTAATTTGCAATCTAGTGTATCATTGTGCTTCAAAAAAGAGGTTGCATGATGATTTCTCTTTATATCTTCATCTAGTTTGAGTGAATATTGTTATAGTATTTTTATATTCATTATGATATCTAATTGGGAGTTCTAACCATCTTTTGTCAATAGAAATAGTTCCAAAAACATTACAGTTGAGTGTATCTTCCAAGGGGTAAGAGGTTAGGATATTTGGAAAGATTTAGACACTGAAATACATGGCTTCTAATGCAATACGGAAAGATTTATTAAATCCATAATTGGCATCCAAAAGAATATTGATGGCAAGGTTTCTCTTTAATAATTTTCTACGTCCATTGGAAAACTAAATTAAAGTAACCTTTTTTTTTTTTGTCTTTGCTATGTCTTTTTTTAGTAGTATTTTCATTTGGTCATCAATGAAATTTTAACAATGCTCCAAACAAAAGGTAAGAATAGATTAAAAATTCATTTATACTAAAAAATGTTGTTTCTGGTCTCCTAAATGCAAAGGAATGAATGAGCATAATCCGCATTTTTTTTTATCTGGACTTTTGTGAAGGCGATCCCAGGTCTTAAAGGTGAGCACCGCCTAGTCATGCTGGTCTACTTTTGTTATATATAAAAGAAAGAAAAGACAAAGAAGTTATTTAGAATAGAGTGTGAAACCCTTGACTCATGAGGGCAAATGACACAGGGCGCTTCTGGAAACAACGCCCTCAAACCCAATCCCGACGACTATTTCATGTCTTGTTCTCACATCGTATCGATGGTTGAGATTGCATCATTGAAGCTTATCCGGGCCTTTCACGAATTCCAACAAAGCTTTAAGAAAGTTAGATGTATCATGCAGAAGTTATGCATACTTGACATGATACCACATTGGCGAGGAGACTAATCATTTTTCCCCCAGTGATTAGGTTCGGATGAATTCGAGATGGACCCTTAGTTTAAGAATCGAAAAATGGTTAGTTTATGATTTTCTCAAGATGGTGCAAAATTAGTTTGAGTTTTGGAGAGCTTTTTTTTAATACCTACCTGTAAGCCATGTAGCATTAGCAGCAAGGAACAGAGACATTTCCGGAGACAGAGGAAGGAATTGATTAAGTAGAAGCCATGTTCAGCGAGTGGCGATCGAATGCATGCGCACAGAGGCTCCAATACCAAGTTTGAGTTACTAAAAGTTAGGAAAATACAAGCAAAACAGAACTTGGGAAGAAGCAGATCCCTAATAAAACAGCGAAACAAAGAAATGTGAAAAATGGTCTCTGAAACTTATCAGACAATGTAGTTGGTGCTTGTGTTTTGTATTGATTGTTTGGCGTATTTGCTGATTGCTTCCCGTTCCCTCCAATTATTCGCAATAATTTGGATGAAAGATATGACTTACTTATAAATGTGCCACATGCTCCTAAAGCCAATGCGTGAAGAGGGGAAAGAGAGAGACACACAATTTCCGTTGTGACACCACAAGTTCATGTTTTTTAAGGTTGCGTGAGCCAGAAAACCAAGAAAATATAGCATGAGAGCTTCAGTGTTACAGACCATGAAAGTTGATGCCATGCACGCATAAGAGTATCATCAGCCTCGGTAGTTGATGAGTACAATGCTTCACTTCAGAATAAAAATGTAATCTTTATTTTTACGCGATTTCAGTCCTGGTGTTAACAAAAAGTAAAAAAACGAAGGTTATTATTCCAAAAATAGACTTTTCTTTTTAAGAGAAAAAGAATTAAAGACGATATCTTGACAAATTTTATTAATACTAACAACGTTAAGCATAATAATCATACTTTGAATAAATATAAAGAATAAAGTATAATTTTAAACCTTAAAAATAGACAAAACACCTACTATTAAGCTGCCACATATGGAATTCCCATAATAGACCTGACAGTTGTATTCATAATCCTTAAATATTGTTTGCCTTTGTGAGAAGGGTTAGTGCCATCCACGTGAATCGATGTTTTAGAAGAGAATAGCGCGACAACGTGCTTGTTTAGAAAAGAGTTTTTTTGATAATAGCCTTGGTTTCTTGAGGCACTTTTTATAGTTCGTCTAGTACATATCACTTCGTTTTGCCTAGATTCTTTTCCATCGTACTCTTTGCGAGATAATATATGAATTGCAATAATAAACATTCCACATATATGTTTTTTTTTAGAATATTTTTAATATATTTTCTTATTAAATGATATAATTTTTTTTGTTAGATAAATAAGAGTTTGGAAGTATAAGATGTTGAACTAAAGACCTCTGTCCTTGACAGCTAGTCATTAGGCTACTAAACTAATAACAAAATTGAGGGATGGCCTAAAAGCTTCTCATGTTTTAATTTGGTTGAGTGTAGAATATCTAATATGTATTTAATTATATTTCATTAGTTTGTGTATACAAACCTTCAACATAAGTATTTTAATGAGGTGAAAATGTTAAGGCATTGAAATAAACAATCTAGAGGGGAAAACCACGTACTATAAGCGCTAGAGTAAGGTCAAAAGTGAATGTATAGTAGTGAAGAAGGATATTATAAATCTAAATGTGACAGTGTAGTGTAAATTGCATATGAAAATAATATATTGTTGTCCTTGATTAGTTCAAAAAAATTTGTTAGGTCAACCCTTACTAATCCCAATTAAGGTGTAGCTTAATTAAGCCAAAATTTTGCCCTTCAAAGAAAAAAGTTTTGGATTTTGATGTTTCATTTCAAGTATTTTTGCTAGGTTTCCTCGACATATTTGGAATAGTAATATATGGTCATGTGTTTTTGTGCCACTTCCAGATCAGGGCACCTTATGCACACATGGGTACGTAGCTACTAAAAGCTTGCTACGTTAATATAGGGTTTTCACCTCCTATATTCCTCTGCCCGCTGGTATAAACCATATGGCTAAGAGATAACTCTCACGGTTGTCTTCAGTATGTCCAATTAAACACACATGCTCGTCCCGTGTATGCCCTGTATTGTAAAGTATAGCTAACTTGTTTCTCACATTTTCCAGAATTCACCTTCTTTGAGACGTTCTAAGGTTTCGGTTTCTGAAGTGGGTATTCCTTTGAAGTTACAGCCTGTCTGGAGCAAAGAGATCAATCATTACAATGCACTGACAAGGGTACAGTGTCCCTAACAGAGGTATCCGTCTACTGCTTCTCTTGCAGATGAACTCTTTTGAGTTCAAGATTATTTGATAGCTTGGGTTCTATAAATTCGTCAGGATTCAATTTTACTAAAGCAAATGGGCTAATTGAGCTGCCAGTGGAAAGGCTGCCATTCCCAATAAGAGGACGCTTAACCATGCGACTTGCATAAGCACCCCATGGAAAGCCGTAAACAAACGCAATCTATCTGAGACAGCAGTTTGACAGATCTGCTTGTTATCTGAGCTTTTGTTCTACAATTCAACCGCCATTTTTTTAAAAAGAAGTTTGTTTAACCTTGGTTCCTTTTCTTGAGTACCGAGTACCTCCGAGAGCTATCCCAATCGTAGCGATAAAGCTTACGCCACTAAATGCACCGGAAAAGCTGAAAAGTTCTTCATTTTGACGTTACACTGCACTAAATAAAGTTCAGCTTTTAGGATTTTCCACTTATATGCTCCGTTAAATATTCTAAGGAAAAGAATATCATGGTCCATTGGGACGTCTACCAACTTTTGGTCATCCAAATAGCTGCCTCTGTGTTGCAGTAAGTCGTGGGTCAATAGTCAATGTCGGCCATAAACATATCCCTTTTTCTTTTTAGGGGTTCAAGGCCATAATTTCCAAAGTATGGGCATCATGTCACACCTTTTTAGGTCTAGGGTTTTACATTCTCTTCCAATTACTTTCCAACTCCTTTCTTTGATTTCTTTCATGTCAGATTCTATTGTTTATTCTTTTATATATTATCACAAAAAAGACAAAAAAGATAAAGTGGTTCTCAACTTTAAGACTTGAGGTTTACCTTTGAGTTGCAAATTCTAGTTTGAAGACAGTGAATTTTGCTCATTCTTTCCTTTGCATCCAAAATAGAAGCAATAGTTCTTGTATAATTGAATTTTTAAATTATTTCTTTGTACTTTGGTTGGAGCTTTAAATAGAAGCTCCAAAATGCTTTTCTAGAATTTGTAGCCAATTTAGCTGGAAATGTTGTAAGGATATTCAACCAAATTAGTTGAGGATGTAAAGAAGCCTCATCATGTGATCTCTTTTCCGAGTCAATTGTAGGTCTTCTTACCTTTTGCTTCTTATAGTGGAAACAGAGTTTCTTTCACCACTCAAGAGGGAACTTTTGCTTTTCACACCACTCAAATGTTGCACATTCCAATGATAGATATAACGGAATAAACAAAGCCGAAACTCAATCATAAATATGGTTACATGCCAAGAGTGTCATCATTGATGCAGCACCACGTGATGCTTGCATATCTTCACAATGATGTATGCGACATATTTCTTTAACATCACTTACGTATATCTTTGTGGGAATTCATAAAAGACTTGGTTAAGCTCCAATAATGTATCATACAATCGCTATGATGAAAGTGCAATTTCGTATTATGAACCAAGATTGGTTTCTAGGAAAAATCTCATACGAAAAAGACATGGGATCCTACCCTCCTAACTCAAAGGTTTCACATTCTATTCTAACCATCATTTCCTTTGTTTTCTTTCATGTATCCCACTAGCATTAACATTTTATTAATCAATAGACGTCATCATCAAACAAGCATGATAAGATGGTGCTCAACTTTAAGACTTGGGTCACTTTTGACTAACAAGTCAAGGTAGGCATGGCAGACTATGTTCATTTTTTCCATTGTAACCAACAAGTTGTCCTATCCTAGAGCAGGAAAATAAAGAAACATAGTTCATCCGAAGCCCATCTTTTAAGTTTGATATATCATTTTTTGAAGTTTGAGTTAATGTGCTTTAAACTAATTTTGAACTTTAGAACAAATAGAAGAAATCATGTGATAAATTGCAAAATAGTAAAGTTTACATCAACTGAAGAAATAGAAGATAGACACTGCTTTGATTTTATTTCCCTAATGTATTTGAAAATTGTAAGGAAAAGAGAATTCTCGCCATCAAACATCTTCTTCATCTTAAAAACCATACTGCATTTGGAAGCCAAATACTTTTGTGGTTGAATCCTTTTGAATATCCAACCTCTTTACCTTCCAAAGCTATTGTTCAAAAGTTTAAGAGGTTAGTAGAAATTTTGAGTGGCTTGCCGGGTTATAAAACTGGATCTTATTACACATGCATGGTGGAAATAATGGTGCAAGGATAATCAATTGCATAAGATGAAGGTAGTAAGCACCTCATCGGGGAATCCCTCTTTGAGATGCAAGAACACCCCTTGTTTACTAATCAATTGGCTAATAGGCCAATTTGTGGGTCTTCTTGCTTCTTCTTTTTTTTAATAGTTATTTTAATTTATTTATTTTATTATTTTAAATAATCATGTATTTTGCTCAACATTGATTTGTGCTTTTGGTGCTACTCCAGAAATAGAGAGAAAGAACCCTAACCACAATACATTCACAAGTCAACAATTTGTGAATTCAAACTTAGGTCGCCTATAAATAAGTGCCCAAGAGAGAAATAGTTAGCAAAGTCTAGACGCGGACATGAAGTACACCCTTGTTTGCTTTCTCTTGGCCTCCGTGCTCTTCTTAGCCCCTTCAAGGATTGCTCGAGAACTAGCTCAGACCGGAGAGCACAAACTTATAGTTTTCTTCTACCTTGATCATTCATATTTCCACCATGCTTGTCTAATAATCAAAGACTCCAGACCCTTGCTATAGAAAATTAATTCACTGCACTGGTTTAATATGTCGAAATTATAGTTTGCATGCAAAGTACTCTTACTTTGTGAAAACTTAGTTGAATCATTTTACATCAGACACATAGTCTACATCTGCGTTTACGTTTATCTTAATCTTGGTGTCTCAACAAATATCATATCAGCTCTAAAATTTTATTTTAATCAAATTCAGTAGGGAGACATGAGAACAATCATGTTTGAACATTTTAAGAGAGAAACGTAGCATTCAATTTGTTATCTCAATTGTACATCAGTAGCTGTAATTTATCTGTTTATTAATAACGCAGGTACTTCTCAAACCGGGATTCCTAACGATCCATCAAAACCAACGCGTCCTAAAAGTGGCAGTGGAGCCCCATACACCCGCGAAGGGAAAACAGAGCCAAAAAAGAATGGCAGTGGGGGCTCATATACCCGCGAAGGGACAACAGAGCCGAACAAGAAGTGTTTACCTGGGACTTACGGCCGTGGTTGCCCGCATCAAGATCCTTGAGCAACTCATGCTGTTGTCTAGTGAAAGTTATAAATAAATAGTGAGCTGTGAGTGTTGGGATAATGGTTAAGAATATTAAGGTTTGGTTTGAGGCAAGGATCGAAGCTTTTGCTAGCTTTGCAGTATGGTAATATGTTATATATGACGGGTGTTCTGAGCTTTATCAATAATAAAAGCTGATTTAGGTCAGTTCGTTTTCTTGTAGTATCGTGTAAATAGGTATTGTTTAACTCTTTAGGAACTACAAGCATAGAGCATGGCAATGATTTTGAGTTGCTGTAATTAGTGCTATTACGTTGTTGGCATGTAGGAGCGATCATGAGCTGTCTCTGAAATTTAAATTTAAATTCCAAGTACTCTAATATAGATTTCCATGAAGTAATAAAATAATATTCCAATGAATATCTTTGTGAGACCACGAAGAATATACAGAAAGTATGCTCACAAGGTCATAGAAATACATATCCTAATTAGATTATAAGAAGAATATTTGCAAGGTTCATTAAATAATTGTTCCAATATATATTTCCATAAGCCCAACAAAATAATTGATTCAATAATATAGCAATTAGGCCATGACAATATTAAATTTGTCAATATCTAATTTTCACGCTCAACTCATCATAAAAAATATCAGCACATATAGTTCAACAAGAAATACTTTTTAAAAAGAACATATTTTCTCCTTACTAGCCCGTTTTAAGGAGAAAATGGGTTTTTAAACTTTTAATACACACACTTAATATCTTACAAATACTCAGAATGGAGAAAAGTTGGAGTGCAAGAGGCAGATGATTGGTGTAATGCATTTGCCAACTTGAATGCTATTCTTCTTATCAACCATCCCTTAGATCTCGCTTTTTGGATGGCAACTTCAGATGTAACTCCTACTTGATTGGTTCAAAGTGGTGAGATGATAAAACATGACCACAGTAGATAGGCCCATCATATTCCCATTTTACGGTTTCTGCATTAATGGTTTCATTAGTTTATATGCAAGTTCACTTTCTTAAAGCTTTGGCTACTTAACAAGAGTGCTGCTGTCATCAGTGCAATATCATGTGAAGCTTGTATATCTTCACAATGATAAATCAAACTTATCTACTTTAACATAATTGTTGCATATCTTTTGTTGAAATAATGATAAACTTGGATAATCTCCAATAGTGTAGTCTCACATAATTGTTATAAAGAAAGTATTAGCACAAAATATAAATTGGGATTGGTTTCAAGGGAAGATAATGGTGTCCCACCCTCCTAACTCAAGGGTTTCACACTCTATTCTAACCACCATGTGGTTTTTTTGGAGGGAGGGGGGGGGTTTAGTGTGTGTGGTTTGTTCATCCTTTCCATTGTATCCAAAACATAATTATACTCTCATTTCCTAGAGCAAGAAATTGAAAAGATTAAGTCCGCCAAACATATTGCTCAAGCAATCTTATAAACAACAAGTCTGCTAGGGTGTAACCTGTTGCGTTATGGCAAGCTCACAGGGATGCAATGTTATAGTTGAGGGCGAAATTGTAGAACTTGAAGCAACTCAGTTGCTCTATGTTATGAGATGTTAAGGAGTGGCACCACATAGGAACATGAAAGAAGGAACATGTGGTGGTATTTTTTACGGGAGATACTTTGTTTCCCACCCCACTCTTAACTCTTGGACGGGACATGCGAACGCCTATGTTAAGGCTGCTTTGGGAGAGACTCTAGTAGATAAGTTAACGTAAGTAGAAGGTCGTAGTACTCTGTTAAGGCAGGCGAGCCCATGCTGATGTATCTTGTGTAAGGTTAACGTGTAGTCAAGGCTTCCCACATGTGTTCAGTTCACCTTGTTGTACTTAGAGGTCAAGAACATGAGGTTGTAAGGCAGCTTTGATAATCAACAAACATGTTTAAGGATTTTCATCTAAACAAAATGTTTTCCCTCTAAAGAAAACACAGTTGGGCTTAGGCATCTGAAAAAGGAGGAAGAACCATATTCCTTTGTGTTTTTCTAACGGTAAGCTTCCCAATAGGAAGGCAACCAAGTCTGTTATGGGTTTTGGAAACCAGGTTCATAACACTATGACAGATTATTATTCAGCGTTTTCTGATACCTGAATTAGAATGGGCAGCAAAGTCATCACATGGGTTGGGTTGGGTCGTAGCAAACATTTTATGTGCAAATGCCCTAGAAGCCTATACTTATTCCATCTCAAACCCAACAGCACACATTGGGCCAACTTGGCCACCTGGGCCCATTGATATGCCTACCCAGCCCATAAAACAGGCCTAGAAGCCGATTCCACAAATTTAGCGAGAAGTTTGTTAACTCTTTAGCCACCAAGGTCTTTTATAGCATGGCCTAATCCATCCTCATTGGGCCTATTTATGGAGCAGTTCCAACGTGGACATGCAGCCCTCAATAGTGCCTTTGTAAACGAGCTGAATGCAACTTCTGCAAGTATTCTTCCTAGACCATCTAGTAAATCACTTAGATCATATCTGGATCTTAGATTTTTGGGGCTACAGATCCAGTAGCATGTGGTTTAAGATATTTATTTTCAAATGTTCCATGGACATCCCAATTCGATTGAAGCATCTCTTATGTATCTCGCATTTTGAATTTAACTTAATTTCAATTGTTAGACTAACTCTTAAAAATAATTATGTTATCCAATGCCAACTTTATTGGCTAGAATCAGGAAAGTAATACATGAAAGAACCTCTTTATTTAAGAATGTTAAACACTCTTAAGTAAATATTTTATTGTGTCACAGTTAAAGGATTTCAAATTTAATTTTTTCTTAGATAAATTATAATGCTTAAGGATTTTCCTTTTGTACTCTTTCATTCTTTAATAAATAAACTCACATATTCATAAAATAAAATAAAAAAATTGGATTATCCTATTTTTCAATTGGTTTTAGTATATTCCAAAATCTTATGATTGAAAAGCGATTAGATTAGATAAAGTTGTACATTGGCTCTAATTTTTGTTACAAGTCTCAAAGGTAGAATTGTTTCAAGTAACACATAATCTTTTGCATCATCAAACTCCTTTATATAAACTTTCTTTCATCATGCATGTAATTCAATTTCTACTTCCTAATATTTAACAAATTTAGCTAGAAATGTAGTAAAGACATTCAACCCAATTAGTTAAAGATGTAAAGAGGCATTATCATGTGATCTCTTTTCCAAGTTGTTTCCTAGTCAATTGTAGATGTTCTTGCTTTTTCCTTCTTATTTAGCAAAAATATAGTTTCTTTCACCACTCAAAGGTAAAATTTGATTTTCACACTACTCAAATATTGCTCATTCTATTAATGTATATAACCTAATAAACAAAAGCCAAATCTTAATTTTAAGTATGGTTACCTGCCATGAGTGTCATCACTAATCAGCACCATGTGATGCTTGCATATTTTCACTATAATGCATCCAACATATTTGCTTTCACACCACCTTCATATATCTTCATAGGAATTCATGATAGATTGGGAAAGCTACAATAATATAGTATCATGCAATCATTATGACAAAGGCGCAATTGCATAATATAAACCAAGATTGGTTTCTAGGAAAGATTTTAAAAGAAAACCACATGGGGTCCTACCCCTTGGCTCAAAGGTTTCACACCCTATTCTAACCATTGTTTCCTTTTCTTTATTTCTTTCCCTTTTTTGTTCTCCATGTATCCCACTAGCTTTAACATTTTATTAATCAATATATGCCATAACTCGACAAGCAACTTTAAGGCTTGGATCACTTTTGAGAGACAACTAGGCAGGCAAATTATTTTCATTTTTTCCATTATAATCAACAGGTTGTCATACTTTCATTTGTTAAAGTAGGAAAATGAAAAAGAATACTCAATCTTATGCCTATTTTGAAGTTTTAGATATCATTTTTCAAAGTTTAAGTTAATGTGCTCCAAACTAAATTTGGAACTTTAAAGAAATATAAAAAATCATGTGTTGCAAAGTAAAAGAAAGAAATTGCTTTGATTTAATTTCCCTAATGCATGTTGACAATTGCAAAGAAAAGAGAATTCTTGCTATCACACTTGGAATAAGGTGATTGTTGGTAAACTTATATGGTCTTTTATGCAAAATAACTAATATGAGACCCCACGGAAAAAATCAACAAAGAATGGGAACAATACTTATGACAACATAATGAAATGTATTGATGTTCTTTAATCTTATCGATGTTTTTATATTGATGAAAAATTTTTTATTTTCTTAAATATGTTTTTTTTTATAAAAAGGTAAATTATATTAATATATATTAAAGTACAAAAGCACAGGGGTATACTTGAGTATCACAAAGTCACCATATCTATGAAAAGATGGAAGTTGGGAGCCTCCAAATCTCACCCAAAATAACATTGCATTGAGAAGATTTTATATTTTTAAACAAAAAAGCTCTCCCTCATACTATCTTTTTTATTTTTGCTAAGAGAATAAGGATATCCATTGTTTTCCCCTGAAAACGTTTTATATTTCATTCAGCCCATATACAATAAATACAAGCTAAGAAAGGTATCTTGAGAAGTTTGGCAGTTAAATCCCTTCCTTTTATTGCTTTGATCATCCATTGTAGTTCTTCATTCTATCCTCCAATGTCACGTCGGATTTCATTCTGAGCAAGAATACTTTTTAAGTATTCTTTCTTTTTTTATGGATCTCAATTTCTTTTTAAGTGCAAGACAAATTCTTTTAAAGTTGAATTATTAAGAGGCAATTTCATGTTTATTTTCTAACCAAAAAATAGAAAACAAAAGAGTTCAAATTGCAAGCAAAAACAACAAAATACAAACAGTCGTCACTTCAAAAAAGAAATGAACTAAGCATAGCAACTAATGTTATAGCACATGCCTAGAAAGGAACCTACTGAAGATTAGAAAACACTATTTTATAACTAATACTTCAACCTTTCTTCTTGCAACAGGCACATGAGTTTCCTCCCAACTTACTTTTATGATCATAGACTGAAAATCATCTACATTCATCTCCCATCCTTCAAGCCTAGAGTTGCTTTGTTTGTTATGCTATCGAATCCAAAGGTTCCACTACCAATCCCGTCATCTTTGTGAGAATAAGATGTCTCAGCATGCAAGGCTGTGGCGTCTGTTGGATTTGATTGAGGATTAGCCCCTTGGTGCTTTTGCATCTTTCCTATTACTTTTAACTTCATTGCTACTTCTTTCATTGTACGCCTCTCATCTCCCTTTAATCTCAAGCACATCTTCGCAAGTTCAACAACTTTATTACTCTGCTCCTTATTTCCCTCTTCAACTATACATTTCTCAAGAATGTCAAATAGTAAACCCTTTTTCAAGGAAGATAGAAAATATATAGCTAGATTTATTTCATCATTTAACCTATCGTATGAGAATACCTCCTCTCTTGTTAAGAGCTCAACAAGTACCACTCTAAAACTATAAACATCACTTTTTTTTGTCAATTGATTTGTTTGTAGGTATTCAGGATCTAGATATCCAAAAGTTCCTTGTACCACGGTTGCTACTTCTTGTTTATCGTGGGGAATCAATTTTGAAGTCCCAAAGTCAAACACTTTTGCAATAAAATCATTATCAAGCAATATGTTTGCAGACTTAATATCTCTATAAATTATAGTTACAAAATGTAGATATGATATTGCTTCTGTTGTTTCTGTAGCTATCCTTAGACGAATCTCCCATTGTAGGGGAGAGACATTACTTTCATAATGTATATGCTTAAAGAGGCTACCTTTGGAGATGAACTCATAGACCAACAAAGGAACTTTTGTCTCTAAACAACAGCCTAAGAGTTTAAGAACATTCCTAAGGTTGATTCGAGAGAGGACAACAATCTCATTAATAAATTGATCAATTTGACTTTGAGCCACTGTCCTGGACCTCTTGATTGCAACAATTATATTGCCTGATAAAATTCCTTTGTATACTGTACCAAAACCTTCGCGACCAATAATACTTCTCTCATTAAAGTTCTTGGTAGCCTTCTCAAGCTCTTCAATGGTAAAGATTTTGACTCCTTCGGCAGATCCTACTTGTTGTTTGAGTCGTTCCTTCAAAATCAAGCCCCCATTTTGTTCAAAGAACTTTTCCTTACGTTCAATAAATTTTTTTTGCTTGAATACCAAGTACAGCCAAGAGCCAGCAACAAGGAGAGCGGCAAAGCTGACGCCGATAGCTGCAGTTGAAAGGCTGAAACGTTATTTATTTGGACGTAACAACACTGTCAAAAAGGTTAAACTTCAATGACTTACTGCTTATATCCTCTGTCAAAGGTACAAAAGCAGAGAAACAGAATCATTTAAATCTAGGAAAACATGGGGACGTCTGGCCACTAGTAGTAGTTCAAATAGCTACCTTTCAACTTTAGTACGATTGTTATTAATTTTAATTCAAATTGAAAGTACTATAAAGGATCTGGCCAAAATGAAGAGAATAGATCAGCCAATAGCATTTTCTTCATGTTTTATTCTCTCTTTTTTTTAGCATCTAACATGTTGATCAAAATATAAATGAGATACCAAAAGCAATGAGATGGATTTGGTGTCTCCTCACAATGGATTCATGTTTAAATTAAAGTGGCGTGCATTACGCCAAGCTCACGTGCTTGACTGAATTTGAGCAACTTCATATATACTTACCCAGTGCAATTCTTGAAGCAGAATTTAAGCCGCTGGCTGGTTCGCAACCCGATTTGCCTCTCCCATCGCCAACGTACCTAGACTTACAAGGACAAGTGAAATTCCCTTATGTGTTGCGGCACTTTGCATGATCATTGCAGGGGTTTGGCTTTAGAAGGCACTCATTAATATCTGAAACACAGTACAGCTTAATAAGGTAGTTTTTAAGGATAGAGTTTTACTTGATTTAAAATTATAAAGGTTAGAATCTGATTCTGCACAAAATTATTAAGAATGGTCGAACAGTGTTAATATCCAGCTGCCTCACTTAATTACTTGCCATATTGATATCTATGATTAAGGGTTAATATTATTGTATTTATTGTATATATTAAGTTTCCTTTCCTAGATTGGGCTACGTCCCTGTCCCTATATATGTACATCATTACCTTTGTAATTTGTAAAAAAAAAGTAATATCAAAAGAATTCAGCTCACTCGTCCTTATTATCTCCTTTTCTTACAAACAGCATTCTGTCCTTTATATTAGCAAGAGAACCTTACAAGCTTAGTTAGCATCACAATAAAATTGTAATAACATTAAAAAGTAAGAATTGCAGAAAAACAAAATGAATTTCGAGTATCAAGCTACCCATGTAAATGAAATTTACAGAAAGGAGTATATTCAAAAGAAAGTGCATGTCCTCAATATGCGAGGTGCAAATGGCATCCTAGAATATTGGGAACTCATGAGAAAATCTTTATCTTCATCTGATATTATAATCCACTGTTGTTACTAAACGCAGTTTTTGAATTCCGGAGAATGTTAAATAGGTAAGATGTACCTTGGCAACCAGCTGGGAGATATGGGTTTCCGGCATAACCGTTTTTGCATTCGCAGCGGTAGCCATCTCCTTTGTCGGCATTATGACATCCACTGTTCGGTCCACATATAGGACGGGATCTGTTACATGTTTTATTGCCGATCGCCCAATCAAGAACCACTGGAAGTGTTTCTACCTTATCTGGACTCCGGATAACGCGGGAGTAACCGGACCAGCCATTTTTAACAAAAAAAGCATAGCTGCATAAAATACCTGTTAGTTCTGGGTATTGCTGAAGAGTATAGGCTGTCAGAGTGAATTCTTTCAATCCTGGTAGAATCTCGACGTGACAACACCCAATACCAGAGCAATTCGTATCAGAGATCCTTTCAGAGAATGTACACATGGACAAGCACCCCATGCGGGACGTCGGATTGCGCCCGTATAAGTATCCAACAGTGTCACAACCAACGGCCACCAACAGGTTTTGGGTGTTATTAATTGTGAAACTAGAGACTTCTAGATAAGAATCATTACCTACTGGAAAACCATTTTGAACACATTTATGGGCTATAGACATCGAGACTTCAAGCTGACCTTGCACAGAAATGTTGTTGACAGTCAGGTTTCCATTTCCTGTTCGAAGTCGACCGGAGGATTGGTTACAATGAAGCAGAAAATCACCATTCAGGGAACAATTCTCGGTTACGCCAAATGGAAATGGAATGGAAACATTTCCACACCGGATGGGGCAGTTAGGCCGGGGAGCCGCTAGTTGGGCGGCTGCCATTCCCGCTAAGAGCACGCTAAACCATGCGACTTGCATAAGCACCCGATGGAAACCCATAAAATAACGCAAATCTATCACCGACAGATGAACTCAAGTCTACTGTGCTTTTGCTTGAGAGGAACCCATCCGATGCAGACTCTTTATAGGCACGGTGACGAAAGCCCTGCCATCCCAGACAGTTGAATACGTTCAAGTTGCATTGGAGGGTGATCGTGAGGCTGTATAGGAGAAGAGGAGGGGAGGGAGTCCGAGACCGGAGGTGGGGAGGGGTCAGGGCAAGGTGGATTGGCAGCCACTGGGGTAGTGGGAGGAGAAGGGGGTACGGTCGAGATAGTGAGAGGAAGAGGCTAAGGAGAAATGGGGTTTGGAAAAACAGGTTCATCCACAGGGAGAGAGGAAGGAGAGTAGGATTCCATAGGCGGGACGATGGGAGCAGAGGGGCAAGCAAGGCAGTCAGGGGACGAAGATTCCTGCAAAGCAAAAGGAAAAACATCTTCACGAAAAATGACATCTCGATTGACAAAAATTTTTCTAGTGGCGGGATCGTAGAGCTTGTAGCCTTTTTGATAAGATAGATAACCAAAGAAAACGCAAGGAAGTGCACGAGGACTAAATTTGTCACGAGCACCGAGAGTAGTGGCGAAACATTGACAACCAAAGACACAGAGGTGGTCAAGGAGTGGAGGTTTGCCAAAAAGACGTTCATAAGGAGTGATCCCACCAAGAGGAGAAGAAGGAAGACGGTTGATGAGGTAGGTGGCAGTAAGGATACATTCACCCCAAAAACGAGGAGGTAGATGAGACTAAAAAAGTAAAGCACGTGCAACGTCTAAGAGATGACGATGCTTGCGCTCAACAACGCCATTTTGTTGAGGAGTGTGGACACACGAGCTTTCGTGAAGAATGCCGTGAGAACGAAGAAAGGAAGAACACTCAGAGGAAAAAAATTCGGTGCCATTGTCAGACCAGATGCGTTTGACTATGGAACCAAATTGAGTGCGAACTATAGAAAGAAAAATTTTAATTTTTGAAAATACTTGGCTTTTAAATTGGAGAAGAAAAGTCCAAGTAGCACGGGAGAAATCATCCACAATAGTTAGAAAATAGCGAGCACCATCATAGGTGGGGTGCTTGTGAGGACCCCATACATCCATGTGAATGAGTTCAAAAAGAGCATGGGTGGCAGAAGTGCTGGAAGGAAAAAGCGCACGTGTTTGTTTGGCGAGCGAACAAATGTCACAAGAGAAAAAATTTGGACAAGAAATAACGTGACCATTGTTGAGATATGATTTTAAAGAAGAATGGCCAAGTCGTTTGTGCCAAAGGGAATAATTTTTATTGGAAGAAATAAAATTGCAAGCAGGAGTCTGCTGTTTATTACAAGAAACAGAAGATAAATAACGAGAAAAAAAGGAATGAAAAGATTGCGGGATAACATGGCATAAAAAATAAAGTCCCCCTTCAGCCTTGCCGAGCCCCATCAGCGCCCCAGTCATACAATCCTAGAAAACACAAAAATTGTCGAAAAAAATGGCAACACAATTATTATCACGGGTTAGTTTGCGGATGGATAAAAGGTTATGCCGAAAACGAGGGGCAAAAAGGACATTTTTAAGATGCAAATGAGGGTTGGGTTGAAAATTCCCGATATGGGTAACGGGACTACGAGTTTGATTAGGCAAATGAATAAATAGGGGAGATGCACATGGATGAGAATTATGTAAAAGATGCAAATCACAAGTAATGTGGTTACTGGCTCCCGAATCGATAATCCAATTAGATGAAAAAGAGTGAGGTGAAGAGATGTTACCAATGAAGTTGGCACTAGCATCGGAGGGGTCGGGTTGATTGAGAAGGGCCATTAATTTTTGTTGCTGATCAGAAGTTAAATTAAGCCCAGTAGATCCTCCAATAACGCTCCCAGGAGTAAGAGAAGTGGGGCCCAATAGGCCCATACTAGGGTAGGGAGGTAGGGATGGGCCGCTATAAAAAAATGGCCCACTATGAGTATAGAGGGCGTCCAGGTGTTGCGGCCCAAAACCCAGTGGGTTGGAAGATTCATCAACAGCAGAGTTATGGGCCATAGGGCTAGGTCCATTGGACTTGCGGCGAGGCCCAGGGCACTGTTTGGGCTTCCAGCCTGGTGGGTACCCAACAAGGAGGAAGCATGACTCACGAACATGGCTGGGCTTCTTACAATAGGTGCATTGGATCTTAAAGCCCAGGCTAGAGTCAGACCCAGAAGAGCATCTAGGCCAGTGAGACCCAGGCGGCCCGCCTGGCCCACGGGAGGCAGCAGGGAGCCCAAGTAGAGAGGGTGATCCCCAGCCCAAAGATGCGCCGTTGTCACCACCAGAGAGATTGCCGGCGTTGTAGCAGAGGCCGACAAAACCAGAAGCGTCACTGGAGTGGCCGATGGAGCCGAGACGCTGCTGGAGCTCCTGCTTCGACATCGTGTAGGTGCGCTCCAGAGACGGCAGGGAGTCTTGAGAGAGGATATTCGTGTGAAGGTTCACGAATTCGTCTGGCAGGCCGCTAAGGAATTTCATCGAGCGATTTTCTTCGGCGTGTTTGCGAAGCTGATCGTTGGTCTGGCACGTACAACCCCCGCAAGAACATCGAACATGAGGCTGTTGTGCGTCGAGATCGCCCCACAGATCGCGGAGGCAGACGTAGAAGTGCGTCAGATCGTCACTGGTGCATCCGCCGGTGAGCTTAAGATCGGCGATGGCCTGTTGAAGGCCAAAGCGTTGAGTGCTGGAGACCTTTTCGAAAGAATCGCGCAACAGAGACCAAACGTGTGCGACCGTCAACTGATGAAGAATCATGCTCTCCAGGGACGAATCGACGGAATTGATGAGCCAAGTTTTGACGGCAGCGTGACATTGGTCCCAACGTTGCACCTCAGCATCGTCGCCGTCTGGTCGAGACAGAGAACCAGTGAGGAAGCCCAGTTTATTCCGGGCGAGAAAGACGGTGCGGATTTGATCCGCCCATAGGTGATAGTTGCTTTCGCTGACCAAACGACGAGAAACAACACTGTCGGTTTGCAAGTTGGCAGCGGTAAGGAGGTAGGGGTTGGAAGAGAGGGCGGAAAAAGCATTTCGGGTGGCGGAAGAAGTGTTTGTGGTGGCCGGATTGGACATGGTGCGGCGGCTAGGGTTCGAGGGTGATTTCGTGAATGGAGAGAGGGGAAAAGGCAAAACGGGAAAAAGAAAGGGAAACGGGTCGGTGCGAAGTCGGGTAGGGTAAAGGTAAATACGGGTCAGCGGTGGGGGTAAGAGAGATAAAATAACAGGCGGGCGGGTAGGGTTTATGTGAGAAAAAAAAAATAAACTGCTACAGAATTGACCACTTGGGAAAAAAAACGCGGAAGCTAGAAAAAAAAAAGGCACAGAATCGTTAGGCTCTTGATATCATACTAAAATATTGAAAGCATGAGTGGGAAAATTTCTGTGTATTAATAATGCAGTGACTAATTACATAGACTTAGCCTGTATATATACAGGATTGGACCTACCTATACATGAAAAATCTAATAATTGCATATACTCAGAATATATTTACATTAAATTCAAATATTCTCTATAGCTGGCAATATTGGTATTTGACAACGTAATATTCTCATTAACAGAGTTTGAGGCTTATAATTTTTTCGTAGCACATTACTAAGTCTATCACAATAAGAAATTAAACGAATTAACTGTAGTGGGAAATTCATCAAAAAATAGCAAGCTTTTTTTATCATGGATGAAAGCAAAAATCGGTAATTCCTGTATTATTTGACCGAAACCCATGATATTTGATCGAAGTTTCAGTCCTACAATTGTATGGGCACCACATGATACAAATATGTAATTTTATTTTTTGTAGGGCTTGGTACTTTTTTACAACAACAGCGGGAGAGTTTAACAACATTCTTATAAGTAATTTGTAAGCAACAACAATAATTCGTGAATCAATGGATTGAGTTGGCTTTGATATATTATTTAAACAATTTACTGTAACACCTTTTGGAAGTTAAAGGTTTGAAATTCAACAATTCAAAAGTAAATGAATTTTTTTTAAAAAAAAAAAAGAGACAAGGGTGAAAATGGAATCCTATTAAAAGATTGTAAAAATTTACCATAGCACGTCTTTCTAAAGTGTGCCGAATCGTTCACATGATCTACTATATTAGTGTCCTCTACAATGCTTCGATGGATCTAGTTGTCATCTGAGTTTCTGTTCTACAATTCGGTCTCCATTTTGGAAAAAGAAGTTTGCTTAAGCTTGCTAAGATTTCTCTTCTCAGTACCAAGTACGGCCAATAGCTGTACCAAGCGCAGCGCTAAAGCTTACGCCACTAAATGCGCCGAAAAAGCGGAAAAGTTTTTCATTTGACGTCCGGTCATCATTAGTCATTCGTATAGCTACCTTCCAGGGTGAAGAGTCTTTTCATGATAGAGTGTGGCCCCTAAGCCTAGAAAGGTGAAGAAGCAATTTTGCCCTTCTCTCTGTTTCTTTGCCGATGCGGCCTGTATGGGATTCTGCAAATATTATTGTCAGGCCTGCTACTTAAAGAACATCTTTCATACGCGAATAAATTGTGGCCATGTTGAAGCTCAAGAGATCCCAAATCTTAAATTTTGAAGGAAAAAAGTACAATTTATAATATTATTATAAGAAAAGGTATTTTTATAAGACCAATACATAAGGCAATACACGACTTCCGGACAAACACTTTCCCCCCTCCTATCGGTACAAACACTTATTCCACTACACTTACCTCACGTCCTTTTCTAAGACACTTAAATAGGAACGGGGCCCTCCTGTTTATAATTGTGTTCACCGACCCGGGAAGTCGGTCGGCATAAAACTTTTATACGTTGGGTTGAGATCTTTCTTAGTTCGTTGTCTTTAATTTCCGAAATCTCTTACTTTTCTTTACAGATGTTCTCTATGCTGTTCGACGTCTGTAAATGTCTGTCGGTTCAGGATATACCTGTCTTTGCAGGTTATCAACAACCTTCTGAATTAAACTTTAATTCTATTTACTTTCTTTGAAGTCCTTCGTTGCCAAAACAGAGAATGCTAAACACTGTGTTCAACCAACATCATTGATGCAGCGCCACATGGTGCTTGCATATGTTCACAATGATAGATTGGACATATTTGCTTTAACATCACTTGTTAAAATACAGTACTATTTGGGTGAAAAGCTTACTCTCATTAATAACAAGGAAAACCCTAATACAATTTAGGTTACAAACGTGAAAAATTGTTCATGTGTTGAGTTTTACAATGAACTATATACTCTTGCATTATGAAAATGGTGAGCTTCTTTAGTCAGTAAGCCTCACGTCTCCATCAAGCGTGCTATGAACAGTGTTTGTGAGTGAGTATACTACATAGTAACTATATGAGTAACTACAATCTGGTGGTCCGATGTGGTAGCCACAAGTGACATGGCTACCTACCCTCTTCTCATATTCAAACATCCCCCCTTAAGTAGATGGTTGATAGGAATTAATGACATTTAGCTTATCGAGGAGATGAGTATACTAATTTGCTCTTACGGCTTTAATAAGAATATATGTTGGCTAGTCTCTTGTTCCAATATGTTAAGTTCTAATGAGATCATGTCTGGTTTTTTCCTTGATAGAGTGACAATTAACGTATATTTGTTCAGTACGCTAATGTATCATAAGATTTGCTACAAGTTCATTGTTGTGTTGTTGTCACAATACAAGGTTACTAGGTGAGAGACTTTAACTCCCATGTCTCTTAGAAGACCTAGCAGCCAAATGACTTCACAGGACATGAAAGTCATGGCTAAATACTTTGCTTTTGTGGAAGAAAGAAGTATCACTACTAGTTTTTGCTTTTCCAAGAAATGAATGCATCTCCAAGCATAACACAAAAGTCAATTATTGATTTTCTATCAACCTTACAAGTGGCATAGTCTAAATCATAGTATACTTTCATCTTGTAACCTCTAAAAGCAAGAATGAATAAACTAGTGCTTGGGTAGCTTTTCAAGTATCTTTCCAATCCAATGATTGCTTTCCAATGAGATTTCTTGGGTGAATACATAAATTGAGCCAAGTTATGCATCGTGTAGGAAATGTTAGGTCTTGTGTCAATAAGGTAGTTCAGTTTCCTTATGAGCTGTTGATACTTAAGTGATTCGCTTAGAAGTGGATCATCATCTCAAGGTACTTATGCTCCTTGATCATGCTTGAAAATGGTCAATAATAAGCTGGTGTCTATGGGGTTATCAACTAGCTTACTACCCCCCAATCCCATCTCGTCTATCATCTCAAAAATATACTTGCATTAACTCAACTGGATTCTATTGTCATCTCTAAGGACTTCAATTCTAAGAAAAAACTTAAGATATCCCAAGTACTTGATATAGAAGACAAAATGAAAGTGTGCCTTTAGTTCTTGTATGTCATCAATGTCACTGTCAATAATGAGTATATCATCAATGTAAATCATAAGAATGATCATAAGATTTCCTTTTTGTTTGGTGAACAGTGATATGTCATACATGAAGTCATGATATCTAGTTGCAAGCAATGCCTTTGTAAACTTTTCATACTATTGTCTAACCACTTGCTTGAGTCTATAGATAAACTTCTTCAAATTGTAAAATTTCCCATTATTCTCTACTGGATCACCTAGTGAAAGCCTCATATAAACCTTGTTATCAAGATCTCCTTATTGAAAAGTGTTGTTAACATCCATCTTATAAATGTTCCACTAATGTTGAGTTAATAAGGAAAGGGTAGACATAATTGTGATATGTTTGACAACAAGAGTGAATATCTTATAGTAATCCACCCTTTCCTATTGACTATACCCTTTAATCACTAGTGGGGCCTTGTACCTTTCTACTAATCCATTAGCTTTATATTTGATCTTGTATACCCACTTGTAACCTATAGGCTTTCTTTCGCATGACAAGTCCATTATCTCCCATATGTTGTTTTTCCCTAATGCCTTGATCTCCTATTCCATGACATCTTACCATCTAGAATTGTCAATCGCCTCATGATGATGGATTGGTTTAGTCTCAACAAAAATAGATATAATGAAATACTAGCTATCTGATGGTGAATGGTCATATGAAATGTAGGTTAAAATGGGGTAAACAAAGGATTCATTTTTTGTTGTATTAATGGTAGGGCAGATGTAGTCTTTCAATCACAAAGGCAGTTTGGTGGGCCTAGTGGAACATCTGGTAACTGCATGTGGTTGTAATTCTAAAGGGTTCTCTTATGTTGGTATGATGTCATCAATGTCATTATTAGAAAAGACGCCATAGGGTTCAACTGGTGGTGGTAGTAATATGAGTGATGGGACTAATTCTAGCTGGTAACCATTTAAGTCAACAGTAGTGGACAATGACTATGCTGAGTTAGAAGGTATCTTATGATCATGCACCTTTAAGACTTTTGGATCAAATTCAATCAAAGGTACCTACATAGTAGGTTATGACTTAAGACATATTTGTGAGAAAAGGAAGGTTTCCTTATAAAACCTTACATCTTGACTCATAAAGAACTTATCAATTTCTAGGTTATAAAGTTTATAACCCTTCTGAACTTAGGCATATCTCATAAAAATGCTTGAGATTGCTCAAGGGATAAACTTGTCTTTTGGCCTTCTAGTGGTGGCATGGCATAGACATCCAAAAACCCTAAGATGTGAGAAATTGGGTGTCTTTTGGAAAAGCTTTTCAAAAGGTGTTTTTTCATGCAAAACAAAAGATGACATCTTAATAAGAAAGGTGGCCATGAGTATATATTCCCCTTAAAATTTATCAGACATTGAGCACTAAAATTTCAGAGCTTGTACATATAGAATATGACGATATTTGTACTCAACTACACCATTTGGTTATATTGTGTACACATATGAACTCTCATGTATGATGTCACAAGAAAAAAAATAATTGTTTTATGTCAATTAAAAAAATCAAATGCATTGTCAATTATAATGTACTTGACTTTTGTGTCAAATTGGTTTATTACCAAGTTGAAGAATTCTTTTAACTATGATTACTTCTTACTTTTTACTTTTGACTTTCATTAGAAACGTCTAGCTTCCTTATGAACAGTCAATAACTAAATTGAGAAAATATTGTGATCCATTGTGGTTGGAGATTTGGTAGGGTCTTTAAACATCCATGTGAATTATGTCACAAATTCATGTTGTTGCATGATCACACATAAGAAACAAGTTACGAGTTTGATTCATAAATGGACAAATCATACAAGGCTTGAGTTAAGAGAATTTTGCAAATTTAAAATCACTAATATGTTGAAATTTTTCATCAAACATATGTTTGAATTTACAATTTAAAATAGTACATGCACACATTATATTTACAAAAGATGAAACATGTCCTAAAAATTTTGTGACTTCTTTCTTATTGGGCCATGTGAAAAGATAGTAAAGCTCATTCTTAACCTTACCAAGCCCTTTGACTTCATTTGTCCAAAGGTCCTGAAATACACAAAATTAAGCATAAAATATTTGTGACATTTATTTTCATGGAAACATTTTGAAACAAATATGAAATTGAATTTGAAGTCTATAAGTATAGCACTATGCTTAGTTTCAAGGTCTTAAATATGCATATATTTCCAATATGTGATACCAATGCTTCATCACCATTTAAAAATTTAACTTTTCTAGTTCTAGAGGCATATGGAATAATTAAATTCAAGCATGACAAGTTTGTAGTAATGTGGTCATTAGAATTAATATAAATTTCTAACATTTTCTAAAAATTTAAAGGTACTTGCCAAGTAAGCTTGTGCATCTAATTGCCACTCAAGAATTGCATGAATTGTTGATTTCTTGTCTTGGTGATGAAGACATGATCAAGATCCTTTGTCACCAGGTCGGCTTTGGTATCTTCCTTGTAATTTCTATCCCTTGGTGGAAAACCATTGAGCTTGTAGCATTCTTTTTTTTTTTTTCATCCCCATATCGTTTGCAATAATCATACTATGGGCCCATCACTCAGTAGCATTCCCTTTTTTATGACCTTTTCTTCCACAAAAGGCACACTCATCATTTTACTTAGTCCTAAATGATTGGTCATTTTGTAGTGCCTTTAGCCTAAACAAAATGTCATTTGCTACAAGTCATTCATCGCTTGAAGTTGACCCCTCAGATGTGTCCACCACAAGATCTTTTAACCTACCTCTTGGGTTTGTTAAGTCAACCCAGTTTTTCACTATAATAAATATGAATTCTCTAGTCATTTTCCTAGCGATGCTCCAGTGATATTCCACCATGTAGACCATGGAATAAGTTTTTAGAAGGTCTGAAAGAAGTTGTATCATTAAAATTTGCTCTCACAGAGTTGAATAACAATTGTTAAGTCCCTATAGAAATTAATAAAAGCACATATCCTCATCATTCTACCTCCATGATCGAAAAGTCACCATCTAAGGCCTCTTAAGTTTGATTAGGTAAGCATACTCATTCCAGAGCTACTTCAATTGGCTAAAATACAATGAAATTAGCTTGCTCCCTTAACGATTTAAGCACAATTTGGTGGTTAGGTCAAAAACCCTAGATGAGTTGACCTAATGATAATGGGAGCGCAATTCCAACCATATTTTAGCCACATTTCAAGTGTAGATTAGCATGTCATGGAGGTGGTCACTAATTAAATTTGAAATCAATCCCCAATAGACATCATTGCAACATTCCTAAAGCTTTTAAGTTGGCAAACCGGGTTCTAGTTTCACATACAACCCATTGATGGATTTGAACTTAATCATGATTAAGAGAGCAATTGTTATTGTTTCACAATAGGCGATGTAATTGGAGGTTCCCTGAAGCTTAACCCCAACAAGTGCCATCGAGTTGGTGTCTCTAGCTAGCAAATATAAAAGATCGGTGCAAGCTAGGGTTTGTGCTCATCCTTTGGCGTCTAAATTGGGATTTTGGGACAGTAAAATGGGTAAAGGTGTCCTTAGATGTGTGTGAGAACTCTGCCTTACTGCTACCTCCACCGTAGTGAGGCAAAACATAGAAAGGAGTGTCACCAAATTCCACCATGTGGTGGTCATAACAAAGATGCTTCAAATGGCATTGTTGAAGGTCATAGCAAATGGAGAAACAATGTTGTTGCAAGATTTAGGCAACAATGTTGTTTTCAATATTAGGGTGTACAATATTGTTTCGAAAGTTAATAATTTCATATGATGAATGGTGTTGTTGCACTTAAAATTTAGAAGGATATATTGTTATTTTTGCTTCATCATAGGGAAAGACAAGGCAAACCAAAATTGTGTCATTTTTTGTTAGGTCATTAAAGAAAGTGCAAAACTACATCAAATTGTTGTTTGGTCTAGTGAAAAAGGTTTCATAGTACCTTTTATAGTTGCTTTTGACCAGAAAATGGATAGAAAGCTCCAATTTGTGGATTATAAACACAAACAAGTTTGGATTAAAAAAAAATGAATGAGTTTTAAGCTTGACTTGAGAAAAAAAACAATTTTGAGAACCTAAGCTCTTGATGCCATGTCAAAATACAGTTGTAGTTAAGTGAAAAGCTTGCTTATTCATTGAAAACAAGGAAAACCTTATACAATCTAGGTTAGAAATAAGGAAAATTGTTCCTATGTTGAGTTTTACAACAAACTGTAAACTATTATATAATGAAAATGGTGAGCTTTTTTAGTCAACGAACCTTACATCTCCATTAAGCATGTTGTGAGCAATCTCTACGAGTGAACAAACTACACAACAACTATGTAAGTAGCTATCTAATGGTCCAATGTTGCAGCCACAAGTGACGTGGCTACCTTTCCTCCTCTCATCTCCAAGCATCACTTCTTATATGTCTTTTTAAGAATTCATGAAAGACTTGGATAAGATCTAATATTGTAGTATCATATAATTGTTATGACAAAAGCACAATTATGTAATCTGAACAAAGGTTGGTTTCTAGTAAAGATTTGAAAATGCAAAGACATAGGGTCCCACCCTTCTAGCTAAAGGTTTCACACTAGACTTATCATAAAAAAACATGACACATATAGGTTAACAAGAAATACGTTCTAAAAATAAAAACATATTCACTCCTTACTAGCCTATTTGAAAGATGAAATTAGGTTTTAACTTTCAATACACATACTTAACATATTACAAATATTCAAAATGGAGAAAAACTAGAGTACAAGGATAGACAATTGCCATAATGCATTAGCTAACTTGAATGCCATTCTTTTTATAAACCATTTCCTAGATCTTACTCTTTGGATGCAATTTCAAATGTAACTCTAAGATTAGTTCAAAGTGGTGAGAAGAGAAAGCATGACCAGAATAATCAAGCAGGTCATATTCCTAATTTATATCTACATTAATGATTTACATTGGATTATATGTAAGTTCACTTTCTTAAAGATTTGACTACTCGACAAGATTATAATCTTTAGTGCAATATCAGGTGAAGTGTACATATCTTCACAATGATAAATCAAACTTATCTATTTTAAAATAATCTTTGCATACCTTTGCTAGAATAATGATAAACTTGGATAGCTTAGAACAATGGAATCCCACTTAACCGTTACGAAGAAAGCACTAGTACAAAATATAAAATGAGATTGGTTTTAAGGGAAGATTTCCGAAAAGCATAGACATGGTGTCCCACCCTCCTAGCTAAAGAGTTTCACTCTCTTCTAACCATCGTGTCCTTCATTTTCTTTCAAGTAGCCCGACAACATTGACCTTTTGTTCATCGATTTTTGTCTTAAATAGATGAGCGTGAGAATATGGTACTCAACTTTAAGACTTGGGGTCTCTTTGAGTGACAAGTTAGGATTAAGCATGAAGGGGTTTGTTCATCCTTTCCACTTCATCAGATGATTATCTTTTAGGTATCGATACCCCTTTTCAAAGCTTAAGAGATAAATTCTAGTAGTTTGGTGTGTGTATTAATAAGGTCATTTTCGTAGTTTGCTTGACTCATTGAACATATTTATTCTATTATAAAGAAAGTTGCATTCTTTATAAAGCCAAAAATTTCATAAGAGATCATTTAGGCGAGAAGATGGTTGAACCAACATCATTTAACATAGATCCTTTTAAATTCTCAAAGGGGCATTGCTTAGTATTGCTTATCATGGAGATGATCTTTTCAATTCTTTAATATAAGACCCCATAAAAAAAAAAAATCAACAAAGAATGGGAACGATAGTTACAACTACATAATGAAATGTATTGATGTTCTTTAATCTTATCGATGTTTTAATATTGATGAAAAATCTATTATTTTCTTAAATGTATGTTTTCATGGATCTCAATTTCTTTTTAAGTGCAAGAAAAATTCTTTTAAAGTTGAATTATTAGGAGGCAATTTCATGATTATTTTCTAACCAAAAAATAGAAAACAAAAGAGTTCAAATTGCAAGCAAAAACAACAAAATACAAACAGTCGTCACTTTGAAAACAAAATGAACTAAGCACAGCAACTAATGTTATAGTACATGCCTAGAAAGGAACCTACTGAAGATTAGAAAACACTATTTTATGACTAATACTTCAACCTCTTTTTGCAATAGGCACATGAGTTTCCTCCCAACTTACTGTTATGACTGTAGATTGAAAATCATCTACATTCATCTCCCATCCTTCAAGCCTAGAGTTGCTTGGTTTGTCATGCTATCAAATCCAAAGGTTCCACTACCAACCCCGTCATCTTTGTGAGTATAAGATGTCTCAGCATGCAAGGTTATGGCCTCTGTTGGATTTGATTGAGGATTAGCCCCTTGGTGCTTTTGCATCTTTCCTATTACTTTTAACTCCATTGCTACTTCTTTCATTGTAGGCCTCTCATCTCCCTTTAATCTCAAGCACATCTTTGCAAGTTTAACAACTTTATTGATTTGCTCCTTATTTCCCTCTTCAACTATGCACTTCTCAAGAATGTCAAATAGTTGACCTCTTTTCAAGGAAGATAGAAAATATATAACTAGATTTATTTCATCATCTAACCTATCATATGAGAATACCTCCTCTCCTGTTAAGAGCTCAACAAGTACTACTCCAAAACTATAAACATCACTTTTTTCTGTCAATTGATTTGTTTGTAAGTATTCAGGATCTAAATATCCAAAAGTTCCTTGCACCATGGTTGCTACTTCTTGTTTATCATGGGGAATCAATTTTGAAGTCCCAAAGTCAGACACTTTTGCAATAAAATCATTGTCAAGCAATATGTTTGCAGACTTAATATCTCTATGGATTATAGTTGCAGAATGTAGATATGATATTGCTTCTGCTATTTCTGTAGCTATCCTTAAACGAATTTCCCATTGTAGGGGAGAGACATTACTTTCATAATGTATGTGCTTAAAAAGGCTACCTTTGGGGATGAACTCATAGACCAACAAAGGAACTTTTGTCTCTAAACAGCAACCCAAGAGTTTGAGAACATTCCCATGGTTGATTCGAGAGAGGACAACAATCTCATTAATAAACTGATCAATTTGACTTTGAGCCACTGTCCTAGACCTCTTGATTGCAACAACTATATTGCTTGATAAAATTCCTTTGTATACTGTACCAAAACCTCCGCGACCAATAATACTTCTCTCATCAAAGTTCTTGGTAGCCTTCTCAAGCTCTTCAATAGTAAAGATTTTGACTCCTTCGGTGGATCCTACTTGTTCTTTGAGTCGCTCCTTCAAAATCAAGCCCCCATTTTGTTCAAAGAACTTTTCCTTACGTTCAATAAATTTTTTTTGCTTGAATACCAAGTACAGCCAAGAGCCAGCAACAAGGAGAGCGGCAAAGCTGACGCCGATAGCTGCAGTTGAAAGGCTGAAACGTTATTTATTTGGACGTAACAACACTGTCAAAAAGGTTTAGCTTCAGTGACTTACTGCTTATATGCTCGGTCAAAGGTATAAAAGCAGAGAAACAGAATCATTTAAATCTAGGAAACCATGGGAACATCTGGCCACTATTAGTAGTTCAAATAGCTACCTTTCAACTTTAGTACGATTGTTATTAATTTTAATTCAAATTGAAAGTACTATAAAGGATCTGGCCAAAATGAAGAGAATAGATCAGCCAATAGCATTTTCTTCATGTTTTATTCTCTCTTTTTACCATCTAACCTGTTGATCAAAATATAAATGAGATACCAAAAGCAATGAGATGGATTTGATGTCTCCTCACAATGGATTGATGTTTATCTTAAAGTGACGTGCATTACGCCAACCTCACGTGCTTGACTGAATTTGAGCAAATTTATATATGCTTACCCAGTGCAATTCTTGAAGCAGAATTTAAGCCGCTGGCTGGTTCGCAACCCGATTCGCCTCTCCCATCGCCTACGTACCCAGACTTACAAGGACAAGTGAAATTCCCTTTTGTGTTGCGGCACTTTGCATGATTATTGCAGGGGTTTGGCTTTAGAAGGCACTCGTTAATATCTGAAACACAGTACAGCTTCCTAAGGCAGTTTAAGGATAGAGTTTTATTCAAGATTATTAAGGATGGAATCTGATTCAACTTAAAATTATTAACAATTGTGAAACAGGATTCTGTTCTATATTAGCAAGAGAACCTTACATGCTAGCCACCTTTAAAAAAAATTAAAAAGAAAAAAGAAAAAGAAAATGAAGGGGGAGCCTTACATGATCGTTTAGCATTAAATAACCTTGTAATATACCTTTGCAGATAACGATTGTAAAAATAAAAAATAAAAAATAAAAAATAAAAATAAAAATTGAAATACGAGTATCAAGCTACCCAAATGAATCCAATTTGCGGAACGGAGTATACACAAAAGCAAGTGCATGTCCTCAATGTGCGAGGTGCAAATGGCATCCTAGAATATTGGAAACTCATAAGAACTTCTTTATCTTCATCTGATATTATAATCCCCCATTGTTACTAAACGCAGTTTTTGAATTCCGGAGTATGTTAAATGGGTAAGATATACCTTGGCAACCAGCTGGCAGATATGGGTTTCCGGCATAACCGTTCTTGCATTCGCAGCGGTAGCCATCTCCTTTGTCGGCATTATGACAGTCGCTGTTCGGTCCACATATAGGATGTGATCTGTTACATGTTTTATTTCCGATCGCCCAATCAAGAACCACCGGAAGTGTTTCTACCTTATCTGGACTCCGGAGAACGGCGGGGTAACCGGGCCAGTCTTTTTTAACAAAAAAAGCATAGCTGCATAAGGTACCTGTTATTTCTGAGTTTTGCCGAAGAGTATAGGCTGTCAGAGAGAATTCTTTCAATCCTGGTAAAATCTCGACGTGACAACAACCAATACCAGAGCAATTCGTATCAGAGGTCCTTTCAGAGAACGTACACATGGACAAGCATCCCATGCGGGACCTTGGATGGCGCCCGTATATGTATCCAACAGTGTCACAGCCAACGGCCACGAACAGGTTTTGGGTGTAATTAATTGTGAAACTAGAGACTTCTAGAGAAGAATCATTTCCAACTGGAAAACCATTTTGAACACATATATGGGCTATATACATCGAGACTTCAAGCTGACCTTGCACAGAAATGTTGTTGACAGTCAGGTTTCCATTTCCAGTTCGGAGTCGACCGGAGGATTGGTCACAATGAAGCAAGAAATCACCATTCAGTGAACAATTCTCTGTCACGCCAAATGGAAATGGAATGGAAACGTTTCCACACCGGATGGGGCAGTTAGGCCGGGGAAATGGAGCCGCTACTGGGCCGGCTGCCATTCCCACTAAGAGCACGCTAAACCATGCGACCTGCATAAGCACCCGATGGAAACCCATAAAGTAACGCAAGTCTGTCGCTGACAGAAGGACTCAAGTCTACTGTGCTTTTGCTTGAGAGGAACCCATCCGATGCAGACTTTTTAAAGGCACCGTGACGAAAGCCCTGCCATTTCAGACAGTTGAATACGTTCAAGTTGCATTAGAGGATGATTGTGAGACCGTAATCACCCTTAATTTCTGTTAATTTATCTTTTTGTAATAATATGATTACTACCGGTCAGACCTGCTAATTCCTGTTTTATTTTACCTGTCAGACCTGCTACTCAAAAAACAGCTTTGGCACGAGAATAAATTGTGGCCATATTGAGGCTCAAGTGAGCCCAAATCGTAATTTTCTTTAAAGAAAAAGTACAACTTATAACATTATTATAAGAAAAAGTATATTATAAGACCAATAGATAAGGCAATACACTACTTCCGTACAAACACTTTACGCCCTCCTATCCGTACAAACACTTATTCCACCATCTTTACACTTGGCCTCACGCCCTTTTCTAAGACACTTAAATAGGAACGGGGCCCTTCTATTTGTAATTGTGTTCTCCGACCCTGAGGGGTCGGTAAGAAATAGATGCAATACGGACAACATTATAGTTGCTTTACAACTGGCTTTATACAGAGAGGTTCCGTAGCTTACAGAGGAATGAGAGAGATAAATATCTAAGAGTAATCGAAGAAAGATTTTGCAGAGATCTATTTGTAGTTTTAGTTACTTCACTGACAGACTCAAGCTCCAACATGTTTTACCAAGGTCATGCTTGCTTCTCGATTTCTTTCATAGGTCTGCTGCATTTTCTTTTGCTCTGACATTTGTTTGCCTGTGCTTCTTTGTTCCATTCACATCTGATGTGACTGCAGCCACATTAATATCTTTACCAGCGTTGAGATCTCTTCTAGTTCAGTATCTTTTAATTTCCGAAATCCCTTACTTTTCTTTTACAGATGTTTTCTATGCTGTTCGACGTCTGTAAATGCCTTTCGGTTCTGGATATCTGTCGGCAGGTTATCAACCAACTTCTGAATTAAACTTTAAGACCATTTATACTTCTCTGATGTCCTTCGTTGCCAAAAAAAAAAGACTGCAGGCCACTCCTCATCAATCAGACCACGTGAACTTTGTACAACTCCCAACATATTTGCTCTAGCGTCCCTTTCCATCTCTTCACTGTAATTTATGAAAGATTCGGGTAAGCTTCAATAATGCAGTTGCATGCCATCGATACGGAAAAAGAGCAAGATACGTAATATTCGCTAAGATGGGGTTCAAGGCCATCATTTTCCAAAGTGTTGGCAACAGATTACACCCTTGTGGGTCAAGAGTTTCACCCTCTGTTACAACTACTTTCTTTGTTTTCATTAACTTCACTTTACATGCATTTATTGTTTATTTATTTATATCTCAGAAAAAGAGACAAAACCAATAAGGTAGTTCTCATATGTGTAAGACTTGGGTTACCTTTGAGTCACAAATTCTAGATCGGTGATACTGGGTTTTGCTCATTCTTTGTTTTTTTTCCAAGAGAATAGAAACAACAGTTTTTTGTATAAATTAACTTTCAAATTATTTCTTTGTCTTTCGGTGGGAGCTTTAAATTGAAGCTATTAGATGTTCTTCTTGCACTTGTAGGCAGTTTGGCTGGAAACATTGTGAGGATATTCAACAGAATTAGTTGAAGATGTAAAGCGGCCACGTCATGCAATCTCTTTTACGAGTCGTTCCCCAGTCAATTGTAAGTCTTCTCACTTTTACCTTCTTATTTAACAAAAATATAATTTCTTTCACCACTAAAAAGAAACTCTTACTTTTTACACCAATCAAACATTGAACATTCCAATAATGGACATAACCAAATAAACAAATCAAACCTCAATTATAAGTATGATTACTTGCCAAGAGCGTCATCATTGATGCAGCACCACGTGATTTTTGCATATCTTCACAATAACACATTCCACATATTTGTTAACATCACCTTCATATGTCTTTGCAGGAATTCATGAGAGATTTGGATAAGTTCTAATAATATAGTATCACGCAATCGTTATGACGAAAGCATAAGCATGTAATATAAACCAAGATGGGTTTTTGGGAAAGATTTTGAAAGGCAAAGGCGTGGGTCCCACACTTTGGCTCAAAGGTTTCACACTCTATTCTACCTACCATTTCTTTTATTTTCATTCATGTACCGCACTAGCATTAACATTTTATTAATTGTTACCTGTCATAACTATACAAGTATGATAAGATGGTGCTCAACTTTAAGACACGGGTCACTTTTGATTGACAAGCCAAAGGTTAGGCATGGTAGACTCATTCTTTCCATTGTAAACAAGTTGTAATACTCTCATTCCCTACGGCAGGAAAATGAAAAAGAATTCTTCCTCTGAAGCCCATCTTTTAAGTTTTAAATATGATTTTTCCCTGTTTAAGTTAACGTGCTCTAAATTAATTTTGGAACTTTAGAACAAGTATAAGAAATCATTTGACAAACTTCAAAATAGTAGATTTTAAATCAAATAATCAAATAAAAGAGAAAAATTGCTTTGATTTTATTTCCCTAATATATGTTGAAAATTGCAAAGAAAAGAGAATTCTCACCATCAAACATCTCCTTTGTCATGACAACCATATTGCATTTGGAAGCCAAGTACTTTTGTGGTTGAATCCCTTTGAATATCCAGCCTCGTTACCTTCAAAAGTTATTGTTCAAATAGTTCAAGAGGTTAGTAGAAATCCTAAGTAGGTTGCATGGTTATAAAACCGAATATTACTACACAGGCATGGTGGAAATAATGGTGCAAGGACAATCGACTTTATAAGATGGTGTGGTAAGCACCTCATCGGGGAATCTCTCTTTTAGGTGCAATAATAGCCTTTGTTTATTAATCAATTGGTTGGTTAGTCAATTTGTGGGTCTTCTTGCTTTGCTTTTCTCTTTAATAAAATTAATTGCGTATTTTGCTCGATGTTGATTTGTGCTTTTGGTACTACTCAAGAAATAAAGAAAAAGAACCCTAACCCCAGTACATCCACAAGTCACAACCATTTGTAAATTTATACTCAGGTTGCCTATAAATAAGAGTTCAAGAGAGAAATGGTTAGCAAAGTCTAGACGCCAACATGAAGTACACAGTTGTCGTTTGCTTTCTCTTGGCCTCCGTGCTCTTCTTAGCCCCTTCAAGTATTGCTCGAGAACTAGCTCAAACCGGTGAGCATAAACTTGTAGTTTTATTCCTAATCCATCTTTCGTACTTCCACCACGCATGTGTAATCATCAAAGACCTCAAATCCTTGCCATAGAAAAATTAATTCATTGCGCAGCTTTGTAGGTCGAAATTATAGTCTTCAAAGTACTCGTACTTTGTGAAAAATTAATTGAATTATTTTACATCAAACACATGTTCTACATCTGTGTTTATGTTTTATCTTAATCTTGGAGTCTCAACAAATATCATATCAGCTCTAAAATTTTATTTTAATTAAACACATTTGTGAGACATGAGAATTATCATGTTTGAACATTTTAAGAGAGAACGATCAGGTTTGAAATTTTATTTCAATTATACATCAGTAGCTATAATTTTATCTGTTTACTAATGATGCAGGTACTGACCAAACGGGGATTTCTAAGGATCCATCAAAACCAGCGTGCTCTAAAAAAGGCACCGGCTATTCCTGCGGAGGGAAACCAGAGCCAAACAAGAAGTGTTCACGTTACGGCCGTGAATGCCCCCCTCAAGAGCCGTGAGCAACTCATGCTGTTGTCTAGTGAAGGTTATGAATAAATAGTGTGCTGTGAGTATTGGGATAATGGTTAAGAATAAAGAGGTTTGGTTTGACACACGGGTCAAAGCTTTTGCTAGCTTTGTAGTGTGGTAATATGTTATCTATGTCGTGTGTTATGAGTTGTATGAATAATAAAAGCTGACTTAGGTCAGTTCGTTTTCTTTCTTGATTGTGTTACTAGTTATTATTTAAACTTTGCCTATTCAATGACAGGTTGTAACATAATAAGAAAAACACACAATTAAGCGGCAATACATGGGAGGAATGGTTGATGGCACAATCCAATCAGGCCATTCTTGTTATTAACCTTCAATTGGGCCTTTTTCGTTTATTGACCCCCTTTAGTTTATTAGAATGGTCTATTCCTTCTTTGAATGTTTCCACTGCTTTAGAATCAAGATCACTTTCTTAGCTTCGATGGCTTCTTGCTTTAGAATGAAGGCCACTTTCTTAAAGTTCCAGTTACTTGCTAATGATCTCCCCGTCAACGCAGTACCATGTCAGGTGCTGAGCTCTGGATTTCTGTAGAACAGAGATCACCAAAGTATCTATAACGGAATCAGTAGCAAGTGTAAGTGCTTGAACAAGAAAGAAACAGACGGTAGTTGCTTAACGGCTTTATAGATTTCATATAGTTCACGGTTACAAACTGAAAACCAGACAAGAAAAAGCACAACTGATGCAACTGATTGAAAAACAGAGCAACCAGCGTCTATCAACATATAAGCAAAAGAAAATGAACTCTTGTCAATTCTTTCACCAACATATTGAAGGGAAAAATGACGTATAAAGTTTCTCACTTTGATTGAACCTATGAGGAAATACTAAAACATCAACAATGTATTTGAATTACAAGTAAAGTAAGCAAATCACAATCAACACAAAAGAATTTTTACGTGGAAAAACTCTTCCAATGTGAAGGATAAAAAACCACGGGACCGATCACGGAGTCCACTCAAATCTTCACTATATTAATCGTTAGGTTACAACCCAATCAAGTCCTTAACAATAGCAACAAGATTAAGATTCACTGATTCAACAATAATAGAATCACCAATAAATAGTGAAGAAACAAGTTGTAAACAATAACTTAACCAAGAAAAAAGTTGGAGAAATATCACTCAGATTTTCGACCACAATCTGCTGACTTCAAGAGTTCCAAACGACGATCCAACCGTTCACAATGAAGAACACCCAATCCCGAACCTGCTGACAAAAAATCAGCTCAATCGGACCACGGATCAACCTTGATCAGACGTTTGATCAACTGCTGCGCAGGACCTCTAATTCCTGCGAAATTCTACTCTTTTCTTTTCTCTCTCTCTCTTTTCTTTGACGGTCACTTACCTCTTCTCTTAAAAAAAAAAACTTATATTTTTTCTTTTAAACCTTAGGGCCACATTACCCTAATTGGACCCAATAATAAGTCCCCGAATATGAACTGGACCAACCCAACACATATATCTAGTCCTGGTCGGTCCACAGCCTCAAGAATTTCCATTTTCAATCACAAAAGCTCTGTCTCGATGCATTTGATCCATTTCCGAGTAAGCAAGAGCAGAGTAAGTCAACCTTTGTTTTTTGGACATAAAGGGAGCAAATAGCCAGCTTCAAAACGGCTCTACCAAGTTTGTCATAGTGGCTCCATTACGTGCAAGGAAGTATGCATATCTTCTAGACAATACATCTAACTTTCTTAAAGCTTCCTTAATCCGTGAAAGACTAGGACTAAGCTTCAATAATGCAATCTCACAACGTCGAAATATTGCAGTGTGGTAGTAGCTCTGTTACGTGCAACTCTGGGAATCCAAAGCAGGGAAGAAAGCCTAATGGCAACTATTGCCGCCGCCCCCCTGAAGGCCCTTGAATTAGTCTTGCTGTTGTCAAGGGAGGGCATAAATTAATAGAATAAACTGGTTTGGTTAGACGGGCGGGTCGAGGGTTGAGCTACCATTGCAGTGTGGTACTATACAAGAATGCAGTATGTTATGAAGAATGTGAAAAAAAAAAAGAAAAAAGAGCTGACTCAGGTTAGTTTGTGCTCTTGTTTGGTCTGTTTTCCTTGACCCTTCAAGAGAGCATGGTAATGATTTTTTGAGTTGCTGAAATTATTTCCCATTACGTAGTTGGAATGTATGGTCTATAACTTGAAATAATTTGACGAGAATTAAGAAAAGGGATATCAAAGTACTTAACAAGGAATGAGACATTGGACAAAGTTCTTTACCCTAACTTCTATTTTCTTACACTTAGGAGAAATTTGATAAATAAAATTAATCACAATATTTTATAATACTAAAATATGAGTTATAATCTCAAGTAAATAAATTCTCTTACACTCAAGTACCAAATTTGTCAAAAAATTTGAACTTACTAATTACAATCTTAAAAGACTATTTAATTGATTAACACATCTAAAGACTTTTCTTTTAACAGTAAGAAAACTAACTTTTATACTCAAAATAAATTTATAATAATTTAAAAGAATACAGACATAATTCAAGCTATAATAATGGTGATAATAAATTTAGAAAAAATAAAAACTTAAAAAATAAATGGGAAAAATATTCACTTCCATACTTTCTTACAAGTGTTAGAGAAATATGAAAGCAATTATTGCATTCAATTTCCTTGTCATGACATAGTTATTTTAGGTTAAGTGACTTCAGAAATCTTAGTTAAATATCCCAATTTCTTCTTCAGGGCATCTATCATTAGGATGGAAACCGATTCACTTCAAAATCCATTGTTAAGCCTTCTTACTCTCCTTTCTCTTGTCTGTTTCTAATAAGAGATTTTTTTAGCCAAGTAAAAGATAGCATTCACTCTATCTGCCTCTCAAACTTTGCCTCTTCATGATCGGCTGTAACGTATTAAAAAAGCTTGGCCCGAAATCACACAGTTACGCGGCAATATATGGGAGGAATGGTTCGTGGCAGAATCCAATCAAACATGCATTAGAATGAAGACCACTTTCTTAAAGCTTCCAGTCCTTTAGAATGGATACACTTTCTTAGCGTTGATGGCTTCCTGCTTTAAAATGAGGACTACTTTCTTAAGGCTTTTGCCACTTGACTTGGGTCCTCTTGTCAATCCAGCGTCATGCCAAGATGCATATCTTCTGCGATGCGTCCGATATACCTGCTTTAGCATTATCTTTTCATTTCTTATTGGAACTCGTGAAAGACTCGAATAAGCTTCAATGATGCATTCTCACGCCATTTATATGACAAGAGAGCAAGATTAGGATTAGGATTGGGTTTGAGGTCATCATTTCCAAAAGCATTGTCATCATTTCATACCTCGTGAGTCACGGCCTTCACACTTTATTCTAACTACTTTCTTTGTTCTCTTTTGTGTTGCTTTACCTACATTAATTGTTTATTCATTTATATATGATCAAGGTAGACCAGCATAACCAGATGTTGTTCACCACTAAGCTTTGGGGTCTCCTTGAGTAAAGACTAGATTGGAAATGGCAGATTTTTACTCATACTTTCCTTTGTATTAAAAGGAATTTTTTTTGTATAAATGAATTTTAAAATCATTTCTCTCTTTTTTGGTTGAAGATTTGGTGAAATGTCATTATATGACAAAATGAAACTATAAGAACCTTTTTTTAATTGGTAAAAGTAGTAATATAAAGAAAACAAAAAGGTGAGTTGTGGATGCATAAAGCGATGAATAATGATAGGGTCTAAGATAGTAGAAGAGTAGAAAGAAGTGACATTTGAATAGATGACAAGCAAACATTACTTATCCCAACAAAATTAGGTTTGACACCAAAAATTTACTATTTTATCATAGGATTTACTTTTAGCTTGATAGATATCTCTTTATTATTAGTTTAACTAGTTATATTCTAAACTAATTTTGGAATATAATAATTTTAATGTATTAGAAAATCGTGTATTTTAAATAAAATTCATAGAAAAATAAAATATGTTACTTTGATTTCATAGTTATATTCTAAACTAATTTTGGAATATAATAATTGTAATGTATTAGAAAATCGTGTATTTTAAATAAAATTCATAGAAAAATAAAAGATGTTACTTTAATTTCATTTTTAGATGGATGTTGAAAATTAAAAGAGAGAAACTTTGCCATCAATCTCTTATGCATGACAATCACAAATTTAATAAATCTTTAGGAGCCATGTATTTCAGTACCTAAATCCTTTTGAATATCATAGCCTTTTGGCCCTTGAAAGATATATTCAAATACAAATGTTCTTGGAACTATATTGAGTATCAAAAGTTGGTAGAACTCCTAACTCGTAAGACTACTCATTCAAATTAGACAAAGATATAAAGAAAACTAATCATGTAATCACCTTTTCAAATCACAATGATACCAATATATTGTAAATCAATTTTTTCCCTAGTCAATTTGTAAGTCTTCCTTTTTCTTCTTTCTTAATAAATAAAAGCAGATTTTCTTCTACCATTGTGGAGTTAAATTTTGGTTTTCATACCACTGAAACTTAGCCTATTCCGAAGATAGATAATACCAATATAAAGGACACCCAGACCCCTAAACACACCCGTGCGCCCATGTCACGATCAACGCAATTGCATGTTTGAATGGACTATAAGTAGATACGTAGGAGGGAATTGATTAGCAATGTCCAAACGCCAACATGAAGACCACAGGTAATCAGAACATCTCTCCATAATTTTCAAACACTCCCACTTCAGAACCGGAGGTAATGAGGTGGTACATCCAGGATATGCTATAATATTATTGGAGTAACAGTGTTGGCTAAGACTACCAAGAGAAAGGGTCGGTCGGCGGGCCTTGAAAGATCATACCAGTCCGCCCTTGACATGTATTCTTTTTAGAGCCATCATAAGATGGACTATGAAACCCCGATTTGTCGCGACCCTATTGATAAAAATAATCATTTTATGCAAAGTTGTACAACACGCAGATCTTTCTAAGCAATCCATTGAGTCTTCCACGAAGCTCGAGGTATGTAAGCTACTCTCAGTGGACCACACAGGCTGGGACCATGGACCATGGACCAAGGAGTAAGGTCCCAGCAAAAGGCAAGATCTTGGGTCTTGATCACATCATCCTAGACGGTGACTGATGGATGATTGTTGAAGTCATGATTGAGAAGGGTATCTGTCAACTTGAAGTTTGTCCTTAAAAGTTGGCTCGGCGAACACCTGGTACTCGACGTGTCTTGGGCTTTTTATAAATCCCTTTTTCCTTGAATCGCGAATGTGGAAATTTCTTCTTTGATGGAAATCATTTATGCTGGCATTTCCACGAGTGGCGACTTCATGGATTTTCTTTTTTCTTTTTTTTTTTTTTTCCCTGGCCGGGAGCTGCTGGAGGCAACCTGAGATATTGAAGTAGTGGTGCAGCGTTTTCTTATGATTGCATTTCCTTTCTTGGCCGGGTAGACTAAGGAATGAGATTGTGCACTCGCTGAAACGACAGTTGCTTGAAGGAGAGAAGTCGTTTCCTTTTTTGTAAAGAAAGTTGAATTCTTTATGAGCCCAAAAAGTTTATAGGAGATAATTTCCTCGAAGACGGCTGAACTATAATCACTTAAATAGATCATTTTCAATCGCTAGAGGCGATTGCTTAATGTCACTTACCATGAAGATAATCTTTTCTATTTTTTACTAGACCCCACAAAATAATAATAATAATAATAATAATAATAATAATGGAAACAATGCTTATGACAGCATTATGTATTGATGTTCTTTTGTTGTATCGATGTCTTTATATGATTGAAAAGTATGTTATTTTCTTAAAACAACTTGATGTAGTTTTTCATGGATCTAAATTTCTTTTTTAAGTGCAAGGCAAAAGCTTTACAATCGAATAAATAGGAAGCAATTTCACCGGTAGTTTCCAACCAAAAAACAGAAAAACGAAAGAGTTCAAACTGCAAGCAAAAGCTACAAGATACAAGTTGTAACTTCGATAACGGAATAAGCTAAACATAACTAGCATACAGCACATGCCCAAAATGGAACCTACGCAAGACTGGAAAACACTATTTTGTAACTAATATTTCAACCTTTCTTCTTGCAACAATTGCATGAGTTTCCTCCCTCCCTTACTTTTAAGACCATTGACTGAAAATCATCTACATTTATATCCCATGCTACAAACCTAGAGTTGCTTGGTTTGTCATGCTATTGAACCCAAAGGTCCCATTGTCAACCCCGTCATCTTTGTAGGCATTAGATGTCTCAGAATGCAAAGTTATGGCCACTACTGGATTTGATTAAGGATTAGCCTCAAGGTGTTTCTCTATCTTTCCTATTATTTTTAATTCTATTGCCACTTCTTTCATTGTAGGCCTCTCATTTCCCTTTACCCTCAAGCAGCTTTTTGCAAGTTCAGCGACTTCCTTGATTTGCTCCTCATTTTTATCTTCAACTATAGATTTCTCAAGAATATCAAATAATTGACCCCTTTTTCATGGAAGAAGGAAAATAGATAGCTAGATTATTTCATCATCTAACTTGTTGGATGAAAATACCTTCTTTCTCATTAATAACTCAACAAGAATTACTCCAAAGCTATAGATATCACTTTTTTTTGTCAATTGATTTGTTTGTAGGTATTCAAGATCCAAATATCCATAAGTTCCTTACATCGTTATAATTATTTTGTTTTGATCTCGAGAAACCAATTTTGAAGTTCCAAAATCAAACACTTTTGCAGTAAAATTATTGTCAAGCAATATGTTTGTAAACTTGATATCTCTATGGGTTATAGATATAAAATATAGATATGATATTGCTTTTGTTATTTTTATAGCTATCCTTAGATGGATCTTCCATTGTAAGGGGGAAGCATTACTTGCATAATGTACGTGCTTAAAGAGGCTACCTATGGGGATAAACTCATAGACCAACAAAGGAACTTTTGTCTCTAAACAACAACTCAACAATTTGACAACATTTCTCTGGTTGATACGGGAGAGGACTACAATCTTGTTAATGAATTGATCAATTTGACTTTGAGCCACAGTCTTAGATCTCTTGATAGCAATAACTCTATTACCTGGTAAAATTCCCTTGTATACTATACCAAAACCTCCCCGGCCAATAATACTTCTCTCATCAAAGTGTTTGGTAGCCTTCTCAAGCTCTTCTACGGAGAGGATTTTGATTCCTTCGGTGGATCCTCCTTGTTCTCTTAGTCGCTCTTTCAATATCAAACCCCCATTTTGTTCAAAGAACTTTTCCTTGCGTTCAATAAATTTTTTTTGCTTGATTACCAAGGACAGCCAAGAGCCAGCAAGAAGCAGAGTGGCAAAGCTGACGCCGAAACCTGCAGTTGAAAGGCCGAAACTTTATTTATTTGGACATAACAACACTGTTGAAGAGGTTAAACTCAATGACTTAACGCTTATATGCTTGGTCAAAGATGTAAAGGCAGAGAAACGCAATCATTGAATGTAGGAAACCATGAGGACGTCTGGCCAGTATTAGTCATTCAAATAGTAATAATCACTGCTGGCATCCTTCTTGTCGATGACTTGGCTGATGATAGTAAAAAAGATTGGTTTCTTCTTATGTATGATAAGTTAGCCCGAAAAGGAAGGGAAGATAAAGTAGATGCCGACGTTTACCTCTTGATAGTCATTTTTATGTATCCTCATTACATACTCTCTACACATACATCTAATACGACTGGTTATTGATTTTAATTTAAATTGAATGAACTATAAAGGATATTGCCAAATAAGAAGAGAAAATATCAGCCAATAGCATTTTCTTTATGTTTACTTTTTTTTTCTTTTTTAATAGTATCTAACATGTTGGTCAACATATAAATGTGACACCAAAAGCAATGAGATGGATTTGATGTCTTCGTCACAACGGATTCATATTTATATTAAAGTTACCGAAGGACAGAATATGGAGTGACGTGCATTACGTCAAGCTCACGTGCTTGGCTGAATTTCAGCAACTCGTGTATACTTACCCAGGCCTATTTTTGAAGGAGAATTTAAGCCGCCAGGTTTGTTGACTGGTTTGCAACCTGATTCGCCCCTCCCATCACCTTCGTACCCAGATTTACAACGACAAGTGAAATTCCCTACTGTGTTTTCGCACGTTGCATTACCATTGCAGAGGTTATCTAAGCACTCATCAATATCTGAAACACAGTGCAGCTCCTTGAGACAGTTTTTAAGCATATAGTTTTACTTCATCTAAGATTATTAAAGATAGAATCTGATTCAACTTAAAATTATTAAGAATTGTCAAACAGGATTCTGTCCTTTATATTAGGAAGCGAACCTTAGATGCTCATTTAGCATTGCAATAAACTTGTAACATACCCTTGCAGATAACAATTGCAGAAAAACAAAAATGAAATGCAAGTATCAAGCTACCCATATGAATGAAATTTACAGAAAGGAGTATATTCAAAAGTAGGTGCATGTGCTTGAAACCCGAGGTGAAATTGGATACTAGACTATTGGAAACTCATGAGAATTTCTTTGTCTTCATCTGATATTATAATCTACTGTTGTTACTAAACGCAGTTTTTAAATTCCGGAGAATGTTAAATGGGTAAGATGTACCGGGAGATATGGGTTTCCGGCATAACCGTTTTTGCATTGGCAGCGGTAGCCATCTCCTTTGTAGGCATTATGACATTCGCTGTTCGGTCCACATATAGGATGGGATCTGTTACATGTTTTATTGCCGATCGCCCAATCAAGAACCACCGGAAGTGTTTCTACCTTATCTGGACTCCGGAGAACGCCGGGGTAACCGGGCCAGTCTTTTTTAACAAAAAAAGCGTAGCTGCATAAGATACCTGTTATTTGCTGAGTATTGCTGAAGAGTATAGGCTGTCAGAGTGAATTCTTTCAATCCTGGTGGAATCTCGACGTGACAACAACCAATACCAGAGCAATTCGTATCATAGATCCTTTCACTGAATGCACACATGGACAAGCAACCCGCGCGGGACGTTGGATTATAAGTATCCAACAGTGTCACAGCCAACGGCCACGAGCACGTTTTGGGTGTTACTAATTGTGAATCTAGAAAATTCTACACTAGAATCATTACCAACTGGCTTACCATTATGAACACACTTATGGGCTATATACATCGAGACTTCAAGCTGACCTTGCACAGAAATGTTGTTGACAGTCAGGTTTCCATTTCCAGTTCGGAGTCGACCGGAGGATTGGTCACAATGAAGCAAGAAATCACCATTCAGGGAACAATTGTCGGTTACGCCAAATGGAAATGGAATCGAAACGTTTCCACACCGCATGGGGCAATTAGGCCGGGGAAATGGAGCCGCTACTGGGGCGGCTGCCATTCCTGCGAAAAGCACGCTAAACCATGCAACTAGAATAAGCACCCGATGGAAACCCATAACATAACGCAAGTCCATCACTGACAGAAGGACTCAAGTCTATGTGCTTTTGCTTGAGAGGAACCCATCCGATGCAGACTCTTTATAGGGACTGTGACGAAAGCCCTGCCATTCCAGACAGCTGAATACGTTCAAGTTGCACGAGAGGATGATTGTGAGACCGTAAATCACCCTTAATTTCTTTTAATTTCTCTTTTTTATAATAATATAACTACTACCTAGGAGGCATTTTAAAAAATTCAACGTTTCAAATTCAAAAATTCAAAGGTACATGAATTAAAAAAAAAAAAATGAGACGGGTGAAAATGAAATCCTTTCAAAAGATTGTAAAAATTTACAATAACACGCCTGTTTAAAGTGTGCCGAATCGTCCTCATGATCTACTCTATTATAGTCTCCTCTACAATGCTTCCATGGATCTACTTGTCATCTGAGTCTCTGTTATACAATTCAATCTCCATTCTGGAAAAGGAAGTTTCCTTAAGCTTGATAAGATTTCTCTTCTTGAGTAGCAAGTACGGCCAAGAGCTGTACCAAGGGCAGCGCTAAAGCTTACGCCACTAAATGCACTGAAAAAGCTGAAAAGTTTTTCATCATCGTCATTAGGATAGCTACCTTTCAGTGACCTAAGCCTAGGAAGAAAAAGGGTAAAGAGGCAATTTTGCCCTTCTTTTTGTCTCTTCCTCCCTGCCGATCCGGCCTTTATGGAGTCTGCAAATATTATTGTCAGGCCTGCTACTAGAAGAACAGCTTTCATACGAGAATAAATTGTGGCCAAATCATTTGTTTTAAATAAAAAAAAGTGCAATTATAATATTATTATGAGAAAAAGTATTTTTATAAGACCAATATATAAGGCAATACACAACTTCCGTACAAACACTTTACCCCTTTATCCTTACAATCACTTATTCCACCATCCTTACACTTACCTCACGTCCTCTTCTGAGACACTTGAATAGGAACGGGGCCCTTTTATTTGTAATTGTGTTCGCCGACTCTGGAGGTCGGTCTGCGTAAACTTTTAAAGGTTGCGTGTAAAGAAGAATGGAAAACAGAATAAACGTGAGAAATGAATAATGCAATACGGATAACATTATAATTGCTTTAAAACTCGCTTTATACAAAGAGGTTCCGTAGCTTACAGAAGTATGAGAGAGAAAAATATCTAAGAGTAGTTCAATAAAGATTTTGCAGAGATCTATTTGTAGCTTTAGTTATTGCACTGACAGACTCAAGCACCAACACGTTTTCCCAAGTCATGCTTGCTTCTGACTTTCTTTCTTTGCCTTGTCATTCAAGTTTTGTCCCTTCCACATGTGACGTGACTGCACCTCATTAATATCTTTAACAGGAGCTGCAGATTGGGAGTACAAACGCTCAGGTTATTTCACCAAGTTGGACTGGCGATGGGGTACTACCAAGTGCGGATAGCCGAGAGCGACGAGGACAAGACGATCTGCGTGACGCTGGAGCATTAGAGTTTATAGTAATGCCATTTGGAAGAAACAGAGGGAAAGCCTGTTACGAGTAAGGGGGATCGGGTAAGGTAAGGGCTCATGGCGGTCAAACGACAAAGCGTAGTACCTCATTAGGCATACTGATGCCGTCTTGAGATACGGTTCGAGCTATTGCCTTGGTAAAGACATCTGCAGCCTTGGTAAAGACATATGCATGCTGTAAGTGGGACGAAACATACCGAGAAATTAAAGAGTCCAATGCCACCTCCCCTCGAGCAAAATGATAATTTACATATATGTGTTTTGATTTCCCTTGAAAAACTGATTTAGTTGTAAAATGTAGGGAAAAAATATTGTCACAAAAATAGTAGTTGGTGAATATTGAGAAATTTGTAAATCGCACGAAAGAGACATTATCCATATCGATACGACAGCAACACTAGCCAATGTTTGGTATTTAGCCTTTGATCTTGAAATTGTGGGTTGTCTTCTAAAACTTAGGGAAATACAATTTGCTTTGAAAAAAACAATAGCAAAATGTAGGTTGTAGTATAGTTGGACATCCTTCCCGAATAATATCATTAAAATCATGTAGGTTGTAGTATAGTTGGACTTCCTTCCCATCTTAATTGTTCCATGGAGATACTGCAATATCCTTTTAAAAGTATGGTTACTTGCCATGAGTGTCTTCATTGATGCAGCACCACGTGATGCTTGCATATCTTCACAATAATGCATTCCACATATTTGTTTTAACATCGCCTTCATATGTCTTTGCAGGAATTTATGAGACTTGAATAAGCTCCAATAATATAGTATCATGCAATCGTTATGACGAAAGCTTAAGTACGTAATATAAACCAAGATTGGTTTTTGGAAAAGATTTTGAAAGGCAAAGACATGGGGTCCCATGCTTTGGCTCAAAGGTTTCACACTCTATTCTACCTACCATTTCTTTTATTTTCATTCATGTACCATACTAGCATTAACATTTTATTAGTTGTTACATGTCATAACTAGACAAGCATGATAAGATAGTGCTCAACTTTAAGACGTGAGTCACTTTTGATTGACAAGCCAAAGGTTAGGCATGGTAGGCTCATTCTTTCCATTGTAAACAACAAGTTGTTATACTCTCATTCCCTAGAGTAGGAAAATAAAAAAGAATTCTTCCTCCGAAGCCCATCTTTTAAGTTTTAGATATGATTTTTCCCAATTTAAGTTAATGTGCTCTAAACTAATTTTAGAACTTTAGAACAAAGAACGGTCTTTATCTTGTCCAGTCGTGATCGGCCTGCTTCTGCTTCTGTTGCTGAGCGCCTTCATTGTTAACTTTGGGAAGAAAGTGTCTGTACGTATTTTTTTTTTTAAAAAAAGCTGTGAAATACAGAGAGTTTGGAGCAATTTTTACAATTGATGTTTGGGTTACTGCTCGAAACACCTAAGTCTTGTGTTTTGTATTAATTGTTTGGCGTATTTTCTGACTCCTTACCAAAGCTATCGTTTACTCGGAAATGTGCCACATGCTTCTGGGAGCCAATGCTTTACAGAAGTCTGTCCCTTGCCGGATTCCACCATCACGAAAAACAAGAACTCATCCTTGTGCAGTTTCGATGACCTAAGTCATTCCACTCAGAATCATAAACTAGTACATAAAAAGGTTTGGTTTCAAGTAAATACGGCTTGAAAAGAAAGAAACAATTGGCTATAAGGACAATATCAAGGTGACTGAAGAACCGAGCATAGAGAACGATAGAATTCAAGAATGTAAACCACAAAAGGTTTTCAAAAAGCATAACAAGCGGTGACAAAATAAAATCTCTTGGCAGATTCATTATGAATGGTTTGGAAAAATTTTGAGACTCTCTTACAGACCATAAGAGCGGATGCTATGCACGTATACGAGTATCATCGGCCTCAGTGGCTGATGGGTATAATGCTTCGCTTCAGAATAGAAAAGTAATCTTTATCGTTACGAGATTTCGGTCCCGTTGTTAACAAAAAGGAAACAACGAAGGTGATTATTCCCATAATACACTTGACAGTTGTGTTATAATCCTCAATTATTGTCCGTCTTTGCGAGGGTGGCCCGTGCCATTGGCGTGAATCGGTGTTTTAGAAAAGAACGCGACAACGTCCACCAACTACGCACCTGCTTCTCTGCTTTTTAGGCAAGCAACCTTTTATTACTCTTGTCGACTCCCTGTTCAAAACGCGCTGCACTCTACCCCATGACCCCAGACATGGACTTTGTTGATATCTCGATTCCAAGGATGTCTGTATCTTTAACGGGATGACATAATAACATCATGATCTGTATTTTCAATAGTAGCCTTGGTTTCATTAGGCACTTTTTATAACTTGCATTTATTACACTTAGGTTTTGAGCGGCCAACAGTCAGCCATTGGGTCACTAATTTGTTGACAAATGTGCATAATACTTCAAGTGACACTTGGTCTAAAAATTCTGGTTATTCATTGGGGAGTCTCGACGGATAAGTTCACAATAATCGAGAGGACTTCTCTTTGGTTTTCCAAGCACCCAACCTATATTAAACTTCTTATCTAGGATGAGGTTCAGGGTCATCATCTTCCAAAGTTATTGACATCATGTCACACCCTTGTGGGTTTGGGGTTTCACATTCTATTCCAACTATTTTTTTTTCTTTCACGTCTTTTTTCTTGTATTTATTCTTTATTCATTTAAATATCACAAAAAGAGACAAAAACAATAAAATAGATTTCAACTATAAGACTTGAGATTACTTTTTTGTCATAAATTTTAAACTAGAGATAGTGGATTTTGCTCATTCATTCTCCCACATGCAAGAGAAAACATAGTTTTTGTATAAATAAATTTTCAAAAATTTCTTTGTCTTTTAGTTGTAGCTTTAAATAGAAGCTAATGTAGCCACTTTAGCTGGAAATGTTTCAAAGATATTCAACCCACTTAGTTGAAGATGTAAAGAGGTCTCATCGTGTAATTTCTTTTCTAAGTAGTTCCCTAGTCAAATTGTAAGTCTTCCTACTTTTTCATTCTTATTTAACAAAAATATAGTTTCTTCACCACTCAAAGGTAGCTTTTTCACACCACTCAAACATTGCACATTCCAATGATGGACATAATCATGTAAACTAAGCCAAACCTCAATTATAAGTATGGTTACCTACCATGAGTGTCATTGTTGATGTAGCACCATGTGATGCTTGCATATTTTTACAATGATGCAACCAATGTATTTTTTTTTTGGTGGAAATGTAAATTGTATTAATACATATTAAAGTACAAAAGCATAGGGGTATACCCCAGTATTACAAAAGTTACCATATCTATGAAAAGATGGAAGTTGGAAGCCTCCAAATCTCACTTAAAATAACATTGCATTGAGAAGATTTTATATTTCTAAATAAAGAAGCTCTCCCTCGTACTATCTTCTTTAACCAACGTATTTGCTTTAGCATCACTTTCGTATGTCTTTGTGGGACTTCATGAGAAACTTGATAAGCTCCAATAATGTAGTACCAAGTGATTGTTATGAAGAAAGTACAAGTACATAATATAAACCAAGATTGATTTCTAGGAGAAATATTAAAACGAAAGACTCGAAAGGCAAAGACATAGGGTCCTACCCTCTTGGTTCAAAGGTTTCACACTCTGTTCTAACTACCATTTCCTTTGTTTTCTTTCATGTATTCAACTAGTATTAACATTTTATTAATCGAGATATATCATAACTAGACAAACATGATAAGATGGTGCTCAACTTTAAGACTTACGTCACTTTTGATTGACAAGTCAAGATTAGGCATGGGAAACTATATTCATTCTTCCCATTGTAACCAACAGGGTGTCATACTTTCATTCCCTAGAGCAAGAAAATGAAAAAGAATACTTCATCCAAAGCCTCTCTTTTAAGTTTTAGGTATAATTTTTCAAAGTTTAAGTTAATGTAATCAAAACTAATTTTGGAATCTTAAAACAAACATAAAAAATCATGTGAAAAATTGCAAATGGATCTTAAACCAATCGAAGAAATAAAAGATAGAAATTGCTTTGATTTTGCTTCCCCAATATATGTTGAAAATTGCAAGTAAAAGAGAATTCTTGCCATTAGACATCTCCTTCATCATGACAATCATATTGCATTTGGAAGCCAAGTACTTTTGTGGTTAAACCCTTTTGAATATCCAGCCTCTTTACCTTTGAAAGCTATTGTTCAAATAGTTTAAGAGGTTAGTAGAAATCCCAAGTAGCTTGCCTGGTTAAAAATTACAAAGGCATGATTGAAATAGTAGTGCAAGGATAATGATTTTATAAGATGAAGGTGTAGTAAGCACCTCATTAGGGAATATCTCTTTGAGGTCCAATGATAGCCCTTGTTTACTAATCAATTGGTTTTTTAGTCAATTTGTGGGTCTTCTTGCTTTCTTTTCTCTTTAATAAAGCCATCGTGTATTTTGCTCAACGTTGATTTGTGCTTTTGGTACTACTCAAGAAATAGAGAAAAGAACACTGACCCCAATTCATCCACAAGTCACAACCATCTGTGAATTCATGCTTAGGTCGCCTATAAATAAGAGTTCAAGGGAGAAATAGTTAGCAAAGTCTAGACGGCAACAATAAGTACACCCTCGTCATTTGCTTTCTCTTGGTCTCCTTCCTCTTCTTAGCCCCTTAGAGTATTGCTCGAGAACTAGCCCAGACCGGTGAGCACAAACTTGTGGTTTTCTTCTACCTTCTTCATTCATATTTCCACCATGCATGTGTAATAATCAAAGACTTCAAACCCTTGCAATAGAAAAATTAATTCATTGCGCTGGTTTTATTGGTCGAAATTTTAGTTTGCGAAGTACTCGTACGTTGTGAGAACTTAGTTGAATTATTTTATATCATACACATGCTCTTCATCTGTATTTATTTTTATCTTAATTTTGGTGTCTCAACAAATACCATATCTGCTCTGAAATTTTATTTCAATTAAATACATTAGTGAGACATGAGAACGATCATATTTGAACATCTTAAGAAAGATACGCTGCATTAATTTGTTATATCAATTATACATCAGTATCTATAATTTTATCTGTTAGCTAATGACGCAGGTACTGACCAAACCGGGATTTCTAAGGATCCATCAAAACCAGCGCGTTCTAAAAATGGCAGCGGCGCATACTCCTGCGGAGGTAAACCAGAGCCGAAAAAGAAGTGTTCGCCTAGCAGCACCTACGGCCGTAGTTGCCCCCCTCAGGACCCTTGAGCAAACTCATGCTGTCGTCTAGTGAAAGTAATGAATAAATCATGAGCTTTGAGTCTTGGGATAATGGTTAAGGATAAGGAGGTTTGGTTTGACACATGGGTCGAAGCTTTCGCTATCTTTGCAGTGTGGTAATATGTTATCTGTGACTTGTGTTGTGAGTTGTATGAATAATAAATGCTGACTTAGTTCAGTTAGTTTTCTTGTTTGATTGTGTTAATAGGTATTTTTTAACTCTCTAAGAACCACAAGCACAAGGCATGGTAGGGATTTTGAGTTGCTGAAATTATTTGCTATTACATTGTTGGAATATGGGAGCGATCATGAGCTGTCTCTGAAATTTAAATTTAAATTCCAAATATTTTAATATATGTCGATGAAGTAATAAAATAATTTTTCAACGAATATCTTTATGAGACTACAAGGAATATACAACAAGTATGCTTAAAAGAGGATAGAAATATTAATTCTAATAGGATTATAAGAATATTTATGAAGTTCATTAACTAATTGATCTAATAAATATTTTCATAAGCCCGACTAAATAATTGATTCAATAAATATTGCTACTTAGGATGAAAATATTAAATTCATCGATATCTAATTTTCATACTGAACTCATTATAAAAATATAAACTGTTGGAAATATCTGGTCTCAAATGAAGCCAAAATCTCCACAATCCTCTTAGCTATCTAAAATGTAGAAATATCTCTAAAAGAGAAAAAATACCTGAGTTTTTGGTTCCATGAGCTTGATATATGGCTGATTAACGATCCTATTCTCTCCTTAGCACGAGCAGCGATACAGTAGCTCCAAAATCACAACAAGAATTGAGTTTTTCAGAGAGTTTTTGTGTGCTGTTCGTATATCTTTGTGAACGGTGTGGCGGTGGTCCACGTGTAATCATATGGACAGCACACCTCAAGACCTGCGAGATCAAAATTATAGTCTTTCTTTTATGGGTCGATATACTCACCTCAAGCGGGTCTTTAAAGGCTTATTACTTGATTCTCATTATACTTAAAGTGGACCACGTGTGCATTATAAAGTGGACCACATGTGCATTATGGGGAGCAAGGGAGGAGACTTAACCATAATATTTATGTGCTATATAGATAACTTTGACTCATCATAATCCTATTAGGTTTGGTCTATACTAGTAATGAGAACATGTATGTTACTTAATTAGACCAATCAACAATTATATCAATATATTCTAATAGGAGAATTTTTTGATATCTATTGATATAAGCCCATATAAAGTGGCTCTATGAAAATAGACTAACATAAACACATATAATTCAACAAAAAATACTTTTAAGAAAGAAAAACATGTTTACTCCCTACTAGCTTAATTTGAGGAAATGACTTTTTTTTTTTTAACTTTAAGTACGCATACTTAAATCTTACAAATACTCAAAATAGAGGACAATTGCTGTTCAAGGGATAGATGATTGGCATAAGGCATTAGCCAACTTGAATGGCATTCTTCTTATTAACGATCTCCTATATCTCGTTCCTTGGACGGCAAGATCAAATATAACTCCTCCATGATTAGTTCAAAGTGGTGGGAAGTGAAAGCATGACCACGTTAAATAGGCCCATCATATTCCCATCTACAAGTTTTGCATTATTGGTTTATATTGAATTATACATAAGTTCACTTTCTTAAGCTTTGGCTACCTGACAAGAGTATTGTTATTAGTGCAATATCACGCGAAGCTCGCATATGTTTACAATGATAAATCAAATGTATTTACTTTAACATAATATTTGTGTATCTTTGTTGGAATAATGATAAACTTGGATAACCTTCAACACTGCAATCTCACATAATTGTTATGAAGGAAGCACGAGTACAAAATATAAAACTAAGATTCGTTTCAAGGGAAGATTTCCAAAAGCATAGACGTGGTGTCCAACCTTTATGGCTTAAGGGTTTCACACTTTATTCTAACTAACATGTCCATTTTCTTTCATGTAGCCTGCCAGCACTGACCTTTTATTTATCAATATTTGTCATAAGTAGACAACCATGGCAATGAAGACTTGGGGTCAATTCTTAGTGAGAAGTCAAGATTAGGGTTTGTTCATCCTTTCCATTGTATCCAAATTATAGCTATACTCTTATTACCTATAGCAAGAAATTGAAAAGGATACTTCGTTGGATGACTGTCTTAAACCTTAGATGCCCCTTTCCAGAGTTTAAGAGATAAACTCCAAAAGTCTGGTGTGCATATTAATAAGCTCATTTTCACAGTTTTGCTTGACTCATTGAACATATTTATTCTATTAAAAAAAAGTTGCATTCTTTATGAGGCCAAAAAGTTTATAAGAGATAATTTTGACACAAAGATGGATTAACCATGATCGCTGAACATAGATCCTTTTAAATACCCAGAGGGCCATTGCGTAATTTCACTTACCATGTAGATAAGCTTTTCTATTGTTTTATATGAGACCCCACAGAAATAATAAATAAATAGTGGGAGCAATACTTATGATAGCGTCATGTATTGATGTTCCTTTTTCGTATCAATGTTTTTATATTATTGAAAAGTATGTTATTTTCATAAAACATTTCATGTAGTCTTTCATGGATCTGAATTTCTTTTTAAGTGTAAGACAAGTGCTTTTACAATTGAATTACTAGGAGGCAGTTTCATGGGATTTTCTAACCAAACAACAAAAAACAAAAGAGCTCAAATTGCAAGCAAAAACAACAAAATACAAACAGTCGTAAGTTCAGTAACGAAACAAACTAAAGACAGCAACTAATATACAGCACACGCCCAGAAAGGAACCAACCGAAGACTAGAAAACACTATTTTGTAACTAATATTTCAACCTTTCTTCTTGCAACACGTACATGAGTTTCCTCCCGCCCTTACTTTTAAGACCATAGGCTGGAAATCGTCAACATTTATCTCCCATCCTTCAAGCCTAGAGTTGCTTGGTTTGTCGTGCTATCGAATCCAAAGGTTTCACTACCAACCCCGTCATCTTTGTAAGCATCAGATGTCTCAGCAGGCAAGGGTGTGGCCTTTGATGGATTTGATTAAGGATTAGCCCTCAGGTGCTTCTCTAACTTTCCTATTATTTTTAAGTTCATTGCCACTTCTTCCATTGTAGGCCTTTCGTCTCCCTTTAATTTCAAGCACATCTTTGCAAGTTCAACAACTTCCTTGATCTGCTCCTTATTTCCATCTTCAACTATACATTTCTCTAGAACATCAAACAATCAACCTTCTTTCAAAGAAGAAAGAAAATAGATAGCCAGATTTATTTCATCATCTAATCTATTGGATGAGAATACTTCTTCTCTTGTTAGTAGCTCGACAAAGACTACTCCAAAGCTGTATACATCACTTTTCTTTGTTAGTTGGTTTGTTTGCAGGTATTCAAGATCTAGGTATCCAAAAGTTCCTTGCATCAATGTAGCTACTTCCTTTTGATCTCAGGGAACCAACTTTGAAGTTCAAAAGTCAGACACTTTGGCAATGAAATCATTATCGAGCAATATGTTTGCAAACTTAATATCTCTATGGATTATAGTAGCAGAGTGTAGATATGATATTGCTTTTGTTGTTTCTATAGCTATCCTTAGATGGATTTGCCATTGTAAGGAGGAGGCATCACTTTCATAACGTATGTGCTTAAAGAGGCTACCATTGGGGATGAACTCATAGACCAACAAGGGAACTTTAGTCTCTAAACAACAACCTAAGAGTTTCACAACATTCTTATGGTTAATTCGGGAAAGAACAACAATCTCATTAATTAATTGATTAATTTGACTTTGAGCCACTGTCATGGATCTCTTAATGGCAATAACTTTATTACCTGGTAAAATTCCTTTATATACTATTCCAAAACCCCCACGGCCAATAATACTTCTCTCACTAAAGTTTTTGGTAGCCTTCTCAAGCTCTTCTAGGGTAAAGATTTTGATTCCATCGGTGGATCCTACTTGTTCCCTGATTCGCTATTTCAAAATCAAACCCCCGTTTTGTTCAAAGAACTTTTCCTTTCGTTGGATAAATTTTTTTTGCTTGAATACCAAGTACAGCCAAGAGCCAGAAACAAACAGAACCGCAAAGCCAACGTCGATAGCTGCAGTTGAAAGGCTGAAACGTTATTTATTAGGACATAACAACAATGCCAAAAAGGTTAAACTTCAATAATTTACTGCTTCTATGCTCGGTCAAAGATGTAAAAACAGAGAAACAGAATCCTTTAAATCTAGGAAAACGTGGGGACGTCTGGCTAGTATTAGTCATTCAAATAGCTAGCTTTATCACTGCTAGTGTCCTTCTTTTCGATGACTTGGCTGATGATAGTAATAAAGATTGCTTTCTTGTTCCTATGATAAATGAGTCCAAAAAGAAAGGGAAGATAGAATAGATGCCGACGTTTACCTGTTGATAACTCGAGTAGAATTGGCTATTAATTTTAATTTGAATTGAAAGTACTATAGAGGATATGGCCAAAATGAATAGAAAATATCATCCAAAAGCATTTTTTATTTTGAGTATCTAACATGTTGAACGACATACAAGTGAGATACCAAAAGCAATGAGATGGATTTGATGTCAATGAAGTGACTTGCATTATGCCAAGCTCACGTGCTTGACTTTATTTGAGCAATTCATGTATACTTACCCAGTGCTATTCTTGTAGCGGGATCTGACCCCCTCGATCGCTTAACTGGTGTGCAAACTGATCCGTTTTTCCCATCGCCTACGTACCCAGGGTTACAACTACAAGTGAAACTCCCTTCTGTGTTCTTGCACGTTGCATCAACATTGCAGAGGTATGGATCATGATGGCACTCATCAAAATCTAAAATACAGTACAGCATTATGAGGCAGTTTTTAAGGATAAGAGTTTTATTTGATTGAAGAGTATTGAGGATAGAATCTGATTCAAGTTAAAATTATTAAGAATTTTCAAACAGGATTCTGTCCTTTAAGTTAACAAGAGAACCTTACATGCTCATTTAGCATCAGAATAAACTTGTCGTATACATTTGTGGATAACAATTGCAGAAAAACAAAATGAAATACGAGTATCAAGCTATCCATAGGAATGAAATTTACAGAAAGAAGTATATTCTGAAGCAAGTGCATGTCCCTGAAATGCGAGGTGCAAATGACATTCTAGAATATTGGAAACTCATGGAGAATTTCTTTTTGATCTTATATTATAATCTACTATTCTTACTAAACGCAGTTTTTAAATTTCGGAGAATGTTGAATGGGTAAGATGTACCTTGGCAACCATGTAGGAGATATGGGTTTCCGTCGTAACCGTCTTTGCATTTGCAGCTGTAGCCATCTCCGTTCCATCGATTGTCGGGACTATAACATTCGCTGTTCAGTCCACATATAGGATCTGATCTGTTACATGTTTCATTGCCGATCGCCCAATCAAGAACCACTGGAAGTGTTTCTACCTTATTGTTGTGTGTTGTGGGGGCATGTTGTAAACTCATCCCACATTGGTATTGGACAGCTTGAGTACGAGCCTTATTAAGTTGATTTCTCTCGCTTCAGATTGAGCTCTTTTGTGGGAGTAGGGTCCTTCTTAACACTTATCAAGACTCTGGAGAGAGTCGGGGTAACCGGTTCAGTCTTTTTCAACAAAAAAGGCATAGCTGCATGGATCATCTGTTACTTCTGAGTAGTTACGAAGCGTATCGGTTGTTAGAGTGAAATCTTTCAATCCCGGTAGAATCTCGATGTGGCAACACCCAAACCCAGAGCAATCCCCATTGTAGAATCTTTTAAAGAATGTACACATGGACAAACAACCCATGCGGGACGTCGCATTGCGACTGTAGCCATATAAGTATCCAATAGTGTCACAGCCAACGACCACGAACAGGTTTTGGGTGTAATTAATTGTGAAACTAGAGACTTCTAGAGAAGAAGCATTACCAAATGGATAACCATTTTGAATACATCGATAGGCTATATGCATCGAGACTTCAAGCTGACCTTGCACAGAAATGTTGTTGACAGTCGGGTTTCCATCACCAGTTCGGAGTTGACCGGAGGATTGGTTACAATGAAGCAGAAAATCTCTATTCAGGGAACACTTCTCGGTTACGCCAAATGGAAATGGAATTTGAATGTGTCCACACCGGTCGGTGCAGTTAGGCCGGGCTAATGGAGCCGGTAGTGGAGCGGCTGCCATTCCCATGAAGAGCACGCTAAACCATGGGACTTGCATAAGCAACCGATGCAAACCCATGGAGAAACGCAATCTTTCTCTGACCGGTGGACTCAAGTCTACTGTGTTTTTGTTTGTGAGGATTCCATACGACGAAGACTCTTTATTGGCACGGTGACGAGAGTCCCCCTATACCAGACAGTTCAATATGTTCAAGTTGCATTAGAGGTTGGTTCTAGGCCCGTAAATCATCCTTAATTTCTTTTAATTTACTTTCAATAATAATATAATTGCTACCTATAAGGCTGTTGGTTTATTACGAAAATTAAGTAAAGATAGATGTTAAAAATTACTAAATCTTACTCAAAATGATTTTTTTATAAAAATTTTATATTTCAAAACAATTAAATTTTTCCTAATATAATTTTCTTTATTTTGGTTAATAAAATTGTGATGTCAATTATTTAGTTTTAAAATTATCTTTCATTATGTTTAGCCTATAAACAATAAATACAAACTAAAACAATATTTTAAATTTATCACAATAAATTTTTTTTAATGTTACACTGCATTAAGTAAAGTTCAACTTTAAGATTTTCCGCTTATACACTTTGTCAAATGTGTCCAAAGAAAACAACATCATGATCCGTTGTGCTGCACAAGTTGTGGGTCAACAGTCAATGTCGGCCATAAGCGTGCCCATTGTTCTTTTCTAGGGCCGGCTATACCATGACATGCACGACAGACTTGGTCTGAAAATTCTGGTTATAAAATTCCGCACCCTCGACCAATAAGTTCGCAATAATCGAGCTGACTTCCCTTTGGTTTTCCAGGGACCCTAGTTATATTAAAATTCTTATCTAAGTAGCTCAGTCATTCCAAAAGGATACGTCTCCACAGTTGCTTTGGCAGTGAGGCTAGGCTTGAGATGCTGCTACCACTGCAATTGCCTGTAGTTGCCAACTACCCGGCCATAGCGATTCCGCCGGAGCTTCCCAAATAAACCCTTAGTCATCATTAGTCAATAAGATATCCCCCTTTTCAGTTTCCTGCTGTTGTAGGTCAAGAGTCAATCGTGGCCATATGTATGTCTCGTCTTTTTCCTTTTTTCTGGTTCTGGGGGCCCATGTGCGTGAGACACATGGTGGAACAGTAAAACAATGTGATCTATATCGATGATGAAGTGAGGCCTTTGAACCTAGGAAGAAGACAGTTAAAAAAGAAAAAGAAAAAGAGAAGAAGAGGGCAATTTTGCCCATGTCCTTGTTTCTTCCTCCCTGCTGCCAATCAGGCCATCGTAGAGTCGCGCAAATGCTAGTGTCAGGCCTATTACTTGAAGAGCAGCTTTAATATGAGAGTTTGACATCATTCGTATGGTTTGTATGAGAGAGCTCAAAAGCCTCGTTAATGAATTGATCAATTTTTGGCTTTGATCCACTTTGATGGACTTGCTCAAGGCAACAACTCCACCTCTGGCAAAATTCCTTCTATGAATTGAAACGAGACCTCCTTGGCTAGTGATCCTACTCTCGTAATAGTCTTTGATAGCCTTCTTCTGCTCGTCATCAGCAATGATTTTGGCCGTTTTGCTACTTTTCAAAAGAAATTCTTACTTTTCACCTGTAATAATTTACATTAGTAGATTTCTTCCTGTCTTATCCTGAATAGAATCATTTAAAGCTACCATAATCCGGGTATGCAAAATGATTTTTGGCTGACGTTACTGAAGCCTATGTCAGCTAAAAGACTAAAGGTCATCACCACTCTGGCCACTGTTCATCCAGATGACCACCTTGAGTTTCCAGGTGTCCTTGGCCAAAAGTCGCTGTGGGCTATGTAAGTGTCTTTTCTTTTCTTTTTTAATTCCTGGTGGCCATATACACAAGCTAGATGACACTTATAAGACTTAGAAAAGACCCCATTTTTTACCCTTCTCTTCGTTTCTTACTCCCTCTAGTACGGCCATCGCAGCGTCCACAAATGCTGTTGTCATGCCTACGACTTAAAGAACAGTCTTTATCTTGTCCAGTCGTGATCGGCCTGCTTCTGCTTCTTTTGCTGAGCGCCTTCATTGCTAACTTTTGGAAGAAAAATGTCTGTATGCAATTTTTATGAAAAACTGTGAAATACAGAGAGTTTGGAGCTATTTTTACAGTAGATGTTGGGCTTATTGCTCGAACCACCTAAGTCTTGTGTCTTGTATTAATTGTTTGGCGTATTTGCGGACTCCTTCCTGTTCCCTCCAACTATTCATTATGATTTGGATGAGAGATATCAGCCACTCACAAATGTGCCACATGCTCCTAGGAGCCAATGCTTTACAGAAGTCTGTCCCTTGCCGGATTCCACCATCCCGAAAAATAAGAACTCATCCTTGTGCAGTTTCGATGACCTAAGTCATTCTGATCAGAATCATAAATTGGAACATAACAAGGTTTGGCTTCACGTAAATACAACTTTGAAAATTGGCTATAAGGACAACATCATCATAGAGAACAATAACTAGAGGTTTTCAAAAGGCATAACAAGCGGTGACAAATTAAAATCTCTTGGCAGATTTATTATGAATGGTTTGGAAAAATTTTGAGACTCTCTTACAGACCATAAGAGCGGATGCTATGCACTTATACGAGTATCATCAGCCTCAGTGGCTGACGAGTATAATGCTTCGCTTCAGAATAGAAAAGTAATCTTTATCGTTACGAGATTTCGGTCCCGTTGTTAACAAAAAGGAAACAACGAAGGTGATTATTCCCATAATACACTTGACAGTTGTGTTCATAATCCTCAATTATTGTCCGTCTTCGCGAGAGTGGTCAGAGCCATTGGCGTGAATCAGTGTTTTAGAAAAGAACGCGACAACGTCCACCAACTACGCACCTGCTTCTCTGCTTTTTAGGCAAGCAACCTTTTATTACTCTTGTCGACTCCCTGTTCAAAACGCGCTGCACTCTACCCCATGACCCCAGACATTGCCTTTGTTGATATCTCGATTCCAAGGATGTCTGTATCTTTAACGGGATGACATAATAACATCATGATCTGTATTTTCAATAATAGCCTTGGTTTCATTAGGCACTTTTTATAACTTGCATTTATTACACTTAGGTTTTGAGCGGCCAACAGTCAGCCATTGGGTAACTAATTTGTTGACAAATGTGCAAAATACTTCAAGAGACACTTGGTCTAAAAATTCTGGTTATGCATTGGGGAGTCTCGACGGATAAGTTCACAATAATCGAGAGGACTTCCCTTTGGTTTTCCAGGCACCCAACCTACATTAAACTTCTTATCTAGGATGAGGTTCAGGGTCATCATCTTCCAAAGTATTGGCATCATGTCACACCCTTGTGGGTTTGGGGTTTCACATTCTATTCCAACTATTTTTTTTTCTTTCACGTCTTTTTTCTTGTATTTATTCTTTATTCATTTAAATATCACAAAAAGAGACAAAAATGATAAAGTAGATTTCAACTATAAGGCTTGAGATTACTTTTTTTGTTGCAAATTTTAGATTGGAGATAGTGGATTTTGCTCATTCGTTCTTTCACATGCAAGAGAAAACATAGTTTTTGTATAAATGAATTTTTCAAAAATCTTTGTCTTTTAGTTAGAGCTAAATAGAAGCTATTAGATGTTATTCTGACTATGTAGCCACTTTAGCTGGAAATGTTTCAAAGATATTCAACCCAATTAGTTGAAGATGTAAAGAGGTCTCATCGTGTAATCTCTTTTCTAAGTAGTGCCCTAGTCAATTGTAGGTCTTCCTACTTTTTCATTCTTGTTTAACAAAAATATAGTTTCTTTCACCACACAAAGGTAACTTTTACTTTTCACACCACTAAAACATTGCATATTCCAATGATCTAAGCAAAACCTCAATTATAAGTATGGTTACCTACCATGAGTGTCATTGGTGATGTAGCACCATGCTTTTTTATGCTTGCATATTTTTACAATGATGCATCCGACATATTTGCTTTAGCATCACTTTCATATGTTTTTGTCGGACTTCATGAGAAACTTGATAAGCTCCAATAATGTAGTACCAAGCGATTGTTATGACAAAAGTACAAGTACCTAATATAAACCAAGATTGGCTTCTAGGAGAGATTTTGAAAGGACATGGGGTCCTACCGTCTTGGTTCAAAGGTTTCACACTTTGTTCTAACTACTATTTCCTTTATTTTCTTTCATGTATTCCACTAGCATTAACATTTTATTAAACGATATATGTCATAACTAGACAAACATGATAAGATGGTGCTCAACTTTAAGACTTACGTCACTTTTGATTGACAAGTCAAGATTAGGCATGGGAGACTATATTCACTCTTTCCATTGTAACCAACAGGGTGTCATACTTTCATTCCCTAAAGCAAGAAAATGAAAAAGAATACTTCATGCAAAGCCTCCCTTTTAAGTTTTAGGTATCATTTTTTAAAGTTTAAGTTAATGTAATCAAAACTAATTTTGGAACCTTAGAAAAAACATAAAAAAAAAATCATGTGGAAAATTGCAAATAGATCTTAAACCAACCAAAGAAATAAAAGAGAGAAATTGCTTTGATTTTGTTTCCCCAATATATGTTGAAAATTGCAAGTAAAAGAGAATACTTGCCATTAGACATCTCCTTCGTCATGACAACCATATTGCATTTGGAAGCCAAGTACTATTGTGGTTGAACCCTTTTGAATATCCAACCTCTTTACCTTTAAAAGCTACTATTCAAATGGTTCAAGAGGTTAGTAGAAATCTAAAGTAGCTTGCCTGGTTAAAAATTACACATGTATGGTTGAAATAGTGGTGCAAGGATAATCGGTTTTATAAGATGGTGTAGTAAGCACCTCATTGGGGAATCTCTCTTTGAGGTCCAATAATAGCCCTTGTTTACTAATCAATTGGTTTGTTAGTCAATTTGTGGGTCTTCTTGCTTTCTTTTCCCTTTAATAAAGTTATCGTGTATTTTGCTCAACATTGATTTGTGCTTTTGGTACTACTCAAGAAATAAAGAAAAGAACACTGACCCCAATTCATCCACAAGTCACAACCATTTGTGAATTCATGCTTAGGTCACCGATAAATAAGAGTTCAAGGGAGAAATGGTTAGCAAAGTGTAGACGGCAACATGCAGTACACCCTTGTGATTTGCTTTCTCTTGGTCTCCTTCCTCTTCTTAGCCCCTTCGAGTATTGCTCGAGAACTAGCCCAGACCGGTGAGCACAAACTTGTGGTTTTCTTCTACCTTCTTCATTCATATTTCCACCATGCATGTGTAATAATCAAAGACTTCAAACCCTTGCAATAGAAAAATTAATTCATTGCGCTGGTTTTATAGGTCGAAATTTTAGTTTGCGAAGTACACGTACTTTGTGAAAACTTCGTTAAATTATTTTATATCATACACATGCTTTGCATCTGCATTTATGTTTATCTTAATTTTGGTGTCTCAACAAATACCATATCTACTATGAAATTTTATTTTAATTAAATACATTAGTGAGACATGAGAACGATCATCTTTGAACATCTTACGAGAGATACGCTGCATTAATTTGTTATCTCAATTATACATCAGTAGCTATAATTTTATGTGTTAACTAATGACCCAGGTACTGACCAAACCGGGATTTCTAAGGGTCCATCAAAACCAGCGTGTTCTAAATATCGCAGCGGCTCATACTCCTGCGGAGGTAAACCAGAGCCGAAAAAGAAGTGTTCACCTACCATCTACGGCCGTAGTTGCCCCCCTCAGGACCCTTAAGCAAACTCATGCTGTCGTCTAGTGAATGTAATGAATAAAGTATTGGGATAATGTTTAAGGATAAGGATGTTTGGTTTGACACATGGGTCGAAGCTTTTGCTAGCTTTGCAGTGTGGTAATATGTTTTCTATGACTTGTGTTATGAGTTGTATGAATAATAAATGCTGACTTAGTTCAGTTAGTTTTCTTGCTTGATTGTGTTAATGGGTATTGTTTAACTCTTTAAGAACCACAAGCACAAGGCATGGTAGGGATTTTGAGTTGCTGAAATTAGTTGCTATTACATTGTTGGAATGTATGAGGGATCATGAGCTGTCTCTGAAATTTAACTTTAAATTACAAATATTTTAATACATATCCATGAAGTAGTAAAATAATTTGTCAACGAATATTTTATGAGACTAGAAGGAATATACAAGTATGCTCACAAGAAAATAAAAATACCAATTCTACTAGGATTATAAGGATATTTATGAAGTTCATGGACTAATTGATCTAATAAATATTTTCGTAAGCCCAACTAAATAATTGCTTCAATAAATATAGCACTTAGGATATGAAATCATCGACATCTAATTTTCACACTTAACTCATCATAAAAATATCAATTTTTGGAAATTTTTGGCCTCAAATGAAGCCAAAATCACCACACTCTAAAACACAGAAATTTCTTTAAAGAAGCAAAATACACCTGATTTTTGGTTCCATGGGCTTGATATATGGCTGATTAACGATCCTATTCTCTCCTTAGCACGAGCATCAGTGCGGCAACTTCAAAGTCACGTGGAGAATTGAGTTTCTATAAAGAGTTTATATATGCTGTTCGAATATCTTTTTTTTTTATTAGAAAGGTAAATTGTATAAATAAATATTAAAGTATAGAAGCATATTGGCATATCTCAACATTACCAAAGTTATCATATTTATGAAAAGATGAAAGTTGAAAGCTTTCAAATCTCACTCAAAATAATATTGCCTTGGGAGGATTTTATATTTTTAAATAAAGAAGCTTTTCCTAATACTACTTTCTTTATTTTTGCTAAGAGAGTAGAGATATCAATTATTTTCCTCCAAAATATCTTCTATTTTGTTAAGCCCATATACAATAAGTATAAGGTAAGAAAGATATCTTGGAAAGTTTAGTAGTTAAATCCTTTACTTTAATTGTTTTGATCATCCGTTGTATTTTTTCATCCCATCCTCCAATGTCATGTTGGATTCCATTCTGAGTGAGAATAATTTTCCAAATCATCCTTATCCATGCATATTCAAAAAAAAGATAATTCCTATTATCTATATGGGACTGACAAAAATCACAATATATATTTGTCAAAGGAAGTCATTTTACAATTTTTGTTACTATAAAGAGTATGTCCCACATCCTAAAATTTTTGTTGCTGTAAAGCCATTGTCATTCAATAAGATTATGTTTGCTAATGCCATCAGTTCAAATTAAATTATACCAATTCATTATTTCGTCAACTTGCCAAAGATTGTTATAAAGTTTGAATATCTTTTTTTTTTGTTGAAAATGTAAATTGTATTACTAAATATTAAAATATAAAAGTATAGGGACATACCCTAACATTTCAATCTATGAAAAATAGAAGTTGAAAGCCTTCAAATCTCACTTAAAAATCATATTTTCTTGAGAGGATTTTATATTTCTAAATAAAGAAGCATTCTTTTATATTACTTTCTTTACTTTTACTAAGAGAATACATATATCAATTGTTCTATCTTGAAAACATATAACAAAATACAAATAGTTGTAACTTCAATAATGAAATAAACTAAAGACGGCAACTAATATACTGCACATGCCCGGAACAAAACCTACCAAAGACTAGAAAACACTATTTCAACCTTTTTTCATGCAACAAATACATGAGTTTCCTTCGGCCCTTACTTTTAAGGCATAGACTGGAAATCATCTACATATATCTCCCATCCTTTGAGCCTAGAGTTGCTTGGTTTATCATGGTATCAAATCCAAAGGTTCCAATGCCAACCCCATCATCTTTGTAAGCTTAAGATGTCTCAGCAAGTAGGGGTGTGACCTCTAATGGATTTGATTGAGGATTAGCCACCAAGTGCTTATCTAAATTTCCTATTGTTTTTAATTCCATTGCCACTTCTTTCATTATAGGCCTTTCGTCTCTCCTTAATCTTGAGCACCTCTTTGCAAGTTCAACAACTTCCTCGGTTTGCTTTTTGTTTCCATCTTTAACTATACATTTCTCAAGAATATCAAACAATTGACCATCTTTCAAGGAAGAAAGAAAATAAATAGCCATATTTATTTTATTGTCTAACCTATTAGATGAGAATACCTCCTCTCTTGTTAGTAGCTTGATAAGGTTTGCTCCAAAGCTATAGATATCACTTTTCTTTGTCAATTGGTTTGTCTGTAGGTATTTAGGGTTTAGGTATTCAAAGGTTTCATGCATTACTACAATTACTTCCTTTTGATCTCGGGGAGCCAACTTTGAAGTTCTAAAATCATACACTTTTGCAATGAAATTATTGTCAAGCAATATGTTTGCGGACTTAATATCTCTATGAATTATAGTAACATATTTGGTATTGCTTATGTTGTTTTTGTAGCTATCCTTAGATGGATATGCCATGGTAAGGGGAGGCATCACTTTCATAACATATGTGCTTAAATAGGTTACCTCTAGGGATGAACTTATAGACCAACAAAAGAACTTTCATTTCTTAAAAACAGCCCAAGAGTTTGACAACATTCCTATGGTTGATTAAGGAGATGACGAAATCTTGTTAATGAATTGATCAATTTGACTTTAAGCCATTGTCTTGGATCTCTTGATGGTGATAACTCTATTTCTTGGTAAAGTTCCTTTGTATATTGTACCAAAACCTCCACAACCAATAATACTTCTCTCATTGAAGTTTTTGGTAGCCTTCTCAAGCCTTTCCACAATAAAGATTTTGACTCCTTTGGTGGATCCTACTTGGAAGAAGCAATGCTTAGTTTTTATTTATTTATTTCTTTTTTAATATTACAACACATGCACTCAACTTACACATGTAGGGTATCGAACTGTAGATTTCATAGTTGAAATTCATATTAGCTCACCATTGAATTAGTTAGCTAAGTGACGAGTAGATGCTTACTAGAAAAACAAAATTGAGAAATGTGAAAAATGGGTTCTGAATATTATCAGACAATGTGTTGGAGCTTGTGTTTTGTATTGATTGTTTGGCAAATTTTCTGATTGCTTCTCGTTCCCTCCAATTATTGGCAATAATTTGGATGAAAGATATCATTTACTCACAAATGTGCTAGGTGCTCCTAGAGCAAATGCTTGAGTAGGGGAAGATGAGACGCACCACATCCGTTGTGAGATCACAAGTTCATGTTCTTTAGGGTTACGTGAGCCAGAAAACCAAGAAAATAAAGCATAAGAGCTTCGGTTTTACAGACTATGAGAGCTGTTGCCATGCACGTATATGAGTATCATCAGCCTCGGTGGTTGATGAGTACAACGCTTCACTTCAGAATAAAAATGCAGTCTTATTGTTTCCAGATTCCAGTCCTATTGTTAACAAAAAGGAAAAAAAAAAAAAACGAAGGTGATTATTTCAATAATAGATTTTTTTAAAAGAAAAAAGGGATAGTACTCTAACAAGTTTTATTAATACCAATAACACTAGGCATAATAATTATACTTAAAAATATAATCCTAACACTTAGAGATGAAATACCTGATATTAAGCTGCCAGATATGAAATTCTCATAATAAACTTGATAGCTGTATTAATAATCCTTAAATATTGTTCGTCTTTGCGAGAGGGTCAGTGCCATACGCGTGAATCGATGTTTTAGAAGAGAATTAGGCCACAACGTGCTTATTTAGAAGAGAGTGTTTTTGATAATAGCCTTGGTCTCGTTAGGCACTTTTTATAGCTTATTAAGGACATATCGCTTTGTTTTGGTTGGATTCTGTTCCATCATACTCTTTGCATGAGAATATACGAATAGCAATGGTTGCCACATTCACACAATTTTTTTAAAAAAGATTTTAATATATTTCCTTACTACTATATAATATTTTTGGTTAGATAAATGAGAATTTGGAGGTAAAGGATATTGAAGTTAGAACATAGGTTTTGTACGACTAACCATTAAGCTACTAATCTATTAACAAAACTGCATAATATTCATAGACAATATTCCTGCATGGGAGTGAAAAAACTGAGAGATGGCCTAAAAGCTGAGAATGTTTTAATTTGGTACCAGAGTGTAGAAATTCTGATATCCATTTAGTTGCATTTCATTAGTTTGCATATGCAAACCCTTAACATAAGTATTTCAACCAGGTGAAAATGATAAGGCATTGAAACAAAGACTCGCTAAAGTCAAAAGTGAATGCATAGTAGTACTGAAGAAGGACATTGTAAATCTAAATGTGACAGTGTAGTGTAATGTAATTTGCACATGAAAACAATATATTGTTGTCCTTGATTAGTTGAAAAAATATTTTTTAGGCCTTCCCTTACCAATTCCAATTGAAGTGCAGCTTAATTAAGCCAAACTTTTTATCCTTTAAAGAAAGAAGTTTTGGCTTTTGATGTTTCATTGCAATCTTTTTCTGGGCTTCCTGGACATATTTGGATTGGTAATGCATGGTCATGTCCTTTTGTGCCACCTCCATATCAGGGCACCTTATGCACACATGGGCAGGTAGCTACTAAAAGCTTGCTACGCCAATATAGGGTTTCCACCTCCTATACTCTTCTTCCCTCCGGTACAAACCATATGGCTAAGAGATAACTCTTACGGTTGTCTTCAGTATGTCCAATTAAGCACACATGCTCGACTCGTGTATGCCCTGTATTGTACAGTATAGCTAACTTGTTTCTCACGTTTTCCCTAATTCAACTACTTCGAGAGGTTCCAAGGTTTCTGTTTCCGGAGTGGATATTTCCTTTGGACATGCATCCCATATGGCGCAAAGGGATCAATCATTACAATGTACTGACAAGGGTACAGTGTCCCTGACAGAGTTATCCGTCTACTGTTTCTCTTACAGATGAACTCTTTGAGTTCAACATTATTTCATAGCTTCGGTTCTATAAATTCGTCCGTGTTCAGCTTTACTAAAGCAAATGAGCTAATTGAACCGGTAGTGGGGTGGCTGCCATTTCCGATAAGGGCACGCTTAACCATTCGACTTGCATAAGCACCCAATGGAAAGCCATAAAAAGCGCAATCTATCTCTGACAGCAGTTTGATGGATCCGCTTGTTATCTGAGCTTCTGTTCTACAATTCAATCTCCATTTTGGTAAAAGAAGTTTCTTATAAGCTAGGTTTCTTTTCTTGAGTACCAAGTACCTCCAAGAGCTATCACAAGCGTAGCGATAAAGCTTACGCAATAAAGGCACCGGAACAGCTGAAAGGTATTACATTTTGACGTTACACCGCACTAAATAAAGTTCAATTCTTAGGATTTTCCACTTATACGCTCCGTCAAACATTCTAAGGAAACGAACAACATGATTCATTGGAACTTCTGGCAACTTTTGGTCATCCAAATAGCTGCCTCTGCGTTGCAGTAAGTCGTGGGTCAATAGTCAATGTCGGCCATAAATATACCCCTTTGTTCTTTTCAGCTTTCGGCTATTGCATGACATGCACGATGGGAGATTCTTGGTCTAAAAATTCTGGCTATGCATCCGGCAGTCTCGACGGATAAGTTGGCAATAGTCGAGATGACCACCCTTTGGTTTTCCAGGGACCCAAGCTATATTAAGATTCTTATCTAGGATGGGGTTCAAGGCCATTTTTTCCAAAGTATTGGCATCATGTCACACCCTTGTGGGTCTAGGGTTTCACATTCTATTCCAACTACTTTCTTTGCTTTCTTTCATGTCACATTATGTTGTTTATTCATTTATTATCGCAAAAAGAGACAAAAAAAGATAAGGTGGTCCTTAACTTTAAGACTTGTGGTTTATCTTTTAGTTGCGAATTCTAGATTGGAGATAGTGGGTTTTGCTCATTCTTTCCTTTGCATCCACGAGAATAGAAACAGTAATTCTTGTATAAATGAATTTTCAAATTATTTCTTTGTCTTTTGGTTGGGACTTTAAATAGAAGCTATTAGATGTTCTTTCAGAATTTGTAGCCAGTTGAGTTGGAAATATGGTAAGGATATTCAACCAAATTAGTTGAAGATGTAAAGAAGCCTCATCATGTGATCTCTTTTCCGAGTCAATTGCAAGTCTTCTTACTTTTTCCTTTTTATTTAGCAAAAACATAGTTTCTTTCACCACTTAAAAGTAACTTTTGCTTTTCACACCGCCGAAACATTGCACATTCCAATGATGGATATAATCAAATAAACAAACTGAACCTCAATTATAAGTATGGTTACATGCCAAGAGTGTCATCATTGTAATGCTTGTATATCTTCACAATGATGTATCCAACATATTTCTTTAACATCACCTATGTATGTCTTTGTGGGAATTCATGAAAGACTTGGATAGGCTCCAATAATGTAGTATCACACAATTGTTTTGACGAAAGCACAATTATGTAATATGAACCAAGATTGACATCTAGGAAAGATCTCAAAGGACAAAGACATGGGGTCCCATCCTCCTAGCTTAAAGGTTTCACACTCTATTCTAACCACCATTTCCCTTGCTTTCTTTGATGTATCCCATTAGCATTAAACTTTTATTAATCAATAGATGTCATCATCAAACAAGCTTGACAAGATGGTGCTCAACTTTAAGACTTGGGTCACTTTTAACTGACAAGTCAAGGTTAGGCATGGCAGACTATGTTCATTTTTCCATTGTAACCAATACGTTGTCCTACTCTCTTTCCCTAGAGCAAGAAAATAAAAAAGTATACTTCATCCAAAGCCTATCTTTAAGTTTAAGATATCATTTTTCAAAGTTTAAGTTAATGTGCTTTAAACTAATTTTGGAACTTTAGAGCAAATATAAAAAATCATGTGACAAATTGCAAAATAATGGATTTTAAATCAACCAAAGAAATAAAAGAGAGAATGATTTTATTTCCCTAATATATTTGAAAATTGCAAGGAAAAGAGAATTCTCACCATTAGGCATCTTCTTCATCTAGACAACCATATTGCATTTGGAACCAAGTACTTTTGTGATTGAATCCTTTTGAATATCTAGCCTCTTTACCTTCCAAAGCTATTGTTCAAATAGTTCAAGAGGTTAGTAGAGATCCTAAGTGGCTTGCCTGGTTGTACAACCGAATATTATTACACATGCATGGTGGAAATAGTGGTGCAAGGATAATCAATTTCATAAGATGAAGGTGTAGTAAGCACCTCATTGGGGAATCTCTCTTTGAGGTGCAATAACATCTCTTGTTTACTAATAAATTGGTTAGTAGGTCAATTTATGGGTCTTCTCATCACGGAATCTCTCTTTGAGGTGCAATAACACCTCTTGTTTACTAGTCAATTGGTTAATTGGTAAATTTGTGTGTCTTCTTCCTTTCTTTTTTCTTAAATAAAGTCATCATGTATTTTGCTTAACGTTGATTTGTGCTTTTGGTACTACTCTAGAAATAAAAAGAAAGAACCCTAACCCCAATACATCCACAAGTCACAACGATTTGATGAATTCAAACTTAGGTCGCCTATAAATAAGTGCCCAAGAGAGAAATGGTTAGCAAAGTCTAGACGCCAACATGAAGTACACCCTTGTTGTTTGCTTTCTTTTGGCGTCCGTGCTCTTCTTAGCCCCTTCAAGTATTGCTCGAGAACTAGCTCAGACCGGTGAGCACAAACTTTTAGTTTTCTTCTACATTGATCATTCATATTTCCACCATGCATGTGTAGTGGTCAAAGACTTCAAACCATTGCTATAGAAAAATTAATTCACTGCACTGGTTTAATAGGTCGAAACTATAGTCTGCAAAGTACTCGTACTTTGCGAAAACTTAGTTGACTCATTTTACATCAGACACATGCTTTGCATCTGCGTTTACGTTTATCTTAATCTTGGTGTCTCAACAAATATCATATCAGCTCTAAAATTTTATTTTAATTAAATTCATTAGGGAGACATGAGAACAATAATGTTTGAACATCTTAAGAGAGAAACGCAGCATTCTATTTGTTATCTCAATTATACATCAGTAGCTGTAATCTATCTGTTTATTAATAACGCAGGTACTGCCCAAACCGGGATTCCTAACGATCCATCAAAACCAACGCGTCCTAAAAGTGGCAGTGGGGCCCCATACACCCGCGAAGGGAAAACAGAGCCGAAAAAGAATGGCAATGGGGGCTCATATACCCGCGGAGGGACAACAGAGCCGAAAAAGAAGTGTTCACCTGGGACTTACGGCCGTGGTTGCCCGCATCAAGATCCTTGAGCAACTCATGCTGTTGTCTAGTGAAAGTTATAAATAAATAGTGAGCTGTGAGTGTAGGGATAATGGTTAAGAATAATAAGGTTTGGTTTGACGCAAGGGTCGAAGCTTTTGCTAGCTTTGCAGTATGGTAATATGTTATCTGTGATGGCTGTTATGAGTTTTATGAATAATAAAAGCTGATTTAGGTCAGTTCGTTTTCTTGTAGCATCGAGCAAATAGGCATTGTTTAACTCCTTAGGAACTACAAGCACAGAGCATGGTAATGATTTTAAGTTGCTGTAATTAGTGCTATTACGTTGTTGGAATATAGAAGCGATCATGAGCTGTCTCTGAAATTTAAATTTAAATTTAAATTTAAATTCCAAGTACTCTCATATAGATTTCCACGAAGTAATAAAATAATATTCCAATGAATATCTTTGTGAGACCACGAGGAATATACAGAAAGTATGCTCACAAGGTCATAGAGATACAAATCCTACTTAGATTATAAGAATATTTGCAAAGTTCATTAAATAACTGTTCCAATATATATTTTCATAAGCCCAACTAAATAATTGGTTCAATAATATAGCAATTAGGCCATGAAAATATTAAGTTTGTCGATATCTAATTTTCACACTCAACTCATCATAAAAAATATCAGCACATATAGCTCAACAAGAAATACTTTTTAAAAAGAACATATTTTCTCCTTACTAGCCCGTTTTAAGTAGACAATGGGGTTTTTAACTTTTAATACACATACTTAATGTCTTACAAATACTCAGAATGGAGAATAATTGAATTACAAGGGGCAGATGATTGGTATAATGCATTTGCCAACTTGAATGCCATTCTTCTTATCAACCATCCCTTAGATCTCGTTCTTTGGATGGCAACTTCAAATGTAACTCCTACTTGATTGGTTCAAAGTAGTGAGAAGATAAATCATGACCACAGTAGATAGGCCCATCATATTAATGATTTCATTAATTTATATGTAAGTTCACTTTCTTAAAGCATTGGCTACTTAACAAGAGTGCTGTCATTAGTGCAATATCACGTGAAGCTTGCATATCTTCACAATGATAAATCAAACTTATCTACTTTAACATAATCTTTCCATATCTTTGTTGGAATAATGATAAACTTGGATAATCTCCAATAGTGTAGTCTCCAATAATCGTTATAAAGAAAGTATTAGCACAAAATATAAATTGAGATTGGTTTCAAGGGAAGATCATGGTGTCCCACCCTCCTAGCTTAAGGGTTTCACACTCTATTCTAACCACCATGTGGTTTTTTGGGGGGCGGGGGTGGGGGTTAGTGAGTGTGGTTTGTTCATCCTTTCCATTGTATCCAAACCATAATTATACTCTCATTTCCTAGAGCAAGAAATTGAAAAGATTAAGTCCGCAAACATATTGCTCAAGTGATCTTATAAACAACAAGTCTGCTAGGGTGTAACCTGTTGCGTTATGGCAAGCTCACGGGGATGCAATGTTATAATTGAGGGCGAAATTGCAGAACTTGAAGCAACTCAATTGCTCTATGTAATGAGATGTTAAGGAGTGACTCCACATAGGAACATGAAAGAAGGAACATGTGGTGGTGTTTCTTACGGGAGATACTTTGTTTCCCACCCCACTCTTAACTCTTGGACGGGACATGCGAACGCCTATGTTAAGGCTGCTTTGGGAGAGACTGTAGCAGATAAGTTAACGTAAGTAGAAGGTCGTAGTACTCTGTTAAGGCAGGCGAGCCCATGCTGATGTATCTTCTGTAAGGTTAACGTGTAGTCAAGGCTTCCCACATGTGTTCAGTTCACCTTGTTGTACTTAGAGGTCAAGAACATGAGGTTGTAAGGCAGCTTTGATAATCAACAAACATGTTTAAGGATTTTCATCTAAACAAAATGTTTTCCCTCTAAAGAAAACACAGTTGGGCTTAGGCATCTGAAAAAGGAGGAAGAACCATATTCCTTTGTGTTTTTATAATGGTGAGCTTCCCAATAGGAAGGCAACCGAGTCTGTTATGGGTTTTGGAAACCAGGTTCATAACACTCTATGACAGATTATTATTCAGCGTTTTCTGATACCTGAATTAGAATGGGCAGCAAAGTCATCACACGGGTTGGGTTGGGTTGGGTTGGGTCGGGTCGTAGCAAACATTTTATGTGCAAATGCCCTAGAAGCCTATACTTATTCCATCTCAAACCCAACAGCACACATTGGGCCAACATGGCCACCTGGGCCCATTGATATGCCAACCCAGCCCATATAATATGTCCTAGAAGCCGATTCCACAAATTTAGCGAGAAGTTTATTAACTCTTTAGCCACTTTTGCATGGCCTAACCCATCCTCATTGGGCCTATTTATTTAGCAGTTCCAACGTGGACATGTAGCCCTCACTAGTGCCTTTGTAAACTAGCTGAATGCAACTTTTGCAAGTATTCTTCCTAGACTATCTAGTAAATCACTTAAATCATATCTGGATCTTAGATTTTTGGGGCTACAGATCCTATAGCATTTGATTTAAGATATTTATTTTCAAATGTTCCATGGACATCCCAATTTCGATTGAAGCATCTCTTATATATCTCGCATTTTAAATTTAACTTAATTTCAATTGCTAGACTAACTCTTAAAAATAATTATGTTATCTAACGCCACTTTATTAGCTAGAATCAATAAAGTAATATATGGAAGAACCTTTTTATTTAAGAACATTAAACACTTTCGGGCAAATATTTTATTGTGTCATAGTTGAAGCATTCCAAATTTAATTTTTTCTTAGATGAATTATAATGTTTAAATATTTTTCTAAGTTTTTGTATTCTCTCATTCTTTGATGAATAAACTCATATATTCATTAAACAAAAAATTGTGTTACCCAATTTTTCAATTGGTTTTAGTATATTCCGAAACCTTATGATTGAAAAGTGATTAGATTAGGTAAAGTTGTACATTGGCTCTAATTTTTTTTACAAGTCTCAAAAGTAGAATTGTTTCAAGTAACACATAATCTTTTGCATCATCAAACTCCTTTATATAAACTTTCTTTCATCATGCATGTAATGCAATTTCCACTTCCTAATTTTTAACAAATGTATCTAGAAATGTAGTAAGGACATTCATGTTTTATTGCCGATCGCCCAATCAAGAACCACTGGAAGTGTTTCTACCTTATCTGGACTCTGGAGAACGCGGGAGTAACCGGACCAGCCTTTTTTAACAAAAAAAGCATAGCTGTATAAAATACCTGTTAGTTCTGGGTATTGCTGAAGAGTATAGGCTTTCAGAGTGAATTCTTTCAATCCTGGTAGAATCTCGACGTGACAACACCCAATACCAGAGCAATTCGTATCAGAGATCCTTTCAGAGAATGTACACATGGACAAGCACCCCATGCGGGACGTCGGATTGCGCCCGTATAAGTATCCCAGAGTGTCACAACCAACGGCCACCAACAGGTTTTGGGTGTTATTAATTGTGAAACTAGAGACTTCTAGAGAAGAATCATTATCAACTGGAAAACCGTTTTGAACACATTTATGGGCTATATACATCGAGACTTCAAGCTGACCTTGCACAGAAATGTTGTTGACAGTCAGGTTTCCATTTCCTGTTCGAAGTCGACCGGAGGATTGGTTACAATGAAGCAGAAAATCACCATTCAGGGAACAATTCTCGGTTACACCAAATGGAAATGGATTGGAAACGTTTCCACACCGGATGGGGCAGTTAGGCCAGGGAGCTGCTAGTAGGGCGGCTGCCATTCCCGCTTGTTAAAGTAAATAGGCAGGAAGCGTTGATGAAACTTTTCCTACAAGCAAACATGCCATATCAATTGACATCATGACGCCTTTCCCTCTCCCACAAGCAAACGTTGGCTCTTCCCACAAGCAAACTCAGCCAACGTCTCTATAAATGCCATTCAAGCTTTAGAACAAAGAGCAGTGAAAAGCCCTTTGTAGAATAGTTCAGTCTCGGTTATGTTCCGCTCCTTATAGTGTTTCAGCAGGGCCTATGGCCCTGCAATTATGGTTTCTCTAAACTCTTGTTGTTCTTATTTTAGTTTAATATAAATCTTGTTTGTTGGAGATTATGTCTATGTTAATGTATTCATTCCCTTCAGCTGTGTTTGGTTTTCTTCCTATTATAGATTTTCTTCATGGTATCAAGAGCAGGTTGTGCTGAAGGCTGATTTTCCTACATCCTGGGATTATCTGTTTCATTTTTCTACTGGAGGAGAATGTTATTGCAAAGGGTATCTCCGTGTATTTTTTATACATGCCTTCCAAGTTTTCCACGAGCAGATTCCATGCTACCCCAAGATCTAGAGGCGGACGGATGACTAGATCCAGTCCAAAAGACCAGACCCAGTCAGAAAGGCATGATCCAAAAAAAAATCTCAAGAATCCATGCCGCAGCGTCGACACCTCCTTGTTGGGACCCATTTTAGACCTCCACTGCAGCAACGAAATTGGTTGGAGAGAATCGGTCAAGATTCCACGCACCCACCACTGCTAATATCTCCACTTTGCTTCTATAACCTCTAAAACTGGCTGCACATATTAAACACAGTGAAACTGCACTCCATCATTCGGTTCTTTCCATCCACGCAAGCACTCATGCGGACAAAGACAGAGATGGATCAACCCCTTCTTCTGAGTTATCTTTGAAATGGCAATTGCAGAAGCCAAAGCCATGCCCATTAAAGAGACGTGTTTCAGCTCACACGAAACCCATGTTGAAGTCCTTGGAAGGTGGGATAGCTTTAGTCACGTGTTCTCACTGTAAAAGAATTGCCTAGTGGTCTAGGATGATGATGGCTATCCTCTTTTGCTGTGTTCCCACTAGATAGCTTGTCATGTTGCTCATTAAGACCCTGCCCTTATCTACTTTACGTGTGTTTTCTGCAAGCTTAAGTCAGCCCTATAAAAGGGAATGTAACGGCAATATTTATTTCATCCTGAATGAAAGTATTTTCTCTTTGTGAAACTTCCGCTTGCCAAAACTCTTATCTACACTTTTCTCTCTCCACCTTCTTCTTTCATTTTGGTATCAAAGAGCAGGAAATTGCCCACTACACAAAGAAAAGAAAACTCACACAGAATGTCGCGAAAACAACCAACCTATCCTTTCCCTCACTAGGTCAGTGTCCAAAATTTCGTCACCATCAAGCTAGGCGAGACAAATTATTTGTCTTGGGTTACCCAAGTCAAAGCTCTTGCCCAAACACAACGCCTTTTTGGCTTTCTCTCTAGAGATACACCTGCTCCTGTGAAAACACTCATTGCAGATGACACAGAATCACCTAACCCGGATTATGAATCCTGGTTGCAGAGTGATGGACTTCTCAAATCTTGGATTATAGGGACTCTTTCAAAAGAGGCCCTTGGTCATGTCTTTGATCTGGAGACCTCAGCAGAGGTCTGGGAGGCTTTGGCAAATCAATTTGCCCAGAAAACTGAGACTCGAGAATATGATCTCTTGTCTCAAGTTCACCATCACCACAAAGGAAGCAAACTGTTCGGTGAAATCTAAATGCAAGTGAACATGTTGAACAAGTAATATAATGATAAGAAAGATATCGTCCCACAGAGATTGGTGATTACTGGACCAACTAATTACTAACGGTGAATAACTCCTAGAATTTATCTAGCAAACCAAATTGATAGATGATAGATTAACTAACTAAGTCTAAGAAAACTTAATAAAAGAAATATGTTAGAGCATATGACTTCACCATAATTACTAGGTACTAATATTGATTATTTATGCTTGCAAGAGAGATAATATCTATGTGATGGCAGAATTTCCTAATTTATTTACTATCCTATGTCTAGGTATAGCAAACCTACTTAGTTCATTAATTCACTATATCTCTATATGTGAATTGAAACAAACCAAATGCATTAGGATCTATGAATATTCTCAGTTTACACCGAAAGTCACACAAACAATATGGTATATGTCTATCCATATTTAATCTATGGTTACATATTACAAGAAGCAACTGCATGCTATTTCCTGTCGGTCTTTAACATGCAAATCAAGTCATCTAAGTGGTAGCTAATCACCTAAAAGCATTAAACTCCGTAATATATAACTTCACATAAATAAAATATCTTGCAAAACATAATAATCATAAGATTCATACCATCATAATTAGGTTACATCGTAGCTCTAACAAAAATAAACTAAAACATAAAGAAATAATGAGGAAGAATGGTAATAAGAAATAAAGAAGACATCTTGAATCCAAGAACAATAAGTCTGTCACCCTTTTTGTCTTCTCTTCAAGAAATCTTGAATTCTTGGCCTCTCTCTTGAGTTGAATCTTGAATTCTTGGCCTCTCTCTTGAGTTGTGCTCAATTTCCTCCTTGGTTTTAGTGGCAACTTCTTTTCTCTCTTGCTTCCCCCCCTCTCTTCTATGCAGGGCTCCTCCTTTATATAGGGTATGGGATCTAGAACTTTCTCCTTATCCTAATAGTATTGGGTTTTGGATTCCCAATACAATTGGGTTTTAGACTTCTATATTAATTAGGCTTTGGACTCCTAATAGGACTAGGTTTTCTAATTATTTAAAAAAAACAATAACAATAAAAATCTAATAACAATTATCCAAAGCCCAAGCCCAAGCCCATCTTGATTTCCTTCACCTTGATAATTTGACCATCTTTTGCCATATAATAAGTACCAGGTTCTCCATGCTTGTTCTTTTTCTTCATGCCTCCTTATGCTACATAAACAAGACAAATTTAAGTAAATAAAGAGGAATTCAAATATTTTCTCACAAACATTAGAGAATTTATTATTTAAATTAGGTAAAATAACTCTATAAAAATAGAGTTATCACAAACCATTGAGCTCTTTTCTGAACGAGTTCAAGAACTTAACCAACCAACTTGCCTCTATTGGCAAACCCATGAGTGATACTGCCAAAACATTTCGTCTCCTTGAAGGCCTTGGACAGGAGTACAAAGCTTTCCGCACCAGTACTCTTAAACCACCTATCCCATGCCATAATGATGTTATTTCTCAACTCCAAGCCTTTGAGGTACGTCTAGCTCGTTTTGCCAATACCACTCAAAATGAAAACTGTGCCTTTGCTACCCAGCGTAGCTCAAGAGGAGGAAGAGGTGGTTCACGTGGTCGAGGCTCTGGATCCTCGTTTAACTCTCAGGGGCGTGGGTTCAACCCCTTTGTGCAGCAAGGGAGAGGGTCTAACCCAGGTCCTGTCCGACGGGGACCTAATCCCTCGAATGGTCAAAGAGCTGCTAACTCAAGTGAGAATTTTAGCAATAACTCCACTAACCGTCCACCTGCCAGTTGCCAGATTTGCTCTAAGCGTGGACACACTACCCTTCAGTGTTGGTATCGATTTGACCATAGCTATCAGGAGGAAGAAATACCAACTGCTTTAGCAGCAGTACAACTTATAGACTCGGGTCCAGAGGAATGGACTGTAGACTCTGGGGCAACCTCTCACGTTGTGAATACCCCAGGTAAACTTCAGTTCTCTACTAAGTTTGAGGGAATAGATTATATAATCGTGGGAAATGGTGAGCGTCTTCCTATTACACACATCGGAACTACAACTGTTGGTAGCCATCATGTTCCCCTTAATTCTGTCTTGGTTGCTCCTGGCATATTAAGCAAAATCTTCTTTCAATTTCTAAGCTTACCGATGATTTGCCTTGTTTGATACAAATCACTAAAGACTGTTTTGTTGTTAAGGATTTGAGGAACGGGGCAACCCTCCTCAAGGGAGCTAGAAAGGGCGGTCTGTATGTTCTGCCATCCTAAGAGAATCGTGCATATTTCTCTCACCACCAACAAACGATCGATGGCAATATTTGGCATAGGCGTTTGGGACATCCTCATGCCGACATTTTGAAACTTTTAAAGCAACGAGGGATAATATCTGTCAAAGGAAATGAAGAACAAATTTGCTCAAGTTGCATGTCCAGTAAAAGTAGTAGGCTTCCATTTTCCTTGTCTTCACATCGGGCTACTGCACCATTGGAAAAAGTGCATAGCGATGTCTGGGGTCCTTCCTCAGTACTGTCAGTACAACGTTACTCTTATTATGTAATATTTGTAGACGATTGTACAAGATTTTTGTGGTTTTTCCCAATGAAGCAAAAGTCTGATTTATGCCAAATATTTATTGCCTTTCACAAGATGGTGGAAAGACAATTTGAAACTAAATTAAAAAATTTCCATTCGGATAATGGTGGGGAATACACTGCAATCACCTTGTCCAATTACCTTACTACCCATGGGATAGTCCATCAATTCTCTTGCCCAAACACCCCTCAACAAAATGGATTAGCTGAAAGGAAGCATCGTCACTTGGTTGAACTTGGTCGGGCCATGATAATACAAGCAAATTTGCCTTGACGTTATTGGGTAGAAGCTTTTTCTACAACAGTTTTCTTGATTAATAAACTCCCTACACCAGTTCTTGATCAAAGATCTCCCTACGAAACTTTATATCACAGGCAGCCTGACTACTCTTATTTAAGAACTTTTGGTTCAGAGTGTTATCCATGTCTAAGAGCAACCCATACAGATAAATTGTCAGCTCGCTCTTTGTTCTGTGTGTTTCTTGGGTATAGCACCAAGCATAAAGGCTATCGGTGTTTACATATTGCTACCGGAAGAGTCTATATTTCAATACATGTTTTGTTTAACGAAACTGTTTTTCCTTTTGATAGGACTCTCTCATCAGACAAAGTTAAACCCTTGATGCAGCATGCAACTATTCCGGCACATTTTCCACTGAGCATAGAAGGCGTGGAAGAATGTGGTTCACCCACTTCACATGTTCCAGACACCACTTCCCCACTTGTCCCATCTCCTTTACTTGGCGTGTCCCTACCTCCTTTAAATGTGCTCTCACCACTACCGAGGGATGAAACTCTTTTCCCTCACTCAAGTAGTGACTTGTCTTCAACTGAAAGTCCACCTACCACACCTACAATACCTTACGTAGAAGCAACCTCTACTCCTTCATGCCTTCTTGACACATGTCAAGAGCCTACCATGTCTAGTCAACCACCTTTGGACACACCTTCCAACTTACATGCGTCCCCTCACCTTGTGGACCCCTCACCCATAAATGAGCAAGACCAAGAGCACGGCCCCATCCCTTCCCCTTCTTCCTTTGTCCAGCCGCCTCTCACCCCTTTAGAAGCCATCCCTCCTACTCCTCATCTGATGGTAACCCGAAGTCGCGCTGGCATTCGCAAGCCTAATCCCCGCTATGCACTTTCCTTTCAAGTTCATGTACCTCCCACACCTACTTTTGTTATTAAAGCTCTTCAAAATCCTGACTGGAAATGTGCCATGGAGGAAGAACTTCCAACCTTGCATCGAAACCATACTTGGACATTGGTGCCTCGTACCTCCTCCATGAACGTTGTGGGGTGCAAATGGGTGTTCAAACCCAAGCTCGGACCAACCGGCACATTGGATAGGCTCAAGGCATGTTTAGTTGCCAAGGGGTATCACCAAGAATGTGGTGTGGATTACTTGGAAATTTTTAGTCCCGTTATTCGGCCAGCTACAATCCGTATCATTCTCTCCATTGCCACGGTAAATCATTGGCCCCTCCATCAGTTTGATATCAACAATGCTTTTCTACATGGATTTCTCTCTCAGCCTGTTTACATGGAGCAACCAACCGGGTTTAAAGATAACACATTTCCCACTCATGTGTGTTGCCTACGAAGAGCTCTGTATGGGTTGAAACAAGCACTCGAGCTTGGTTCGATAGGTTCTCTTCTTTTCTCCTTGTCCATGGCTTCCGGTGCTGCCCCTTTGACTCTTCACTATTTATCCTTCATGATGGATCAACAGTGATTTGGCTTCTACTTCACGTTGATGATCTAATCATCACGGGTAACTCTGCCTCTGTAATAGATGACTTTGTTCACAAGATGGGTAGAGAATTCCCACTAAAAAGACTCGGTTCCTTGCATTACTTCTTGGGCATCCATGTTACTAAGGACCATCACGGTTTGATTCTCTCACAAAGACAATATGCTAAAGATCTCCTAACCCGTGCTCAAATGCGTGATTGTAAGTCTCTTCCTACTCCTTTAGGAGTCAAACTTGCTACTGTAAAAGGCGGGTCCTCCCTCTTTTCCCAACCTTCAACCTATAGAAGTCTTGTTGGGGGCCTTCAATACCTCACATTCACAAGGCCAGACCTTTCTTTGGCAGTCAACAAGCTTTGCCAAGCCATGGCAGCACCCACAACCAGTGATTTCCATAACCTAAAAAGGGTTTTACGGTATGTTCATGGCACCACCACCCTTGGGCTACGCATACATGCTAATAGTTCCTTAAATCTCTACGGGTTTAGTGATGCTGATTGGGTTGGTTGCCCTCACACACGCCATTCCACTGGTGGTTTTTGCCTTTTTCTTGGCTCCAATTGTGTGACATGGAGTGCCAAAAAGCAACCCACGGTCTCTCGTTCCTCCACTGAAGCGGAATATCGCTCTCTTGCCTCAGCTACAGTTGAAGTAATGTGGGTTCTTCATCTTCTTCGTAGCTTGGGGGTTCGTCAGTCTCAACCTGTCCGTCTCTATTGTGATAATCTCTCTGCCTTGCATTTAACCACAAAACCAGCCTTGCATGGAAAATCCAAGCACATCGAAGTGGACTATCACTTCGTTAGGGAGAAAGTCGCACTTAAAACTCTTGTGACCGCTTACATTCCTACTCAAAAGCAACTTGCTGATGCCTTTATGAAGGCTCTTCCCCGGGATAGGTTTCATGAATTTCGAACAAAACTAGGTGTCATCCCGACTCCTGTTTTGAGGGGGAATATTGAACACAGTGAAACTGCACTCCATCATTCGGTTCTTTCCATCCACACAAGCACTCATGCGGACAAAGACAGAGATGGATCAACCCCTTCTTCTGAGTTATCTTTGAAATGGCAATTGCAGAAGCCAAAGCCATGCCCATTAAAGAGACGTGTTTCAGCTCACACGAAACCCATGTTGAAGTCCTTGGAAGGTGGGACAGCTTTAGTCACGCGTTCTCACTGTAAAAGAATTGCCTAGTGGTCTAGGGTGATGATGGCTATCCTCTTTTGCTGTGTTCCCACTAGATAGCTTGTCATGTTGCTCATTAAGACCCTGCCCTTATCTACTTTACGTGTGTTTTCTATAAGCTCAAGTCAGCCCTATAAAAGGGAATGTAACGGCAATATTTATTTCATCCTGAATGAAAGTATTTTCTCTTTGTGAAACTTCCGCTTGCCAAAACTCTTATCTACACTTTTCTCTCTCCACTTTTCTCTCTCCACCTTTTTCTTTCATTTGCACAAACCCATCTCTCTCTCTCAACACAGAAAGAGAGTGAAAGTGGATGTCGCCTGATCTAGCAACACGGAAATAACAACTTATCCATGTTGTAGAAAATGGTCGGCAAAAGCTCACTAGATCCATCCACTATCTATCTCCGCATAAATGAACGTGCAAATTTATGTTCAGTTGGCATACAACACGCATAACTTTCTATTGTGTAACATACAGCCAACAGAAGTTCTTGTCCAGCACAACACGCATAACCTTATTCATGCGTAACACAGATGCGCCAACTAAATGGACAAGATGAGAGAAAAGAGAAGTGAAGCAACTCCACAAAGTCTAGGAGCAACATTCCTTCCATGACAAGTCAGAAGTGTCAAGAGCATGGCCACTTCTATTTCTTCCTGTAACGGCCATTTTTGTTTTTCAATCTTGCAGTCTCATCCGACCTCAAGCCTGAGGGAGCGTGTGAAAGTAAATAGGCAGGGAGCGTTGATGAAACTTTTCTTACAAGCAAACATGTCATACCAATCGACATCATGATGCCTTTCCCTCTCCCACAAGCAAACATTGGCTCTTCCCACAAGCAAACTCAGATTCAGCAGGGTCTATGGCCTTGCAATTATGGTTTCACTAAACTCATGTTGTTCTTATTTTAGTTTAATGTAAATCTTGTTTGTTGGAGATTATGTCTATATTAATGTGTTCATTCCCTTTAGCTGTGTTTGGTTTTCTTCCTATTATAGATTTTCTTCGCTAAGAGCACGCTAAGCCATGCGACTTGTATAAGCACCCAATGGAAACCCATAAAATAACGCAAATCTATCACCGACAGATGGACTCGAGTCTACTGTGCTTCTGCTTGAGAGGAACCCATCCGATGCAGACTCTTTATGGGCACGGTGACGAAAGCCCTGCGATCCCAGACAGTTGAATACGTTCAAGTTGCATTGGAGGATGATCGTCAGGCTGTAAATCACCCTTAATTTCTTTTAATTTATTATCTTTTTATAATAATGTAATTACTATCTAGGAGGCATTTCCACCGGTTCAGCTTTTTCGAGTTTGAGGCTTATAATCTGTTCGTAGCACATTACTAAATCTATCACAATAAGAAATTAAACGAATTAACTGTAGTGAGAAATTCATCAAAAAATAGCAAGCTTTTTTTATAATGGATGAAAGCAAAAATCGGTAAATCCTGTTTTATTTGACCGAAACCCATGATATTTGATCGAAGTTTCAGTCCTACAACTCTATTGGCACCACATTATACAAATATGTAATTTTATTTTTTCGAGGGCTTGGTACTTTTTTACAACAATAGCGGGAGAGTTTAACAACATTCTTATAATTAATTTGTAAGCAACAACAATCGTTCGTGAATGAATGGATTAAGTTGGCTTTGATATATTATTTAAACAATTTACTGTAACACCTTTTGGAAGTTAAAGGTTTGAAATTCAACAGTTCAAAGGTAAATGAATTTAAAAAAAAAAAAAAAAAAAGAGACAAGGGTGAAAATGGAATCCTATCAAAAGATTGTAAAAATTTACCATAGCACGTCTTTTTAAAGTGTGCCGAATCGTTCACGTGATCTACTGTATTATAGTCTCCTCTACAGTGCTTCGATGGATCTACTTGTCATCTGAGCTTCTGTTCTACAATTCGGTCTCCATTTTGGATAAAAAAGTTTGCTTAAGCTTGCTAAGATTTCTCTTCTCAGTACCAAGTACGGCCAATAGCTGTACCAAGCGCAGCGCTAAAGCTTACGCCACTAAATGCGCCGAAAAAGCTGAAAAGTTTTTCATTTGACGTCCGGTCATCATTAGTCATTCGTATAGCTACCATCCCGGGTGAAGAGTCTTTTCATGGTAGAGTGTGGCCTCTAAGCCTAGGAAGAACAAAGGTGAAGAAGCAATTTTGCCTTTCTCTCTGTTTCTTTGCCGATGCGGCCTGTATGGGATTCTGCAAATATTATTGTCAGGCGGCTACTTAAAGAACATCTTTCATATGAGAATAAATTGTGGCCAATGTTGAAGCTCAAGTGAGCCCAAATCTTAATTTTAGAAGGAAAAAAGTACAATTTATAATATTATTATAAGAAAAGGTATTTTTATAAGACCAATAGATAAGGCAACACACGACTTCCGTACAAACACTTTCCCCCTATCCGTACAAACACTTATTCCACTACACTTACCTCACGTCCTTTTCTAAGAAACTCAAATAGGAACGGGGCCCTCCTATTTATAATTGTGTTCACCGACCCAGGAAGTCGGTCGGCATAAACTTATATGTTGGGTTGAGATCTTTCTTAGTTCGGTGTCTTTTAATTTCCGAAATCTCTTACTTTTCTTTACAGATGTTCTCTATGCTGTTCGACGTCTGTAAATGTCTGTCAGTTCAGGATATACCTGTCGGCAGGTTATCAACAACCTTCTGATTTAAACTTTAATTCTATTTACTTTCCCTTTCTCTTAAAGTCCTTCGTTGCCAAAACACACAATGCTGACCACTGTGTTCAACGAACATCATTGATGCAGCGCCACATGGTGCTTGCATATGTTCACAATGATACATTGGACATATTTGCTTTAACATCACTTGTTAAAATACGGTAATATTTGGGTGAAAGCTTACTTCTTCATTGATAACAAGGAAAATCTTAATACAATCTAGGTTACAAACGTGAAAAATTGTTCCCGTGTTTAGTTTTACAATGAACTATATACTCTTGTATTATGAAAATGGTGAGCTTCTTTAGTCGGTAAGCCTCACGTCTCCGTCAAGCGTGCTGTGAACAATGTTTGTGAGTGAGTAGACTGCATAGAGACTATGTGAGTAACTATTATCTGGTGGTCTAATATGGTAGCCACAAGCGACATGGTTGCCTATCCTTCTTTCATATCCGAACATCCCCCTTTAAGCCGATGGTCAATAGGAATTAATGACATTTAGCTTGCTGAGGAAATAAATGTACTGATTTGCTCCTACGACTTTAATAAGAACATTTGCTAGCTAGTCTCTTGTTCTAACATGTTGAGTTTTGATGAGGCCACGTCTAATCTTTTTCCTGATGAAGTGACAATTAACATCTATTTGTTTAGTATGCTAATATACCATAAAATTTGCTACAAGTTCATTGTAGTGTTGTTGCCATAATACAAGGCTACAAAGCAAGAGACTTCAACCATCGTGTCTTCCAAAAGACCTAGCAACCAAATGACTTCACAAGACATGAAAGTCACGGCTAAATACTCTGCTTTTGTGGAAGAAAGAGGTATCACTATTTGTTTCTTGCTTTTCCAAGAAATAAGTACATCTTCAAGCATAACACAAAAACCAATGATTGATTTTCTACCAACCTTATAAGTGGCATAGTTTGAATCGTAGTATGCTATCATCTTGTAACCTCTAGAAGCAAGAATGAATACACTAGTGCTTAGGTAGCTCTTTAGGTATTTTACCAATCCAGTGGTTGTTTTCCAATGAGATTTCTTGGATGAATACATAAATTGAGCCAAGTTATGTACCACGTAGGAAATGTCAGGTCTTGTGACAATAAGGTAGTTCAATTTCCCTATGAGCTGCTAATACTTAAGTGAATTGCTTAGAAGCGAATCATCATCTCAAGGTACTTGTGCTCCTTGATCATGCTTGAAAATGGTTAACAACAAGCTAATGTCCATGGGGTTATCAACTAGCTTATTGCCCCCCAATCCTATCTCATCTATCATCTCGAAAATATACATGCACTAACTCAAGTGGACTTTTTTGTCATCTCTAAGGACCTCAATTCTAAAAAAAAAACTTGAAATCTCCCAAGTTCTTGATATGGAAGACAAAATGAAAGTATGTCTTCAGTTCTTGTATGTCATCAATATCATTGTCAGTAATGAATATATCATCAATGTAAATCATGAAAATGATCACAAGATTATCTCTTTGTTTAACGAATAGTGAGGTGTCATGCATAAAGTCATGATATCTAGCTGCAACTAGTGCCTTTGTAAACTTTTCATACCATTGTCTGACCATTTGCTTGAGTCCATAGATGGATTTCTTCAACTTGCGAAATTTCCCGCTATTCTCTATTGGATCACATAGTGAAAGCTTTATATAAACCTCTTTATTAAGATCTCCTTATAAGAAAGCATTGTTAACATCCATTTGATGGATGTTCCACTAATGTTAAGCGACTAAGGAAAGGGCACACATAATTGTGATGTGTTTGACAACAAGAGTGAATATCCCATAGTAATCCACCCTTTCCTTTTGACTATACCCTTTAGTCACTAGTCAGGCTTTATACTTATCCACTAATCTATCAGATTTATATTTGATCTTGTATACTCACTTGCAACCTATAAGCTTTCTTCCTTATGACAAGTCCACTATCTCCTATGTGTTGTTTTTCCTCTAATGCCTTGATTTCCTATTCCAAGACATCTAGCCATTTAGGATTGCCAATTGCCTCATGATGATGGATTGGTTCACTTTCAATAGAAATAGATGTAATGAAATGTTAGTTATCTGATGGTAAATGGTCATATGAAATGTAGGTCAAAAGAGGGTAAACAAAGGATTCATTTTTTGTTGTATTAATGGTAAGGCAAATGTAGTCTTTTAACCGTAAAGGCAATTTGGTAGGCCTAGTGGAACATCTAGTAATTACTTGTAGTTGCAATTCTAAAGGGTTCTCTTATGTGGGTATGATGTCATCAATGTCATTATCAGAAAAGAAATCATAGGGTTTAGCTAATGGTGGTTGTAGTATGAATGATGAAACTAATTCTAATTGGTAGTCATTTAAGTCACTAGTAGTGGGCGATGACTGTGTGGAGTTAGAAGGTATCTTATGATTATGCACCTCTAGGACTTCTAGATCGAATTTAATCAAAGGTACCTACATAGTAGGTTGTGACTTGGGACCTATTTGTGAGAAAGGGAAGGTGTCCTTATAAATCCTTACATCTTGACTCACAAAGAGCTTATCATTTTCATGGTTATAAAGTCTATAACCCTTATGACCTTGGGCATATCACATAAAAATGCTCGGGATTGGTTAGGGGGCAATCTAATCCTTTGGCTTTATAGTGGTGGCATGACATAGACATCCAAAAACCCTAAGATGTAAGAAGTTGGGTGTCTTTTGGAAAAGTTTTTCAAATGGTGTTTTTTCATGCAAAACAGAATATGACATCCTATTAATAAGAAAGGTGGCCATGAGTATATATTACCCCTAAAATCTATCAGGCATTGAGCTCTAAAATTTTAGAGATCGTGCATCCAAAATATGGCGATATTTGCGCTCAATTATACCATTTGGTTATGGTGTGTGCACACATGAACTCTCATGTCTGATGCCATAAGAAAAAAATAATTGTTTTTTTGTGTTGATTAAAAAAATCAAATGCATTGTCAATTCTAATGCACTTGACTTTTGTGTCAAATTGGTTTCTTAATAGGTTGAAGAAGTCTTTTAATTGTGAATATGTCTTACTTTTGACTTTCATTAGAAACGTCTAGGTTCCTCATGAGAAGTTGTTAACTAAATTGAGAAAATACTATAATCCATTGTGTTTGGGGATTTGGTAGGATCCTTAAACATCCATGTGGATTATGTCAAAAATCCATTTTGCTGCGTGATCACGCATAGGAAATAGGTTGTGAGTTTGTTTCACAAATGGACAAATCATACAAGGCTTAAGTAAAAAGAATTTTGCAAATTTAAAATCACTAATATGTTGAAATTTTTCATCAAATTTACAATTTAAAACAGTACATGCACATATTGTGTTTATAAAATATGAAACATGTCTTGAAACTTTTGTGACTTCTTTCCTATTGGGACATGTTAAAAGATAGTAAAGCTCATTCTTAACCTTACCAAGCCCTTTGACTTTACTCATCCAAAGGTTTTGAAATACACAAAATTAAGCATAAAATATGATATGACATTTATTTTCATGGCAAAATTTTGAAGCAGATATGATATTGTATATGAAGTTTATGAGTATAGCACTGTGCTTAGGTTCAAGGTCTTAAATATGCATATATTTCCAATATGTGCTACCAATGCTCCATCACCATTTAAAAATTTAACTTTCCTAGATCTAGAGGCACATGGAACAATTAAATTCAAGCATGACAAGCTTATAGTGATGTGGTCATTAGCACTAGAATAAATTTTCTAACATTTTCTAAAAACTTTAGAGGTACTTGTCAGGTAAGCTTATGCATCCAAATTGCCATTCAGGAATTGCATGAACTGCTGATAGTCTATCTTAATGATGAAGACATCATCAAGATCCTTTGTCACCAGGTTGGCTTTGGCCTCTTCCTTGTAATTTCTATACCTTAGTGGAAAATCATTAAGCTTGTAGCACTCTTTTTTTTTTTTCATGCCTATATCCTTTGAAATAATTGCACTATGGGCCCATCACTTAGTAGCACTTCCCCTTTTTATGGCCTTTTTTTTTTCCACAAATGGCACATTCATCATTTTGCTTAGCCTTAAATGACTAGTCATCTTGTGCTGCCTTTAGCATAAACAACATGTCATTTGCTACAGATCGTTCATCGCTTAAAGTTGACCCTGTAGACGTGTCCGCTGCAAGAGCTTCACACTCGCCTTTTGGGTTTGTTATGTTGACCCAATTTTTCATTGTAACAAAGGTGAATTCTCTAGTCATTTTCCTCATTATGCTCCGACAATATTTTATCGAACATGCCATGGAATAAGTTTTTAGAAGGTCTAAAAGAGGCTTTATCATCAGAATTTGCTCTCGGAGAGTTGAATAACAATCGTCAAGTCCCTAGAGAAATAAATAGAAATGCATCTACTTACCGTGCTCCCTACATGGTTGAAAAGTCATCATCTAAGGCCTTTTAAGTTTGATTAGGGATGCATACTCATTCCAAAGCTACTTCAATCGGCCAAAATACAATGAAATTGGCTCGCTCCCTTGACGAATTAAGCACAATTCAGTGGTTAGGTCATAAACCCTAGACGAGTTGACCTAATGATAATGGGAGTGCATTTCCAACCACATTTTGGCCACATTTCAGGTGTAGATTAGCTCGTCATGGAGGTGGTTGCCAATTGAATTCAAAATCTATCCCCAATAGACATCATTGCAACATTCCCAAAGCTTTCAGGTCGACAAACCAGGTTCGAGTTTCGCGTATGACCCATTGATGGATTTGAACTTGTTTCTGATTAAGAGGGCAATCTTCATTGTTTCATATCAAATGATGTAATTGGAGGTTCCTTGAAGCTTAACCCCAACAAATGCAGTTGAGTTGGTGTTCCCAACCATCAAATATAAAAGACTGGTGCAAGCTAGGGCTTGTACTCGTCCTTTGGCATCTAAATTAGGATTTTGGGGCAATAGAGTGGGCAAAGGTGTCCTCAAATGTGTTCAAGAACTGCTACCTCCATTGCAATGAGGCAAAACATAAAGAGGAGTGTCACCAGATTCCACCATATGGTGGTCATAACAAAAATGCTTCAAACAACATTGATAACTTTATTTTTATAGAGTTATTTTACCTATTTTTAGGCAATAAATAATATAATGCTTATAAAAAAATATTTGAATTCCTCTTTATTTACTTGAATTTGCCTTGTTTTTATAGCATAAGAAGGCATGGAGAAAAAGGATAAACATGGAGAACCTGATGCTTATTATATGGCAAAATATGGTTTAAATATCAAGTTCAAGAAAATCAAGATGGGCTTAGGTTTTGGATAATTGTTAATAGATTTTTCATTGTTATTGGATTTTCTAAATAATTAGAAAACCTAGTCATGTTAGGAGTTCAAAGCCTAATCAATATAAGAGTTCAAAACTCAATTGTCTTGGGTCTCTAAAACCTACTTCTCCTAGGATACGAGATAGGACCTATCCCTATTTAAGAGAAGAGAAGAGGCAAAAGAAAAGGGAGGAGGAAATTGAGCACAATTCAAGAAAGAGACCAAGAATTCAAAGTTTTCTTGAAGAGAAGACAAAAAGGGTGATAGACTTCTTGTTCTTGGATTCAAGATTCCTTCTTTATTTCTTATTATTATTCTTCCTCATTATTTCTTTATGTTTTAGCTTATTTTTGTTAGAGTTATGATGTAACCTAATTATGATGGTATGAATCTTATGATTGTTATGTTTTGTAAGATATTTTATTTATGTGAAGTTATATGTTATTGTGTTTAATGCTTTTAAGTGATTAGCTACCACTTAAATGATTTGATTTGCATGTTTGAGACTGACAGGAGATGATATGCTGTTGCTTCTTATAATGTGTAACCATGAATTAAATATGGATAGACATATACCATATTGTTTGTATGGCTTTCGGTGTAGACTGAGAATGTTTATAAATCCTAATGCATTTGGTTTGTTTCAATTCACATATAGAGATATAGTGAATTAATGAGCTAAATAGGTTTGTTATACTTAGATATAGGATAGTAAATAAATTAGGAAGTTCCGTCATCACATAAATATTATCCCTTTTGCAAGCATAAATAATCAATATTAGTATCTAGTAGTTATGATGAAATCATATGCTCTAACATATTTCTTGTATTTAGTTTTTCTAAATTTAGTTAATTAATCTATCATTAATTATTTGAATTTGTTAGATAAATTCTAGGAGTTATTCACCGTTAATAATTAGTTGGTCTAGTAATCACCAATCTCTATGGGACGATATCTTTCTTATCATTATATTACTTGTTCGACATATTCACTTGCATTTAGAATTTCACTGAACAAGCATCGTTGAAAATTAGAATAGATGGAGAAACAACGTTGTTGCGAGATTCAGGCAACAATGTCGTTTTTGGTATTTAGGTGTACAATGTTGTTTCGAAAGTTAATAATTCAGATGATGAATGGTGTTGCTGCACTTAAAGTTGAGAAGGATATACTGTTTTTTTGGCTTTATCATAGGGAAAGACAAGGCAATCCAAAACTATGTCATTTTTTATTAGGTCATCAAAAAAAGTGCAAAACCGCATCAAGTTGTTGTCTGGTCTAGTGAAAAAGGGTTTCATAATACCTTTTATAGTTGGTTTTGAATAGAAAATGGACAAAAAGCTCCAATTTGTGGATTGTAAATGGAAACAAGTTTGGATCGAAGAAAATGAATGAGTTTTAAGCTCAACTCAGGAAAGAAATAGTTTTGAGAACCTAAGCTCTCGATGCCACGTCAAAATACAATTATAGTTAAGTAAAAAGCTTCCTTCTTCATTGATGACAAGGAAAACCTTAATACAATCTAGGTTAGAAATAGGGAAAATTGTTCCCATGTTGAGTTTTACAATGAACTATATACTATTATATAATGAAAACAGTAAGCTTCTTTAATCGACGAACCTTATGTCTCCGTCAAGCATGTTGTGAGCAGTCTCTATGAATGAGCAGATTGCACAATAGCTATGTAAGAAGCTATCTAGTGGTCCGACGTGGCAGCCATAAGTGACGTGGCTACCTATCCTCCTCTTATCTCCAAACATCACTTCTCATATGTCTTTTTGGGAATTCATGAAAGACTTGGATAAGATCCAATATTGTAGTATCACACAATTGTTATGACAAAAGCACAATTACGTAATATGAACAAAGATTGGTTTCTGGTAAAGATTTGAAAATGCAAAGACATAAGGTCCCACCCTTCTAGCTAAAGGTTTCACACTTTGTTCTAACCACCATTTCCTTTGTTTTCTTTAACGTATGCCACTAGCATTATCTTATCACTAAACTAGCATGATAAGATAATGCTTAACTTTAAGACTTGGGTCACTTTTGACTGACAAGTTATTGTAACCAACAAATTATCATACTCTCATTCCCCAAAGTAGGAAAATAAAAAAGAATACTATACCCGAAGCCTATCTTTTAAGTTTAAGATATCATTTTCCAAAGTTTGAGTAATGTGCTCTAAACTAATTCCAGAACTTTAGAACAAATATTGAAATCATGTGACAAATTGCAAAATAATGGATTTTATTCAAGCAAAGAAATAAAAGAGAGAAATTGTTTTGATTTTGATTTTCCTAATGTATTTTGAAAATTGTAAGGAAAAGAAAGGTCTTGCCATTACGTATCTTCTTCGTCTTGAAAACCATATTGCATTTGGAAGCCAAGTACTTTTGTGGTTGAATCCTTTTGAATATCCAGCCTTTTTGCCTTCAAAAGCCATTGTTCAAATAGTTCAAGAGGTTAGTAGAAATCATAAATGGCTTGCATGGTTATAAATTACACATGCATGCTGGAAATAATGGTGCACGGGTAATCTGATTTCATAATATGAAGGTGTTGTGAGCACCTCATCAAGTAAGCACCTCATTGGGGAATTTCTCTTTGTGGTGCAATAATACCCTTTGTTTACTAATCAATTCGTGTGTTGGTCAATTATGGGTCTATTTGCTCTCTTTTTTTCCCCTTAATAAAGTTATCATGTATTTTGCTCAACTCAATTTGTGCCTTTGGTACTACTTAAGAAATAAAGAGAAAAAGCCTTAACCCTAATATATCCATAACTCACAATGCTTTGTGAATTCAAACTTAGGTCACCTATAAATAAGTGACCAAGAGAGAAATGGTTAGCATAATCTAGATACCAACATGAAGTACACCTTTGCTATTTGGTTTCTCTTGGCCTTCATGCTCTTCTTAGCCTTTTTAATTATTGCTTGAAAACTAACTAGTAACTATTAGCCCAACTAAGTAATTGATCCAATAAATATAATGCTTAGGCCATGAAAATATTAAATTCATCAATATCTAATTTTCACACTGGACTTATCATAAAAGAAATCGACACATATAGCTTAACAAGAAATACCTTCTAAACATAAAAATATATTTACTCTTTACTAGCCTGTTTGAAAGATGAAATTAGGTTTTTAAATTTTAATACACATACTTAACATCCTACAAATATCCAAAATAGAGAAAAACTAGAGTACAAGGATAGACAATTGCCATAATGCATTAGCCAACTTGAATGCCATTCTTTTTATTAACCATCTCCTAGATCTTACTCTTTTGATGCAATTTCTAATGTAACTCCTCCATGATTGGTTCAAAGTGGTGAGAAGAGAAAGCATGAATAGAATAATCAAGTAGATCATATTCCCAATTTATATCTACATTAATGATTTACATTGGATCATGTAAGTTCACTTTCTTAAAGATTTGACTACTTGACAAGATTGTTGTCATTAAAGCAATATCAAGTGAAGCTTACATATCTTCACAATGATAAATCAAACTTATCTACTTTAAAAAAATCTTTACGTACCTTTGCTGGAATAACAATAAACTTGGATAGCCTGGAACAATGCAATCTCACTTAACCGTTACAAAGAAAGCACTAGTACAAAAATTAAAGTGAGATTGGTTTCAAGGGAAGATTTCCAAAAGCATAGACATGGTGTCCCACCCTCCCAACTCAAGAGTTTCACACTCTTTTCTAACCACCGTGTCCTTCATTTTCTTTCAAGTAGCCCAGCAACATTGACCTTTTATTCATCGATTTTTGTCATAAGTAGATGAGCATAAGAATTGGTACTTAACTTTAAGACTTGGGGTCTTTTTTGAGTGAGAAGTCAAGATTAGGCATGAAGGGTTTGTTCATCCTTTCCATTGTATCCAATCCATAGTTATACTCTCATCCCCTATAGCAAGAAATTGAAAAGAATACTTCATCGGATAACTATCTTTTAGGTGTTGATATCCATTTTCAAAGCTTAAGAGATAAATTTTGGCAATTTGGTGTGCATATTAAAAAGGTCATTTTCGTAGTGTGCTTGACTCATTGAACATATTTATTCTATTGTAAAGAAAGTTGCATTCTTTATAAGGCCAAAAAGTGTATAGGAGATCATTTAGGCAAGAAGATGGTTGAACAAACATCATTTAACATAGATCCTTTTAATTCCCAAAAGGGCATTGCTTAATATTGCTTATCATGGAGATGATCTTTTCAATTCTTTAATATGAGACCCCACAGAAAAAATCAACAAAGAATGGGAATGATACTTATGACAGCATAATGAAATGTATTGATGTTCTTTAATCTTATCGATGTTTTTATATTGATGAAAAATTTGTTATTTTCTTAAATGTATGTTTTCATGGATCTAAATTTATTTTTAAATGCAAGACAAATGCTTTTAAAGTTGAATTATTAGGAGGTAATTTCATGATTATTTTCTAACAAAAAAACAGAAAACAAAAGAGTTCAAATTGCAAGCAAAAATAACAAAATACAAATAGTCATCACTTCAAAAATGAAATGAACTAAGCACAACAACTAATGTTATAGTACATGCTTAGAAAGGAACCTACTGAAGATTAGAAAACACTATTTTATAACTAATACTTCAACTTTTCTTCTTGCAACAGGCACATAAGTTTCCCCCAAACTTACTTTTATGAGTGTAGACTGAAAATCATCTACATTCATCTCCCATCCTTCAAGCCTAGAGTTGCTTGGTTTGTCATGCTATCAAATCCAAAGGTTCCACTACCAACCCCGTCATCTTTGTGAGAATAAGATTTCTCAGCATGCAAGGCTGTGGCCTTTGTTGGATTTGATTGAGGATTAGCCCTTTGGTGCTTTTGCATATTTCCTATTACTTTTAACTCCATTGCTACTTCTTTCATTGTAGGCCTCTCATCTCCCTTTAATCTTAAGCACTTCTTTGCAAGTTCAACAACTTTATTGATATGCTCTTTATTTCCCTCTTCAACTATGCATTTCTCAAGAATGTCAAATAGTTGACCCTTTTTCATGGAAGAAAGAAAATATATAGCTAGATTTATTTCATCATCTAACCTATCATATGAGAATACCTCCTCTCCTGTTAGGTGCTCAACAAGGACCACTCCAAAACTATAGCATTACTTTTCTCTGTCAATTGATTTGTTTGTAGATATTCAGGATTTAGATATTCAAAAGTTCCTTGTACCACAGTAGCTACTTCTTGTTTATCGTGGGGGATCAATTTTGAAGTCCCAAAGTCAAACACTTTTGCAAAAAAATCATTGTCAAATAATATGTTTACGGACTTGATATCTCTATGGATTATAGTTACAGAATGTATATATGATATTGCTTCTGCTGTTTCTGTAACTATCTTTAAACGAATCTCCCATTGTAAGGGAGAGACATTACTTTCATAATGTATGTGCTTAAAGAGGCTACCTTTGGAGATGAACTCATAGACCAATAAAGGAACTTTTGTCTCTAAACAACAGCCTAAGAGTTTGAGAACATTCCTATGGTTGATTCAAGAAAGGACAACAATCTCATTAATAAACTGATCAATTTGACTTTGAGCCACTGTCCTAGACCTCTTGATTGCAACAACTATATCACCTGATAAAATTCCTTTGTATACTGTACCAAAACCTCCACGACCAATAATACTTCTCTCATCAAAGTTCTTGGTAGCCTTCTCAAGCTCTTCAATGGTAAAGATTTTGACTCCTTCGGTGGATCCTACTTGTTCTTTGAGTCGCTCCTTCAAAATCAAGCCCCCATTTTGTTCAAAAAACTTTTCCTTACGTTCAATAAATTTGTTTTGCTTGAATACCAAGTACAGCCAAGAGCCAGCAACAAGGAGAGCGGCAAAGCTGACGCCGATAGCTGCAGTTGAAAGGCTGAAACGTTATTTATTTGGACGTAACAACACTGCCAAAAAAGTTAAACTTCAATGACTTACTGCTTATATGCTCGGTCAAAGATATAAAAGCAGAGAAACAGAATCATTTAAGGAAACTATGGGGACGTCTGGCCACTATTAGTAGTTCAAATAGCTACCTTTCAACTTTAGTACGATTGTTATTAATTTTAATTCAAATTGAAAGTACTATAAAGGATCTGGCCAAAATGAAGAGAATAGATCAGCCAATAGCATTTTCTTCATGTTTTATTCTCTTTTCTTTTAGCATCTAGCATGTTGATCAAAATATAAATGAGATACCAAAAGCAATGAGATGGATTTGATGTCTCCTCACAATGGATTCATGTTTATATTAAAGTGACGTGCATTACGCCAAGCTCACGTGCTTGACTGAATTTGAGCATGTAACAGGCTGTAATTTAATATGAACATTAGGACTTATTGGTAGGACTTATTTGTTTTGTTATGTAAAGCATTTTAACTGTTGGGCCGGCGATAGTGGGTTTGGGGGAATGGCATGAAGTCGGGTAAGAGGTGAAAGGTTGGCCCAAGGGAATGGAAGGGACACTTTTTGTATGGGGGAAGAATGTGTTGTGGGGGGGTGGGTGTGCATCGAGAGGTGAGAAGCTGGATGGTTCTGAGAACCTCTGAAACTCAGAGGCTGGCGGTGAGGGTTCCCGCATGAGCCCGCCTTGTATCTTTCCATTCTTTTTTTCTTTCTAATCAGATCTGTTCTGAAGGTGTCCCCTTTCCGACCCCTTTGTGTTATTTCCTTAAAACCTTTCATCATTCCGCATACCGGCCGTCACAAGAAGATCCCTATTCGGGGAGTGTTAGCCAAGGGTCCGATTACCAGGGCTCAAGCTAAGGCTCGCCAAATCCGGGAGGAGATAGAAGAGGGACGCTATCAGAGCTATTCATATATACTTACCCAGTGCAATTCTTGAAGCAGAATTTAAGCCGCTGGCTGGTTCGCAACCCAATTCGCCTCTCCCATCGCCTACGTACCCAGACTTACAAGGACAAGTGAAATTTCCTTCCGTGTTGCGGCACTTTGCATGATCATTGCAGGGGTTTGGCTTTAGAAGGCACTCGTTAATATCTGAAACACAGTACAGCATCCTAAGGCAGTTTAAGGATAGACTTTTATTTAAGATTATTAAGGATGGAATCTTATTCAACTTAAAATTATTAATAATTGTGAAACAGGATTCTGTTCTATATTAGCAAGAGAACCTTACATGCTAGCCATGTTCAAAAATAAAAAATAAAAAAATGAATGGGGAGCCTTACATGCTCGTTTAGCATTAAAATAAACTCGTAATATACCTTTGCAGATAACAATTGTAAAAATAAAAAAATAATTAAAAAAATTGAAATACGAGTATCAAGCTACCCAAATGAATCCAATTTACAGAACGGAGTATACTCAAAAGTAAGTGCATGTCCTCAATATGCGAGGTGCAAATGGCATCCTAGAATATAGAAAACTCATAAACTTCTTTATCTTCATCTGATATTATAATCCACTATTGTTACTAAACGCAGTTTTTGAGTTCCGGAGAATGTTAAATGGTAAAGATGTACCTTGGCAACCAGCTGGGAGATATGGGTTTCCGGCATAACCGTTCTTGCATTCGCAGCGGTAGCCATCTCCTTTGTCGGCATTATGACAGTCGCTGTTCGGTCCACACATAGGATGGGATCTGTTACATGTTTTATTGCCTATCGCCCAATCAAGAACCACCGGAAGTGTTTCTACCTTATCGGGACTCCGGAGAACTTCGGGGTAACCGGGCCAGTCTTTTTTAACAAAACAAGCATAGCTGCATAAGATACCTGTTATTTCTGAGTATTGCTGAAGAGTATAGGCTGTCAGAGTGAATTCTTTCAATCCTGGTAAAATCTCGACGTGACAACACCCAATACCAGAGCAATTCGTATCATAGATCCTTTCAGAGAATGTACACATGGACAAGCATCCCATGCGGGACGTTGGATGGCGCCCGTATAAGTATCCAACAGTGTCACAGCCAACGGCCGCGAACAGGTTTTGGGTGTAATTAATTGTGAAACTAGAGACTTCTAGAGAAGAATCATTACCAACTGGATAACCTTGCACAGAAATGTTGTTGACAGTCAGGTTTCCATTTCCAGTTCGGAGTCGACCGGAGGAATGGTCACAATGAAGCAAGAAATCACCATTCAGGGAACAATTCTCGGTTACGCCAAATGGAAATGGAATGGAAACGTTTCCACACCGGATGGGGCAGTTAGGCCGGGGAAATGGAGCCGCTACTGGGACGGCTGCCATTCCCCCTAAGAGCACGCTAAACCATGCGACTTGCATAAGCACCCGATGGAAACCCATAAAATAACGCAAGTCTGTCGCTGACAGTGAGACTCAAGTCTACTGTGCTTTTGCTTTAGAGGAACCCATCCGATGCAGACTCTTTAAAGGCACCGTGACGAAAGCCCTGCCATTTCAGACAGTTGAATACGTTCAAGTTTCATTAGAGGATGATTGTGAGACCGTAATCACCTTTAGTTTCTGTTAAATTTATCATTTTATAATAATATGATTACTACCTGTCAGACCTGCTAATTCCTGTTTTATTTGACCTGTCAGACCTGCTACCTAAAGAACAGCTTTCATACAAGAATAAATTGTGGCCATGTTTAAGGCTCAAGTGAGCCCAAATCATAATCTGTTTTTTAAAAAAAGTACAACTTATAATATTATTATAAGAAAACGTATATTATAAGACCAATAGATGAGGCAATACACTACTTCCGCACAAACACTTTACCCCCTCATATCCGTACAAACACTTATTCCACCATCCTTACACTTTGCCTCACGTCCTTTTCTAAGACACTTAAATAGGAACGGGGCCCTTCTATTTGTATTTGTGTTCTCCGACTCTGGGGGTGGGTGAGAAATGGATGCAACACGGACAACGTTATAATTGCTTTACAACAAGCTCTATACAAAGAGGTTCCGTGGCTTAGAGGATGAGAGAGAAAAATATCTAAGAGTAATCCAGGAAAGATTTTGCAGAGATCTATTTGTAGTTTTAGTTACTGCACTGACAGGCTCAACATGTTTTCCCAGGGTCACGCTTGCTTTTCGCTTTCTTTCATAAGTCTGCTGCATTTTCTTTTTGCTCTGACATTTGTTTGCCTTGGGCTTCTTTGTTCCATTCACATCTGATGTGACTGCGGCCACATTAATATCTTTAACAGCGTTGAGATCTCTTCTAGTTCAGTATCTTTTAATTTCCGAAACCTCTTACTTTTCTTTTACAGGTGTTCTCTATGCTGTTCGACGTCTGTAAGTGCCTTTCAGTTCTGAATATATTTATCGGCAGGTTATCAACTAACTTTTGAATTGAATTTTAAGACCATTTATACTTCTCTAATGTCCTTCGTTGCCAAAGCAAAAAATGCAGGCCACTCCTCGTCAATGCAGACCACGTGAACTTTGTACAACTCCCAACATATTTGCTCTAGCATCCCTTTCCATCTCTTCACCGTAATTTATGAAAGATTAGGATAAGCTTCAATAATGCAATTGCATGCCATCCATATGGAAAAAAGAGCAAGATACATAATATTCGCTAAGATGGGGTTCAAGGCCATCATTTTCCTAAGTGTTGGCAACAGATTACACCCTTGTGGGTCAAGAGTTTCACCCTCTATTACAACTACTTTCTTTGTTTTCATTAACTTCACTTTACATGCATTTATTGTTTATTTATTTATATCTCCAAAAAAGAGACAAAACCAATAAGGTAGTTCGTGATAGTGGGTTTTGCTCATTCCTTCTTTTTCTCCAAGAGAATAGAAACAATAGTTTTTGTATATATTAACTTCCAAATTATTTCTTTATCTTTTGGTGGGAGCTTTAAATTGAAGCTATTAGATGTTCTTCTTGCACTTTTAGCTACTTTGGCTGGAAATGTTGTAAGGATATTCAACCGAATTAGTTGAAGATGTAAAGAGGCCACGTCATGCAATCTCTTTTACAAGTCATTCCCTAGTCAATTGTAAGTCTTCTCGCTTTTACCTTCTTATTTAACAAAAATATAATTTCTTTCACCACTTAAAAGAAACTTTTACTTTTTACACCACTCAAACATTGAACATTCCAATGATGGATATAACCAAATAAACAAATCAAACCTTAATTATAAGTATGGTTACTTGCCATGAGTGTCATCATTGATGCAGCACCACGTGATGCTTGCATATCTTCATAATAACGCATTCCACATATTTGTTAACATCACTTTCATATGTTTTTGCGGGAATTCATGAGAGACTTGGATAAGCTCTAATAATATAGTATCACGTAATTGTTATGACGAAAGCATATGTAATATAAACCAATATTGGTTTATGGGAAAGATTTTGAAAGGAAAAGACATGGGGTCCCACACTTTGGCTCAAAGGTTTCACACTCTATTCTACCTACCATTTCTTTTATTTTCATTCATGTACCGCACTAGCATTAACATTTTATTAATTGTTACCTATCATAACTAAGCAAGCATGATAAGATGGTGCTCAACTTTAAGACAAGGGTCACTTCTGATTGACAAGCCAAAGTTTAGGCATGGTAGACTCATTCTTTCCATTGTAAACAACAAGTTGTTATACTCTCATTCCCTAGAGCAGTAAAATGAAAAAGAATTCTTCATCTGAAGCCCATCTTTTAAGTTTTAGATATGATTATTCCCAGTTTAAGTTAAACCAACTAATCAAATAAAAGAGAGAAATTGCTTTGATTTTTTTTCCCTAATGTATGTTGAAAATTACAAAGAAAAGAGAATTCTCACCATCATACCTCTCCTTTGTCATGACAACCATATCGCATTTGGAAGCCAAGTATTTATGTGGTTGAATCCCTTTGAATATCCAGCCTCTTTATCTTCAAAAACTCTTGTTCAAATAGCTCAAGAGGTTAGTAGAAATCCTAAGTAGGTTGCTTGGTTATAAAACTAGATATTACTACACATGCATGTGGAAATAATGGTGCAAGAACAATTGACTTTATAAGATGGTGTGGCAAGCACCTCATCGGGGAATCTCTCTTTTAGGTGCAATAATAGCCCTTGTTTATTAATCAATTGGTTGGTTAGTCAATTTGTGGGTCTTCTTGCTTCGCTTTTCTCTTTAATAAAAGTAATTGCATATTTTGCTCGATGTTGATTTGTGCTTTTGGTACTCCTCAAGAAATAAAGAAAAAGAACCCTAACCCCAATACATCCACAAGTCACAACCATTTGTGAATTTATACTTAGGTTGCCTATAAATAAGAGTTCAAGAGAGAAATGGTTAGCAAAGTCTAGACGCCAACATGAAGTACACCCTTGTCGTTTGCTTTCTCTTGGCCTCCGTGCTCTTCTTAGCCCTTTCAAGTATTGCTCGAGAACTAGCTCAAACCAGTGAGCAGAAACTTGTAGTTTTATTCCTAATCGATCTTTCATACTTCCACCACGCATGAATAATCATCAAAGACCTCAAATCCTTGCCATAGAAAAACTAATTCATTGCGCAGCTTTGTAGATCGAATTTATAGTCTGCAAAGTACTCGTGCTTTAAGAAAACTTAATTGAATTATTTCACATAAAAAATATGTTCTACATCTGTGTTTATGTTTTATCTTAATCTTGAAGACTCAACAAATATCATATCAGCTCTAAAATTTTATTTCAATTAAACACATCTGTGAGACATGAGAATTATCATGTTTGAACATTTTAAGAGAGAACGATCAGGTTTGAAATTTTATTTCAATTATACATCAGTAGCTATAATTTTATCTGTTTACTAATGATGCAGGTACTGACCAAACCGGGATTTCTAAGGATCCATCAAAACCAGCGTGCTCTAAAAAAGGCACCGGCTATTCCTGCGGAGGGAAACCAGAGCCAAACAAGAAGTGTCCACGTTACGGCCGTGAATGCTTCCCTCGAGAGCCGTGAGCAACTCATGGTGTTGTCTAGTGAAGGTTATGAATAAATGGTGAGCTGTGAGTATTGGGATAATGGTTAAGAATAAAGAGGTTTGGTTTGACACACGGGTCAAAGCTTTTGCTAGCTTTGTAGTGTGGTAATATGTTATCTATGTCGTGTGTTGTGAGTTGTATCAATAATAAAAGCTGACTTAGGTCAGCTCGTTTTCTTTTTGATTGTGTTGCTAGGTAATATTTAACTCTTTAAGAACTACAAGCACAGAACATGGTAATGATCTTGAGTTGCTGAAATTATTTGCTATTACATTGTTGGAACGTAGGGGCGACCATGAGCTCTCATTGAAACAACGCATGAAAATGATAAAAAAGTGGATTTCAAGATATTGAAATGGGAAAAGACAATCCAAAAGAAAATGGATTCAATAACATATGAGAACTATCATAGTGAGTACCACTAACATATTCTTTTTTTATTTATTTTATAAATATGTGAGTTTATTTATCTAATAATAAAAAAATATAAAAACTTAGGGGTATACCCTAATATTACAAGCTCATCTAGGACAAAATAAGGTTTGGAATCCTTTACTTATGATGTAATAAACTATTTACCTAAAAGGTTTAATATTCCTAAATAAAAATGCTCTCATATGTATTACTTTTCTAATTTTAGCCAAAAAGATTAGTGAGGATTGGGTGGCTCATTTATCATGTGAGAAGAAAAAGCCTTAAGATGTATTATTAAACTTGTTTTTGTACCTTGTGTTTATACTATTTTGAATGAAATGAATAATAAGATATTTATAAATAATGTGAATTCCGAATGTATGACTTTTAAATCTATCAAAAACCTTGTAAGAAATAACTTTTTCTATGCTAAAAGAATCTCTTAATGGCTAAAAATATCTTAGCTATGCAAGAAGATTACAGTTGGAAAAATTAGTCCTAATCTCTATATATATACTTTGGATGCAAGTTTTTCTACTATCGAAGCAAACAATTTATGAGATTGAAAAAAAGATCAAGAACTTTCTATGGGTAAGTAGTACATATACACAATACTCCCACAAAGTAGTTTGACAAACAATTTGCTCACCAAAAAAGGAAGGGGGATTGGGGTTACTAAATCTTAAAACTTTGGAATAAAGTTCTTTTAGGATGTATGCTTTGGAATCTCATTAATCTTTCAAATATTTATATATGTAGTAAGTGGATTCATAATACAAAATGTAAAAGAACTTCAATAATAGAGCTTGATATAAAAGGTTCCATGACATGAGGTTGAAGAGGTCTTCTCAAACTAAGGCCTACGCTTACCTCAGTTCTTTATAGGTCTGCCTATTGTTACAAAGACATTTATCAAAAGTTTCAACCAGTTAATGAAAAAGTGAATTGGTATGACCTAATTTGGAATGGTGGTACTTGCATACATAATTTCATTAGATGACTAGTTTGTCAAGATATACTTTTTACAAGAAAAGTAATAGTATGATAGCTCCCTTTAGGTAACTTATATTGTGATTTCTATCAATCCCAAGTTGAAAATAAAATTCATCTTTTTTGTTTAATGTACACGAACAAAAATGATTTGGAAGATTATCCTTACTCATAATGGAATTCAACATTATATTAGAGGATGGAATGAAGAATTACAATAGATGATCAAAAGTAATGGTAGGATGGCTCCCTTTAGTTAACTTATATTGTGATTTTTGTTAATCCTAAGTTGAAAATAAGAGTCTTTTTTTTTAATGTACATGAACAAGAATGATTTAGAAGATTATCTTTGCTTAGAATAGAATTTGACGTCATATTAAAGGATGGAATGAAGAATTTCAATAAATAATCAAATGAAGAATTTCAATAAATGATCAAAGTAATTAAAGGAAAGGATTTGGCTACAAAAATTCTTGAGCTATCATTTTTAGCTTGCATTTATTGTCTATAAGCAAAATGAAATAGAAGACGATTTCAAAATAGAAAAGTTGACATTTAATTCTAGTTGACTAAAATAAGAAAAAGTATTCAAGGAAGAGGTTCTTTGTTTCAAAATTTTAAATCCTCATAGGGAAATATCTTTTTGAGTGAGATTTAGAGGGTTTCAACTTCCATATTTTTGTAAGTCTTGTAATTCCTATAATATTGGGGTGTACCTTTATGCTTTTGTGCATTTTATTTTATTATTGCAACTTACATTTCTACCAAAAAAAATGAGAAAGCATTGCATCCCCTTGTTGCCATAACATAGTTATTAAAGTTGAGTGGCTTATAAAGATTTATTGGATCGAAGGAAGATAATATTGGAGTAAATGTGGAATATAAACACTTATGCACACACTAAGATCAACCAAGTAAACCAAGAAGACCATAAATTATGTAGTTTAGATAAATTTCCCTACATCCACAACTCCTTGTTTAGGTAAATATCCATATGTCCACGGCCTAAGGAGTAACGTTTTTATTGGTGGAAAAGATTACAAGGGATTACAAATACTTATAAAGATTTGGGTTTCTCACAATGAAGAAGATAATTTGCAATGCTCACTCTCACACTAATGTTCATTTTGTTTTCTTTCTTTCTTTTTTTTTTAGATGAGGGCAAAATAATACCTCTCGCTAATTTTCTCCAAACACAACAATTTTTCATTTTTGGATGAACATTAGTACAACATCCTTACACCACAAGAAAAAAAAAATTGCTCCCTAGGCATTGATTTTACTTAGAGTCCATACTAGCAATCCACTAACATATCTCAAGCTTGTCTCTTGTCAATGGTTTCATTAACATCTTAACTCCATTATCATTAGTATGAATCTTCGCAAGATCTAGTTGTTTGGATTCTAACACATCTATGATCTAATGATATCTAAAATCAATATGCGTAGATCTTGAATAAGAAGAAGCATTCTTAATTAGGCAGATGGAACTTTGATTGTTGCTATAAAGGATAACCTTTTTTTGATCCACATCAAGTTTTTAAAGAAATTTTTTTATCCATAAGACTTCTTTACCACCCTTAATTATTGAAATTTATTCTACTTTTACTATGGACAAAGTAACACAATCTTGTAGCCTAAGTTGCCATGAAATTGCCTCCCCTTAAAGGTGAACATGTATCTTATAGTGGATCTCTTTCCATCATGGTCACCAACTATATATGCATTTGTATATTCAATCAGTACAAGTTCATCATTACCAAAACATAAACATATCTTAGGAGTTCCTTTAAGATATTTAAGTATCTATTTTATAGCTTCACAATGTTTCTTTACAAGGATTTAAAAGAAACTAACTGACTACCCTAATTGCATGAGTAATATCAAGTCTAATACATGTTGCAACATATATCAAACTATCAACCATAGATGCATACAGAATTTTCTTCATTTTTTCAATCCCACACTTTCTCTTAGGACTTTATTTCCTACTCAACTTGAAATGACTTGCAAGTTAAGTTCTAATTATTTTTTCTTTACTTGTATTAAATTTATGAAGCATTTTCTCTACATACTTATCTTAAGATAGCCACAACTTTCATGTTTTCTATCACCTGTAACATCCATATCAAGGATTCATTTCATTGGTCCTAAATATTTTATCATAAAAGACTTGTTCAAATCTTTTTTCAACTTAGTAATCTTTTGAATGTCCTTACCAACAATTAACATATCATTTATGTACAAAAGTAAGAAGATGAAATTACCTCTTGCAAAGTGTTTCACAAATATGCAATAATCTAAGTTGGTTTTGTAGTTGTGTTGCAACATGGATGACTTAAATTTCTTATATCATTGTCAAGGTTGTTATTTTAAACCATACAAACTCTTCCTCAATTGACGTATAAGATTCTCCTCACCTTTTTGTACAAAGCCTTTTATTTGCACGATGTAAATCTCTTTCTTTAAGTCTTTATGAAGGAACATAGTCTTCACATTAAGTAATTCTATCTCCAAGTTTAGCTTAGTAGTAAAATCAAGACTAACTTTGATATAAGACATCTTGACCATAGGCAAGAATATCTCTTCAAAATCAATACATTTCTTCTAATCGTACCCCTCTGTAACTAGTCTTGCCTTATACCTTGGTAGTGAGTTGTTCTCTTTAACTTTAGCTTGTACAACCACTTGTTCTTAAGTTCTCTCTTTTCTTTAGGTAATTCCACTAGGTTATAAATATGATTATATGCAAAGACTTTATTTTTTCTTGCATAGTTTTCTCCCACTCTCTATTATGGTCAACTTCACTAGCATTTTCATAGGATTATGGTTCTCCCTTATTAGTTAGTATCAAGTACTTATATGGTGAATATTTCATTGAAGGTTAATGCTCTCTATTAGATCTTCTCACTAGACTTTAGGTTGGTGATTCAATTGGATGATGGCCAACATGTCTCTTTGATTGCTCATTAACTTTGGTTATATGAACTTCTTCTTCAAGTATCTTTTCATGTATAGTTTTCGTTTCATGTGCACTTACTAGAGAAGAAGAAGTTAAAGGTATATTATCAAAACCTTCATCGATAATTCTTGGCATCTTAGTCATATTAAGATCCTTAATAATCTAATCTTTAACGAAAACTATATCTCTACTTTTGATCAATTTCTTTGTAACTGGATCCTACAATTTATATTCAAATTCATTATATCCATAGCCTAAGAAAATACAATGTCAAGCTTTAACATTAAGCTTGTTCCTTTTATTCTTAAGAATATAAACAGTCATTTTGCAACTAAATACACTCAAATGCTTAAAAGAAACCTCCTTACTAGTCCATACCCACTTAGGAAATCACCTTCTAATGGGACTAAGAGAGAACGATTAATCAAATCAACGACATTAAACATTGCCTACCCTAAAATGGTTGAAATAATGTAACATGTGAAAGCATAAATATGATCCTTTCAACAATGGTCCTATTCATTCATTCTATAAGCCCATCATACTTAAGATTTTAAAAATTTTCTTCTGAAGCTTGATATCCTATGCTCTACAATATTCTTCAAATGACCTTCTATATTCACCTCCATTATCTACATAAATATACTTTAATTTCCTTTTGGTTTATCTCTCAACCATAGTTTAAAATTCTCTGAAGAACTTTAACACATGATCCTTAGTCTTCAGTATATAAGCTCATACCTTTCTAGAATGATTATCAATGAAGATAACATAGTATATAATACCACCAAGACTTTTTACCTTCAACATACCCATATCTAAATATCATATCAAAAACATGTTCACTTATAGGGGGGCCCTTCCAAAATGAGGCTCTACATTGTTTCCTAACTAAGTAATGATCACAAGGCTTTAACTATGTATTAACTCCACTAACTCTTACTATAATCTTGTTCTTTATTAGATGATGAAGTCTCTTCTCATTTATATGTCTAAATTGCTTATGTCATAACTCCATATGGTTATCCTCCACCATGTTTACTTCACCTTTTTGGATACTAGCTTTAGTCGTATAGAGAATATTGATTTTCTTTCATTTTTACAACTATAAGAAAGCCATTACAGAGTTTCCACTTACCTTCACCAAGGAAAGTATGATATCCATCATCATAAAAAACACCAGTGGAGATCAAGTTTCAACAAATTTCAAGAATTTGCCTAATATTCTTGACTACCAACTAACATCCAACATCAATCTTTAAGACTATATCACCTATGCTAACTATCTTAACTTTCACTTCATTTCCTAAATCCCCACCTATATAAGATGAAGTCTTATTCATGTGGACAACATGAAAAAGGCACATGTGTCAATAATTTAAGTTGAAACCTCAGTCAAAACTTGACTTGATATGTTGATAACTTTATTTTTTATAAGGTTATTTTTTTTTGCTTTAGATAATATATAATATAGTATTTGTGCAATTATATTTTTATTCATCTATGTTGATTCAAGTTTTATTTTTTTACATAGCAAACTCAAAATAGAAGAAAATGGAATAAAAGAAGTAGCAAATGAACAAAAATAAAAGAAAAAGAAAAGAAAAGAAAGAAGGGATTTATGAATTGTCAAGCAGAGAACATGCAACTAAGAGAAAAAAAAGAAAGAGTAGGAGAATTGTGAAACACTCTATGTGGTCAAGTGAGAACAGAGGAGAATCGAGCAACAGAAAGGGGATTATCATGCAAGGAGCAAAAGAGAAATAGAAGAGAGAGAGAGGAGATTGGAGATTGTCAAGATGGAGGAACTCGCTAGAAGTCTAACCATACACGATAGCATGGGTTGTGTAGAATGTGTAACAGTTGTGCAACAGTTAACTATCGCATTCTTTTCCAATGGAGAACCAACCCATTTGCATCTCTAACAATATTTGTCCATTTTTTGGTTAGATTTAAGTGTTTTCCAATGAGGAGAAAGCCGTTCTACCCTCCTAGTGCGATTTTTGACTTTTTTACAACTATTTTTTGGCAATTTGCATGGTGGTTTCCAGCGAGAAATGGTGAACACCATCAAGAGATTTTGTCAGATCTGTGCATTTTGTGGTGAATTAGTGTGATTGCTTTGTGGATTGGCACTCCAGGCATCATTCTTGACAATTTTCGATGGTTTCTGTGCAGAATAATGGATGTGTGTGGCGGCATATAGTGACGCGTGGTGGCAACGCATGACATTGCATGGTGTCAACGTGTGGTGGTGGCATGTGGTGGCACGTGCGGCGTGTTTTCTCCCCCTCTTTCCAAACAACTCCTTCCTCCCCCTATAATGTGTAGAAATTGTGCAAAGCTGGCTTGAAAAGGAAGACAATTTGGTGATAGCTTAGTTGTTTTTCAATTTGAGATGTTTGTGTAATTTTCTGAATTGTTCTTGTGTTTGTATATACTATTTTTAGTCTATTTTATTAGAGCTGCGATTTAACTAAATTACGATAGTAGTAATGTCATGATTACGATGTTTTATGAGATATTTTGTTTGTGTAAAGTTGCATATTACCGAGTTTAATACATTTGAGTGATTATTTACCACTTAGATGATTTGATTTGCATGCTAAAAATCAATAGGAAATGACATGTATTTACTTCTTGTAATGTGTAACCATAAATTAATATAGATAGACATATACCATATGACTTGTGTAGCTTTAGGTTTAAACTGGAATATTCATAAATTTTAATGCACTTAGTTCATTTCACTTTACATATAAAGATATAATGAGTTAATGAGCCAAGTAAATTTGCTACACCTAGACATAGGATAGTGAATAAATTATAAAATTCCTCCATCACATGAATAGAATTAATCTTGTAAGCATAAATAATCGACATTAGTACCTAGTAGTTATGGTAATATCAAATGTTCTAATATGTTTTCTTTATCAGGTTCTTTTAAATTTAGTAATTTAATCTATGTTATATCATTTTAAGTTTCTAAATAAATTTTAAGAGTTATTCACTATTAGTAATTAGTTAATCTAGTAATCACCAAGCTATGTGGAAGGATACTCATTACTCATCATTATATTACTTGTTCGACATATACACGTGCATGTAAGATTTCACCAAACATGTTTTTGGCGTCGTTGCAAAGGTTTGGTTTTTTTATTACTAATTAATATTTATACCGAATAACTTCTAAGTTTAACCTAGCTTTTGTTGCTTTTATTTTATTTCTATTTTTAATTTTTTATTTTGTTGCAGAAAAAAAATCATTATTAAGCTACAAAGATGGAGAGAAATTATGGTACATGTAGACTCTTGAAAGACTATATTGCACCAACATTTTGGAATGCCACATCAAGTATCAAGCTTGCAATTCAAGCAAACCACTTTGAGATCAATTTAACACATGAAGTAAATGTCTTCGCCTACTTATGTGTGCAATGGAAGTACTTAAGAAGAATAGAGTGTATGAATTTTGTAGTGGAGGACATGCAAGTATAAAATGTCAAGTAAGTAACCCTTTTGCTCATTATAATGATTATGCTAATTTTGTTAGGACTTGGAACAAGTTACAAAATGATCATTACTCTGACACGTGTAATTTGGGATGACACAACCATCAAAACTTTTATGGAGTAAACCAAATGAGATGAGACCGCCACCAACATCCAAGTAAACAGCAAAGGCAAAGCCTAACTTAGAGGACAAGATTAATAAAATGGTCACCACCATAAAGCACTTTATGAAGTGTACTGAAGCGATATTGGGTGTAACAGAAGAGGCAAAGCCTAATTTAGAGGATACAGTTACCAACTTGGCCATCACCATACTCAAATTTATAGAAAGGATTGAAGCAATATTACATAATTGTGAAGTGAGACTTCACAACCAAGAAGCTTTAATCATAAGATTAGAGGTGCAAATGGGTCAATTGGTCAACGTGATCTCAAAGAGAGAAGAGGGTCCTTTGCCTAGCAATATAGAGAAAAGCCCTAAAGATACCATTGAGGCAATAACCTTAACAAGTGGCAAGCAAGTAGGAGAAGATGATGCTAACAAGGAGATTTTCATAGAAACAAATAAGGATGTCAGCAAACAACCTAAGAGAGCACCTAGGAGCAACCTTGTTCCAGAAAATCCTTAGCCCTATATGCCTCCAGCTCTACCTTCCCAAATACTCTAGCAACATGAAAGAGATAGGCAATTTTTGAAATTCATTGATGTATCTACAAAACTACACATTAATAATCCTTTTATAGATACTTCAATTCAAATGCACAGTTATGCATAATTTTTGAAAGATGTACTAAAGGAGAAAAAGAATAAGAAGATGGAAATATATGAAATAATAAGGTTGATTGAAGAGTGCTCAACTGTTTTACAACACAAGTTGTCTTCTAAATTTTTGGATTTCCATCCTCCTTGAGTAACAACATCTAGGATAGTTTGGTTGAAAACTATAAAGCAATGCTTCTTGGGAGGCAACCTAAGCATTTTTGTTGGTTTTTTAGCTAGAATCTATCACCATATGTTCATCATAGCTCTATATTGACAAATATGCAATCAAGAGAGTTTCCTTGTTCCTTCTTTACTATTGCTTTATTTTCCTTTTAGCATCAAGGACAATGCTTCATTTAAGTTTGGGGGCACTACTGTTATTATTCAAAGTGTGTTGGTTTTTGTTTGGTTGTGTTGGGGGTTGAGTTTTGTGGTAGTTGTTATTGTGTAGAAAGTATATTGGGAGTGTATTAGAAGTTTTTTTTTGTTTTTTTTTGTTATGTTGGAAAGGTATTTTGTTGTGTTGTATGTATGTTGGAAATGTTGTGTTGGAAGTCTATTTTTCTCTGAAATTTTTATTTGTGTGAAGTTGTATATTTATAAGTTTAATGCATTTGAATGATTATCTACTATTTAGATGATTTGATTTGCATATTAGAAACCGATAAGAAATGACATGCAGTTGTTTTCTATAATGTGCAACCATAGATTAATATAGATAGACATATACCATATGATTTGTGTGGTTTTAGGTGTAAACTGGAATATTCATAAATATTAATGTATTTAGTTCAATTCAATTTACATATAGAAATATAGTGAGTTAATGAGCTAAGTAGATTTGCTATACCTAGACATAGGATAATGAATAAATTAAGAAATTTTGTTATTATATGAGTAAAATCAATCTTGCAAGCATAAATAACTAACATTAGTACCTAGTAATTAAGTGAAATCGAATGCTCTAACAAGTTTCGTCTATTAAGTTTAAATTAAATTTAGTTGTTTAATCCATGTTTTATCATTTCAATTTTTTAAATAAATTCTAGGAACTATTCACCATTAGTATTTAATTGACTTAATAATCACTAATTATTGTGGGACGATATCTTACTCATCATTATATTGCTTGTTTGACATGTATACTTGCATATAGGATTACAATAAATAAGTTTTTGGCACCGTTAGCTAGAATCTTTCACCTTATGTTTATCATAGCTCCACATTGACAATCTGCAATCAAGGGAGTTTCCTTGTTCCTTCTTTACTTTTTTTTTTCTTTTTTAGCATTGAGGACAATACTTCATTCAAGTTTGGGGGTGCTACTGTTATTGTTAGAACTGTATTTTTTTTTTGTTAGGCTGTGTTGAAGGTTGTGTTTGGTGATAGTTGTTGTTATGTTGGAAGTACATTTGGAGTGCATCGGAATTTTATTTTTTGTTACGTTGGAAATGTAATTTGTTGTGTTGTACATATGTTGGAAATGTTGTATTGATAACTCTATTTTTTATAGTGTTATTTTGTTTACTTTAGATAATATATGATATAGTATTTGTGCAATTATATTTGTATTCATCTATGTTGATTCAAGTTCTATTGTTTTAAGTAACAAACCCAAAATAGAAAAAAAGGGAAGAAAAGAGGCAGCAAAGGAATAAAAAATAAAAGAAAATAAAAGACAAGAAAGAAAGGATTTGTGAATTGTCAAGCAAAGAATGTGCAACCAAGAGAATAAAAGAAAGAGTGGGAGAATTGTGAAATGCACTGTGTGGTGAAGTGAGAAAAGAAGAGAATTGGGCAACGGAAGGGGGATTATCATAAGGAGCGAGAGAGAAACAAGAGAAAGGGATAGGAGATCGGTGATTGTCAAGAGAGGCTAGAATGCAAACAGGGAAACTCGTTGGAAGTCTAACTATGCACAACAATGCAGGTTGTGGAGAATGTCCAACAATCATGCGACAGTCGACCGTTGCATTCTTTTCTAGTAGTGAATCGACCCATTTACATCTCTGGCCATATTTGTCTGTTTTCCAACTAGATTTGAGCATTTTCCAATGAGGAGAAAGCTGTTTTGCCCTCCTAATTCAATTTTTGGCATTTCTGTAATTCTTATTAGGCGATTTGCATGGCGATTTCCAGTCAAAGATGATGAATGTTGTCTAGAGAATTTGTTAGATTTACATGTTTTATGGTAAATCAACATGATTGCTTTGTGGATCGGCCCTCCAGGCATCATTCCTGACAATTTTTGCTAGTTTCTATGCCAAACAGTGGCAACGCATGACAATGCATTACAGCGACGTGGTGGCGCATGCAACATGTTTTCTCCCCCTCTTTCTAGATAAATCCTTCCTCCACCTCTTATATGTAAAAATTGTTCAAAGTCAACTTGAAAGGGAAGACAATTTGGTGACAGCTTAGTTGTTTTTCAATTTAAGATGTTTTGTGTAATTTTTTACATTGTTCTTGCATTTGTATATAGTATGTTTTAGTTTATTTTGTTAGAGCTACAATTTAACTAAATTACAATGGTATGAATGTTATGATTACAATGTTTTGTGAGATATTTTGTTTATATGAAGTTGTATATTACTGAGTTTAATGCGTTTGAGTGATTATCTACCACTTAAATAATTTGATTTGCATGTTAGAAACCGACAAGAAATGACATGTAGTTTCTTCCTCTAATGTGCAACCATAGATTAATATGGATAGACATACACCATATGATTTGTGTGGCTTTAGGTTTAAACTGAAATATTCATAAATCTTAATGTACTTAGTTCATTTCAATTCACATATAGAGATATAGTGAGTTAATGAGCTAAGTAGATTTGCTATACCTAGATACAAGATAATAAATAAATTAGGAAATTTTGCCATCACATGAGTATAATCAATTTTGCAAGCATAAATAACTAACATTAGTACTTAGTAGTTAGATGAAATTAGACACTTTAACATGTTTTGTCTATCAAGTTTAAATTAAATTTAGTTGTTTAATCCATGTTTTATCATTATGATTTGCTTGATAAATTCTATGAATTATTCACCATTAGTAATTAGTCTTACTAATTACTAATTTCTATGAAACGATATCTTACTCATCATTGTATTACTTGTTCGACATATACATTTGCATGTAGGATTTCACTAAACATATGTTGACTTAAGAATCATTGTAAATTATAAGCTTATCACCTAATGTAGTTGCTATTAAGTCTTCATCACCTTTTTTGTATTCATTCATTGGTTCCCCTTCTTTTAAATTCCAACATTCTCTATTATAATGACCAAACTTTCAATAGTGAAGTAGTTAACATCTCTCTTGGACCATGATACTCAACATGACTTATTAGAATTTGGTATTCTATTATTTCTTTTTTCCTCTACTTTTGCTTCTATCTCTATTTTGTCTTCAGTTATGTTTTCATTTCTCTCCCAATTTTCTATAACCAATACTTCTGTTTGCCAAAATGTTCCCCATTCCTTTAATCTAGTTTATTCATTAAACAAACTATCATGAACCATTTCAACTTCAAAACACCATTTATAGCTGAATTGGCAACAGTGAAATGTTTACTAGACATTAGGTAAATTACTCAAAAGCAACATTGCCTACAATTTGTCATCTAATGTAATCTTTAACATTGCTAACTAATTTACTAATGACTTAAACTCACTCAAGAACTTTGTCATCATTCATCCTACTATGTCCTTTAGGTTTATTAATCTCTTAAGTAAAGAAACCTTGTTCTAAGGAGACTTGTTTTTGTCTTTTTTGAAATATGATGATAGATATTATCCTCAATAAATTATTTGATATGAGAAACAATCCTTTTATTTAAATTTTCTTACTCTTTATCAATCATTTTCTTAGGCCTTGTTGAATACCTTTTCACAGTATCAAACAAATCCTTATTAATTACATAATCTTTCATCTATGGCTTTTAAAATTGATAATTAGATGAACTTAACATCAACATACTCTTATCAATAGTGTTTGATTCCTCCATCTTGAAAAATAACTTCCCATTTTACTTCCCCCTCAAACCAAATCTAAGTATAAACTACCAAATTCCCCTTTAACAATGTGCCAAATAACTAGACCAATATAACCCATTGATTATGCCCTTTAATTTACCAAAATATCTCCTAAAATATCCTTGAAAGATTGCACAAAATGCACCACAAAATCCTACCAAAATTTTATTCCACATGTGTAATGCAAGCATGCAAAATGCTAAGTGTGTGGCTCTGTGCATGGGGAAGATAAAAGACTATAATAGTTCACGTGCCAAAAGATGCATGTGAGCAAATGCATGTAATCCATGCGCCCTCAAATGAACCAAACACGAAAACTAGGTTGAGTCTTAAGATGAATAGGTATTCAAGTCCGTCAACAAGCTCAAAATCTAAGCTAAGGTTGGCGTGTTACGTTTTCAAGTTGAATTTAGGTCAATGGACCTGCTGTTGCCGTTAATCTTTCTCTGTTGATTTTCACCATTCCACAACAACTTTCTGTCAATCCAAGGCCACAAATTGGTAGATCAGGCCATGAGGAATTTATAGACTATAGATTCACTCCACAAAATTGATGAACAAAGGTTGGTTTTTAGATTTCTTTTCTAGTCACTTAGGTTGGATGCAACCTAAAAGATTTTCTAGCCAATTTCTAACAAAATCTTGTGGTTTGTTGCCATAAAGTCAGTCAAACAACAATCTACTAAGCAAGGAGGAGAAAACCCCTTACCTCAAATGCCATTTGGATCATTCCCACGTTGCACACCAAGTTTTTGTGAAAATGTCTTTCTTTAAGCTTCACTGCCTTGATGGAGAACAATTTGATTTTCAACAACCTTTGCTTTGATTCAAAAACCAAAGCTCCAATGCTAATTGTGGATCAGAGGCAAATAACGTTAGAGTAAATGCATAATATAAACACTCATGCACACACCAAGATCAACCAAACAAACCAAGAACACATGAAATTTATGGTTCGAGCAAATATCCCAACATCTACGGTCTAAGGAGAAACGTCTTTACTAATGAAGAAAGATTACAAGGGATAACAAATACATAGAGATTTGGGATTAGAAATACACAATGCTCACTCTCACCCTATTTTTCATTTTGTTTTCTTTCTTTTTGTTTGCCCCTCTCATTAATTTTCTCCAAACACAACAAGATCCTAGTTAAGTAGTCTTATTACTTGTGAAGCACCTTATCATGGTAACTATCATTGGGCTGAAAATCAATTTACTCTAATGTCCACTGCTAAGTCCTTTTGTCCTCCCTTTTTTTCTCTATTTTTTTTCTTTTTCACGTTCCATAAGTCTATCACGTGAAGTTGGCATATCTTCTGAAACGGCCATCAAACATATTTGCTTCAGCCGCACCATGAAGAAGCCCATTTTAGGAATTGGAAACGAGATTCATGCGTGGCCCAAACGATAATCCACGAAGCCCAATCTATGAGAAATTCGCACAGCCCGCAAGTAAACAATCCCAGCTTGAGAAGGCATAGTCCACGAACAGATTTAGTCCAAGTGGCGAATGGTGTCCTCTTGCTGACGGTTCGGAAGTATGGTTTTCTTCAAAATGAAGCCCACAAGTCGACCGTCCTGATCCAAACGACAGTAACATCGGCAGCTGTTTGGGTGGAAAATACGGCTCAAGCAAGTTAACGTTCAAAGAAGCACAAGCCTATAAATCTCGAGTTATTCTGAGAATTCAAAAAAGTAAGCTTTTGTAGTTGTTTTGTTAGCTTAGAAGCAGTCGGGTTTACTTAGATTAGATTTTTAGGGCTTTGCAAATCAAATCCTAAACTTAGGTTTTCATCAGAATTTAGGGCTTTTCATTTAATCTGGTGATAACATTTTTGGTCATTACGCCAGGGCATGGACCTTTAATCTAGCTCTTGTACTTGTTTGTTTTTGGCTTCATTTTTGGTTCCAAAGTGTTGGATCAAGCTTAATTGAAGTTTATTTTTTGGTTGCTAAATTTTAGGGCAATTATAATTTTTCATACGTTCTTCATCATAACTTCACAATAAGGATGAGTATAACCACATAAAAAACCACAAGCAAAAAGTAATCATAAATTTCATCTTGTCAAGCACCTCTAACATCCTTCGGAAACTTCATCTTGATCTTTTTGAGCGTTGTTACGACATCACTCATCTTCATCCTCTCTTCAGGTGCATCAATTGTGCAAGCAACAGCCAGTCGCATAATGGATAATATGCCATCCTGCTTGTTAGCAAAATGCTCATCGTCTCCTTGTAGTAAATTAGGATCTATAACTTCATCTATTGCATGTGGCAGTGACTCTCTTACCCAGATTTTTAGGCTGATTTCTCCTGCAAACATCTCATCTGTAGGCTTCTTCCTTGTGAAAGTTTCCATCAGCAAAATTCCATAACTATAGACATCACTGCATGGTGAAAGGATTCCTTGCAATCCATATTCTACAAATTTGATTATAGTTTCCAGTATAAGAAGGCATGCAATTGCTTTGATAATGATAAAAAGAAAAAAAGTTCAATAATGCTTATAACTTGGATTGTAAACTTGAAACAAGATCACCTGGTGCCATGTAACCAATGGTGGCAAGTGTCATGGTTTGGATCATAGAGGCTCCTTCACCTAATAGTTTAGAATTGCTAAAGTCGCTAACATGTGCAACCATATCTTTGTTTAGGAGAATGTTGTTGGGCTTTAAATCACCATGGACAATAGTTATTGGATGATTATTATGGAGATACTCCAATGCTAATGCAACATCTATCATTATGTTCACTCTTTGCAGGGTACTCAAAGAGAAGTTAGGAGAATACAACCACCTCATAAGGCTCCCGTTGGACATGTACTCTAGGACCAATGCTTTGAAATCAATGTTACTGCAACAAGTAATAATTTTGACAAGATTTCGATGTCGAATGCTACACAATACATCACATTCATAGTCAAATCTTTCAAGTGATCTGTCTAGATCTAAATTGAAAACCTTTACTGCAACGTTCATCCCATCTAAAAGTATGCCTTTGTATACGAAGCCAAAACTCCCTTTCCCAAGAAAGTTACTACTACTAAATCCATGTGTTGCTTGTTCAAGCTCTAGGTATGATATTCTTCTCCATGTTGCTAGAGTTGAAGATCCTTGGCTTGGTGATTTTGTTTTCTTTTTTAGGCACTTTATTAGAAAATATATGAGGACTGGGACAAGTATTGTCACTGTCACTGTCACTGTTGGTGGAACATATGCTAGTATAACGGAAACGGGTCTTTTTGATCGTCTGACAACCTTGCAAAGTGGAACTTGTAGTCGAGATGGACCACATAACGCTTCATTCCCCATGAATGAGAGAGAAGATAAGTTGGCAAAAGTACCTTCTAATGGAATTGGACCTTGTAATCTATTAAAAGACACGTTTAAGTGTTTAAGGTACTTAAGAGTCTCTAAGGACTTGGGGATCACTCCTGTCAAGTTATTACAACATAGATCCAAGACTTGCATGCTAATTGATTGACCAAATGACTCTGGAATAGGGCCTTGAAATTTGTTATTTGCTAAGGAGAGATTTTCCAAAGCTTGCAAGCCTCCGACTGTAGTAGGGATTTCACCTGAAAATTGGTTCCATGATAAGTCCACCTGTGTCAGGACCTTTAGATTTTCGATATCTATTGGTAGGTGGCCACTAAGAGAATTGGAAGACAAGTTCACTTTCAATAGGTTTTTAAGACTCCAAAAGGATGAGGGTATTGTGGAAGTTAAATGGTTGGCATCCAAGGACAGTTTTTGAAGGGAGGAAAGAGATCCCCAGCAGTTTGGTATCGCTCCTTGGAGCTCATTGCTACTCAAATCTAATTCACCCAACTTGCGCAAATGACAGATTTGATTAGGAATGGGTCCTCCTAGTCTATTGCGTTGAAGATACAAACGTTGGAGCTTTTCTATTCCTTCAACAACACTTGGAATTAGTCCAACCAGTTCATTTCCTCCCAGGCGCAAGTCTATCAAGTTGCTTAAATTACCAATCTGATTTGGGATTTTTCCCTTGATGTTGCACTCTAAAGCGGAAAATCCTATAAGTGATGTAGAGAAGTTTCCTATTTCAATTGGAAGGGTTCCATTCAATGGATTATATGAAAGTGCTAAGTTTTCTAGATTTCTGCAACTTGTTAAAGATGAAGGAAATATCTGTTCTCCAGCTGTGGAATCTTTGGTCAAAAGATTGCCTCTCAAATTAAGGGACTGCAAATGTCTTAAATTTCCAAGAGTATAAGGAATGGAGCCAGAAAAATAATTAGCCGACAAATCTATTTTAGTAAGCTTAGAAGCATTTGAGATAGAAATGGGGATTTTTCCATCCAGATTATTCTCCCATAGATAAAGCACCTTAAGATTTGGGTTTCCATGACCCATGGTTGCGGGAAGCTGGCCTGAGAGATAGTTCCTTGACAGATAAATGTCTTCAATCATTGAGCGATTGAAGATAGTGTATGGGATGGAACCCCTGATGTTGGTTGCAGAGATAATGAGTTGTACCAAATTTGGTAGATTTCCAATCTCGGGCGGTATTTTACCTACCATAATGAATAACAATCCATACCTTGTTAAGCACTATAACTTTTTTTTTTTTTTTGTATATTTCACAATAAAATGTACCTTTTTAGAGATAAAACAATGAAATTACCAATTTAATTAATGTTTACTAGTGATAGAATAAATAACCAATTTAAACAAAATATTTTGAATCACAAAAGAAGCTAAATTTTCTCCAAGAACTCAGATACGAGATTATTATAGATAATAGAATATCAAATTTATCAAACTCAATGTAATTTTCTTAAAGTTTAGAGCTAATTAGGCCATGTGCAACTCAATTGTAATCAGTGATGAGGTAAAAATCTTAATTAAAACTTTCTAACATTGATTGAGTAATTTAATGCATTTTTGTAATAGATATAAAGTACCTAAAATATATGGTTTTTGTTTTGTTTGGATAGTTTCATTCATCTTATTTTCATGATAAAGTGCTTAAAGTTTTCCTCAAATTCTTCTTACTGAATAAGATACAATTCTTTTGGACTGAAAAATAAAATTTAAGGTGAATTTACAATTGTAAAAAATAATTTTACATAAAATAAAGGGCTGCGGTTAAAAAATAAAAATAAAAACTAAAATACAAAGAATAGAGACTAATAGTATAAACATGGAACTAGAATAAACAAGTAACTAGTGAAAATAAATTGTATTTATAAAAAACTCATGTAAAATTATTCAATATTGCCAAAAGTAATGCAGCACTAAAAGAAAGTATAGAAGAAATTAAATGAGCAACACTAGTATAGAAAGGAGTATCAAAACATAATTTTATCTATTTGATCATTTTAAAAGGTATATTAACACAACAACATATGAAATGACAGTATGGAACAACTTAGTGGACCTATAATGCAACTTTTGCCAACAAGAAAAAGAATCATAGGAACATTTATTCTTTAATTGCATGTTTATAATTTATCTTTGAAAGACTCTGTTAGGTATGAATGGATTATCTCAAAAAATTGAACAATAAAGAGTAGAAGTATGTTGAAAAATTAAGGATGTTAATATAAAAGTTTGTAGTGACCCTACTTAATGTATCCTTCAAAGATGCATTGATCATATTTAGAGAGAAAAGAATAGAAAAAGATTTAATGATAAAAGTCTAAACAGTTTAATCATTATTGTTAAAATTAAGAAGGATGTGAGAGGTAAGATTTTATCAATTAAAAAAATAAAGCCTACAAATTATAATAAGTTTCCATAAGAGTTTTAAAATTTGTTAAAAGCAGTTTTTAAGTATAAATGATAATGTTGTAACTAGACAATTATATTTTCTTTAATGATATATAACATTTGACCATTCATCAAAAAAAAAAAATTAATATACACTTGTTAAGAAATGATAATTGATGTATGCTAGAAGTTCATTTGGGGAATATAGTTCATTAATAAATAGATAGAAAACGAGATAAAGAATGATTAATAATGCATTAATCATTAAATAAAACAAAAAAGTGGAGTTAAAGAACATCAAATCCTTAAGCAAAATTAATTCTCTTGAATTTTTGGTTTCTGGGGGCAGAACTAGTAGTTGAATAGTAGAAGAAAGGTAAATATCAAGAACGGAATAAATGAAATGTTGTCCTCATTTTAAATTCTAACTTCCTTCACCAGTCAAATTGAGCACAAGTTAATGTGTTTAAGCCTCCCAAATTTGAACTCAATAAATAAACTAAAATTCAAGTACTTTGTAGAAGGGTGGAGAGCATGGAACCTGAAAGCTTGTTGTAACTGAGATTAATTGTCTGCAGTGACGACGCGTTTCATAGAGATGCTGGGATGGTGCCTGTGAAAAGATTTTCTGACAGAATCAACTTCTGGAGTTTTGGCAAGAGTTCAAACCATGAAGGTATCTGTCCATTCAGGTTGTTCTCTTCAGCGTTGATGATTGTCAGCCGTCTTAAAGAAGCTAACTGGTAGGGCAGAGAGCCATGGAAATTGTTGTCTGTCAAGAATAAGCTAGACAAAAATGATAGGTTTCCCAAGTGTGGAGGAATAGTTCCTGTAAGATTCATGTGAGAAAGATTTAAGGCTGTGACTCTATGGTGATTGGCATTGCAGGTGATCCCAATCCACTTGCAAACGGAGGTGTTGCCGGACCAGTTGCTTGCCAAGATTTGGTGCGGATCGTCAGTGATATGGGCTTTGAGGGCAAGAAGAGATGATTGGTCTGTAGTAATGTTGGTTCTTAATGCCGTAGCCACGCTAGAGAGAAAAGAGGGAATCAATAGCAAGAGAAAATAGATGAGGAAGGCAGAGGTGTCCATGAAAGCCGTTAGGTTCAGATATGACATGATTGTTGCCCATCTGATGCAGCTTTTTAGAGGCACGGCGACGAAAGCCCCACTATTCCAGACAGTTGAATATTTTAAAGTTGCATTAGAGAATGGTTGAGCCCGAAAACCACCCTTAATTTCTTTTAGTTTATTTTTATAATAACATAATTACTACCTAGGAGGCATTTTCACCGGTTTAGCTTTTAGAAGTTTGAGGCTTATAATTTGTTCGCAGTACATTATTAAAGCTATCACAATAAGAAATTAAACGAATTAATTTTAGTGGGAAATTTATCAAAAAATAATTGGTTTTTTATTATGGATGAAAGCAAAAACTAAATGACGTATAACTGTGTTTTTTCATCGAAATTTCAGGCCTACAATTCTGTCGGCACCACATCTAAATATATCATCGAACACCGGATATAAGTATTTAATTTTTTTTTTTTAGGTGTTTTTAAGTCTTAGTACTTTTTTACAACAACAGCCAGAGAGTTCAACAATATTTCTGCAAGTAGACAACAATCTCGTCAATGATTGGATTGAGTTGGCTGTGACATTCTGTTTGGATAATTCACTATAACAGAACGTCTTCTTAAACCGTACTAAATCGTCCTCATGATCCACTCTGTTATAGTCTCCTCCACAATAAAGAATTCGATACAGACTATGGCTGCTTCGATAAAGACTACGGCCAAGACCTATCTAAAGCGTAGCGATAACGCCTGCGCTAATGAAATGCACTGGAAGAGCTGAAAGGTTTTTTCATTTTGACGTGTTGCACTGCACTAGGTAAAGTTTAAGTTTTAGGATTTACACCTTATATGCTTCGACAAATATGTCTAAGAGCATTGATCCATGTGGACGTCCTCCAACTTTCTTCGTGGGCCAATAGTCAATGGCGGCCATAAACAACGCCATCATTGCCAAAAGCTTTGGCATTATGTCACACCCTCGTGAATCAAGTGTTTGACGATCTATTCTACCTACTTTTACTTATCTTTTTTCATTTATAAAGGTGGTGCTCACCTTTAAGACTTGGGGTCGCTATTCAATCACAGAAGTCTAGGTTAGGAAAAGCGGGTTCTGCTCATTCGTCCCTTTGTATCCAGATAATAAAAATAATAATTTTTTAATGTAAGTGAATTTTTAAATTATTCTACCTTTTGGTTGGTGCTTTGTTGAAATGTCATTGAATGATTGAATGATTGAATGAAAATACTACACAATTTTTTTCAATATGGTAAAAAATAATATTAACAAAAGATAAAAAGAAAAGAAGGTGAATTACAAATGCGCGAAGATGATTAGAAAAAAAGAGAAGCATTGGATGGATGAGGGGCATCTGTTATCCCAACTCAAAAAAGTTTGATTTTACTACTTTGTCATGTGACTTTATCATTTAGCTTGATAGATAACTCTTTCTTATTAGTTTACCTAGTTTTGTTCCAAACTAATTTAGTAACATATTAGGAAATTATGGGTTTTAAATAAAAAAACACATAGCAAAGATGAAATAAGTGATTTTAATTTAATTTTCTGATGGCTTTTGAAAATTTTAAAAGACTAGGAGGAGGGTCTGAGAGATGCCTCCCATCTATTCAAATGCTTCTTTTTTCTACTCACCATCTTAAACCCTCCCACCTGTCACCATGTTAATGCCTCCACAATTCACCCTCTTTTTCTTATCTTTTACTATTATTATTTTTTACCATATTAAAAAATTGTAGTATTTTCATTCAGTCATTCGATGACCTTGCAACAATGCTCCAAACAAAAAGTAAGAATAATTTAAAAATTCATTTACACTAAAAAATTAGTATTTCTAGTCTCTGGTTCATTCCAAATGCTTCTGGCAATGATGCCTCGAACCCAGTCATTGAAACTCAGACAACGATGTGATACGATGTGAAAACAAGATAGATAATAATCACCAGGGATTGGGTTGGAGGCCACAACTTCCAAAAGCATTGACATTATGTCATAGCCTCTCGAGTCAAGGATTTTACACACTATTCTAACTACTTGCTTTGTCTCTTATTATTTTATATATGACAAAAGTAGATGAGCATGACTTGGTGGTACCCACCTTTAAGACTTCGGGTCTCCTTTAAATCACAAAAGTCTAGATTAGAGAAAACAAGTTCCCCTCATTCAGTCCCTCTCGACATTGTGTCATACCCTCTCGGGTCAAGGGTTTTACACACTGTTCTAACAACTTACTTTGTCTCTTTTTATTTGTATATGACAAAGTAGATGAGCATGACTTGGTGGTGATCACCATTAAGACTTGGGGTCTCCTTTGAATCACAAAAGTCTAGGTTAGAAAAAGCAAGTTCTCCTCAGTCATTCCCTCTCGACATTATGTCATACCCTCTCGAGTCAAGGGTTTTACACACTGTTCTAACTACTTGCTTCGTCTCTTTTTATTTATACACAAAGTAGATAAGCGTGACTTGGTGGTGCTTGCCTTTAAGTGGGGTCTCCTTTGAATCACAAAAAGTCTAGATTAGAAAAAGCAGGTTATCCTCGTTCATTCCATCTCGACGTCATGCCATACTCTCTCGAGTCAAGGGTTTTACACACTATTCTAACTACTTGCGTTGTGTCCTTTTATTTACATATGAAAAAAGTAGATAGGCATGACCTGGTGGTGCTCACCTTTAAGACTTGGGGTCTCCTTTGAATCACAAAAGTCTAGATTAGAAAAGGCAGGTTCTCCTCATTCATTCCCTCTCGACATTATGTCATGTCCTCTCGAGTCAAGGGTTTCACACACTATTCTAACTACTCGCTTTATTTCTTTTTATTCATATATGATAAAATTAGATGAGCATGACTTGGTGGTACTCACCTTTAAGACTTGATGTCTCCTTTGAATCACAAAAAGTCTAGATTAGAGAAAGCAAGTTCTCCTCATTCATTCCTTTGTATCCAAAGACTAGAAACAATAACTTTTTCCAATGTAAGAGAATTTTTAAATTATTCTTACCTTTTAATTGGAGCTTTGTTGAAATGTCATTGAATGATTGAATGAAAATAAAACAAAAAACTTGTTTTTTTTTTTACTATGTTAAAAAGAATAACAAAAGATAAAAAGAGAAAAGGAGTTGGAGGGTTTGAGATAGTGAGTAGAAAAAAAGAATTATTGGATGGATGAGAGGCATCTTTTATCCCAACAAACTTAGTTTACCCAGCTTTGTTCTAAACTAATTTAGGAACATTAAAAGAAGAATAAGTAATATTGTAACATATTAGAAAATTCTGGATTTTAAATAAAAAATACTTAGCTAAAAGAAAATAAGTTACTTTAATTTGCTTTTACTACAAGCCAATCATGGATTTAACAAATCTTACCATATTTCGTTAAAACCCAAGTATCTTAGTATCTGAATTTTTTGAATATCCGAACCTCTTAGCCCTTGAAATATATAATCAAATGTTATGTTCTTGGAATTGTATTGAGTATCAAAACTTGGTAGAACTCTTAACTATGTATCATAATGAAATAAAATATTGTAACACTATTCAATCAAATTAGATGAAGATATAAAGAGAACCCACTGTGTAATCTCTTTTTCCAGTCACAAGTGATGCCACTGGATTGTAAATCAACTCATTGGATAGGCCTTCTTGTTTCTTTTTTCTTATTAAATAAAAATATTTCTTCCACCACTTATTGGTATCTTTTACTTTTCATCTAAGTCATGCTTGAATAGACTATAAATAGGAGTGAGGAAGGAAAGTGGTTAGCACAAACCAAACGCCATCATGAAGACCACTTTTATCATTTGCATCCTCCTGGCCTTGATGCTTTCCTCTTCCACTCCCACTGTTGCTCTCGAATTAGTTCAAAGCGGTGAGAGCACAAATTTACAATTTACTTCCATTTTAGTAAATTGGAATATCGTTCAAAGGCAAGCCATATAGAAGATAATTCATTGTGCTAGTTTTATTACTCCACTTATTGATTATGATATTAATCTTTAAATCCTTTTTTTTAAAGCGTCCATCCTTTGTGGAAACAAGCTGAATTATTTCATGTTTTACACGAATTCTACATGTGCATTTCACCAACTTCGGTGGATATATCACGAATAAAAAATATTATGACAGTGAATTGTCCAGTTAAGATTACTTACGAAGTAATTATATCAATTTATTACATAAATGGAAAAAAAAATTAGATAAATAGATACATATATATATACATATCTAAATTATAATTGATCTATGAAAAAATTTCAAAAACACCGACTGCTTACAAAACTCTGCGATATTGTCTTTAGAAGTAATCTTTCCCTTAGATCTCATCAAATTCTACATGTGCACTTTATGGGGGAATAAATAATTTGTGAGCAGGAATGTTTGGGATCATCTTACAAATTATTCTTCGTCAAATTGACAATCAAAGCTATAAACCAGTTTCTACAATTTTATTCTACTTGTCCAAGAAATGACGTCGACAACGGGATGCAGGTGTTAGCCAAACGGAGAATCCAAAAGAGCTGCGTAGAGGACTATGTGAAGGAAACCCTCCCTATGCAAGTGGCTGTGGCGGCAATAATGGAAAAGGCCATCATTGAGCAACTCATACTGTTTTCCGTGAAAGCAGAAACAAATAGTAAGCTTTCAGTGTTGGGATAATGGTGTAAGAATAAAGAGGTTTGATTTGACAAATGGTTCAAAGTGTATCCTATCTTCGCAGTGTGATAATACGCAAAATATGCATTGTGTTATGAGTAGTGTGAATAATAAAAACTGACTCAGGTCAGTCCGTTTTCTAGCTTGATTCTGTTAATAGGTTTTAGGTAACTCTTTAAGAAGTACAAGCACAAAGCATGGTAATGATTTCGAGTTGGTGAAAATTACTTGTCCTTCCATAGTTGGAACTGAAAAAGAACGACCATATAAAAAGATACATAAATAAGTTCATCTGAGAATTGTCATCCAGAGGTACTCATGATCCAATTTTTATTTCAACGCCATAAATACATATATTCCCATAATAATGTGTATAAAAGAGAAGACTCTCTATTAAATTGATTCTTGTTTTCTGTTTTTAGGTTAAAAAAGCTCTATTTCTCTGAACATGATTGCACATGAATTTAAGAAACGCTTATGGGTAACTTTGAAATTCCTGAAAGCTTAAACTCTTTTTTTAGTAAAAATATAAAGTTATATTAATAAAAAGTAATATACAAAAAAATAAGAACATCCTAGCATTACAAGAATTAAGGAGGTTGAAAACATTTAAATTTCAATCAAAATGATATTACCTTGTATGGAATTTTTTTTTTTTTTTTCGGAAAGCTTAAACTTGAAAACACGTTTTCTCCTCGGCAACCCTAAAACCGAAACTCTAACTACCACCTCAAGCCTACCTCACCCACTCGCCTGCCGAACTGACACTCCAATGAACGCTCAGATCAGAGGATGAAACACCAGAACCCCAACCCCGAAGCCTAGACCAATTGCAGGTAGGCGCATTAGCCACTCCCCGGCACCCTAATCTTGCCTTACCTTTTACCCTGCCTTGCCGACACCCTAATACCTGCCTAGATCATTATAAACAAAACCTCTTGACCCATTTCGGTGAACCAGAGAAACAGAGCTGCCTGGAACTTTTCTTCTTTGAACTTATTTGCATAACATACTTCTTCCTTGCTTCTTTATTTCCGTCATTTCTCTTGGTATATTACTCTTTGGGATATTAAAACTATAAGCGCAGGGCGAGCGGCCCGGCTGCAACCTTACATGAAGGTGAAAATAGTCGCCGACTGCCAAATAATGAGAAGTTTCAATACAACATGAGATAGTCCTTCTACACCACTCTGCTTTAGACAAAACTCATTTACAAAGAAAAACTACAGCAATTAGCTGCGCAACTTGCGTTCTTCATCGTGAACATAAAATCGAAAACCGTTGGAAAACATCAACTTGCGGTTTGTTTCTGGAGAGGGGAGATGTTTTATGTGATTCGCGTGGCCTCCAGAATTTAATCTTGCATGTGTTCGGGCAGGTGAGAGGAACCAATAGACAGAACTTGAGGATTCTCCATCTGTTCTTTGGTTTGAACATGAATCTGTTGGATCGAAGGTAAATAATATCAAAGTAAATGCAGAAGTAAAACACTTATGCATATACCAAAATCAACCAAGCAAACCAAAAACATCATAAATTATGTGATTTGGGCAAATATCCCTATGTCCATAGCTTAAGGAGCAACTTCTCCTACTAATGAGAAATGATTGCAAGGATACACGCACTCATAGCAATCTAGGTTTCTCACCAAGGGAAGAGATGGTCTACATTGTTCTCTCACATTCTTTATGGTATTCTTACACTACTATTCATTCTATTTTTCTTTTTCTTTTTCTTTTTCATATAGAGGCAAAATAACCATTTTGACCCTTACTAATTTTCTTCAAATACAACAATTTTTCCCTTTTGGAGGAATATTAGTACAACATCCCTATACCATTGCTTCCTAGACATTGACTCTATTGGAGTTCATACTAACAACCTATTGACATAGCATAAGCTTGTCTCTAGTTAGCAACTTTGTTAACATATCAACACTATTATCATCAGTATGAATCTTCACAAGATCAAGCTATTTGGATTTAACATTATCTTTAATCCAATGATATCTAACGTCAATATGCTTGGACTTGAATGAGAAGAAACATTCTTAAGAAGTTTGATTGCTATTGTAAAAGATAACCTTCCCTTGACTTATACCAAGTTCTTGTAGAAAAATTTTCATCCACTAAACTTCTTTTCCACCCTTAGTAATTGTAATATATTTTGCTTTTATTGTGGACAAATCAACACAATCTTATAACCTAGATTACAATAAAACTAGTCCCCTTATAAAGGTGAACTTGTATCCTATAGTGAATCTCCTGCCATTATAATCACCATCCATATTTGCATATATATATCCAACCAATATAGGTTTATCATTACCAAAACACAAATACATCTTAAGAGTTCCTTTAATGTACTTGAATATCCATTTCATAGCTCCCCAATGTGTTTTACCAAGTTTTGAAAGAAATTGACTAACTAGCCCAACTGCATAAGCAATATCATGTCTAGCATATATTGTAACATACATCAAAGTATCAACCATAGATGCATAAGAAAGTTTCTTCATCTTTTTAATCTCACTTAGATTTATAAGACTTTGTTTATTATTCAACTTAAAATGACTTGTAAGTGGAGTGGTAATTAACTTTGCTATGCTTATGTTGAATCTATAGGACACTTTCTTTATATACTTATCTTGAGATAGCCATAATATTTCAAGCTTTCTATCACATGTAACTTCTATACCAAGAACTCATTTCACTGATCCCAAATCTTTCATTAAGAAAGACTTACTTAAATCCTTTTTCAACTAAGTAATCTTCTTGATGTTGTTACCAATAATCAACACATCATCTACGTAAAGAAAATGATGAAATCACCACTTGCAAAGTATTTCACAAACAAGTAATGGTCTAATCTAGTTTTGTTATAGTCATTTTATAACATAGATCACTTAAATTTCTTATACCATTGTTTAAATGCATATTTTAGACCATACAAGCTTTTTCTTGGTTGATATATAAGATTCTCTTTACCTTTTTATATGAAACTTTTTGATTACTCCATATGAATCTCTTCTACTAAGTCTCCACGAAGAAATACAATATTCATATCAAACTGTTTTATCTCTAAGTTTAGTCTAGCAATCAAACTAAGTACAACTCTAACAAAAAATGTGTTCATCATTGGTGAGAACATCTCTTCAAAATCAATACCTTTCTTCTAATCATAATCCTTTACAACTAGTCTTACCTTGTACCTTGGTAATGGGTTGTTCTCTTCTATCTTTAGCTTGTACACCTACTTGTTCTTAAGTGCTTTCTTGCCCTTAGGTAATTGTACAAGGTCATAAGTATGATTCTTTTGCAAAGACTTTATCTTTTCTTGCATGACTTTCTTCTGCTCTCTACTATGCTCAACTTCATTAATTTCCTTATAACATTGTGGTTCTTCCCATCAATTAGTATTAAGTACTCATGTGGTAGATATTTCACTAAAGGCTTACACTCTCTACTAGATCTTCTCACTGAGGTTTAGGTTGATGACTTAACTAGTTGATGATTAACATATCTTTATAATTTCTCACTAATTGTTGTTATAGGAACTTTTTCTTTAACTACATCTTTAGGAGACTCTTCTTATGTAATTTCTTATTCATGTGTACTTACTAGAGAAGGAGAATTTAAAGGTGTATCATCAAAACTTTCACTTAAAACTTTTGACATCTTAGTCTTTTTAAGATATTTAATATTCTGATTTTTAAAGAAAACTAGATTTCTAGTTATGGCTAGTTTTTTTATGACTAGAACAATTTGTGCCCAAGCTCATTATGTTCATAGTCTACGAAAATACAATCTAAAACTTGATTATCAAGTTTGTTCCTCTTATCATTGGAATATGAATAGACACTTTGCAACCAAACACCCTCAAGTACTTAAAAGAAACTTTCTTACCAATCCATACCCTTTTAAGAAAATCACCTTTTAGTGGAATTAAATAAGAAAGATTAATTAAATCAACTATAGTATGCATTGCCTCACCCTAGAATGGTAGAGGTAATGTAGCATGTGAAAGCATTAATATGATCCTTCCAACAATGGTTTTATTCATCCATTTTGTAAGCCCATTATGCTCTAGAGTTTTAAGAGGTATCTTCTAAATATTAATGTCATGAGTTTTGCAATATTCTTCAAATAGCCTTTTATATTTACCTCCATTATTTGCATCAATACACTTCAGTTTCCTTCTAGTTTCTCTTTCAACAATTGCCTAAAACTATCCATGATTCTTAGTCTTCAATATGTATGCTCATACCTTTCTAAATTGATCATTAATGAAAGTGACAAAGTATAAAACATCACCAAAAGTTTTACCTTCAACATACATACATCTAAGTGTATTAGATCAAAAACACGTTTCCTTCTAGATAGGAGACCTCTCCAAGATGAGACTCTGCATTGTTTTCTAGATAAATAATTATCATAAGGCTTCAATTGTATATCAGTAATACTGACTCCTAATATAATCTTGTTCTTTATCAGATTTTGAAGTCCTTTCTCACTTTTATGTCGAAGTTACTTATGCCATAACTCCAAGTGGTTATCTTCCACCATGTTCATTTCACTTTTTTGGATTCTAGCTTTAATCATATATAGACTACTATTCTTCTTTCCTTTTGCAACTATGAGAGAGTAGTTACTAAGTTTCCAGTTACCTTCACCAAGGCAGGTATAATATCTCTCATCATCAAGTGGAAATCAAGTTATAACATATCTCAAGAATGTGCCTAACATTCTTTAGTACTAATTGACATCCAACATCAATTCCCAAAACCATATCACATATGCCAACTATCTTAACCTTCACTTCATTCCCTATACCAAATAGTTTCCAAATCATCACATATATAAGATAAGAAGTACTCTTCATATGGAGTGATATGAAAAAAAGCCCCTATGTCAATAATCCAAGTTGAAACCAAAGTCAAAACTTGATTTGATATATTGACTTGAGAATCACTACAAATCATAAGCTCATCATTGGTTGTAGTTGCTACTAAGTTTTTATCACCTCTCTTGTCTTCATTCCTAGATTCTCCTTTTTTAGATTCTAACATTCTCTCTCATAGTGACCAAACTTTCTATAGTGATAACACTTAATATCTCTCTTGGACCATAATGTTCCACGTAACTTATTAGAATTTGGTGCTCTACTCATACTTTTTCCTCTACTTTTCCTTTTGTCTTTATTTTTATATCAATTTTTGTTTCCATTTCTCCCTCAATTTTCTGTAACCAATACTTCTATTTGCCTAAATGTTCCTTATTCCTTTAATCTAGTTTCTGTTAGGTTTTAAGACTTAATATGAAGGGGGGTTGAATTTGTTAAGTTAAGACTCAGTTACCACTTTTCAAATTGTAAAATGGTTCTAAGTGTTCATACAAATCACACAAATATAGCAAGCATACAACAAGTAAACTCTAAGTAAGCAACACATCAATTACTCACAAAACAGCAAGCTATTATGAATTAGATGACAATCTAATCAATGAGTAAGACAACAAGCTAATATCAAGTAAATAGCTAGATAGTTATCAATAAACAGCAAGTCAAATTCGAGTAAATAGAGGGAAGAAAAACACCAAATTTACCACGGTGGTTCAGCACTCAGTCCTTGAGCCTTACATCCACCCGTTTCTCCTTTAATCCAACCAATTAAAGTCTCCTTTACTCAAACCATATTAGGAAAAAAGTTCTCCCTAATCCAACCAATTCCTCCTCAAAGGAATTCTCAAGTCTAGTTACAAGATATGACCAAAAGATCATGTACAAATACAAATTCCCAAATAATATGATAGTTTGTGGGATATTGCTAATCAAATGAGCTATTCAAGTATGAATAATGAAGTTCAAAGCTCCTATCATGAAACCCCTTCGAATTTCTCACAATGTTTATGTGCAATATGTATTTTGAATGTAATTATCACATAAACAAAGTCATACAAGGTACAATCGATGGTATAATCAAAGAATAAACCAAGTAATCGAATATCACTGAAGCCTTGTGAATCACTAAAAGATGAGCAAGCTTGAATAAAATGATTAAGAACATGTTCTTCTTAAATAGAAGACAAATCTAGAGCTTTTTAGCTTAAACCTAAATAGTTGGCCTTCTTCCCATTAGACCCTTTTAATCAGCCATCAAATCGACCTTAAATCTTCATTTTGAATCAAAAATCAGACTATTCTGATAGCAATCTACTCCAAAACCCTCTCATGGAGGATTCAACTTTGCAGGGAGAACATGGGCTTCATTAAAGGCTTTCTCTCTTTGAACATCCATTTTTAGGGCAAAATGGTTGAGTGAGCTCTTAAGTGAGATATCACTTAAGTTAGACGATGCCGTGTGGATAAGTAGTGCACCATACAGTTGGGAAAGAAGTAGGCAAGCTTCTTTAACAAATGTAGGCCTTGACATGGGCCAACCTTAGAGCAAGCTCAGTCTAGCTTTTATTGAGCTCAGTCCAACAGCATATAAACACAGTCCAACAACACATAAGCAAAGTCCAGCATCACATAAGCACGATCTAACACTTAGCAAGCTCAGATTTGATTCAACATATGCCTTTACTTGAATTAATATTAAGCTTGAATAAAAGCTCCTTATAAATTAATCTTTTAATATGTTCCTACAAGTGTAAAAAGCCAAGTATCATTTCTCTCAAATATATTCAAATATATTTTTAAAATCATTCATATAAGATATTTTTCAAGGACACTTTATGAAGATGTTTTATAAAGGAATGTAAGAACCTAGCTACTTTATAATATCATTAATTGATATTATAATTTGTACACCTTTTACTTCTGACTATTTCCTTTTGCACATATAAAAAACATTTTTCAAGAAACAATTTACAAATAGATTTTGTCACAATAAAACCCTTATTTTCTAAAAATTTCTTCATTAAGCAAATTCTCATGAACTATCTTCAACTTCAAAACACTATCTATAGCTGAATTTGTAAGAGTGACTATTAATATTTATCAACAGCCAAGTAAATTACTCAAAAGCAACATTAACTACAATTCATCTTTTAAAACAATCTTTAACATTATCAAATAATTGACCAATAACTTAAACTCACTTAAGAACTTTGTCATTGCTCATCTTACTGTGTACTTCAAATTTATCAACCTTTTGAATAAAGAATACTTATTCTGAGGACTAAGCTTCTTTCATAGCTCACTTGGTTTTGTCTCTTTTGAAATGCGATGATAGATACCATCCTTGATAAATTGTCTTATCTAAGAAATAGTTTTTATTTAACTTTGTCCACTCTTTATTAGTCATCTTCTCAAGCCTATTTAAATCCCCTTTCATAGCATTAAACAAATCCCTACTAATTAGGTAATCTTCCATCTCTAGTTTCCAAGACTGATAATTAAAAGAAGTTATCATTGGCATACTCTTACTAGAAGAGTATTCCTCCATCTTGAAGAATAAATTTTTCTTTTACTTTTCCCTCAAATGAAATCTAAGTGCAAAATTACCAAAATATCCCTCCACAATGTACCAAATAACTTGATCAATATAACCCACTGATTAAGTTCGCAAAACTATCCTAATATCTTCTAAAATAACCTTGAAAAACTACACAAAATAAAGTAGAAACAATTGCAGCAAAAAACTATCCGGGGTGTGTAATGCACGCATACAAGGTCAAAGGGTCAAAGTCAACAAATCAAGGTCAACAGGTCAAATATGGACCGGGTTTCTCAGCCAAATCAAGTTAAAAAAACTCGTTTTCACTGTCACTCTTTCTCTACCTATTTTCGCTTTCCACAATGGTTTTTTGCCAATCCCAGGCTACGAAAGGGTAGATCAAGCCACAAGGAATCTATAAACTATAGATTTGCTCCATAAAACCCACTTACAGTCAATTTTTGGATTTTTTTTCCAATCTCTTGTTTTGAACATAACCCAAAAGTTTTCCAACCAATTTTCAAGGAAATTCAATAGTCTCCGACCACAAAAATGGTCAAAAAATGATCTAATGAGAATGGAGAATAAAACCCCTAACCTCATACTCTAATTTGGGTCCCTTTCCGTCTTGTACATCAAGTGTTTGTGAAAATGCCCTTTGCTCAAGCTTCATTGTCTCAACAATAACAAGCCCAATCTTCAGCAAACATAGCCCTAATTCAAAAACCAAATCTCCAATACTAGTTGTTGGATCGGAGGCAAATAATATCGAAGTAAATGCATAAGTAAAACACTCCTACACACACTAAAATCAACCAAGCAAACTAAGAACACCTAAACTTACGTGGTTTAGGCAAATATCTCTATATCCATGGCCTAAGGAGCAACTTCTTTTACTAATGAGGAATGATTATAAGGATACAAGGAGTAACAGCAATTTGGGTTTCTCACCAGTGATGGAGACGATCTACACCATTCTCTCACACTCTCTATAGTATTCTCACACGGCTGTTCATTATGTTTTTCTTTTTCTAATAAAATGACCATTTTGCCCCTCATTAATTTTTTCCAAACATAATAGAATCTACAGCATCTAATTGTTCAGATCAATAAGTCCGACAATACTACCGCTTGGTTGCCAATTTATTAGTTTACTAGTCAATTTGTGCCTTTTACGTTTCTTTTGTCTTACCTAAACTATCGTTTTTTGCTATCTAAAGATAATTTGTATTTTCCGTACCACTCAAATTTTGATAAGGGATATAAGCAATTAAAAAAAAAAGAACAAATCCCAAGACACGTACCTCACAGCCATGTATAAGTTCATACAGGAAGCGGTTAGTAAAGTCTAGATACAAACATGAAAATCACTTTTTTTCCTTTACGTTTTTTTTTTTCATGTTCTTAGCTTCTGTGCTTTTCTTGGCTCCTTCAAGTATTGGTCAAGAATTGGCTCAAACAGGTGAAACACAAATCTATAATCTACTTCATGCCTCCTTGATGGATGTGTAATAATTTAAATCTCTCAAAATTCATGCTATATAAAGAATTTTCTCCGTGTTCAATCCCCTGATCTACTTATCTACTTTTATTGAAAATTCAAAATCAAATCAAGTTTTAGCAACTATGTTTGGCACAATGCAAGCCTATAAAAAGATTAGATAAACTAAAATATTTTATTAGAAAATAATCACTTTTTCAAGACATGAGAAGAAATCCGAGTAACTATCTCATATAACAACCCAGCGGCCGCAATTTTATGCCCACTTATAGCATGACAAGCAGGAGATTGCTTTGTAACTGCAGGTACCGTCGGAAGCGGGGATACTTACAAACCAGCGGTACCATCAAAACAAACACCCAAGCCTCCTTCTGGCAGCGCATACTCCGACAGCGCAGTGAGACAAAATTCACAAGATGTGGGATCGCACCTGACCCTTCTATGAAGGTTGCCAACCTCCTGGCCGTTTAAGAAGTGAAGCTGTCGTATAATGAAAGTAGAAATAAACAGTAAACTCGTATTAGGCTACTCCTTAAGAATAAATGGGTTTGGTTTTCTCAAGTGGGAAGCTTGGGCTGGCTTTTGGAGTGTGGTTACATGTAAAACACACAGTATGTGAATAAAAAGGGCTCTTAGGTCAGTTTGTTTCTTATTTGAGCTCTCTTTAGGGTTATGAACATAGTTTTTTTATGCTGAAATTCTTTTTATAACTTTAAATTTTCCTCTTTCTTAACAATTGATTTAAGGGTGCAAGTTGAACCCTTTCTAATAGGAACAATAGCAAGGTGGAAAGGTTACTTGACATTGTATAGTTGGATTGTATGAACATTTATAAACCGCCTTTGTGATGATTTGATAAGAATTATAGGATTAATTTCTTGATCATAATTGTTCGTGCACAGGAAAGTAATTTCGAAAAGACAAGAAAGAATGCTATTGAGAATTCAGAGTAAAATTATTACAAAGAGGGAAACCTACTTATCATATTAAAAACAATTAGTTCATAAGAATAAAAAATATTATTGGTTTAACCTAAAATTGATTTCACATCCTTAAAAATCATTTGGTATTTTTTAATATCTTATGTTCATTTCTTATTGTTGCTTACATAACAAATATATTCACAAAGTAAGTTGCGGATAAGGTTTTCATTTTTTCCTTTTAGGATTACAAAATTATAAGTTTCATGGCCTGAAATCTAAAGAATTATTTGTGTCACCATAAAAACTACCTATAAATTTGGCTCCCCAATGCAGTCTGGGAGCAAGCCTAAGTAGAGAATAGAATTCAACTTGAACTCACCTTCTCTAGTACAAATCCATTTCCACAAGTTAGAGATCTATGCCTTGGTGATGAAAAACATGAAGTATTATTAAAGGGAAACAGAAAAGATGCACACATGTAAGAGAATTCAAATATATTGAATATGCAAGGATATGAACCCTATAGTACTATGCCTACATATATAAGCCTAAACCTAGTTTGCATAATAAATGCCATACAGGGAAATAATTAATTCTAATGTAACTGGAAACCTAATACAATCAAGAGACCTAATATCACAATGTATAATAATTAAATTATTTTCACTAACACTTCCCTTCAAGCCATAGATTTGAATAAATCAAATACTCCAAACTTGAAAAAAAAAAAAAGAAAGTATTAGTCTTGTCAATTACAAAGTGTTTTAGTACACAAGTTTGCAAGCTACTCCTTGGTAGAGATATGACATGTTGCAATAATTGATTGTAGTTTCTCTCTTACATAATGATAATCAACTTCAATATACTTCATTCACTTATGACAAATTAGATTTGTAGCTATGTTCTCTGCCACCCTATTGTCACAAAATAGTAAGGTAGGTTATTGTAGACAAAACCCAAAATTTCTAACCAATTCTATGATATAAAGTATTTCACATGAAATAACTTGCATCAATCAATACTCAACTTCTATGGATGATAATGAAAAAAATTGACTATTTCTTTACTCTCCAATATATCAAAGTGTTCCCAAGCATCATGCAAAAGCCTATAGTCAACCTCCCCATTATAAGGCATGTACTATAATCAAAATCACAATAAGCCCCCTAACCCAATTTCAATGAAGATAAAAATATAAGATCAAGTTATGTACAACTCTTAAGGTACCTAATCATCTTCATAGCTACTTCCATATGGGATTGCTTAGGTATATGCATGAACTAACTAAGAAGCTACACTGCAAAAGTAATGTCAAGTCTAGTAAATGTCAAATAGATCAGTTTGCCAGCTTGCCTCTGTTAAGTTAAGGGATCTTTGAATCGTGGATCATGCTATTTTTCTTAGGAACTAGCATCATACTTAATGTTTGTAAATTTTTTGTTCTACTGCATGGAAATCAATAAAGGTTTAGACCTTGCTAGCTCTACTTTTAAGATAAGTTCTAAGGTATACTTGCATTGACTTATAGAAATCCCTTCCAAGAAACAAGCAATTTCAATCTCAAGAATGATTTTTGATTGCCCAAGAACCTTCATAAAGAATGCAAAATAAAGATAGTCACTTAGTTATGAGATCCCAACTTGGGTTTTTGTAAAGAGTGAATATGAGCTTTGACCAAAATATCACCAACATAAATAAGCAAAGCAACAAAGGAATTACCTTGGGTTTTTGTAAAGAGTGAATAATCATACCAAGAGTTAAAAATCCATATGTAGTGAGATTTGTTATGAACTTTACATTCCGTTGATGAGAAGCTTGCTTCAATTTGTATAAACATTTTGGCAATTAACAAAGCACACCTTCCCTTTGATTACAAAATCAAAGGGAAGTTCCATATAATCCTTAAAAAGGTCATCATGAAAAAATGCATTTTGCATATTTATCTAAAATAAAGGCCAATGATAAACCATGACAATAATGATGATCAATCAAATAGTGACATGTTTTTTCATAAAAGAGAAACATTCGTGATAATTAATTTCATCCTCTAATTGTACACCTTAGCCACTAGTTAGGCCTTATATTATTTGATAATACCATTAGCTCAATACTTCACCTTAGAGATCTCAACAAGGTCATCGTAAAAGAATATATTCTGCACATTCATATGAAACAAAGGTCAATGATGAATCACAATAATAGTGATGATTAACCAAATAATGACAGACTTCACCATAAAAGAGAAACTATCTTGATAATCAATCACCTCCTCTGATTAAACCCCTTAGCCATTAATTAAGCCTTACATTGTTTTATAATACCATCAACTCAATACTTCACTTGATAAGCCCACTTACAAATTATAAGACGTTGATTAGGAGGCAAAGGGACTACATCTCAAGAATGATTTGCATCAAAGTCAACAAGCTCACTATTCATGGCATATACCAATGATGATTTGCAAGAGCTCCCTAGAAGAAATAATGTTCTTGGATGGCTAAGATAGAAGAAATGAAGTATCAATAATAGGGATGAAATTTATCAAGGGAAATGTATTGGGAAATGGGGAAGAATTAAATGTAGAAGGTTGAAGGTAAAATAGGTCATAAATAATCTAAGCTCCAAATGGGTGGCTTGGTGGGGTGACTAGAGTGATGTAATTAGAGATTAAATGGTGGCTAAAGGTGCAAGTCCTAATCTACATAAACAAAAGTTAGATTTGTAAGTCCTCGAGCAAAAGCAATAAACAACATATGTTTTAAACAAAACCCTTTCATGAAATTTTCTCATAATTGCTCAAACTCAACGATTCAAAGAAAAATATAACTTTCATCCAAACACCACAATTGTTTTATAAGATAAGATAGACTCTTAACTATGTTGACCACGTGTGTGTGTGTGAGAGTCCTTATCTTTTCAACTATATGCACTCCAAATAGATCCACATTAATATGCAATCTCTCAAAATCTTTAACCAAACCTCATAGGTTTGCTTTTTATTTCTCTCTACACTAATGTAAGCCAATCATCTAATCAAAAATCAATAGGACTTTTAATAGCTTGTAATGTAAGGCTAAGCTAAGGATAAGATGAAAGTCATTTAGGCTTAATTCACCTATGAACAAGTTACTTTCTAGGATCTCATCAAAAACTCTTGTCACTTTCTACCATCACTTTTCTTATTCTTTTATGTCTAAAAATGCTTGATTTCACTTGGATTCTAACACTTACAAAGCCACAATCATTCTTGCATCAATAAAACAAGTAAAGGTACTAGACATGCAATCACCACACTCTTGTCTTGCCAATCATTTCAATTACTATGCTTAATGGCCTGTTCAAAACATTAAGTGGCTTGAATATGATAAGGAATGATAATAGGATTCCATTCTTAGGCAAATGTTGTACTTCCTTTCTTTTTTTTTTTTTGGCAGAAATGAAATACTATGCCCCACACAATCATTGCAATCAATTTCTTCCCATGCTTCATCTTCCTTTTAACCTTTATTCATCTCAAACAAACTTCCATCCTACAAGTCAACATGTTCATGGGCATAAGATAATAAGATAAGTTGTTCAAGGCTTATGGCTATATATATATGGGTGTCATAAAAAAAAATAGAAAAGAATCAAGGCTCAGTAGGGTGACTGGTGATAAATAAATAGGGTTGGCTTGAAAGGCTCAAATGATCCAAAGAATGGCCTAAATCATTTTCTCAATTAGATGCAGCCTAGGATTTCGCCTCAAGAGAAAATCAAACAAATTCTAAAATCCATATGAGATTTAAGAAAATCACATACTTAACATGAATGTTTTCTAGAGATACACACAATTTCAAAAATGAAGAACTTTTAGTGCTCAATAGGTGGATCAACATAATCAGAATCACACTTAACTCACACCATAATTGCAGGTTTGAACAAAATCTATATCTTCTAAAGAATCACCAAGAATTCACAACAAGGGATGTAATCATGACATAAAATTTTTATTTTTTTTTTCAATCAAATTTTTTTCAATCAAATTTAGCACAAAAATTTATTTTTCTACCCCCAAACTTGAATGAAACATTGTCCTCAATGCAAAAAGAAAGTAGGCAATAATAAAGAAGGAACAAGGAAACTCCCATAAGTGTAGGTTATGTCAATGTAGAGTTGTAAGGAAAATATGGTGACAAACTTCCAACAAAAGACTCAAATGGAAATGCTTAGGTTGCCTCCCAAGAAGCGCTTACTTTATAGTTTTCAGCCAAACTATCCTACATGTTGTTGCTCAAGGAGGATGGAATTGTAATCGTTTAGGAGACAGCTTGTGCTGTAAAATGGTATAGCACTCTTCAATCAACCTCACTATCTCATATATTTCCAACTTCCTTTTGTTCTCCAATATCTCTTTCAAAAAAATTTGGTAACTGAACATTTGAGTTAAAGCATCTGCAAAAGGAATGTTAATGTGCAATTTTAAAGATATATCAAGGAATTCCAAAAACTACTTATCTTTTTCATCTTACTAGAATCTGTGGGGAGATGGAGCTAGAGGAAGTGTAAAGGCCTCAAGATTATCTAGAAAAAATTTGCTCTTGGGTGCCTCCTCTAGTTCTATGACGACATCCCTATCTACATTTTTGAAAATCTCTTTGTCAACATCATCTTCTCCCACTTGGTTGCCTCTTATTAGGGTTATTGCCTTTGTGGTATCTATAGGGATTTCCTCCATATTACTATGCAAAGGACCCTTCTTTCTCTCTGAGATCATATCAATTAACTGGCCCATTTGCACCTTTAATCTTTTGATTGAAGCTTCTTGGTTCTAAAACCTTGTTTCTAATCTTGTTTCTTGGTTCTGCACCTTCACTTCAATACTTTCCATAAAGTTATATGTGGTAATGGCCAAGTTGGTAACTACATCCTCTAAGTTAAGCTTCACCTCTTCTATTGTATCAAATATTACTTTAGTGCTCTTTATAAAGCGCTTTGTGGTGGTGACCATTTTGTTGATCATGTCCTCCAAGTTAGGCTTTACCTCTTCTTTTTGCTTGAATGTTAGTAGCGGTCTCATTTCATTTGGGCTACTCCATGAAAAATTTTGATGGTTGTGCCATCTCAAATTGCACGTGTTGGAGTAATAATCATTATGTGACCTACTCGAAATCCCAACAAAATTAGCATATTCATTATATTAAGCATAAGGGTTACCTACTTGACATTTTATGCTCTCATGTGCTCCACCACAAAATTCACATTCTCTATTCTTTAGGAACACTTCCAATTTTACACGTAAGTCGGCAAAGGTATCTACTTTATGTGTTAGCTCAATCTCAAAGTAGTTTGCCTGACTTGTAGGCCTTTGAAAGCTTGATGTGGCATTCCAAAATGTTAGTGCAGCATAGTCTCTCAGGAGTCTATGTGAACCATCATTGTTCTCTATCTTTGTTGTTTAACAACAATTTTTTTTTAGCAAAAAGACAAAAATAAAATAAAGGCAATAAAAGCTAGACTAAACTTAGAAGCTATTCGATAATAATATCAATTAGCAGTAAAACAACCAATCCCCAGCAATGGCGCCAAAAACTTGTTCAGTGAAATTTAAATGCAAGTGAACATGTCAAACAAGTAATATAATGATAAGAAAGATATCGTCCCACAGAGATTGGTGATTACTAGACCAACTAATTACTAACGGTGAATAACTCCTAGAACTTATCTAACAAATCCAATGATAGATGGTAGATTACTTAACTAAATTTAAGAAAACTTAATAAAAGAAATATATTAGAGCATATGATTTCACCATAATTCCTAGGTATTAATATTGATTATTTATGCTTGCAAGAGGGATAATATCTATGTGATGGCGAAACTTCCTAATTTATTTACTATCCTATGTCTAAGTATAGCAAACCTATTTAGCTCATTAATTCACTATATCTCTATATGTGAATTGAAACAAACCAAATACATTAGTATATATGAATATTTCCAGTTTACATCAAAAGCCATACAAACAATATGGTATATGTCTATCCATATTCAATTCATGGTTACACATTACAAGAAGTAACTACATATCATCTCCTGTCAGTCTTAAACATACAAATTAAATCATTTAAATGGTAGCTAATCACTCAAAAGCATTAAACACAGTAATATGCAACTTCACATAAACAAAATATCTTGCAAAAAATAACAATTATAAGATTCATACCATCATAATTAGGTTACATTGTAGCTCTAACAAAAGTAAACTAAAACATAAAGAAATAATGAGGAAGAAAAATAATAGGAAACAAAGAAGGCATCTTGAATCCAAGAACAAGAAGTCTATCACCCTTTTTTTCTTCTTTTCAAGAAAACCTTAAATTCTTGGCCTCTCTCTTGAGTTGTGCTCAATTTCCTCCACCCTTCTTTTGCATCTTCTTTTCTCTTAAATAAGGTTTAGGTTTAGACCTATCTCCTATCCTAGTAGAACTGGGTTTTAGAGACCTAAAACAATTAGGTCTTGAACTCCTAAATTAATTGGGATTTGAATTCCTTAATTGACTGGGTTTTCTATTTATTTAGAAAACCCAACAACAACAGAAAATCTAATAACAATCATCCAAAGCCCAAGCCCAAGCCCATCTTGACTCTCTTGATCTTGATATTACGATTTTGCCACACAATAAGCATCAGGTTCTCTATATTCATTCCTTTTCTCATTGCCTCCTTGTGCTACATAAACAAGATAAATTTAGGTAAATAAAGAGGAGTCCAAATGTTTTCTCATAATTATTAAAGTTATTTATTGCCTAAAATAGGTAAAATAACTCTATATAAATAGAGCTATCATAGAGGCAGTGGGTGTAGTTTCAATAGTAAGGGCAAGATCCATCGGCTTAGGAAAAATAGGTTCAGCAACAAGTAGTGTGATAACTCTATATTTTATAGAGTTATTAATAGTATTTTAGGTAATGTTTAATATAGTTTTTATTAAATTATATTTGTATTTAATGATAATTATGTATATTTTGTTATTTTATGCAGTAAATTCAAAATTGAAGAAAAAGAAGAAAAAGAAGTAGAAAACCATGAAAAAGGAATAGAAAAGAAAACAAAGAAAACAAGGGTAAGCACGTGGAAGCCATGTGAGGAAAGAGAGAAGAAGAATAGAAAGGAAACGTGGGACCTTATGTTGAATATTAAGGAAGGAGCGTGACTTCACGTGAATTATGCAAAAAGAAGTCAAATAAAAGAAGCTAGTGGAAAACACGTGGGACCGCAGGAGAGAAAAAGAGGCCGATTAACAAAACAAAACCGGGAAGGCGGCTTTTATCTGGGGGAGGACCGAACGAAGAACGATAGATAGGTGGAGAGAGAAAGGACCGAACAAGAGAAAGGAGGGCAGAAAAGAATCGAGTGAAAGGAGAGAAACCGGAAAAGAAAGAGAAAACAGGGAGAGAAGGGCTTTCGCCGGACGACCAGAGGTAGGGGAGCGAACGCCGGCGCGGGAAGGTCGCGCGACAGCGGACTGGAACGTCGTCTGCGTTCGTCTCCTCCGGCGACCCATTCCGACGACCCATTTCTGGTTGTATTTTCCTTTTCTGGGGCTAGAGTTGAGTGATTTCCGGTGATTTGAAAGCAGATCTAGGTTCCTAGAGCGATTTCCGACAGTTCTGTAACACTTTCGTGTGATTTCGTGGCGGTTTCCGGCAAAGAACGGCGAACGCCGTTTGAGTTTATCTGTCAGATCTACGCGGTTCTGAGGTAGATTTGCATGATTTCTCGGCAGATTCGCAACCTAGGCGTCCTGATCTACATTTTTCTGAAGTTTCTGTGAAGACCGGCGGCGGACGGCGGCGGCGCGTGGTGGCCGGACGGCGGCGCGTGTCACCGGAGCGTGTCAGCGCGTGCGAAAGCGCGTGAGGGCGCGTCTCTGCTCGTTTTCTTCCCGTTTTCCAGACAGCTTCTTCTCCTCCTCCTGATGTGCAGATTTGTGCAATTTGTTTTGTGATTTGAAGACATTTGGTGACAGCTTTAATGTTTTTAAATTCCAGAATATTTTGTTCACGTTTTTGCACTGATTTAGTTTATGTAAATATGTTATTTTAATTTATTGTGTTAGAGCTATGATGGAACTTAATTATAACGTATGAATGTTATGATTGTTTGTGCTTTGTGAGGTATTTTATGAATGTGAAGTTACATGTTACTGATCTTAATGCATTTAAGTGATTAGCTACCACTTAGATGATCTGATTTGCATATTTGAGTTCGAACGACGACGATATGCAGTTGCTTCATGTAATATGCAACCATAGATTAATATGGATAGAAATATACCATATGATTTGTGTGGCATTAGGTGTAAACTGGAATATTCACATATCTTAATGCGCTTAGTTCATTTAATTCATATGCAGACTCACAGTGGATTAATGAGCTAAGTAGGTTCGCTACACCTAGACATAGGGTAGTGAATAAGTTAGGAAATTCCGCCATCACATAAGTAGAATTAATCTTGCTAGCATGGATAATAAACATTTGTACTGAGTAATTAGGTGAAATCAAAAGCTCTAGCATATTTCGTTTATTAAGTTTAAATTAAATTTAGTTATTAAATCCATGTTTTACCATTTTAGTTGGCTAGATAAACTTTAGAGTCTATTCACCATTAGTAATTAATTAGTTTAGTAAACACCAGTCTTCGTGGGACGATATCTGTACTTATCATTATATTACTTGTTCGACATGTACACTTGCATGTAGAATTTCACCGAACATAGTGAGAAACATATGTATTAGTCTTTAGGCAATATGATGGGAGCTAATAAGGTGGCCAAGCTATCAAAAGATGACACAAGACTATGATGTAAAAGGAAAAACATCCTTACAAAATACATTATCATGACTCACAAAAAAATTTCTAGAGACAAGATCATAAAGATGACAACCTTTTTAATAAGAATTATAACCCATAAAAGTGCACAAAGTAACTCAAGGACTAAATTTGTCTTGCATACCTAAAGTGGTGACATAATATTGACACCTAAAAACACATAAGTGTTCAATGATAGGAGGTTTATCAAAAAGTCTCTTACAAGAATTAACATGGCCATGGGAGAATGACAGCAAGTGATTGATGAGATAAGTGGTATTAAAAATGCATTCTCTCCAAAAACATAAGGAAATGTAGGTCTAAAACATTGAAGCCCAAGCCACATCTAATAAGTGACAATATTTGAAATAACTCTATTTTGTTAATGAGTATAAATGCCAAAGCTCTCATGAATGATCCCTCGTGCAGAGAGAAAAGATGAACACTCATAGAAAAACAATTTAGTTTCATTATCTAAGCTAATAAACTTCATAACAAACTTAAATTGAGTATGAACCATGGAAAGAAAATATTGAATTTTATTTTTAAAAAAAAAACTTGGCTTTTAAAATAGATAAGGAAGGTCCAAGTGGCACAAAAACAAATTATCAATAATTGCTAAACTAGCATGAATGGATGTTTATAAGGCACTTAAACATTCAGGTCTATTAATTCAAAAATAGATATTGTTACTATTTGGGTTAAAGAGGGGGGGGGGGGGAGCATGCATTTGCTTTGCCAAGGGAAAATTGAATAAGAAAGAATCTTGACATATTATAGTTTTTCCATATGTAGAGCAAGACTTTAAAAAATTATGCCCATAACATACATGTCATATTTATAAGTTTTATTAAAAACTAGGTTACAAGCCTGCATTGGCTTGGGAATACAAGAATTATTTTTTACTAACGACAAGGAACTAGAAAAATAGCATGAAAATGAGTTGTAATGAAAGAGCAAAAAAGGTAAAGCCCCTCTTCAGCCTTGCCTACCCACTTATAGCCCTAGTGAAATGCCCTTGAAATAGACAAAAATCATTAAAAAAAAATTCATACAACTATTGTCATGAGTTAGTTTATAAACGAACAAAAGATTGTATACAAAGCATAAGGCATATAATTTGTGTTTAAGGCTTAACCTAGGATTAGGCCTACAAGTTCTAATTTGATTGACTAGACTAGAAGTTTATCAAGTATTGAACAAATATAGGTGATGCACATGGATAAAAAAAAGTCTAATATTTTTAAATCACAAGTGACATAGTCACTTGCCCATAAATCAATAATTCATATGAAAGAAAAAGTTTTATGTGAAGGGATAGTACCTATAAAGCATACTATAGTCTCAGTTAATCCCATGTTGTTGAGAAGACTAATAAGCTTCTAATGTTAGTCTACTGTCAAAAAAGGATCAAAAGATCCTCCATAAGAACTTCTAGGAGTAGAAGGTTGGTGGCCCATGAAACCCAGGCTAGGATAAAATTGCTAATGTGGCCCACTATAATATTGATGGAATTCTCCATATGGGTTGGCACCGTAAGTTCAATGGCCACTAATGGTGGCAGCAACAAAAGGTTGGGGAAATTGAGAGTTGACCATTGTAAAAGCCAAAAAAAAAAGGATGTTGATGGATTCACAATTTTGAAAAAAGAAACAAAAAGAAAAACAAAACTATCTGTGGGGCTAATGCAAAGGCTTAATTCTCACTTCAAACTCATGTGCAATGGCTAAAAGAATGCAAAAGTGTTTTTGGTCTCAAAGAAAACATGCTTTGATTCCATGTCAGAAGATGTAAAGTATATTAAAGGGAAAGAATGAGAGAATTTTATTTATGCATCTTGACATCAAAGGAAGATTTTCACATCTCTATTCTCTAAACCATTTTATTGTTATAAAAAAGACATACAAGGAGTTAAGTTAAGTTAATGTTGAAGTTGAACGGCATGACTTGACATGGTTAGGTGGAATCAATAAGTACAACTTCATTAAATGGCTTATATGTAGGAACAAACTTCCTAGAATAGAAAAGTTATCTCAATGGCTCCCCTCAATGGACCTACATTATAATTTCTATGGATCTCAGTTTGGAAGCGAGTTATACTAGTTTTTTCAATATACTTGGACTGGACAAATTTGACAAAGTATCCTTACACAATAAGGCCTTCATAGAATTCCTAACTATTAGGATTCTAAATTGCAAGAGATAATTAAAGTAACTAAAGGATAAGATTTGATTGTAAAGCTTCTTAAACTTTCTTTTTTAACATGTCTCTATTCCATATCTTTTGAACAAAATCATAAATATTTCCCAAATAAGGTTCTTGAAATACCAATCTTATTATTTAAAACCAAGAAAGTAATACATGATAAAGAATATCTATTTATAAACATTAAATCCTGTGTCATAGCTGAAAGATTCCAAAGTTGATTTCCTCTTAAATGAATTATAATATTGACGTATGTCTATAAGCCTTTGTATTTTCATATTTTTATATAAATTCATATATTCATAAAAACAGAGATATATATATATATATATATATATAGAGAGAGAGAGAGAGAGAGAGAGAGAGAGAGAGAGAGAGAGAGTATGCCACCAAATGAGAGAATTCAAGTATATTGAATCAACAATGATTTGAACTATATAGTACAATGCCTATATATACATGCCTAAACCTAGTTTACATAGTGAATGTCATACAAGCAAACAACTAATGTTAATGCAACTAGGAAACCTAATAAAATCAGGAGACCTAATATCACAATATATGATAATTGCATTATTTCCACTAACACTTGGGCCCATATAATGACAGGGCAAAGTGCTGAAAGCCTTGGAATGATGTTATGATATTTGGCTTAAAGGATTTGGTGAATGCGAAGCCAACATTACAATCGATATGGTCCAATCTTGGCCATAACAGCTTTCAGTTTGTTAACGAAGCATTATCAACAGTGACCATCTTTTACCAAAAACAATTTCCAATCTTAATCTCCCATTTGTAAAACACAAAACTCCATGAAATCGATCGTTAATAGTCCAAAAGCTAATGAACAAGGCAGTGTGAAAAGGGATCGAAGCACTGATAGAAGAATCCAAGGTCAATGGAATACAGGCACCTTATCGATAATTGTTATAACACAAACATCTCATCACAGAATGATCTCTCTCTTTTTTTGTTTATCTTTCTCTACTTTCTATTGCGCCACTCAAACTCTAGGAATTCCCACCAATAAGTTTTAACAAATTTAGAAACCCCATCCCACCTATTACATACACTAATGTGACAACAAACACTTGAACGGAGAATAAGCGGGAGGATACGGAAGAAATGATTGGCACAATCCAATCACCACCCTGAAGGCCATTCTTATTATTTATCTTCTCCTGGCTGCTTTTCTTCTAGTAGTTCATTCAATTATAGCTCTATGATTGGCTCAAGGTAGTGAGAGAAGAAAGCAGGACCATTGTAAACAGTCTATGAAAGTTCCAACTTGCAATTTTGGTTTGATAGTTCAATTGTATTAGAATGAAACTCTCTTGCTTAAAACTCTGGTTACTTGCCGTAAGTGTTCTGACTAATGCTGTATAACGTAAAGTTTGCATATCTTTGCTAGAATTTCTGGTTAGACTCGCATAAACCCCACTAATGCAATGTCACGCGAGGCATACAGAATGAGACTGGTCCCATACAAAAAATTTGGCATCATGTCACCGACCTGGCATTAATGTAACGCATAAGGGGAGCAGCACAAAAGGAAGATGCTAAGATTTGGGATCTCTTTTGAGTAACAAGTCAAGATTAGGCGTGTTGGCTTCTGTTCAGTAGAATTCTTATTCTATGGGGCACAAAAATTGCAAAAAAAAAAAAAATTCCGTTATCAAAATCCTTTACCTTGTACGCTGATATATAACTTTTATTAAAGAGTTTTTTATTTTTTATTTTGTTCTAAACTAATTTAGGAAGATTAGGAAAAGTAGAGGAATCGTATGAGAAGTAATAGAAAGAGGGGATTTTAAACAAATCCCAAGATAAGTGAAAGAATTGCTTGTGTTTTTATTTCCCTACGGTATGTTGAAAATTGTAAGAGAGAGTATTGCATTTTAAGGCCAAGTACTTCAGTGTTTGAATCCTTTCGAACATACTAGCCTCTTGGCTATCAAAATCTATTATTCAAATGCAAGTTCTTTGGGTCTAATTTAAGTTTAAGACGTTGATAGAACTCCTAATAAGGAGCATGGTACATGTAAAATTCTAATATTATTCAATCTTGTCGAACGATGTAATAAGCACCCCATCATGTAATAGCTTTTCGTCACTCAAAGATACTTGTGCTTTCCATACCAATTAAATTGGGTTAATGGGTATAAGTAATTAATTTTTTTTTTTTAAAAAAAACAAACTCCAATACACACACCTCTTACAGCCACTTATAGGCTAATATTTAGATCACCTATAAATAATAATTAGAGAGAAATAGCTAGCAAAATCTGCACATCAACATGAAAGTCACTTTTGTCGCTTGCATTCTCTTGGCCCGTTCAAGTATTGCTCGAGCATTGGCTCAATCAGGTAAACATAGATCCATAGTCTACTTCTATATCGATCTATTAATCTCCACTATGCATGGTTTGATTTGAAGCTTTAATGTCATGCTATTTGTTTGAAACAATTGACACAATACTGCCCAATAATAGATAGTGGTTAAAATAGGAAATTTTACTAGAAAATAATCACTTCTCATTTAGAAGGAATTTTAGTAGCTGTTTGAGACATAGAAGGGATTATTTTTGACATCTTGTGAAATCAAATAAGGAAATTTGATTTATCATCTCATTTACAAACCAGTGGCTGGAATTTATGCCAATTTATCCCATAAAAGAAGTTGACTATTAGCATTACTAGCATGACAAGCATGAGCTCCCCGCGTCACTGCAGATGCTGTCCAAACCGGGGGGCCAATAGTAGCAGCAAAACGAATTCCCGCGCGTGCTTCCGGCGGCGCGTACTCCAAAAAAATTGGGGGACCCCATTGTGTGCCCGCGGCAGCAAACGGTTGTGTACCTTCGGGTCCTTGAATAAGTCATGACGCAGTCTAGTGAAAGCATAAATAAACCGTAAAATTGTATTTGGCTGTTGCCTCGGAATAAATAGGTATGATTTGCTCAAGTTCGAAGCTCTGGGTAGCTTTGCAGTGTGGTAATATCTACAATACGCAATATGTGAATATAAAGATCTCTTAAGTCAGTTTGTTTTCTTGTTTGAGCGATTCTTTTTTACTCTTTATGAATTACGATAAAAAAAAAAATATGTGAACTATTCAATAGTAGTTATCCTACATTTTTAACATTTTAGCATGAAATTGTCCTCACAAATTCAGATGTCCTCCTCTCTTAACAATTGGTTTTAAGAGAGAAAGTTTGATCATTTCTAATAATAACAATTGTGTTTATATATTATAAGCATAAGGTTGCATATCCTTACAACGATAGATCCTACTTTATTCTTTGTTTGCCCGCCAACATTGACTTTTTATTCATTTGTATATCATGTAACTAGACAAACACGACAAAGTGCTGCACAACTTTAAGACTTGCGGTCAACTTTAAGAGATGAAGTCTAGATTAGGTATGACGTGATGCGTTAATTCTTTCTATTAAAGTATAAAGGTCCATCCTAAAACCTTAAGGCATTAGGTGGAAAATTCTCATCACTTATAAGACCATAGGCCCATCCTCTCACTTCCAATGTGGGACAACACCCACTTTCAACACTCCCCCTCATTTGTATGCCGCCATAAGCATTGCAAGTGGACTGAAGCCCAACTTTGGGGCGTAAGGGTTTATGAAGTGGAGGCCCATCCTTGGCTCTAATACCATATTAGAGTATGAGGATCCATCCCAAAAACTTAAGGCATTAGGTGAAGAATTCTCATAACTTATAAGACCATAGGCCCATCCTTTCACTTCCAATGTGAGACAACACCCACTTTCAACACTCCTTCTCACTTATATGCCACCATAAGCATTGCAAATGGACTGAAGCCCAACTTTGGGGCGTGGGGGTTTATAAAGTGGAGGCCCATCCTTGGCTCTAATACCATATTAGAGTGTGAGGATTCATCCCAAAACCTTAAGGCATTAGGTAGAGAATTCTTATGACTTATAATATTATAGGCTCATCCTCTCACTTCCAATGTGAAACAACACCCACTTTCAACAATTTCCACTGTACTTTGGGGAAAAGAAAAAATAGTTTTTGCATAAATGAATTTTTGAATTATTTATTTTTTTGATTGGTATGATTTATTGAAATGTCCACGGATGACTCGACGAACATACTATGAGAACTTCTTTTCGTACAACATCACTACTACTAAGTGATTACATCAAATACCTATGCTCAAATTTTTTTAATATATAAAAGAGGCATACACTACTTTATTTATTTATTTATTTGTACATACATGTTAAGAGAAATGGTAGAATAATGCATATGATTCTTTTTTGGTCATGATAATCTAATTCAAGAGATTACATGAGTTTCTTCCCTTAATGCTTCTTACATAAGGAGACCAGTTGCTTTTTCTTTTTCTATTTTTATTGGTAAGCATAGAATCATTTCAAATTGATTTGCAAGTCAATTTGCGAGCCTTCTATGTTTCTTTTGCCTTTAGTGAAAGTATCATGCCTTCGCCACTCAAAGAAAGTTATGTTCCCACGCCATTAAAATTTTGATAATGGATATAAGCAATTAAAAATGGAACAAATTGCAACACGCACAACCTCATAGCCACGTACAAGCTTATACACAGATTGTGTAAGAAAATAAAATACTAGAAAAGCCAACAAGTGTGTGAGAAATGATTCTATATGCTATACTACTTTGTACAAGTGGTAAAGGCCTTTGCCCTAATCTAAGGAATACAAGATTTGAGAGCATTAAATACGTTAGGTGAGAGCATTAAATGAATTATGTGTATTCATTAACGCTCCCCCTTAAGCTAAAAATTTAAACAAGTCAAATACTACGAGTTTGAAAAGAATATGCCAATGTTCTTATTATTCAATGCCTTTATTAACAAATCATATGATTGTTCCTTGGTGGATACATGGCATGTTGTAATTATCCCTGTTGAAGCTTCTCTCTCACGTAATGATAATCAACCTCAATGTGTTTAGTATATTCATGAAAAATTAGATTTGTTACTATCTTCTCTATAGCATCATTGTCACAGTGTAATATGGCTAGTTGTCACATGTGAAATCTAAAATCCTTCAAAAGTCCTATGATCCACACTATTTCACTAGTGATTAACTTGTATAGCACGATATTTTGCTTTTGTTGAAGAAAGTGACATAATAGGTTGCTTCTTTAAGAGCCAAGATATCAAAGAGTTGCAAAACATAATACAAAACTCAATGATGAATCATTATGTCATAAGACATGTACTGTAATCAAAGTCACAAAAGGCTTACAACTTAAACTTCAATGAGGATGGAAATAGAATACCTAGACTTAGACATCCCTTAAGGTACTTAATTGCCTTTAATGTTGCCTCCATATGAGATTGTTTAGGATTATGCATGAATTAACTAAGTAGTTAAACTAGAAATTTAATGTCCAATCTAGTAAGAGTTAGATATATCAACCGCCCATCTAATCCCTGATAAACTAAAGGGTCTTTAAGAGGTAGATCATCTATTTTCTCTACGAAACTAGTGTTATACTCGATGCTCGTGAATTTTTTTATTTTGCTCCATATGAATCACTAAAGATTTAAAACCAACCAATCCAGCTTCAAAAATCAACTCCAACATGTATTTACGCTAACTTAAAGATATGCTTTCATGAGATTGATCAATTTCTAGACCAAGAAAAAACTTTGATTGACCAAGGTCTTTCTTGAAAGAAGTAGCATTAAGAAAACACTTAAGATTTGCAATTCCAGCCTTACTGTTACCTATAATCAATATATCAGTAACATAAATGAGTAATGCTACAAAAGAGTTATCTTGAGTCTTGGTAAATAATAAATAATCATGGCAAGATTGAAGAAAGCAATGTTGAATCATAGCACTAGTGAATTTGGCATTCCACTATCAAGATGTTTACTTCAACTTATATAAGGATTTGCTTAGTCAACACACTAAGCGCTCCCTCTGAGCATAAAATTTAGGTGGAAGCTCCATATAAACCTCCTTAAAGATATCATCAAGAAGAAATGCATTTTGAACATCCATTTGGTAAAAAGACCAATAATGAATAGTAGTAATGATGATGATAAGTTGAATAGTGACATGTTTAGCTATAGGAGAAAAGGTATCTTGATAGTCAATGTCTTCTCACTAATTAAAGTCCTTAGCTACCAAGCATGCCTTGTACCTCTCAAGAGTGCCATCAACATAGTACTTTACCTTATAAACTCATTTGCACCCAATTGGACGATGATCAAAAGGTAAAGAAACCACATCCCAAGTATGATTCGCGTGAAAAGCATTAAGTTCATTTTCCATGACAATGACCCAATTAGGATTAGAAACGGCCTCTAGAAAGGTAATTGTTCAGTGAAATTCTACATGCAAGTGTACATGTCGAGCAAGTAATATAATGATAAGAAAAGTATCGTCCCACGAAGATTGGTGAATACTAAACTAATTAAGTACTAATGATGAATTAATCTTAAAATTTATCTAGCAAATCAAAGTATTGTTGATGATGAATTAAAATTTAAAATTTCTAAAATGAAAACTCAAGACTAATTAAAATTGAATCCAAGTAGGAAAAATCAAGATGAGAAACATGTTAGAGCTTTCGATTTCACCATAACTATTAGATATGAATTTTCATAGTTTATGCCTGCAAGAATGATATTACCTATGTGATGGCGGAATTTCCTAATTTATTTACTATCCTATGTCTTGGTATAGTAAACCTATTTAGTTCATTAATTCACTATATCTCTATATGTGAATTGAAACAAACCAAATGCATTAGGATCTATGAATATTCCTGATTTACAATAAATCTTTCGGTCATCTTATCATCAAAAGCCACACAAATAACATGGTATATGTCTATCCATATTTAATTCATAGTTATATATTATAAAAAGTAATTACATATTATTACCTTTCAGTCTCTAACATGCACATCATATCATTCAAGTGGTGGCCAATCACTTAAAAGCATTAAGCATAATAATATATAACTCACATAAATAAAATATCTTGCAAAACATAAAAACTTATGAAATTCACATCATCATAGTTAGGCTACATCTTCGCTCTAACAAAAGAAGTTTAGAACAAATGAAATAACAAACCAAAGCAATAGTAGAAATTAAGCAAAACATCTTAAATAGAAAAACAGGAAAGTTGTCACCACACTGTTTTCTCTTTAAGAATTATTTACAAAATTCCTACAATTCAAGAGTGATAAGAAGTAGAGGGAAGCTTTCACGCCTCTATTTCTCTTTTTCTTCCTTGCTTTTCTCTTTTTTTCTTTGATTTTTCTTCCTTCTTTGGTTTCGGCAGCAACACACGGTTTCTCCCTTTTTTTTTCTTTTTTCTCTCTCCTATGCGGCGCCTCCTTCTCTTCATGTTTTCTCCTAATCACATTCCTTTTATGCTATCTTGGGACGCATGCCCTAAGATTCTCCTCCTTGACAACGTGTCCTTGTCCTACTTAATTCATAATTCACTTTTTTGGTCTTTTCTTTTATTTCCTTCCTTGTCCTTTTTTTTGTCCTTTTCCTTTCTTCTTTTGGATTTGTACACTTGCCTTCTTGTAGCTTTTTTTTTTCCTTTCTTTCTTTTTCTCTTTTGGGGTTTGCTGCATAAATAACACAAATTTACATAAATATATCAAAACTTAAATATTATCTTATAAAACTTGTATTATTTATATCCTAAAATAGTCAAAATAACTCTATAAAAATAGAGTTATCAGTAATTGGTTCTTGAATGGCAAAAAGAGATGCAATGAAGTGCCAATAATGATGATGACACTAGTCAAGGAAAATATAATTGGATAGCCTTCCACAAGAAATGATGACGAAGTATAAGTATCCTCGAACCATACCACTAGGGATGTTGAAGCTAGTTGAGTAATAAAGGAAAGTGCGAAAAAAGGAAAAATGCTTTCATTAAAAATCACATCACCACTAACAAACAATATTTAAGAAATAAGGTCATAAATGCATTAACCCCTTTAAAAGGAAGGATATCCCATGAAAATGTAAAGAGTGGCACATGGACTGAATTTGTCATGTATACCCAATGTAGTGGCATAACATCAACAACCAAAAACCCTAAGATGATCAATGAGGGTGTTTATCCAAATAAGTTTTCAAAAGAATTGATCCCATTGAGAGATGATGATGGCAATGATTTATTAAATATGCTGTTGTGAGAGTGCATTCACCCCAAAAGTGAGGGGGAATGTGAGCTTAAAACATCAATGGTCATGCCACGTCAAGCAAACGGTGATTCTTACATTCAACTATTCCACTATGTTAATGAGTGTGAACACAAGAAAACTCATGAAAGATGCCTTTGCAAGCAAGAAAAATATGACATTCATTTGGAAAAAAAAAATCAATACCATTGTCAAAATGGATATGTTTGACAAGTGATCTGAACTGAATAAGAACCCTAGAAATAAAATATTTAATTTTGGGAAAAACATTACTTTGTATGGTAGAAGAAATGTTCATGTTGCACGAATAAAATCATCATAGGTAGGGGTCTGATGTGGTCCCTATACACTCATATGTGCTAATTCAAAATTAGAAGTGGTAGCAATATGACATGTAGGAAAAGGATTACAAGTTTGTTTGGCCAAAGGGCAAATTGGACATAAAAAAAAAAAGCAAGACATGAAATGGATTTGCCATGTGCAAAATAAGATTTACGTGAAAAGTGACCAAGTCGCTTATGCCAAATAACATAACTAGCATTTTTGTAAAAAATAAATTACAAAAGATAGATTGTTTTGGAGTACAAAAAGTATGCTTGAAAGAACCTAAATAATCATAAAAAACATAATGAATATTTGCTAGAATTGATGAGCAAAGGAAACATAATCCCTAATCAACCCTACCTAGCCCAATTAGAGCCCTAATAGTACAATCCTAAAATTCCTAAAAATTATCAAAAAAAATAGCCACACAATTATTATCATGAGTGATTTTTTGAATAAATAATAAACTATGTTTAAATTTAGGAGTGTACAACACATTTGTAAGGCTAAGAGTGGAATAAGGGCAATAGCGTCCTATATGGGTCATCGAGCTACTAGATTTATCAGGCAAAGTTATGGATATCGATGTTGTGCATGAAAAATATGAATTTAACAACTTCAAATTATAGTTGATGTGGTCACTTGCTTTTGAATCTATGATCCAAACTGAGGGTATAGATTTAAAATATAAGAAAAAAACTTGAATAATTCATAGTTAAATCAAAAGGCACCATTTAATTGAGAAGTGTGACCAAGCACTACTATTCATCTGTAGTGAGATTAAGCCCAAATGTTCCTCTATATATGTTGCATAGGCTAGAAGTAGAAGGGACAACAGTCCTATAGCAAATAAGGAGAGAAAATGGGGTTAGTGGAAAAATATTGATCATTATGAGAGCCCATAAAAGGCTGATATTGTAGGCCACAACCTAAAAGGTTAAAAGGTCCATAAGTGATAAGGGTTGTGGGTTGGCTACAACAACATTGTGGGTTAAAGTAACCATGTCCAATCTTCATTCCTATTTTTAAACAACGAAACACCATGAAATCAATCATCAGTGGTCCAAAGGTCACTAAATAAGGCAATGTTGAAAGGATTAAGGCACCAATAGAAGAGGTTAATATTCAATAATTTGAATATCGAAGCACTAATGGAAGTTTCAATAATTTTAAAAATCCATGACCTTTCTACCTCTCTCTGTCCCTACTTTTTATCACTTCTTAACCATTGACCTTTTCCTTTGTGATCTACATAAATAGTCAAGATGGAACATAGAGATGTCACTCTAAAACATTGTATGTCAATTTCCTATCATCTCACTAAAGGTTTGTTACATCATGGATCTTGTGTTTCATATCTACATACTAGTGAGAGTTAAGGTGGAGACCAACTAAGCTTTTGGTGATGAAGACTTGTTAACTCTAATGGCAGTGGTGTTGAGAATGTGTTGTGTTTTCATCCATGGGAGCTGCATAAATTTTGGCCACGATTAATTCCAATGCCATTTTTGTTAGTGGAAAAGTCTTATTTCACACTTTGGTTTGACAAACCGGTAGAAACTTGTATTGGCTTTACAATGTGTTATGATGTGTCTGTGTTAGAGGGATCCAAATCCAATTTTAAAAGTTAACATGGGAAGAAAAGGCATCTTCACCTATTTAGCTAGGACTTCCAATTCTCAACTTAGCAATATAAGACACCCCCCTCACCATAATTATATAATTCTAAACCACTTGTTTATTGCATAAACTCAAATTTCAAAGTCCATAAGAGAGCTAAAAAGAAACTTAAGTACTAATACCATGTTAAAAGTTTATTTCTAACCATAAAAGTCAACTTATAAGGATGGAAAGTCTTCACCTATTTAACTAAGATTTCAAACTCTCAACTTCACAATGTGGGATTTTCATTTATCATATCATCAATAGTTGGAATAAAAAGAGCAGGCTTAGGTCAATTTCTTTTCTTATTTGATAGGCTTTCCTTGACTTTTTACAAGCTACATTCACATAGCATGGTACTAACTATGAGTTGCTGAAATTATTTACTATTATATAATTGGAAGGCAAAGGCAACGTTAAACCGCTTTCAAATAATAAAATGAATTCCAATACAGTGAATCATCCAAATGAAAATAGATTTAAAAAGGATATATAAATAACTACTGTACATATTTCCTATGAGCATTATCATAGAGAAGCATGAAATTGTGTATGTTGTCTAATTGGCTCTCAGCATTGGACTAAACAAAAGCTAAACTTTAACTCACCCTATCAAGAGTAAACCCATTTCATCTATTTTAACAATTGCATGAGATCTATATGAAACTGTCTTACTTAATATTGTCCTATGCTATTTGTTAAATACTAGTTATTAGAAAGGAAAATTTGTGTTCTGTCATGATATTCCAAGTCAACAATGAAGTTTGGTTCTAAATCTTAGCTTATTTTTGTTAAGCTTACCATAAGGTGAGCTTATATTAATGTTGGTCTAATAAGTAAGATATATGGATTTGGTTCCGAAATATAGATTGGCTAGTATGGGTTGTGACTAACCAAATAGGGTTGTGATGAATGGGCATATATGGGTAGCATATAAGGTTAGGGCTAAGTCTTATCCTCTAGCTGATAGTATTTAAACATATTATTCATGTTAGGGTTATAGGAGGCTTCATTCTTGCAAAGCCACAACCCTTTTAACTTCTCTCATCGAGCCAATGCTTTTGGAATGAGAATAGGGGATATGCACCTTACTTGAAGCTCAAATTTTGCATTTGTAGACCTTCATAAAGGATAACACTATAGTATGATTTCTGATTTCTCATCTAATTTTTTTTTGTAATGTTTATTTGGTGTTTTATATCTGACTATGCAAATTCTAGGTTTACGATCTCATTAGATATCGATTAAATCTTACATGTGATATTGGAGTACTAGTAGCTCGAGTCTAAAATCTAGATTTTTCAATTTTTTTATGGTTTTCGTGGTTTTGAAAGAGTTTTTGGATTTACATGGGTAAATTATGATTTTTAAAAACAAAAGAAAAATCTCAAATCATTCAATCAGACCAAATTCAAGCAACTTTTTTTATCCGATTGAATTTCTTTTAGTGTTTTTTGTTGTAAGCAGCCATAAGGAGCAAAGATCAATTGATCTGGATCAAGATTATTCAATCTAAATGCTCCAATTTGTAATTTTTTTTTTTTTGGTTTTTAATGTGAGTTGCATTAATGAAATTAATATACAAAAGCACAGGGGCATACCCCAGTATTACAACAATTTCCAAAGTAAACTAAGAGTAAGCAAAAATAGAGGTAGGAAGCCTCCAAATCTCACTCAAAAATACATTACCTTAAGAGGATTTGATATTGTGAAGCAGAGAAGCTCTCCCTCGTACAATTTTCCTTACTTTAGCCAACAAGATTGGAATGTCAACTAATGTATTTTGAAATTTTCTTCTATTCCTTTCTGCCCAAATGCAATAAATACAAGCTAGAAAAGATATTTTAAGAATTTTTGCAGCCAGATCTTTACCTTTTGATGCTTTAATCATCCAATTTAATTCTTCATTCCATCCTCTGATGTGACGTCGAATTCCATTTTGAACAAGGATATTTTTCCAAATTACCATTGTGCATGGACATTCAAAAAAGAGATGACTCCTGTTTTCTACTTGAACCTGACAAAACTCACAGTATTGGTTAATTGTAGGAAGCCATTGTACCATTCTTTCTGCTGTAGAAAGTCAATCATGGCAAACAATAGCTTTCCTACAAACTACTTATGGTAAAGTTGGTAGAACCTGAAGCTCATTCTGTCAATTGAAGGCAAAATTTATCTGAATTGATGGCACGTACGCGGAGTGGAAAAATGACAAATGTTACTAAAGCCTCAAACACCTCAAAATCTGAGATTGCAACTGAAATTGCAGGTGCACTCTTCAAGTCAAGTTTGGATACTTCAGGTAAACCTGTGAACTCTCATTCTATTGAAATTGTTGGTGATTGTGATACTGTGGATGAAAATGTTAGCAAATTAACTTTACCAAACAATTTGCAAAGTGATTTTTCCCTTCCTCAAATAGCTTCTGGCGGAGGTTTAACAACAAGTTTTTTCCCTTCATTGGAAGGAGGATGATAATTTAATTTTGCTGTTTTCATAAGATTATCCATTGCAATATGTTTCCAAGACAACCCAGAGTTCCCATTAGTTGAGTTGATATTTTGGCCTATTACTCCATTTAGTGAGCTATTTCCTTGAACTTTGTCTCCCACACTAACATTTTCATCCACAGTATCACAATCACCAACAATTTCAATAGAATGAGAGTTCACAGGTTTACCTGAAGTATCCAAACTTGACTTGAAGAGTGCACCTGCAATTTCAGCTGCAATCTCAGATTTTGAGGTGTTTGAGGCTTTAGTAACATTTGTCATTTTTCCACTCCGCGTACGTGCCATCAATTCAAATAAATTTTGCCTTCCATTGACTGAACGAGCTTCAGGTTCTACCAACTTTACCATAAGTAGTTTGTAGGAAAGCTAATTGATGTTTGAGAGAAGTACTCCGCATCCGCCTTTTCCCAATTCAATCCCTACGAAGGTAAAGTCCGAGTACACTGCCCTTCATCTGTCTTCTTTGTTTTACTTCATCATACCATGGTCACCATCACCTGCTTCACCGCTGTATTCCGAGTACACTGCCCTCTCTCTTCCAGAAAATCCAGCTATTACCAACACTAGCAAGGATTAAGCTAGTACATGAGTAAGTAAGAAAGAGGCCTTGGAAATCATCGGACGGACTTTTTTTTTTTTTTTGGGGGGGGGTGGGGGAACGGATATGGACGGGGGATCTGATCTGGGAGGCAGGAAAGTGGGGAAGGCCAGATCTCGGAGCTGAGGGCGGGCGAGCAAGGGGGGGGGGACTAGCTGGGGGGCGGGTGAGGTCTGAGAGCTGAGGGCCGGCGGGCAAGCTGCGGGTAAGCTCGGGTCGGGTGAGCTGGGGGTTAAGCTGGGGGGGCGGGCGAACTGGGGTGGAGCGGGTCTGTGAGCTGAGGGCGAGCTAGTTGGCGGCTGAGGCCGAATCTGGGAGCGGGGAGCTGGGGGCGGGCGAGACAGGGGGCGAGCTGGGGGCGGCTGGGGGTGAGCTGGGGGAGCGGGGATCTGGGGGCTGGTGAAATGGGGGGCGGGCTGGGGGAGTTGGGAGGCGGGCGAGACGGGGGCGAGCTGGGGGCCGATCAGTAGGGGCGAGCTGGGGGCGGACAAGCTAGGGGCGGGCGAGACAGGGGCGAGCTGGGGCCGGGCTGGGGGCGAGCTAGGGGGCGAGCTGGGGGAGCGGGGATCTGGGCTCCAATTTGTAATTTCACCAATTTTCAAAAATCTAGTTTTTTATTCGTTGATTTCGGTCAATTTTAGGACTTAATTTTCCTAAATCGACCTAAATCAACCCTCTACAGTGGTCTTCCAACGTTTATATGCTAATTAGAGTGATTAAATCATTTACGGCTCCATTCATCACTCATTCAGGTCATTTACAACCCAAATCACAAAAACTAACTCGGTTCACGGGTCAACTTAGTCTGTTCATGGGCTTAGGCCAGTCAGTTCAGCCTATTGGGGTCCAACCTGACCTAGCCCATAAAGGTTAAGCCCGTTAGGTCGGGTTCGGCCTATTCCAATTCATGCCATTTGGGCATGGCCCACACAAGACTGGCCTGGCCCATCTCTAATCCAGCCTGGTCCATTTAGGTTCAGCTCAATCCATTCAGGTCTAGTCTAGTTAACCTATCTGGTCAATGATTGGTCACGGTCAATGGTCAAAAGTCAAAAATCATCAAAATTAATCAAAAACCTTCTAATGGCGTATGAAGGTGTGCGCGAGGTCCAAATTCAACGTGGTTTGCACCAAAATGTAAGTTTTTGAATTTCAAACATATTGGTATATGATTTAATATGTTTTATGTTTAAGGTAAGTTGATTTTGACAACTTAAAGTTTATAAAGCATGTTAATTTAAATATTGATTGAAGTTTAAAATACTTTGTGGTTTAATGTTTGAATAAGATTCAACTAACAAGTAGTGTAATAAATATGCATTATTGTTTTAGCATCTTTAGCACATTAAGTTATATGTTAAATACATAGCATGCATTTAGTTAATTATTTAATATTGTTGTTATAAAGAATATGCATGATTGTTTTCACATATTCTAAATAAATGATAAGCATGCTTAATGTTATAATACATTTATAAATTTATAGCATGCATTTAGTCACCATTGAAATTGTTTGATATGTAATTTGGAAACAAAATGCCCTTAATTTATTAAGTACAAATTACATAAGGATTGTGAGTATACAATGGATGTCCAATTAAAGTATATCTCACAATATGAGATTGATCTAATTAGGTTGTGACTATCAAAGTGGAACATCTTAATTGTGTTCAAAAAAATTTTCTTATACGGTTGAAGGATGTCTTTAGTTTTAATGTGCAGTCATACTCCCTAAAGAGGTTGGTAACTCTATTGTTTATAAATTTATTTTGTTTACTTTAGGAAAAATATAATATAATATTTGTGTAATTATATTTATATTCATTTATATTGATTCAAGTTTTGTTTTTCGTACAACAAACCTAAGAAAGTAGAAAAAGAAGAGAAATGAAGCAAAATATTGAAAGAAAAGAAAGAAAAGAGCAAAAGGTTAGCTAGTGTATTGTATGCACATGGAACCCACGTGAGGAAAAAGAAAAGAAAGAACAAAATCAAGTGGGAGGGTGAATTGTTGAGGAAAGCAAGAGAAAGAGAGGTGAGAGTCGGGCATTTTGTTGAGAGAGAGAGAGAGAGAGAGAGAGAGGTAGTTTCTGGCAACTAAGAGGACCTTGCCAGAAAGCAGAGGCCACGCACGACAACACGGGACTCTAAGGACGCTGAACAATCGGGCAAAAGCCAACCATCGCATTCTTTTCCTACGAAGGCACCCATTTCTGACAACCCATTCCACTTTCCAGCTAGTTTTGGGCATTTTTCGATGAAAAGAGAATGGATCCAACATCCTAGTACGATTTTTGACTCCTTTATGGCAATTGCGTGCAGTTTCATGGCGGTTTCCAGTGAAGAATGCAAATGCTGTCCAAGCTTTCTCCATCAAATCTACACGTTTCTATGGCAGATTTAAGCAATTTTTTAGTGGATTGGCACTCCAGGCGTCCTCCTCTATAATTTCTGGCATTTTCTGTGATGATCGACGATGGAGCATGACTGGTGCATGGTGGAGGCACATAAAGGCGCGTGGCTACTCGTTTTCGTCCCTTTTTTCAAACAGCTCCTCTTCCTTCCTCTTATGTGTAGAAATTGTGCAAATCCAGCTTGAAAGGTGATAACTTTATTTTTATAGAGTTATTTTACCTATTTTTAGGCAATAAATAATAGAATGCTTATAAGAAAATATTTGAATTCCTCTTTATTTACTTGAATTTGTCTTATTTTTATAGCATAAGGAGGCATGGAGAAAAAGGATAAGCATAGAGAACCTGATGTTTATTATATGGTCAAAATATCAAAATCAAGAAAATCAAGAAAATCAAGATAGGCTTGGACTTTAGATTTTTCATTGTTGTTAGGTTTTCTAAATAATTAGAAAACCTATTCATGTTAGGAGTTCAAAGCCCAATCAATGTAAGAGTTCAAAACCCAATTGTCTTGGGTCTCTAAAACCCACTTCTACTAAGATAAGAGATAGGTCTAAACCTAAACCCTATTTAAGAGAAGAAAAGAGGCAAAAGAAGGGGAGCAGGAAATTGAGCACAACTCAAGAGAGAGGCTAAGAATTCAAGATTTTCTTGAAGAGAAGACAAAAATGGTGATAGACTTCTTGTTCTTGTATTCAAGATGCATTCTTTAATTCCTATTATTGTTTCTCCTCATTATTTCTTTTATGTTTTAGTTTACTTTTGTTAGAACTATGATGTAACCTAATTATGATGGTATGACCTTATGATTATTATGCTTTGTAAGATATTTTGTTTAAGTGAAGTTGCATATTACTGTGTTTAATGCTTTTAAGTGATTAGCTACCACTTAAATGATCTGATTTGCATGTTTGAAATTGATGAGAGATGATATGCAATTGCTTCTTGTAATATGTAACTATAAATTAAATAGGAATAGACATATATCATATTGTTTGTGTGGCTTTCAGTGTAAATTGGGAATGTTTATATATCATAATGCATTGGTTGTTTCAATTCACGTATAGAGGTATTGTGAATTAATGAACTAAATAGGTTCACTATACCTAAACATATGATAGTAAATAAATTAAGAGATTCCACCATCATATAAATATTATCCATCTTGCAAGCATACATAATCTACATTAGTACCTCATAGTTATGGTGAAATCGGACACTCTAACATGTTTTGCATATCTAGTTTTATTAAATTTAGTTAGTTAATCTATCATCTATCATCTATCATCTATCATCTATCATTTGGATTTGTTAGATAAATTCTAAGAGTTATTCACCATTAGTAATTAGTTGGTCTAGTAATCATCAATCTTTGTGGGACAATATCTTTCTTATCATTATATTACTTGTTCGACATATTCACTTGCATCTAAATTTCATCGAGCAAAAGGGAAGACAATTTAGTGACAACTTAGTTGTTTTTCAATTTGAGATATTTTATGTGATTTTCTACATTGTTCTTGTTTATGTAAATATGATGTTTTAGTTATTATGTTAGAGCTACGATGGAATTTGATTATGAAGTATGAATGACATGATTATTATGTTTTGTGAGATGTTTTATTTGTGTGAAGTTACATTTCACTAAGCTTAATGCTTTTAAGTGATTAGTTACCACTTAAATTATTTGATTTGTATGTTAAAGACCAACAAGAAATGACATACAACTGCTTCATGTAATATGTAATCATAGATTAATATGGATAGAATTATACCATATGATTTGTATGGCTTTAGGTAAAAATTGAAATATTCACATATCTTAATGCACTTAGTTCATTTAATTCATGGGTAGAAATACAGTGAGTTAATGAGTTAAGTAGGTTACCTATACCTAGACATAGGATAGTGAATAAATTAGGAAATTCCACCATCACATAAGTAAAATCAATCTTATAAGCATAATTGATCTACATTCGTACCTAATAGTTAGGTGAAATCGGATGCTTAAACATGTTTCGTTAAGCAAGTTTAAGTTAAATTTAGTTATTTAGTCTATGTTTTATCATTTCAATTTGCTAGATAAACTCTAACAGTTATTCAACATTAGTAATTAGTTGGTATAGTAATCACCAGTCCCTATAGGATGATACTCATTCTCATTATTATATTACTTGTTTGACATGTATACTTGCATGTAGAATTTTATCAGATAGAGGTGATTATATGTTAGAACTTAGAGGGATGCATAGTAAGAAATGCATGAGTTTAGACTAATTGAAGTAATCTATACACCCAAAGGTGGTAGATTATGAAAATTAGAATATTCTCATGGTAACTACTATGTAGAGATTTTACAATTACATGTTATATATTTTGTCCAAAGGTATTTATGTGACAATATATGTGAACTCTCTTGTGATATGTTCATATGGTTTTAGTTCATATCATACTCACATTACTGACTTTGTGTTGGTTTTAATTTAGTCACTTTATTTATCCACAGAAACCTAAATAAAGGTTCATATGTAGTCTTTATTTTTGAAGTGGAAGGAAGACATGAAGTTTTTAATATATATGGCATATGTAGGATTTTGCCTATATGGATAAATCAATGGATCACATTGAATATAGTAAGGATAAATGTTGGTATAGGCTACATGTTGAAGAATTAAATGCACTTGTATACCATCCATAAAAGGGTCAACTTAAAATTACTATTAGGTGATTTATTATATTGCCAAGGAATTCATGAATTAAGTGGCATTAAGGTACTTTGCCTCATTAAAAACTCCCAATAAAATTTAACTTTATTCTTCTAAGGTTTGATAATAAAGATGTTAAAAACCATATTTGGGGTTATAGATTATCAAACTAAATTTTAATACCAGTAAAAGTAAACATCAAAATTTAATACTCATAAAGATACTCAAAACACCACCAAGGATTTTGAGTAATTTAGCATAGTATTAGGGGTTAAAAGTGAAATCTTTTAATAAGATTGTGATAATTACTTCTTATCTACGAAAAAGGGTCACATGAGGAAAGACTGCATTTCTTACTATGAGACCAAAATGTAAGTTCTTTGATTTTTTTTATGAATCTAATTTATCTCAAGCCTATCTAGATCCTAATGGCAAGATACTGGTGCAACTAATCATATTACTTTCACCATTCAAGGATTGATAAACATTTTATCTTATGGATTATATATAGTATTTATCTCCCAATGATATCTTTCTCTTTTAGTAGTTAAGAAAGATATTCTTAAAAGCCTTTATCTAAAAAGAAATTTTATGCTTTGTGGCATAAAAGTTTTGGTCACGTTTCTAGAAAATAGTCGAAAGATTGATAAAGCTTAACATTTAATCTACTCATATAGGTGATCTAGACATATATGTAAAATTACGATAGAAGCAAATTGACCAAGATAAGGAATTGATTTGTAGTCTAGTGTTTTGACCTATTGGAGGTCATATATAATTGATATTATATACCCTTATATAGTAATACTGTACAAAATTTTTTATTTCTACATATTCTTAAATTGGTTTTTCCCACAATGGTTATATATACTCATTAAGAAAGAGTTTGAATCTTTTAAAGAAATTTAAAGTCCTTGGGTTGGTGGTTGAAAAATAGTTAAGGCAGAGTATTAAAATTCTCAGATCTGATTGGGAGATAAGTATTATAGTAGACATGAGATGCTGATTAGTTTAAAAGCATGCTTACCGAAGGGATTTTAAGAGAATAAGCTAATTTGGAATCCAAAACATAATGGTGTAGCCAAAAAAAGAAAAAATGTAATTATACTCTTATGAATATGTCAAGGACTATGATTTGTAAGACTAATTTACATAATTTCTTGTGAGAAAAGCTTTGAAAAGATCATTTCATATTTGAGCCTAGTTATTTCACAAATTCTTTTTAAGTTGTGTATTAGAAGTGTACCAAATCTTAAACATCATAAAGTGTAAGATGTTTTATAGAAATAAATTGTTCAACCTAAACCTCTACAAGTAGGAATGGAGAACTAAAGTTATTTTAAGATAATATAATTTAGAATCTTACTTAGGTCATTTAAAGGGATATTTGTTTGATCAATAAAATAGACAGTAAAGTTACACATTTTCTAAGAACTAAATATGACTGAGTAAGATGTATGTAGAGCTTATGACACTAAAGTGAAGACCTACTAAGGTAATTCAACTATTTATTGGTAAAGTTCTAAATAAGGTCCCACAAGTCCAACACTTGCTTATGGTATTTTTATTGGAGGTTCATTAGGTAAAGACGATTTATTGTTCATTTATATTATTGGGTCTTTTAGATGTAATGAGTGATAAAATGAAGTTAATGAGTAGTTTATGGTATTTGTGATTTTGTTGAATTGTCTAAATGTTGAGAGCTTATTGAATTATTTATTGGTAGCAAATGTATACAACAAGTCTAAAAAGGTTCTATAAAAAAGATTAAGAGGTTTAAAACCACACTAGTGGATAAGGAATTATACCATACAAACATGAAGACCATTTATAAATAAGAAGGTCTAGGTGTGGTCCAATCTTAAGTATATATAATGAATTTATGTGTAAACATAACAAATTTATTTATGGATTAAAGCATGTTTTTCAATAGTAGTACTTGAAGTTTGAAAGTTTCTACCTTTATGCAGTAATACACTGAATAGAATAGACTATACATAAATATATACTTAGTTCAGTGGGAGTATAACAATATGGATGATATCTTGCTTACAAGCAATGATCATAGGTTACTTCATGATATAGTATAGTTATTTGGTAGTCCATAAGAAATATTGTCAATTATTGAGTCTTTCTTAAAAAAAAAATCTTAATAATGTTTTATAAAGGTTGCATATGGAAGGTTGCATACCCAAAAATGTACTTATCCTTGTAGGTAACAAACTATATACTTAAGTTTGTACTAGGCCTTATGTTATTTTCGATAACGTATTGGATAAAAGTTTATAAGACTTTGATCAAGATTATTAGATTATTACCAAAAGATTTTCAAGTGCTAAAAAGATAAGTTTTTATTAGTCGACCCATAGATGTATAGATAAATTGCAACTAGTGGGATACACATATTTAAACCTTGTAAGATGTAAGAATAATATTTGAAATCTACATCAAGATACCTTTATAGTAGATATGACAGTATCATGAAATGTGTAAAACAGAAACCAATGACTTCTTCAATTATGTAGGCAAAATTTTGTATTATGCTATAGGGCAGCTATTCAGGTGTTTAGTCTTAAGAATCTCATTGAAAGGTTCACAGAGTTTGATTCCTTTGTTAGACCTATCAAATTATATTGTGATAATAAAGTAACTTATTGTTAATTAACAATGATAAAGGTATCACATGGTCCAAACACATAGAAATCAAACGTTGAGTTGTAAAGGATGAACTTAAGAAAGGTGACATCACAATTTAGAATTTCATTATAGATACTATGTTTGTACACCTACATACTAAAGCCTTGTGTTTTTAGAGACATGTCATTATGAGCTTAAAAGCATTATAAGATGCTATTGTTTAATGGGAGCACTATAATATAAAGTTTGTATCTAAGTTGATTTACAATGGGGTAAATTGTTGAAAATTAGATTACCTATCATGAATTATGCCAGCTGTATTTTACACATAGGTGTTTTATATGTTAACAAGTTAAATCTGTATATATATAAATAATGTATATATATTAAAGTCTTAAGAGATGTGCAAACCTTAAGCAATGGCTTGGGTATACAATAATTAGCCATAAAGCATGTCTTGTGATACATAAAGTTAAACTCGAGCTATTAAGGACAAGATATGAAAAGGTTCATTGGAACCATAAAGTATATTCTCTTAGGGTATTTTGTTATCAAATGAGAGAGAATTAGACTAATAACATAAATAACACATGATGTAGATAGTCTTATATGGTTGTCACACTACCATATTCATCCATATCAATAAGATTGAAACTTTTGTGACCATGATTAGTATTGTATCAATTAAAAGGTACAACTACTGCCATGATTCAAAGGTTAAAATCTTATGTGATGGGAATATTATTTAGAACAATCTAAGATCAACATAAAGGTGCACACATATAATTATTTTGAAATACTAATTATTATTATTATTACTAGTTTATTCACATTAATATAGCCTAAGTGGAAGAATGTTAGCTTATTTTTGTTAAGCTTACAATAAGGTGGGATTATATTAATATTGGTGTAATAAATAAGATATATGGATTTGGTTCTAGAATATGAATTGGCTAGTATAGGCCATGGCTAACCAAATAAGGTTGTGATGAGTGGGCTTATATAGGTAGCACATAAAGGTTAGGGCTAAGTCTTATCCTCTTGCTCATAGTATTTAAGCATACTATTCAGGTTAGGATTACAAGAGGCTTCATTCTTACAAAGCCATAACCTTTTTAGTTTCTCTCATTGAGCCACTGTTTTCAAAATAAGAATAGGAGATATGCACCTTACTTGAAGCTTAAATTCCACATTTATAGACCTTTATAAAGGATAATACTACAGTATGATTTACTTTGTAGAAGGGTGGGCAGCATGGGACCTAAAAGCTTGTTGAAACTGAGATTAATTGTTTACAGTGATGATAAGTTGCCTATGGATATTGGGATAAGGCCCATTAAATGATTTCTTAACAGAAGCAACATTTGGAATTTTGGCAAGACCTCAAACCATGAAGGTATCTGTAAAATAAAGTTGTTCTTTCCAATGTCGATGGTTTTCAACCATCGTAAAAAAGCTAACTAGTAGGGTAGAGAGCCATGGAAATTGTTGCCTACCAAGGATAAGCTAGACAAAAATGATAGGTTGCCCAAGTGTGGAGGAATAGTTCCTGCAAGATTTATGTGAGAAAGACTTAAGGCTATCACTCTATGGCGATTGGCATTGCAGGTGATCCCAACCAAGCAGAGGTGTTGCCGAACCAGTTGCTTGCCAAGATTTGGTAGGGGTCATCATTGATATAGGCTTTGAAGGCAAAAAGAGATTATTGGTCTGTAGTAATGTTGGTTCTTGACGCCATAGGCAGGCTAGATAAAAAGAAAAGGAAACCAATACTAGGAGAAAATAGATGAGAAAGGCAGAGGTGTCCATGAAAGCATATAGGTTGATGTATGACACGATTGTAGCAAACATTTATAGATTAGGGAGGTAGGTACAAATCTGCATGTTTTGTCGACTCAAGAAGAAATAAAGGGAAAGACTGTCAACATCTAACTTATAGATCATGTAATAAAATATAAGGCCTAAAGTAAATTGAAAGGGCTACTTGATGAATTCAAATAAGAAATGAGACAATTGAACAATGTTTATTTATGCTAACTAAGTTAAAACTTTCATTTTCAATTGGGAGAAATACTAAATGTAAAATTCATCACCATATCTTATGATACTAGGGTTTAATTATAACCCTAGGTACCTAAATTTTTTTATACCCAAGTACCAAATTGGTCAAAGAATTTGAAGTTACTAGCTATAGTAACCTAAAAGACTTTTAAACTATTTGGTACATCTAAAAAAAATTTTCTCTTAACACTAAGAAACCTAACTTTTAAACTCAAAATAAACCTAGAATATTTTACAAGAATATTAAAAAAAAAAAGGGGGGTAGTAATGGTGATAATGGATTTACAGAAAAAAAAATTGGAAAATAAATGAGACAAATATACACTTCTTCACTTTTGGTAAGTGTTAAGAAACAAGAGAGATTACTACATATAAGTTCCTTATTTGTCATGATAGTCATTTTTTAAGTTAAGCCTCATATAAAGACCCTACTTAAATATCCCAATTTCTTTTTCATTAGAATTCGTGAAAGACTAAGAAGAAGCTTTAATAATGCAATCCCGCACCATGATATGATGGAAGAACAAGAAACATAACACTGACCAAGATTGAATATGAGGCCATCATTTCCACAAGCATAGGCATCATGTCATCCCTCATGGTCAAGGTTTTCACACTTTTTTCCAACTACTTTCTTTGTCTTTTTCTTCATGTTGCTTCACATGCACTAATTGTTTATTCAACTATATTTGACACTGATAACTCTATTTTTATAGAGTTATTTTACATATTTTAGGCAATAAATAACTTTAACAATTGTAAGAAAATATTTGAACTCCTCTTTATTTACCTAAATTTGTCTTGTTTATGTAACAAGGAAAACCTGATGCATATTATGTGGCAAAATCATAAGATCAAGATCAAGAGAGTCAAGATGGGCTTAGGCTTTGGATAATTATTATTATATTTTTTGTTGTTGGGTTTTCTAAATAAATAGAAAACTTAGTTATATTATGAATTAAAATCCTAATTAATTTAGGAGTTCAAAACCCAATTGTTTTAGGTATCCAAAATCGAGTTTTACTGGGATAAGGTCTAAACCCAAAACTCTATTTAAGAAAAGAGAAGAAGCGAACTAGGAGAGGAGGAAATTAAGCACAACTCAAGGTTTTCTTAAAGAGAAAACAAAACGGGTAACAGACTTCTTATTCTTGGATTTAATATGCCTTCTTTATTTCCTATTATTGTTCTTCCTCATTATTTCTTTATCTTTTAGTTTATTTTTGTTAGAGCTACGATGTAACCTAATTATGATGGTATGAATCTTATAATTATTATGTTTTGTAAAATATTTTGTTTATGTGAAGTTACATGTTACTATGTTTAATGCTTTTAAGTAATTAGCTATCACTTGAATGATCTTATTTGTATATTTAAGACTGACAAGAAATGATATGCAATTGCTTCTTAATGTATAACCATAAATTAAATATGGATAAACATATACCATATTCTTTGTGTGGCTTTCAGTGTAAACTGGGAATGTTTGTAAATCCTGATACATTTGATTTGTTTCAATTCACATATAGAGATATAGTGAATTAACAAATTAAGTAGGTTTACTATACCTAGACATAGGATAGTAAATAAATTAAGAAGTTTCACCATCACATAGATATTATCCTTCTTGCAACATAAATAATCAATACTAATATCTAGTAGTTATGGTAAAATCATATGCTCTAATATATTTCGAGTATTTAGTTTTCTTAGATTCAGTTAGTTAATCTATCATCTATCATTTGGATTTATTAGATAAATTCTAGGAGTTGTTCACCATTAATAATTAGTTGGCCTAGTAATCATCAATCTCTGTGGAATGATATCTTTCTTATCATTATATTATTTATTCGACATCTTCACTTGCATCTAAATTTCACCAAACAAACACAAGTGACAAGCTGAAGCAAGTGGTGAGCACATGCATCTAACTTTCTTAAAGCTTTGTTGGAATTCATGAAAAGCTAAGAATAAGCTTTAATAATGCAATTACACGCCATGATTTAATGGGAGAACAAGAAACATAACACTAACCGAGATTGGATTTAAGGCTATCATTTCCGATATCATTTCTACAATCATACGCATCATGTCATACCTCCGGGGTCAAGGTTTTCACAATCCGTTCCTATTGCTTTCTTTGTCTTTTTTTTTTCCATGTTGCTTCACAAGAATGACCTTAAAAGGCTTTTAAACCATCTGGCGCATTTGAAAGGTTGTTCTTTTAACACTAAGAAACCTAGCCTTTTTGCTCAAAACAAACTTGAAATATTTTATATGAATATAAACAAAATTAAGGGTGTAGTAATGTTGATAATGGATTTAGAAAAAAAAATAACTAAAAAAATAAATGAGACAAATATACACTTCTCTACTTTTCGTAAGTTTTAGGGAGCAAGAGACAGATTTTTGCATCAAACTCCCATATTTGTCATAATAGTCATTTTAAGTTAAGTGGCTTATAGAGGTCCTAGTTAAATATCCCACTTTCCTTTTCATGCAGTATCATGTCTTGATCCTACTTGATCCTACTTGATCCTAATTAAATTTAGAGTTAAATGGGTTTGATCCTATTTTGTGGACTTTTCCTTTTCTTTCCTTGCTAGGGCATGTAATGTTGGGTTTGGATTAGACTTATACCCTACTCTTTTATCCCAACAAGGTATAGTATTTCAGCTCAACCTTATTAATAATTAAAAAAAAACTTTTCCTATTAAAAAAAAAAGTCTTATTGGCTAGTATTAGAAAAGTAAAAAATGAAAGTGTATCTCTATTTACAAATATTAGATGAATTGTAATATTAGGGTATGCTCCTAAATTTTTGTATTTTCTTCTTTTATAATGAATAAACTCACAAATTCATAAATAAATAAAAAATGTAATGTACAGTTTGCATATCTTCTAGATGATGCATTTAACTTTCTCAAAAATTTGTTGGAATTCGTGAAAAACTCAGAATAAACTTTAATAATGCAATTCCACGCCATGATATAATGGGAGAACAAGAAAGATAACACTGACCGGGATTGGATTTGAGGATAGGCATCATGTCGTACCTCCTGGGTAAAGGTTCTCACAATCTATTCCTATCGCTTTTGTTGTCTTTTTTTCATGTTGCTTCGCAGAAATGACGATCATGAGCAAGTGGTGGTCACCTTTCAGACTTAGGATCACTTTTGAGTAACAAAAGTTTAGATTAGATTAAGATTGATCCCTTACCAGTGTAAGAACCAATTTACACATTATACAACACTTGCCAAAATAACCCAAATAAAGTACAACCCAAAACTGCACCAAACTTTTGCTCGAGCAAGATTTTAGTTATGTTAGCTTCATCTAAAAGAGGATTTCTTATTTAGTCTGACCATTATGTGCACAATTTTTCTGTTAAAAATAAATAAATAAATAATATTAATATTAATAACTTAAAGCTTGATTTTTTATTTTTCATTTTTTACACAGATACCCAAACTTACACTTTGTATACAAAAATGTAGTTTCTAATCTCCCGCATGAAAAGGAATGAATGAGCATTATCTGTATTTTCTAATTTATACTTTTGTGAAAGCAAACCCAAGTCTTAAGGTGACCACCACCTTGTCGTGCACATTTACTTTTGTCACATGTATAAGGGGAAAAAAAAGAGACAAGAAAGTAGGTAGAATGAAGTGTGAAACCCTTGACTCACGAGGATAGGACATAAGGCCAATGCTTTTGGAAATGATGCTCTCAATTTCAAGGAATGGCCAATTAATAACCTTGACTAGCATCTTGGAATGGCCAATCAATACCCTCGACTAGCATCTTGGACTAGCATATTAGAAACACATGCCCTCATCATTATGCAGCTACTCATCCTTGACTGGCATCTTGGAAAGCAAGAATATCTTCTATAAAATAGCTATGAAATCTAGTAACCAAGGCAGATTGGAGAGATAAAGTTTCATGCAAGTTCAGCTTTGGATGAATCATTACCAACAGTAACAAACTTTTGCCAATCTTGGGCATAATGGCTTTGAGTTTGTTAATGAACCATTAAAAAAAGTAACCATCTTTTTCCAAAAGCAACAACTTCCGATCTTAATCCCCATTTCCAAACCACAAAACTCCACGAAATTGATAATTAGCGGCCCAAAAAGTTACTGAGCAAGGCAGTGCTTAGAGGATCGAAACACTAATAGAGAAATACTATGAAACAAACATCTTTAAAAGCCTTTTCTTAAAGCTTCGTTGGAATTCGTGAAAAACTTCGAATAAGCTTTAACAATGCAATTACACGCCATGATATAATGGGAGAACAAGAAACATAATACTGACCGAGATTGGATTTAAGGCTATCATTTCCACAATCATAGGCATCATGTCATCCTCCTGGGTCAAGGTTTTCACAATCTGTTCCTAACACTTTCTTTGTCTTTTTTTCCATGTTGCTTCACGGAAATGACCTTAAAAGGCTTTTTAGTCATCTAGCACATTTGAAAGGATGTTCTTTTAACACTAAGAAACCTAGTTTTTTTCTCAAAACAAACTTGGAATATTTTACATGAATATAAACAAAATTCAGGGTGTAGTAATGTTGATAATGGATTTCGAAAAAAAAGAACTCAAATAAATGAGACAAGCATACACTTCTATACTTGTCGTAAGTTTTAGGAAACAAGAGACAGATTTTTGCATCGAACTCCCTTATTTGTCATAATAGTCATTTTAAGTTAAGTGGCTTAGAGAGGTCCTTGTTAAATATCCCAATTTCCTTTTCATGTAGTATCATGTCAAGTATTTGAACCCATTTGATTCTAATTAGATGTAGAGTTGAATGGGTTTGATCCTATTTTGTGGACTTTTCTTTTTCTTTCTTGTTAAGGCAAGTAATGTTGGGTTTAGGTTAGACTTATACTCTACTCTTTTATCTCAACAAGGTATATTTCAGCTTAACCTTATTAATAATTCAAAAAAAAACTTTTGTCCAAAAAAAGAAGTCTTGTTGTCCAGCATTACAAAAGTAAAAAGTGGGAAAACATCTTTATGTTGGAACATTAAACCTTCTTATATGAATATTTTGTTGTTTTATTGCTGGAAGATGACAAACTTAATTTTTTCTTTAATGAATTGTAATATTGTAGTATTATAATATACCCCTCAGTTTTTATAATTTTTTCTTTCTTGATGAATAAACTCACATATTAATAAATAAAAAAGTCCAGTATGCATATGTTCTAAATGATGCATCTAACTTTCTCAAAGCTTTGATGGAATTCGTGAAAAACTAAGAATAAGCTTTAATAATGCAATTCCACGCCGTGGTATAATGGGAGAACATGAAACATAACACTGACCGAGATTGGATTTGAGGCTATCATTTCCATAAGAATAGGCATCATGTCGTACCTCCTGGGTCAAGGTTTTTACAATCCATTCCTATTACTTTCTCTGTCCTTTTGTCATGTTACTTCATAGAAAGGACGATCATGAACAAGTAGTGATCACCTTTAAGACTTGGGGTCACTTCTGAGTAACAGAAGTTTAGATTAGATTAGGATTGAATCCTTACCAGTGTTAGGCTCAATTTACACATTTTACAACACTATTGCCAAAATAACCCAAATAATGTACAACCCAAAGTTGCACCAAACTTTTGCTCGAGCAAGATTTTAGATATTTTAGCTCCATCTAAAACAGGATTTCTTATTTAGTTTGACCATTCTGTGCACAACTTTTTTGTAAAAAGAAATCATAAAGAGAAAAAAAATTAAAAAAAGGCTTAAAACTTGACATTTTCTTTTTTTTTTTTAACTCATGTACCCAAACTTACATGCTATATATATGAATGTAAAAATGTAGTTTCTGGTCTCCCGCATGCAAAGGAATGAATGAGCAGAATCCGCATTTTCTAATCTATACTTTTCTGAAAGCAAACCCAAGTCTTAAAGGTGACCATCACCTAGTCACGCATATTTACTTTTGTCACATATAAAAGCACCAGAGAGAGAGAGAGAGAAGAAAGTAGGTAGAATAGAGTGTGAAACCTTGACTAGCATCCTGGAATGGCCAATCAATACCCTTGACTAGCATATCGGAAACACATGCCTTCATCGTTACGCAGCCGCTCATCCTTGACTGGCATCTTAAAAAGCAAGAATATCTTCTATAAAATGCTATGGAATCCAGTAACCAAGGTAGATTGGAGAGATAAATTTGGCTTGTTTTTCATAGTGCTATATCTCTTGGATTTGTTCCAAGAGTGCAGAACATTTATGTTCTTACTTTATATATCTCTTACAATTCCTTCTAATAGAGTGAAGTGTGTGTCCTAAATTCTAAGGTAGTGAGTTTTTCCTATCTTTAGTTTTTTAAGTGTATGTCTCCTTCAATTCTAAGGTGATGAGTTTTTGTATCCTTAGGTTTTCAACAATAATTTTATCTTCTATTTTCCTACTCTCTAATCCAGTACCAAAATTAGGTAGCACAATCCAAATGTCAACATGAAGACCAGTTTTATTATTTGCATCCTCTTGGCATTGAAGCTTTTCTTGTCCCCTTCCACTACTGCTCGAGAATTAGTTCAAAACGGTGAATGCAATAAATTTATAATTTACTTCCATACTAGTCTTTTCTGTTTCCGTATACATATGTAGTATAGTAAATCATTCAAAGCCTGCCATGTAAGAAATAATTAATAGTACTAGTTTTATTTCTCCACTTGTTAATTCTAATCAAATTTTGACTCTTTTTTTTTTCTTTTAAAAGCGTCCATCCTTTGCGAAAACTAGTTGAATTGTTTCGCGTTATACACAAACTCTAGGTATGCGTTTCACCAAATTCGGTGGATTTATCAAGAATAAAAAATATTATTACAGTGAATCGACAAATTAAGATTACTTATAAAGTAATTATATTACTTACAACATGTATGGAATAAAATAGACAAACAGATACATAGATGGATTCATTTATACATTTACATGTGTAAAATATTATTGATCTATGAAAAAGAAATTTTAAAAACACATAATGCTTACAAAAATTTAGGGTTATGTCTTTAGTTAGTTCCTGAGCTTTGATCCCTAAAGTTGCTCAGCCAAGTAGCTTCTCATATCTTAGACCAATCAGTTTGTGTACTTACATATACAAGATATTAGCAAAGCTTCTCAATGATAGGCTAGCTAAGATTCTTCCTCAAGTAATATCTTTAGAACAATCTGGCCTTGTGAAGGATAGATCAATACAAGAAAATATAGCTTTAGCATAGGAAATGTCATGAAATAAACCGAAAGGTTCCAAGGGGTAATGTTGTAATCAAAATGGACATGTCAAAAGCATACGATAGGATGGAATGGTCGTTTTTATTAAAAGTAATGCGGAGATTTGGATTTTTAGCGACATGGATAGACATGATGTACAGATGTATTTCAAACAATTGGTTTTCTATACAGATAAAAGGAAAGAAGTTTGGCTTTTTTCACTATACAAGGGGGTTGCAAAAGGGAGAGCCTTTGTCACCAAGTTTGTTCATATTAGCACAAGAAGCATTATCTCATAAGTTGAAACAACTAATGCAAGTTGAGAATATTGGGAGCTACAAAGGAACAAATAATCTTAAATATGTCTCACATTTGCTATATGCAAATAATATGATAGTTTTTCTAAATGGGAGAAAAAGGTCAATTCAGAAATTTATGGAATTATTGCAGAGATATGAGCGAGACAGTGGACAAAAAGTAAATGTGGCTAAATGTAATTTTTTAGTGGCAAAGAAGATGTCCCCTCATAGGAAACAACAAATTCAAAATTGGAGTGGATTTGACCAACAAAATTACCAATGAAGTATTTAGGGGCTCCACTTTTTAAGAAAAGATCAAAAAGGAGTTATTTTGATAAGATTATGAGAAAAATTACAGGGCAAATTTCCAATTGGAAGAATCATTTTCTTTCCCATGGAAGGAAGTTAGTACTTATCAAGAGTGTTCTTCCGTCCATCCTTATCTATTGTTTATCGGTAACTAGAGCTCTAATAACTCTATTTTTATAGAGTTATTTTACCTAATTTAAATAATAAATTCTCTAATGTTTGTGAGAAAATATTTGAATTCCTTTTTATTTACTTAAATTTGTCTTGTTTATGTAGCATAAGGAGGCATGAAGAAAAAGAACAAGCATGGAGAACCTAGTACTTATTATATGGCAGAAGATGGTCAAATTATCAAGGTGAAGGAAATCAAGATGGGCTTGGGCTTGGGCTTTGGATAATTGTTATTAGATTTTTATTATTATTAGTTTTTTAAATAATTAGAAAACCTAGTCCTATTAGGAGTCCAAAGCCTAATTAATATAGAAGTCTAAAACCCAATTGTATTGGGAATCCAAAACCCAATGCTATTAGGATAAGGAGAAAGTTCTAGATCCCATACCCTATATAAAGGAGGAGCCCTGCATACAAGAGGAGAAGCAAGAGAGAAAAGAAGTTGACGCTGAAACCAAGGAGGAAATTGAGCACAACTCAAGAGAGAGGCCAACAATTCAAGATTTCTTGAAGAGAAGACAAAAAGGGTGATAGACTTCTTATTCTTGGATTCAAGATGCCTTCTTTGTTTCTTATTATTGTTCTTCCTCATTATTTCATTATGTTCTAAACTTCTTTTGTTAGAGCGAAGATGTAGCCTAACTATGATGATGTGAATCCTATAAGTTTTATGTTTTGCAAGATAGTTTATTTATGTGAGTTATATATTATTATGCTTAATGCTTTTAAGTAATTGGCCACCACTTGAATGATTTGATGTGTATGTTAGAGACTGAAAGGTAATAATATGCAATTGCTTCTTATAATATATAACCATGAATTAAATATGGATAGACATATACCATGTTATTTGTGTGGCTTTTGGTGATAAGATGATCGAAAGATTTATTGTAAACCAGGAATATTCATAGATCCTAATGCATTTGGTTTGTTTCAATTCACATATAGAGATATAGTGAATTAATGAACTAAATAGGTTTACTATACCTAGACATAGGATAGTAAATAAATTAGGAAATTCCGCCATCACATAGATAATATCATTCTTGCATGCATAAACTATGGAAATTCATATCTAGTAGTTATGGTGAAATCGGAAGCTCTAACATGTGTCTCATCTTGATTTTTCCTACTTGGATTCAATTTTAATTAGTCTTGAGTTTTCATTTTAGAAATTTTAAATTTTAATTCATCTTCAACAATATTTTGATTTGCTAGATAAATTTTAGGATTAATTCATCATTAGTACTTAATTAGTTTAGTATTCACCAATCTTCGTGGGATGATATCTTTCTTATCATTATATTACTTGTTCGACATGTTCACTTGCATCTAAATTTCACCGAACAAGCTCCAAAGGTAGTGTTACACGAAATAAACAAGCAAATGTCTGAATTCTTATGGAGTCATATGGGGGAGCATAGAGCACATTGGATGGGGTGGGAAAAAGCATGTTTCCTTAAGGAAAAAGGTGGATTAGGAATAAGAGATATGAACATGGTTATGGAGAGCCTTTTATTGAAAATGGCTTAGAACTATGTCAAAGGAGATTCTTTGTGAGCAAAATTTATATGGAGGAAGTATGGAAATCCAATGGGAGTTTGTCATCAACCAAGAAATGCTAAACCCTCACATTGTTGGAGGGCTATTAAAACTCACATTGCTTTTGCTTTGCAACATAGTAAATGGGTGATTCGAAATGGAGAACGCTCTTTCTGGACAAATAAATGGTTAGATGAAATATTATGGCATCCATCATATGATGACAATGTAAGGAGTATTCGCGAAGCCATGGAGGATCCAAAGTTTCTAGAGGGCAATTTATCCACAGAGCAATTGGAGCAAGCTCGTCGAATAATCATCACCAATGACTCAGATAGAATGGCCTTTAAGTTAACCTTTAATGGAGAATTCTCTTTAGTGTTAGTGTATGCAAACAAAACACTACATGGTGAGAAGAAAACTTGGAGTAAGTTTATATGGAATAAGCACCTACCGCCAGAGATTGACTTTTTCATGTGGAGGGTGATGAAAAAAGGATTTCCAACATATGAAAAAATTCAAGAGCGAGGCATTTCTTATGCATCAAGATGTGTTTGTTGTTCAACACTAAATTACGAGACCCTAGATCATCTTTTTTGTCAAGGAGAATTGGTAATAAGACTATGGAATCATTTCTATCATATTTTGCAAATGTTCGTTCAACGTGACATGGTTTTGAACTTGGTTGTGGATTGGTTTCATAAGGCTAGTATCTCTTCACAAAGAGGGATGTCATTAGCCTTAATTGTTTGCATAATTTTACGTCAAATTTAGTTGCTTAAGAATAATGTCATATTTAGTAATCAAGGTTTTTTTCTACCAGTTGTGATAGGGGAAGTGCTTTCAAAGGCCTGTAATTTCATGGCTTCTTTTCAAAGTAGTACGTTCCCTTTAATGAAAGAATGCAAAATACTATAACAATTACATATTCCAATAGTTGTTCCACTACTTTGTAGAGGTCGTATAGTACACCGGTCATGTCCATCTCCAAGTTCTCTGAAGTTGAACACATATGGTTCTTGTAAGGGAGGAGTTTGTGTAGGAGGCGTGGTGTGAAGTTGTAGGGGAAGTGTTATTATGGCTTATGTAGTTAACTTAGGACAAGGAAATAGTGCAAAAGCTAAGGTTTTGGCTTTATTAAAAGGTCTTAAGATGTGTTATCAGCAAGGTTTGAATATAAAGGAGATAGAAGTAGATTCTCAATTCATGATTCAATGCATTACAAGGGTCAATTCAATTCCATGGGATTTAGAATATGAATTACATCAATGCTTAGTTTATCTAGCATCAAATGTCAAGATCTCTTATATCTTTCGAGAAGTAAATTTTCTTGTAAATGGTTTGGCCAACTTTGGTCATTCGATTATAGGAATAAAAATCTTGTCCACACTAGGATCTCCACCAACAAATTGTAAGAAAATAGACTGGGAAAATCAATTAGGCTTGGAACTTTACAAGCCTCCTTAACTATATCAATTTCAAGAGTCATAAGTTGCTAATTTTATTATTCATTGTATGATTTTCTTAGGTACTTTGGAAGGTTTTATTTCATGTTATTTTATCACCTGAAGTTCAGGATTATATATTGAGAGGTTAGGTTCAATGCCCTACCTTATGTAGTCTTTTTACACAAGTTTTGGACCTTGGCTCATACTGTGAGATAAATATCAAAATAAGATGGGACATTTTCCTAAAATAAATAAATAAATAAATAAATAATTAGTCATGTTTCCCTTGGACTCTCAATAGATATTAGATAAATTATGCACCTTTATTAGAGAATAAATACTTTCTGATATAGGCAGAATATTTTGGAACATCTTATGAAATATTCTTCATCATATTCTAAATCTATACTATAAATTAGTTTATGCAATTTATTGTACCTATCCCGGAAACGATGTCGACAATTCGATGCAGGTATTAGCCAAACCAAGAATCCACGTAATCCGAGTGGACTAAATATGGCCAACCCAACACACAGTAGTCCCTACCAAGCACGCGGCCGACGCCTTAGTTTCCCCAAGCAACCTAGTAGGGAAAAAAACAACCCCGGGGCACTATGCTATCTCTTGTGTCGGCGATAAACTCTTTTTCTATCATGTCGACAATCTTCACCAACCTCGGTATCTACAAGTCGTCTCACCTAGTAATTAGATCACCTCCCATTTAATGACCTCAGATCTCTCTAAAAATAAATGAGTTCTTTATCAATGTGGTGTTTTGAAGGCAATTCGGATCTACACTAAATTCGTTGGTCATATTTCCCACTATAGAAATTACTAATTAAAAAAATTCTTGATTCAAAATCTAAACATATAACATACCACCACAAACTCAATAGTACCTACCAACGCCCTATGAAAGTGAGGACTCCCCTAGCTTAGTGGTCAGCTAAGCTAGCCCTTGACTAGTGAGTCCACCCGATCAGGGTTTCAAGTCCCCTTCCCCCCTCCCCATGTGCATATTGTAATAAAAAAGGAAGAAAAGAAACGCCCTCTGAAATGGAAGCCGCCACAATATCCTCTTGTCCCCTTCGGATATGGTTATGAAGGCTTCAGCAGTAGTAGGATTTGTTAACTCTTTTACGTGCTACAAGCACAAAGCATGGTAATCATATCGAGGTTGTTATTTTATTTCTTTTATGGACAAAAAAGGTGAGAAATTTTGGTGTCTTGAACTGGAAACTAAAGAGAAGCCCCTTCGAGATAGTTAGTGAAAATTATTTAAAAAATGATTTTCAAGGTAGTGAAAAAGGAAATGACCATAAAAAAAATTAGGACACATAAATAAGCTCATATGAGAGATTTGCTAGGGAGCCACCATTGCTATATTCTATAACTAACAAGAAGAATATAATTGTCACCAATTTAAGTTAAAAGTTAAGTATTCAGACACCTAGAAAGCATGAAATATTTTAGTACTAATGATCCAATCATTTTTGTCAATACCATAAACATATATTCATATAATAATGTGTATAAAAGAGATGAATCTCTTAAATTAATTGTTTTCTGTTTTTTGGTTAAAAAGTTCTATTTCTTTAAGTATCATTGCACATAAATTTAAGAAACACTCATGGGTAGGCATGAAATTTTCTATGTAGTGTATTTGGCTTTTAAAAAACAATGGACGACCAAACCTGTGATAGTGAGAAACAAAAATTGACTCAAATCCACACCATCTTTGTTTAGATCCATTTCCACAGTTGTTTCTTGGGGCCGTAACATAATTAGTTTCCAATCTTTAACCGGCATTTTCTAATCATATCTATTGACATATTTTGCACAGCTATGAAACATCTTGTATTTCACTATTCAACAATTTTAAGAAGAAAATCACTTTACTTGTTTTGAGAGTACAACCTAATAATTTGGAGCATGACAAGATTTAGGGGTAAACGTAGAAGTTATTTTAGTAATGCATCATCACCGACAATGGAGTATACCATAACTTAGTGTAATAGAGAAAATCAACTAAAGAAGTGCACACTCCATTATTTCTAGTATATGTTAAAAAAAAAATGAAAGAGAGTGTTGCATCCAGTTCTCTTGTTTGTCATGTCTATCAAATTAAAGAGACCGCATTCTACATCAACGCGGCGCTTTTTACATTAGGAGACCAATTGCGTCTTGTTCTTATTGTGTTGGTCGTCTTGGCCTGATTTTGACGATTAATAAGCAACTACAATCATTATTCCACCTGGATTAATAATCACTGTCTAGTCCTTCCGGAAGCCTGCTTGCTTCTCCTTTTTTCTTCCTTAAATAAAAAAGTCATTTGTGTATTCCACTTAGAGGTGTCTTTTGCTCTTTGTGCCACTCAAACTTTGCTTATTCCAATGAAGAGATCCCATCCCCAATACGCAGAGTTAGCATAAAACAAACACTTGGAAGGACTACAAGTGGGAGTAAATGGGAGAAATCGTTGGCACAATCGAATTACCAACCCGGAAGACGTTGTTATCTTTGCCTTCCCCTTTCTTCCTTCCCTCTGTCACATGTTTCCATCGTTAGACTAAGAAAAGCAAGCACACGACAATGGACAAAGAAAGGGATAAGCTCATAACGTTTTCCTTTTGTTTGATAGTCTCCATGCAGTGGAAGTGAAGTTGACATAGGCCTAATTTATAGACCGAAGAGAAAGGCACAAACATAGAAGCCAAGTCGATTGAATGTGTAAAGCGATCTTAGTCATTGGTTTTTTTTTTTTTTGTAACAAGGGCAATACCCTCACATATTTTTAATAAAAACTAAGCTAAAAGACCATACCTTTTTAGGATAAAAGGCCAAGATATAAGCCTAACCCCAACCTAACATTATATACCCTCAACAAAGGGGAAAAAAGATAGGATCAAACACATTTAATTCTATATTTTAGTTGTTCATTCAAGAGAAGATGTTGAAAAATAATCTACCTCAAAATCATGTATACCACCTATGAAATTTAATGATAACTCATCATGATCGTGATTTAAGATTGAGGACTCAGAGAGTTTAGTGTTTGTGGAGCATTGGACTATAATCTTTTGAGTCACCACTAACTTACTATAGGGCTTTAATCTAATATAACACAGAAATTATAATCCTTAACTTTGCTAGTTATTATTTTTCTTCTCACTTTAGGTCAAAGATGTCCATTTGTCATCTCAAGATAGTTCAGGATATCATAAATATATTTAATAAGGTCACCCATAATTTTTTTTCTTTCTCATCTTGATTAGAATTTCCTCTTCCCTTATTAAGTTTTTTTTTTCCTTCTTTGCCTTTTTGTCATGCTAATCAAGACTATTTTTTTTTCCTTCTACTCCTATAGATTGTAGTTTAAGGCCTTATTAACCAATTGGGCTCAAGTACTCAAGTTAGCCCACAGGGACCCCACCATACCAAGTATACTTAGACCCCCCCTTACAACTAACTCTTGGTAATGCAAAGCCACATATTAAGCAATGAGCGAGCATGAAGTGCTACATCTAACTATGAACCAAGTGATGCAAGTTTGATGGTTAGTCTCATTCAAATACAAAGGAAATGATATGTTAAATAAACCTAACACCATTTGCCTTTTTAATGTGGGAGAAATCCAAGATAATCAAGCTACTAGTAGATTGCTAGACCATTACTGAATTGAGTAATAATCCAAGAGTTACTAAACAATGCACAATTAAGATACAAAAGCTTAATAAAAGATTATAAAACTGAAAGTGTGGAATAAGCTTCTATACACTGCACAACTACGCTAAAATTTACTAAACAATGCACAATTAAGCTTACGTATACTAATTTTGTTAATGTAAATTTACATTTTTAACAAAAAAAAATGCTTAATTTTTATTTTTGTAATGTATATTGAAAATTGTAGGTAACAAAATATTTTTTTAATGAATATGTAAGTTTATTCATCTAAGAATAAAAGGATACAAAAATTTAAAGGTGTACTCTAGTATTACAATTAATTTAAGAGAAAATTAAGTTTAAAATCCTCCAACTATGACACAAAAAAACATTTACCTGAAAGGATTTAATGTTCCTAAATAGAGATTCTTTGTCACATATGACTTTCCTAATTCTATCTAACAAAATTGGTATTTCATCAACTTTTTAGAAACATCTATAATTTTATTCATACCATATACCATAGACATATGCTAAGAAAGAAAGTTTAAGAAACTTCATAGTCAAATCCAGTAATTTAATTACTTTAATCATCTATTATAGGTCAAAGTTCTAATCAATAATAATCCTATGAAGGCCTTATCGTGCAGTGATACTTTATCGAATTTTCCCAATCTAAGTATATTAAAAAAACAAGTATGACCTATTTTCAAATTTGGATCTATAAAAATTACAATATAAGTCAATTGAGGGGATCTATCAAAATATCATTTTAACTATAAGAAGTTTATTCCTGCATATGAGTCATTCAGTGAAGTTGTGTTTGTTGATACCACCTAACCATATCAAGTCATATCATTCAACTTCTATATTAATTTTGGTTAATTTCTATGGGTCTTTGCAACAATAAAAACATTTGGATAGTGCAAATGGAAGAATATGTCATAACTTAAGAAGGCTTAGCCAACTCCATGTCATACTTCTTTTAATGTCAAGATGCATAATTAAAGTTCTCTTACATTTAGTATTATGAATCCATCTCCTACATAAGGATGAACTTGCATAATTGATAAGATTTTAGAGTGATTGTCCAAACAGAACCTTTTTCCAAGTCCTCTTTCCATTTTAGGTGAGAAAACAATCTACCAAGCAATTTTATAAGATTTATGATCTTCTGAATTACTTGCTCACAACATAAGTTAACTAAAGAGAACCATTGTACCATTCCTTATACTGTAAATAGTCAATCTTGACAAACTACACATCCAATGAAATTTCTTTGCAATAATAGGCAAATCTTTTTTTAAGAAAAAAGGTAAAAATGAGCCTAAATTTTAGGAGACGTCTCTAACTCTATGTCATAAAACCTTTTATATTAAGCTACATTATTGGAATTCTTTACATTTTTTATTGTAACTCCACTTATTTTATAAAAAAGAGTATAGAAGATTGATGAAATTCTAAAGTATACATTCCAAAAAGACTTTATTTTGAAGTTTAAGATTTGATAATGTTCGGTGAAATTTAAATGCAAGTGAACATGTCGAACAAGTAATATAATGATGAGAAATATATCATCCCACAGAGATTGGTGATTATTAGACCAACTAATTACTAATGGTGACTAATTCCTAGAATTTATCCAACAAATCCAATGATAAATGATAGATTAACTAACTAAATTTAAGAAAACTAAATTCAAGAAATATGTTAGAGCATATGATTTCACCATAATTACTAAGTATTAATATTGATTATTTATGTTTACAAGAGGGATAATATCTATGTAATAGTAGAACTTCCTAATTTATTTACTATCCTATGTCTAGGTATAGCAAACCTATTTAGTTCATTAATTCACTATTCTCTATATATGAATTGAAACAAACTAAATGCATTAGAATCTATAAATATTTCCAATTTACACTGAAAGTCACATAAATAATATGATATATATCTATCCATATTTAATTTATGGTTACACATTATAAGAAGCAACTGTATATCATCTTAAATATGCAAATCAAATCATTCAAGTGGTAGCTAATCACTTAAAAGCATTAAACAGAGTAACATGTAACTTCACATAAATAAAATATCTTACAAAACATAATAATCATAATATTCATACCATCATAAATAGGTTAAATCGTAGCTCTAACAAAAGTAAACTAAAGCATAAAAAAATAATGATGAAGAACAGTAATAAGAAATAAAGAAGGCATCTTGAATCCAAGAACAAGAAATTTGTCACCTTTTTTGTCTTCTCTTCAAGAAAACCTTGAGTTGTGCTCAATTTCCTACCCCCTTCTTTTGTTTCTTCTCTTCTCTTAAATAGGGTTTAGGTTTAAACCTATCTTTTATCATAGTAGAAGTGGGTTTTGGAGACCCAAGACAATTAGGTTTTGAACTCTTATATTAATTAGGCTTTGAACTCCTAACATGACTAGGTTTTCTAATTATTTAGAAAACCCAACAATAATGAAAAATCTAATAACAATTATCCAAAGCTTAAGCCCATCTTGATTTTCTTGATCTTGATATTTTGATCATATTTTGCCATATAATAAGCATCAGCTTCTCCATGCTTGTTCTTTTTCTCCATGCCTCCTTATTCTACAAAAACCAGACAAATTTACAAATATAAAGAGGAATTCAAATATTTTCTCATAAGCATTGCATTATTTATTGCCTAAAAATAGGTAAAATAACTTTATAAAATACAGTTATCAAAGAACTCCAATCTCCTTTCCTTTTCTAGTAAGCAAACTATCTATCATGCTACTTTGTGATAACATTGTGTATATGTACAACATGGGCATAAAAAGTTTATGATCCCTTTTTCAATATCAATAAATTGTTTGCTTCAGTAATAAAAAAAACTTGAATCTGAAATTTACGTGTGAAAATTTCAATAGTTGGCAATTTCTTTTATTTGTTTTTGGGTTTGTTTAAAATCCACAATTATATAACTTAAAACTTAATTTCTATGATTTTTCTAATAACTAGTTGTGGGCATTTATAAACTTCCTTTTAAGCCATTTGATGAGAATTAGAGGATTAAGTCCTTGATAATAAATATTCATGCAAAGGAAATGGGTTTCAAAATAAAAAATAAAAATAAAAAATAAAAAATTGACTACCATGGAGAATTCAAATTAAAGTTACTAAAGAGAGGAATCCTATTTATCATATTAAAAACAATTAGCTCATAAGAATAAAAAATACTATTCACTTAACCTAAAATTAATTTCACACCTTCAAAAGTACTTCGTAATTTTTTTCATATTTTATATTCATTTCTTTTCAATTGCCCTCATAACAAATACATTCACATAGTAAGTAGCGGAAAACCAATGAAGTCTCCACCACAACAACCCACCAAGATATATAGAATTTAAATTAAAACTATTATAAAGAGGGACCCCTACTTGTCATGGTAAAAATAATCAGTTCATCAAAATAAAAATGTTATCAATGTAACCTAAAATTTAGGATTTCAAGTGCTTAAAAAGCACTTGGTTTTCTTATTGCATCTAAGTCCCTTATTTGTTATGACACTTATTTTAAGCTAAGTGGCTTATAGAGATCCTAGTTACATATCCCAATTTCTTCTTCATGCCTAATCACGTCAACTATGCATATCTTCTAACTGATGCATCTGACTTTCTTAAAGCTTCATTAGAATTCGTGAAAGACTAAGAATAAGCTTCAATAATGCAATCCCACGCTTGGTACAATGAGAGAAGAAGAAACATAACACTCACTGTTCGGTGAAATTCTACATACAAGTGTACATGTCAAACAAGTAATATAATGATGAGAATGAGTATCGTCCTACAGGGACTCATGATTACTAAACTAATTAATTACTAACGGTGAATAGACTCTAAAGCTTATTTAGCAAATCAAAATAGTAAAACATGGACTAAAGAACTAAATTTAACCTAAACTTAATTAACAAAATATGTTAGAGCGTTCAATTTCACCTAATTACTAGATACAAATGTCGATCATCCATGCTAGCAAGATTAATTCTACTCATGTGATGGCGAAATCTCCTAACTTATTCACTATACTATGTCTAGGTATAGCGAACCTACTCAGCTCATTAATTCACTGTGAGTATGCATATGAATTAAGTAAACTAAGTGCATTAAGATATGTGAATATTCTAGTTTGCACCTAAAGCCACACAAATCATATGGTATATGTTTATCCATATTAATCTATGGTTGCATATTACATGAAATAACTGCATGTCATCTCCTGTCAGTCTCAAACATATAAATCATATCATCTAAATGGTAACTAATCACTTAAAAGTATTAAACTTCGTAACATAAAACTTCACATTCATAAAATATCTCACAACATAAATAATCATAACATTCCTACATTATAATTAAGTTCCATCATAGCTCTAACAAACTAAACTAAAACAACATATTTACATAAACTAAATCAGTGCAAAAATGTGAATAAAAATATTCTAGAATTTAAAAACATTAAATCTGTCACCAAATGTCTCCAAATCACAAAATAAATTGCACAAATATGCACATCACAAGGTGAAGAAAAAGCTGTCTAAAGAACAAAAGAAAAACAAGTTGAAACACGCCATTATGCGCTTTCGCACGTGCTTCCATGCGCCGGTGACACACGCCGCCATCCCCCGCCATGCACTGCCACCGTCCACCTCTGGTCTTCACAGAAACTTCCAGAAACGTAAATCAAGATGCCTAGGTTGCAGATCTGTAAAAAGATTGCGTAAATCCACCTCAAAAACGGGTAGATCTGACGGAAAAGCTCAAATGGCATTCGCTGTTCTTCGCCGGAAAACCGCCGTAAACCACTGTGAATCTGGTACAGAAACGCCGGAAATTGTAGTGTGAAACCAGATTTGCTTTCAGTTCATTGGAAAGCACCCAAAGTTGGCTGGAAAACGCACTTTAAATGCCGGTGATGGGTTCTCACCGGAAAAGACAACAGCAGTCAGCTGTCGCACGACCGCTGCGATCTCTACTGGACCCACGCTGTCACGCACGGCCAAGTCCCGGCGAGTTCCCACACTGTCACGTCAGCCAACTAAGGATGGGAGCACCCTTTAGATATCAGCCTTTACAAAGCCTATGCTAGTAACGTGTGGAAAGTAAGACGTGCTTTGTCGTGTTGGAAATTAATGAGGGAGTGGTGAGGGAGACGTGAGCATAATTATTCACGCTTGCTATCTTTTTGTAATATCTTTTGTTAAAGCGTGTGGGATTCTTGTAAAGCACCTTACCGGTTAGTGAAGCTGGAAGGTTATAAGCGGGAGGAGGGCATGACACTAGGCAAGAAGGAAAAAACCCCTTGTAATCCTTTCTCAGACATTTTCTGTCTTTGAATAGTAGGGCTCTGTTAAATCCAAATTTCTCTCACCCAAAATAGGTAAAAAGAACCGCCATTAGCCTTGGTCTCGAGACTTGGTCTTGAGTCCCCCACCGGAAAAGTGATCCGATGATTGTACACATAACATTAAGCTATCAAAGCCACGTCTGGTGGCAATGGCGAGGTCCAAACCAATGTTAACTGACAAAGATTTCAACCAACAATTTGTGGAGGCAATGAATAACTTCCAACGCTAGCTCGCTGATGTCCACCTCAGAATGGAGGAAAGATTCACTAATCTCCAGAACCAGATAACAACGATGCAGAGTGAGATCCGAAAAGAAAGTGGTGAATCCTCCAAAGGGAAAGGTGTTCTCATTCAAGGCACACTGGCACCCAAGGGAGTGAGGTTTGAGTTCTCCCATTTCTCAGGCAGAGAGGACCCCACGAAGTGGGCTTGTAAAGCTGCACAATTCTTTGAGCTCAACTAAACTCCAGCAGAAGCTAGAGTTCCCATAGCAACATGGAACTTGGAAGGTAAAGTACATGTGTGGTACCAAATGATGCAGAAACAGAATGCTATGAGAGACCTCTCATGGGAGGAGCTGACAACAGCTATGTATTCAAACTATAGACCATCCCAATTCCAAGATTTCTACAAAGATCTTACCAAACTAAAGGAAACAAGGATTGTTGACAGTTATCAAGCAGAATATGCACAGTTGTCGATGAAGTCAAACCCTCTCACTCCACGATAGGAGTTAGGAGGTTTTATTAGCGGCCTGGAAGAATAGAGGTAGTAGCAAAGAGGCCAACCACATTTCAAGAGGCCTATGACTTGGCTCACTTGTACAAGACGAAGGAAGAGTTAAAAGCCAAAAGTAAAACCCAGGGAAGGAAAAATTAGGAGAAACCAACCAATACAACCGGAAAGACTCCAACGGCGATAAAAAAACTATCACCAGTGGAGCTGATGGAGAGGCACACGAAGGGCCTTTGTTTAAATTATGACGAAAGATACACTCCAGGCCACCGCTGTAAGTGGCTCTTTTTCTTGGAAAGCCTAAGATCAACGGAGGAAGAGGAGGAAGATGAAACAGAAGTAAAAAAAGAAAAAGAGGAGCCTACCACACCGAATATCTCTCTAAATGCCATTCAGGGAGAAAATGACCCTCAAACCATGAGGGTAAAAGGGAAGCTCGATGATTTCAATATTCCTATCAGTATTCTACTTGATTCAGGAAGCTCTCATAACTTCCTAACTTAAAGGTTGGCAAAAAAAATAGGGCTCAAACTTACACCATGGCAGAGATTCGAAGTTAAGGTAGCAGATGAGCATAAAGTTAGTAGTGAGGGTATTTGCCCGGACATACAACTATCAGTCTAGGGAATCCTTTAAAAGGTGGACTTGTATCTACTTCCCTTACATGGAGTTGATGCGGTTTTAGGGGTTAAGTGGTTGGTCACTTTAAGACCAATCTCATGGGATTTCTCGCAAATGCACATGTATTTTGAGTTCAAAGGAAGCATAAGGGAACTATACGAAATACAACCACCAGAGGACGAAGTAGTGAATGAGCAAAAGATCTCTAAAGAGATGGAGAGAGGAAACCCAGGAGTACTACTTCACATACGCAAAGTGGGTGACAAAAAGAAGGGGCCAAATGAAACAAACTGTTTTGAAAAAGAAGCAAACTCTGTCACTTTTCCCAAGTGCAACACTCTACAGCATCTTCTTAGGAAATATGAGGGTATATTTGTAGAACCCCAGGGACTGCCACCATCACGGGAGATCAACCATGTCATTCCACTTTTATCTTGAGCCAACCCAATCACAGCGAAAGCGTACAGATATCATTTTTTCCAAAAGGAAGAGATTGAAAAGAAAGTAAAAAAGTTGTTAGGCAGTGGGATGATTCGACCAAGTGTGAGCTCTTTTTCATCACTGATCATCTTGGTGAGGAAAGGTGATGGGTCATGGCGTCTTTTCGTTGACTATAGAGTGCTCAACACTATCACGGTCAAGGACTGTTTCCCAATTCCCACCATCGATGATCTCCTTGACGAGCTTAATGGAGCAAAGTTTTTCACCAAGCTTGACCTTCGAGCAAGCTACCATCAAATACAAGTGATAATAAAAGGCATCCTACAATGTTGTCATACAAATTATGTGAAGGGCACTTTCAATCATAAGGGTGGTGTTGGTTAAATTTTCAGATAGCTGCTTTAAGATGGATTTATGGTTCATCTAAAATTTTAAAAGTACGAAGGAGGACTTAAGAGGTAGGCAACAAGGAGTTTTTAAGTTCTTTCATGAATTGTAGAGTCTACATTCTAGAAAATCAATAATTTTTTTATTTTTGTAGCATGAATTTTAGTAATCTTGTATAACATGAATTGCAGAGTCTACCTTGAAAGTGTAAGAATATAAAATCTGTTATAGATGGCAATATGACTTCAAATAAAACTTCCTTTTAAGATAATTTTGGTGGAGCAAATGCAGAACTTGGCATGCACAGTTTTTGTGATTACCAATTCAGAGTGTGATAAGAATTTATAAGGCTAAAACCAAGTCCTTACATGTTAAATTAAATTGTAGGTCATTCCATGGTATTACTAAGAAGCCATGACCTATTTTTCTGTGAAGCTATTATGTTCCTACTCACTAGTTCCATTTTGATATTCACCTGTGATATTGGTTATATTTCATTGTCTTCATATCACTTTTCACGTCCATAATTTTATGGGTTAGAATATTGAAATGAAATGAAATTGGCATTTAGATGTACGTTTCTAAAGTTATTTAAAAATCAAATCTAATTAAGCATTCTGCTTATGCTCGACCATGTATCAGGTCCAATGTTTCCAATGAGGAAAAACTTGTCCAGAAACTTAAGAGTAATTATTGAAAAAGAAAACTGTCATAATAACCTTCTTTTTGTTTTTGGGAGTCATGTAAATTACAGCCAAGGGTTTTGATTTATGTCGTGCCAAGTACAACTGATCTAAAATAGCAGCTAATGGTGTACTTTGTAGAAGAATCTTTCTTTTAAAGGCGGTAGTCATTATCATGCCATAATTGGTACTTTTCGTTGACTATAGAGTGCTCAACACTATCACGATCAGGACTATTTCCTAATTCCCACCATCGATGATCTCCTTGACGAGCTTAATGGAGCAAAGTTTTTCACCAAGCTTGACCTTCGAGCAAGCTACCATCAAATACAAGTGATAATAAAAGGCATCCTACAATGTTGTCATACAAATTATGTGAAGGGCACTTTCAATCATAAGGGTGGTGTTGGTTAAATTTTCAGATAGCTGCTTTAAGATGGATTTATGGTTCATCTAAAATTTTAAAAGTACGAAGGAGGACTTAAGAGGTAGGCAACAAGGAGTTTTTAAGTTCTTTCATGAATTGTAGAGTCTATATTCTAGAAAATCAATAATTTTTTTATTTTTGTAGCATGAATTTTAGTAATCTTGTATAACATGAATTGCAGAGTCTACCTTGAAAGTGTAAGAATATAAAATCTGTTATAGATGGCAATATGACTTCAAATAAAACTTCCTTTTAAGATAATTTTGGTGGAGCAAATGCAGAACTTGGCATGCACAGTTTTTGTGATTACCAATTCAGAGTGTGATAAGAATTTATAAGGCTAAAACCAAGTCCTTACATGTTAAATTAAATTGTAGGTCATTCCATGGTATTACTAAGAAGCCATGACCTATTTTTCTGTGAAGCTATTATGTTCCTACTCACTAGTTCCATTTTGATATTCACCTGTGATATTGGTTATATTTCATTGTCTTCATATCACTTTTCACGTCCATAATTTTATGGGTTAGAATATTGAAATGAAATGAAATTGGCATTTAGATGTACGTTTCTAAAGTTATTTAAAAATCAAATCTAATTAAGCATTCTGCTTATGCTCGACCATGTATCAGGTCCAATGTTTCCAATGAGGAAAAACTTGTCCAGAAACTTAAGAGTAATTATTGAAAAAGAAAACTGTCATAATAACCTTCTTTTTGTTTTTGGGAGTCATGTAAATTACAGCCAAGGGTTTTGATTTATGTCGTGCCAAGTACAACTGATCTAAAATAGCAGCTAATGGTGTACTTTGTAGAAGAATCTTTCTTTTAAAGGCGGTAGTCATTATCATGCCATAATTGGTACTTTTCGTTGACTATAGAGTGCTCAACACTATCACGATCAGGACTATTTCCTAATTCCCACCATCGATGATCTCCTTGACGAGCTTAATGGAGCAAAGTTTTTCACCAAGCTTGACCTTCGAGCAAGCTACCATCAAATACAAGTGATAATAAAAGGCATCCTACAATGTTGTCATACAAATTATGTGAAGGGCACTTTCAATCATAAGGGTGGTGTTGGTTAAATTTTCAGATAGCTGCTTTAAGATGGATTTATGGTTCATCTAAAATTTTAAAAGTACGAAGGAGGACTTAAGAGGTAGGCAACAAGGAGTTTTTAAGTTCTTTCATGAATTGTAGAGTCTACATTCTAGAAAATCAATAATTTTTTTATTTTTGTAGCATGAATTTTAGTAATCTTGTATAACATGAATTGCAGAGTCTACCTTGAAAGTGTAAGAATATAAAATCTGTTATAGATGGCAATATGACTTCAAATAAAACTTCCTTTTAAGATAATTTTGGTGGAGCAAATGCAGAACTTGGCATGCACAGTTTTTGTGATTACCAATTCAGAGTGTGATAAGAATTTATAAGGCTAAAACCAAGTCCTTACATGTTAAATTAAATTGTAGGTCATTCCATGGTATTACTAAGAAGCCATGACCTATTTTTCTGTGAAGCTATTATGTTCCTACTCACTAGTTCCATTTTGATATTCACCTGTGATATTGGTTATATTTCATTGTCTTCATATCACTTTTCACGTCCATAATTTTATGGGTTAGAATATTGAAATGAAATGAAATTGGCATTTAGATGTACGTTTCTAAAGTTATTTAAAAATCAAATCTAATTAAGCATTCTGCTTATGCTCGACCATGTATCAGGTCCAATGTTTCCAATGAGGAAAAACTTGTCCAGAAACTTAAGAGTAATTATTGAAAAAGAAAACTGTCATAATAACCTTCTTTTTGTTTTTGGGAGTCATGTAAATTACAGCCAAGGGTTTTGATTTATGTCGTGCCAAGTACAACTGATCTAAAATAGCAGCTAATGGTGTACTTTGTAGAAGAATCTTTCTTTTAAAGGCGGTAGTCATTATCATGCCATAATTGGTACTTTTCGTTGACTATAGAGTGCTCAACACTATCACGATCAGGACTATTTCCTAATTCCCACCATCGATGATCTCCTTGACGAGCTTAATGGAGCAAAGTTTTTCACCAAGCTTGACCTTCGAGCAAGCTACCATCAAATACAAGTGAAGGAGCAGGACATTCATAAAACTGCTTTTCGTTCCCCATCGGGACACTATGAATACTTGGTGATGCCCTTCGACCTTACCAATGCTCCATCGACATTCCAAAATCTTATGAATACCATCTTTAGGGAGTATCTTCGAAAATTTATGCTCATATTTTTTGATGATATCTTGATTTACAGCCAAGAATGGGAACAACAGATGAAAGATATTCAACAAACTCTAGAGATCATGCGTAAACATGAACTGTTGGCCAAATGGGAGAAATGCCAGTTTGGGTAAAGCAAGATTAAGTTCCTCGGGCATGTGATAAGTGGAGAAGGGCTCTCTGTGGATCGTGAGAAGATAGCGGCCATGTTGGATTGGCCACAACCCCAAACGGTTAAAGCCCTTCGTGGTTTTCTAGGGCTAAATGGGTATTACCGGCGCTTCATCCAAAATTATGGCAACATAGCCAAACCCCTGACAGAGTTGCTGAGAAAGGGAGGTTTTAAATGGAATGAGCATGCAGAAGCAGCCTTTGAGGCTCTCAAACCAGCTGTCACAAAAGCACCTATTTTAAATCCACCAGATTTTTCTCAAACCTTTACGGTGGAGTGTGATGCATCTGGTATTGGAATTGAGGCAGTTCTAACCCAAGGCCAAAAACCAATGGCCTATTTTAGCTGTGCTTTACATGGAAGGAACCTTCTTCTTTCTACTTATGAGAAGGAGCTTTTGGTGTTGGTACTCTCAGTTTAAATTTGGCGGCATTACTTGTTGGGTTAGCACGTCGTGGTAAGGTCAGACCAACGTAGCCTTCATTATTTATGGAATCAAAGTTAACCACACCAGCACAGGAAAGGTGGTTGGTTAAACTCATGGGTTTTGATTTCTCGATGGAGTATCATCCCGGTGCAGCCAACAAAGTGGCAGATGCTCTATCTAGACAACAAGAAATAAAGGTTATCAAGGAGAAAAAAAAAAAAGAGATGTCAGGGTCAACAATGGCTTTATCTCAACATATACCGTTGTGGGTTGAGGAGATTAAGGCAGAGAATGCGAAGAACGAAGCCATTCAAGAGCTCATTGGCCGAGTACAAACTAGAGAGGCAACAGGGCCATGGGAGTTCTTCGATGGGGTGCTATACTACCGACAGAGAATATTTCTCAGTGAAGGTTCATCCCTGATCCCTGTTATCATTAAAGAGATTCATGACTCATGCCATGAAGGTTTCCATAAGAGCCTCCAAAGAATTAAAACAGTTTTTTTTTGGAAACAAATGAGGCGGGATGTGCTGGAATATGTGAGCAGTTGCATGGTCTGCCAACAACAAAAATGGCAGAATAATTTTCTATCCAGACTACTCCAGCCCCTTCCAATTCCGGAAAGGATATGGGAAGAAGTCTCTATTGATTTTATCAATGCATCCCTCCATCAAAAAGGAAAACCTCAGTCCTGGTTGTGGTTAACCGAGTGTCAAAATTTGCTCGATTCATTCCTCTCTCTCATCCGTATACAACAAAAACGATAGCAAATGTGTTCTTCGACCAAGTTCTCCGTATATTTGGGATGCCTACTGCAATCACAAGTGATCGGGATCCTATATTTACAAGCTGTTTTTGGTCAGAATTATTTAGAGTGCAAGGGACGAGTTTTCAAATGTCATTGGCATACCATCCACAGACCGACAATCAAACGGAGGTCACAAACTGCTCTCTTGAGACTTACCTTCGCTGTTTCACCAGTGAGAGGCCAAAAAAATGGGTTGACTAGATCCCGTGGGCAGAGTATTGCCACAACACAAGCATGCATTCCTCCACTAAGAGGACTCCTTACAAAGTGGTATTAGGTCGACTTCCCCCAACTCTATTAAGTTACATACCAGGAGCCTCTACGGACAAGGCAGTAGAGGAGAAGTTAAAAAAGAGGGATGAAGTCATCAAGGAGCTTCGCTACCAGCTCCTATAGGCACAGAATCGTATGAAGATTTTTTTTTACTGAAAGAGAACCGAAACCAACTTTGAAGTGGGCAAACGGGTGTTTCTAAGGTTACAGCCTTATCGTCAATCCTCAGTTGCTCATCAAAAGAGTCAGAAACTGTCGCCTCAATTTTTCAGACCTTATGAAATCATCCAAAAGGTTGGAACGGTGGCTTACCGTTTACGCTTACCGGAAGAAGGTCGGATTCATCCAGTCTTTCACGTATCCCAATTGAAAAGGTTCATTCAGCCCAAGTTTCCAATTGAGATAGAGTTACCGGTTTTTATTAAAGAAGAAGACGCATACTCCACTGAACCCGAGGCAGTGCTCAAGAAACATATTCAGAAGGGAACACCTGAGGTCCTGATCAGGTGGAGCAAACTCTTGGACAAGGAAGCCACTTGGGAGAAGGTTGAGGACGTACAACGTCGTTTCCCTAATTTCGACCTTGAGGACAAGATCCTTAAAAAGGGGGAAGTATTGTCACGTCAGCCAGCTAAGGATGGGAGCACCCCTTAGATATCAGTCTTTACAGAGCCTACGCTAGTAACGTGTGGAAAGTAAGACATGCTTTGTCATGTTGGAAATTAATGAGGGAGTGGTGAGGGAGATGTGAGCACAGTTATTCATGCTTGCTATCTTTTTGTAATATCTTTTGAAATATCTTTTGTTAAAGCGTGTGGGATTCCTATAAAGCACCTTACCGGTTGGTGAAGCTGGAAGGTTATAAGTAGGAGGAGGGCATGACACTAGGCAAGAAGAAAAAACCCCTTGTAATCCTTTCTCAAACATTTTCTGTCTTTGAATAGTAAGGCTCTGTTAAATCTAAATTTCTCTCACCCAAAATAGGTAAAAAGAACCGCCATCAGCCTTGGTCTCGAGACTTGGTCTTGAGTCCACCGCCGGAAAAGCAATCCGACGATTGTGCACATAACACACACCTCTCTCCAGTCACCGCTCTCCTCTGTTTCTCTCTCTTTCCGGTCCCCCCTTTGTTAATCCGCTTTGTTCTACACGACAAATCCCCCCTTAAAATGCTTGCTGGTTTTCCTTTTTCTTTCCTGCCTTTCAGTCACGTGCTTTCCTTGTTAATTCCGCTCTCCTTCTTCCTTCTTTCACATAAGCTCTTTTCTCTTCTCTTTTCCAACCAATTTTGCTTCATTTCTTCCTTTTTCTTCTATTTTAGGTTTACTACATAAAGTAACAAAATATGAATAAATATAATAAAATACAAATATAATCTAATAAAAATAATATTAAATATTACCTAAAATAATCAAAATAACTCTATAAAAAATAGAGTTATCACTCACCGAGATTGGGTTTGAGCCCATGACTTCCACAAGCATAGGCACCATGTCATACCTCCTAGATCAAGGTTTTTACACTATTCCAAAAACTTTCCCTGTCTTTTTCTCAAATATCTTCGCATGCATTAACTATTTAATCATTTGTATTTGACAAAAGTGACTGCCATGAGTAAGCGGTGCTTGCTTTAAGAACTGGGACACTTTTGAGTAAGAAGTCTACATTAGAAATAGTGTATTCTAATCATTTAGTCCTTCGAGTCTAGGGGGTAGAAACATTTAGAGAAACTAATTTCACGAAATCAGTCGATTTCATGAATCAATTTTAAGAACAATTTTCAACATACAGTATAAAATAAAAATTAAGCAATTTATTTTATTCGTTTTCTGTTTTGTTTAAAATCCAAAATTATATAACTTATGATTTGATTTCCATGATTTTTCTAATAACTAGGTATGGGAGTTTATAAACCACCTTTGAAAATGAGTTCCAAATGAAAAAAAAAAGTGCTATGGAGAATTCAGAATAAAATTATTATAGATGGGAATCTTACTTATAATATTAAAAACAATCAGTTCATAAGAATAGACATACTATTAGTTTAACCTAAAATTGACTTCGCATCCTTAAAAAGTACTTGGATTTTTTAATGTTTTCTATTCATTCTTTTCGGTTGACCATATAACAAATACATTCACAAAGTAAGTTGTGGAAAACCAATGAAGTTTTCTCTCCCTCCTTTTTTGGATTACGAAATCCCAAGTTTCATAAAGAACAGAATTCGAGTGCAAGTCCATTTCGGCGACTTAAGACTTATGACTTGGGCCCGTGTTTATCTTCGCATGGAAGGACAAGATAACAAGGCAAAGTCCTGCAAGCCTTCAAAACATGTACTGCTAAGATATTTAGCCTGTGGGATTCGGTGAATGTGGAGTCAAACATTACAATCTATGTCATCCAATCTTGGACACTGTGGCTTTCATTTAGTTAATGAACCATTATCAAGAGTGACCATATTTTGCTAAAAGCAACGACATCCAATCTTAATCCCCATTTCTAAACTACGAAACTCCATGAAATTGATAATTAGTTGTCCAAAAGTTACTGAACATGGCAGTGCTGGGAGGATCGAAGCACTAATAGAAGAATCCAACGTCAATGGAACATGAGTACTCTATAGAGAATTGTTATGAAACAAACTCATTATAGAATGACCTCTCTCTACAATTTCATAATAGAACAACTGGCATTCCAATCTTGTTGGCTAAATAAGGAAAACTATATGAGGAAGAGCATCTTTGTTCCAAAATATAAAATCCTCACAAGAAAATGTCATTTTGAGTGAGATTTAGAGACTTCCAACCTCTATCTTTTTATAGTTTTGGTAATTCTTATAATATTAGGATATGTCCCTATACTTTTGTACACTATTTTTTATTCATGCAAACTTACATTTCTACCAAAAAAAAAAAAGCAGAGAATGACCTTTCTACCTCTCTTTCCCTACTCTTTATCGCCCCTCTAACCATTAACCTTTCACGTCGTGATCTACATAAAAAGTTGAAAAGGAACATAGAGATATCACTCCAAAACACTGTCATGTCAATTCCCCTTCACTTATTGAAGGCTTGTTGCATTATGGATCTTGCGTTTCATATGATGTATACTGGTGAAATTTGAAGAGGAGACTAATTGAACACTTGGAGGTGAAAAGTTCTCAACTCTAATGGTGATGGTGTTGAGAATGTGTCTTCACTCACGAGATCTACATAATTTTTTGCCACAATTAATTTCAAGGCCATTGTTGTTAGTGAAAAAGTCTTGTTTCACACTTTGGTTCAACAAACAGGTCGAAGCTTGTACTAGCCTTATAGTGTGTTATGTTGTGTGTGTGTTAGTGTTCGGTGAAATTTAGATGCAAGTGAACATGTCGAACAAGTAATATAATGATAAGAAAGATATCGTCCCATGAAGATTGGTGAATACTAAACTAATTAAGTACTAATGATGAATTGATCCTAAAATTTATCTAGCAAATCAAAATATTGTTGAAGATGAATTAAAATTTAAAATTTCTAAAACGAAAACTCAATACTAATTAAAATTGAATCCAAGTAGGAAAAATCAAGATGAGACACATGTTAGAGCTTCTGATTTCACTATAACTACTAGATATGAATTTCCATAGTTTATGCCTACAAGAATGATATTATCTATGTGATGACGGAATTTCCTAATTTATTTACTATCCTATGTCTAGGTATAGTAAACTTATTTAGTTCATTAATTCACTATATCTCTATATGTGAATTGAAACAAACCAAATGCATTAGGATCTGTGAATATTCCTAGTTTACAATAAATCTTTCGAACATCTTATCACCAAAAGCCACACAAATAACATGGTATATGTCTATCCACATTTAATTCATGGTTATATATTATAAGAAGCAATTGCATATTATTACCTTTCAGTCTCTAACATACACATCAAATCATTCAAGTGGTGACCAATCACTTAAAAGCATTAAGCATAATAATATATAACTCACATAAATAAACTATCTTGCAAAACATAAAACTTATAGGATTCACATCATCATAGTTAGGCTACATCTTCGCTCTAACAAAAGAAGTTTAGAACATAATGAAATAATGAGGAAGAACAATAATAAGAAACAAAGAAGGCATCTTGAATCCAAGAACAAGAAGTCTCTCACCCTTTTTGTCTTCTCTTCAAGAAATCTTGAATTCTTGGCCTCTCTCTTGAGTTGTGCTCAATTTCCTCCTTGCTTTCAGCGACAACTTCTTTTCTCTCTCGCTTCTCCCCCTCCTTCTATGCAGGGCTCCTCATTTATATAAGGTATGGGATCTAGAACTTTCTCCTTATCCTAATAGCATTGGGTTTTGGATTCCCAATACAATTGGGTTTTAGACTTCTATATTAATTAGGCTTTGGACTCCTAATAGGACTAGGTTTTCTAATTATTTAAAAAACCAATAACAATTATCTAAAGCCCAAGCCCAAGCCCAAGCCCATCTTGATTTCCTTCACCTTGATAATTTGACCATCTTCTGCCATATAATAAGTACTAGGTTCTCCATGCTTGTTCTTTTTCTTCATGCCTCCTTATGCTACATAAATAAGACAAATTTAAGTAAATAAAGAGGAATTCAAATATTTTCTCATAAACATTAGAGAATTTATTATTTGAATTAGGTAAAATAACTCTATAAAAATAGAGTTATCAACAAAGCAAGTAGTAGGACTAGAAATGTAACTATTATAATCTTATCTTGCTGATGACATCCAACTACTATGCAAAAGCCAATTTCTAAACCTTAAGTGGCTTGAATTTGACAATAAGCAATAAGAGAATTCCATTCTTAGAAAAATGTTGCATTTCCTTTCTTCTTCTTTTTTTTTTTTTTTGCATTCACAAAAGCAACATATTATGCTACATAATCATTGCAATTAATATCCTTCCCATATAACATCCTTCCCCTCGACTTCTCTTTCACTCAAATAGACTTATATCCTAAAAATCAACATGTTCAAGGGTGCAGGACGAAAAGATAATTTATCAAAGGCTCAAAGGTATATATATGTGGGTGTCAAAATAAAAAAAATGGATATAAATCAAGGCTCAACGGGGTGACTGGGGATAAATAAATAGGGTTGGCTTGAAAGGCTCAAACGATCCAAAGAATGGCCTAAATCATTTTCTCAATTAGATACAGCCTAGGATTTCACCTCAAGAGGAAATCAAGCAAATTCTAAGATCCGGGTGAGATCTAAGAAAATCACATACTTCACATTAATGTTCTCTAGAAATACACACAATTTTAAAAATGAAGGACTTTTAGTGTTTAATAAATGGATCAACATAATTAGAATCACACTTAACTCACATCACAATTGTAGGTTTGAACAAAATCTACATCTTCCTAAGAATCACTAAGAATTCAAAACAAAGGGTTTAATCATGACATGAGAAAAATTCAATTAGTTTTAGCAAGAAAAGATTTATTTTCCCACCCCCAAACTTGAATGGAGCATTGTCCTCAATGTAAAAAAAATAAAGCAAAAATAAAGGAAAATAAAGGTAAAATAAGAATGAGAAAACTCCCCTGATTGTAGGTCATATCTACATAGAGCTTTAAGGAGATGGTGGTGACAAAACTTCCAACAATAGAACGAACACAATGCTTGGGTTGCCTCCCAAAAAGCGCTTGTTTTATAGTTTTCAACCAAACTATCTTCAAAGTTATTATTCAAGGAGGGAGAAGATCAAGGGTAGTCTTCTGCATGTTAACTCCCTTGAAGTAAGGCTTCAGACGCTAACCATTCACCTTAAATGTGCCTTGGGTGTCATTTGTAACTTCTATTGCTCCATATGGGAATACCTTAGTGACTATGAAAGGGCCAGACCATCGGGACCGCAGTTTATCTGGAAACAATTTAAGACGAGAGTTATAAAGTAATACTTTCTGACCAACCACAAACTCTCTTCTTACTATGTGTTTGTCATGCCATCTTTTTGTCTGCTCCTTGTATATTTTGGCATTTTCATAGGCTTCATCTTGTAATTCCTGTAATTCATTCAACTGCAACAATCGAGTTTCACCTGCAGACTGCATATCAAAGTTTAAAAATTTCAAAGCCCAATATGCTTTATGCTCTAATTCTACTGGTAGATGACAAGCCTTCCCAAACACTAGCCTAAAAGGAGACATTCCAATTGGCATTTTGAATGTTGTTCTATAGGCCCAAAGTGCATCATCAAGTTTCATTGACCAATCTTATGGGTAACCCCATACTTACCCAAAAGTGCTTCAAATTGTTTGTTGCAAAAATGGGTCCCTCTATCACTTATGATTGCCCTAGGAGTGCCAAAATGAGTAAAAATATTTTTCTTTAAGAATTTAACCACAACCTTAGCATCATTTATAGGTAATGCGACTGCTTCTACCCACTTAGACACATACTCAACAGCCACCAAAATATACATATTTCCATAAGAAGGTGGAAAGGGTCCCATGAAATCAATACCTCAAACATCAAATAACTCACACACAACAACATTGTTTAGAGGCATCTCATGTTTCCTAGAAATATTCCCAGTTCTTTGACATTGATCACATGCAACTACATATGAATATGCATCTCTAAAAAGTGTAGGCCAATAAAATCCAAACTGTAAAACCTTAGCTGCAGTTCTGGTAGCACCAAAATGACCACCAGCCTCTCTAGCAAGACAATGGTGTAGGATACTAGCCATCTCTTCCTCAGGAACACATCTCCTTATAACCTAGTCTACACATACTTTGAACAAGAAAGGCTCTTCCCAAAAATAATGTTTGAGGTCAGAAAAGAATTTTTTTCTTTATTGATATGACATTTCAGGAGGAAGAACATTACTTACCAAATAATTGACAAAATCAGCATACCAGGGAATTTGGATGGATTGGAGTGCAAAAATGTTTTCATCAGGAAATTCTTCCATAATTGGTTGAGCTTCTTCCTTCAGATTGGGAATTCTGGACAAATGATCTGCAACTAGATTTTCGGTCCCTTTCTTATCCTTGATCTCCAAATCAAACTCTTGTAGTAAGAGAATCCACCTGATTAACCTAGGTTTTGATTCTTTCTTTTCAAGTAGATGCTTAAGAGCTGAGTGATCAGAATAAATAATAACTTTTGAACTAATTAAATAAGAACGAAATTTATCAAAAGCAAATACTACAGCCAAAAGTTCTTTTTTTGTTGTTGAATAATTTAATTGTGCACCTGATAAGGTTCGACTTGCATTGTGCACCTAATTTAATTGTGCACCTGGGACAACAGAAGAATAGAGTTTTTCAGACCATCTACTATGCAAGTCGAACCTTATCAGGTGCACAATTAAATTATTCAACAACAGAAAAAGAACTTTTGGCTGTAGTATTTGCTTTTGATAAATTTCGTTCTTATTTAATTAGTTCAAAAGTTATTATTTATTCTGACCACTCAGCTCTTAAGCATCTACTTGAAAAGAAAGAATCAAAACCTAGGTTAATCAGGTGGATTCTCTTACTACAAGAGTTTGATTTGGAGATCAAGGATAAGAAAGGGACCGAAAATCTAGTTGCAGATCATTTGTCCAGAATTCCCAATCTGAAGGAAGAAGCTCAACCAATTATGGAAGAATTTTTTGATGAAAACATTTTTGCACTCCAATCCATCCAAATTCCCTGGTATGCTAATTTTGTCAATTATTTGGTAAGTAATGTTCTTCCTCCTGAAATGTCATATCAACAAAGAAAAAAATTCTTTTCTGACCTCAAACATTATTTTTGGGAAGAGCCTTTCTTGTTTAAAGTATGTGTAGACCAGGTTATAAGGAGATGTGTTCCTGAGGAAGAGATGGCTAGTATCCTACACCATTGTCATGCTAGAGAGGTTGGTGGTCATTTTGGTGCCACCAGAACTGCAGCTAAGGTTTTACAATCTGGATTTTATTGGCCTACACTTTTTAGAGATGCATATTCATATGTAGTTGCATGTGATCAATGTCAAAGAACTGGGAATATTTCTAGGAAACATGAGATGCCTCTAAACAATGTTGTTGTGTGTGAGTTATTTGATGTTTGAGGTATTGACTTCATAGGACCCTTTCCACCTTCTTATGGAAATATGTATATTTTAGTGGTTGTTGAGTATGTGTCTAAGTGGGTAGAAGCAGTCGCATTGCCTATAAATGATGCTAAGGTTGTGGTTAAATTCTTAAAGAAAAATATTTTTACCCGTTTTGGCACTCCTAAGGCAATCATAAGTGATAGAGGGACCCATTTTTGCAACAAACAATTTGAAGCACTTTTGGGTAAGTATGGGGTTACCCATAAGATTGCTACCCCTTATCACCCTCAGACTAGTGGTCAAGTTGAGATATCAAATAGGGAAATTAAGAGAATTTTGGAAAAAACTGTGAATGCCTCAAGGAAAGATTGGTCAATGAAACTTGATGATGCACTTTGGGCCTATAGAACAGCATTCAAAACACCAATTGGAATGTCTCCTTTTAGGCTAGTGTTTGGGAAGGCTTGTCATCTACCAATAGAATTAGAGCATAAAGCATATTGGGCTTTGAAATTTTTAAACTTTGATATGCAGTCTGCAGGTGAAACTCGATTGTTGCAGTTGAATGAATTACAGGAATTATGAGATGAGGCCTATGAAAATGCCAAAATATATAAGGAGCGGACAAAAAGATGGCATGACAAACACATATTAAGAAGAGAGTTTGTGGTTGGTTAGAAAGTATTACTTTATAACTCTCGTCTTAAATTGTTTCCAGGTAAATTGCGGTCCCGATAGTCTGGCCCTTTCATAGTCAATAAAGTATTCCCATATGGAGCAATAGAAGTTGCAAATGACACCCAAGGTACATTTAAGGTGAATGGTCAGCATCTGAAGCCTTACTTCGAGGGAGTTAACATGCAGAAGACTACCCTTGATCTTCTCCCTCCTTGAATAATAACTTTGAAGATAGTTTGGCTGAAAACTATAAAACAAGCGCTTCTTGGGAGGCAACCCAAGCATTGTGTTCATTCTGTTGTTGGAAGTTTTGTCACCACCATCTCCTCAAAGCTCTATGTGGATATGACCTACAATCAGGGGAGTATTCTCATTCCTTTTACTTTTATTTTTACTTTCTTTTCTTTTTGCATTGAGGACAGTGCTTCATTCAAGTTTGGGGGTAGGGAAAGAACCTTTGTCCTAAATCTGATTTAAAAAAAAAAATTCTTATGTCATGATTACATCCCTTATTGTAAATTCTTGGCGATTCTTTAGAAGACATAGATTTTGTTCAAACCTATAATTGTGATGTGAGTTAAGTGTGATTCTGATTATGTTGATCCATTTATTAAACACTAAAAGTCCTTCATTTTTGAAATTGTGTGTATTTCTAGAGAACATTCATGTGAAGTATGTGATTTTCTTAGATCTCACCCGGATCTTAGAATTTGCTTGATTTCCTCTTGAGGCGAAATCCTAGGCTGCATCTAATTGAGAAAATGATTTAGGCCATTCTTTGGATCGTTTGAGCCTTTCAAGCCAACCCTATTTATTTATCCCCAGTCACCCCGTTGAGCCTTGATTTATATCCATTTTTTTTATTTTGACACCCACATATATATACCTTTGAGCCTTTGATAAATTATCTTTTCGTCCCGCACCCTTGAACATGTTGATTTTTAGGATATAAGTCTATTTAAGTGAAAGAGAAGTCGAGGGGAAGGATGTTATATGGGAAGGATATTGATTGCAATGATTATGTAGCATAATATGTTGCATAATATGTTGCTTTTGTGAATGCCAAAAAAAAAAAAAAAAGAAAGAAAGAAAGGAAATGCAACATTTGTCTAAGAATGGAATTCTCTTATTGCTTATTGTCAAATTCAAGCCACTCAAGGTTTAGAAATTGGCTTTTGCATAGTAGTTGGATGTCATCAGCAAGATAAGATTATAATAATTACATTTCTAGTCCTACTACTTGCTTTATTATTGCAAGCATGATTGTGACTTTTGTGAGTGTCGAAATCCAAGTGAAATCAAGTATTTTTGGGAAGAAAGGAATGAGAGAAATGGTGATAGAAAGATCATTTGCGAAAAAAAAAAAAAGCAAAGAAAGGAAGTGACAAAAGCTCAAATTAGATCCTAGAAAGCAATGTGTTCATGGGTGAATTTAGCCTAAATGACTTTCATCTTACCCTTAGCCCAGCCTTACATTACAAGCTTATAAAAGTCCTATTGATTCTTGGTTAGATGATTGGCCTACATTAGTGGAGAGAGGAATGAAAAGCAAACCTATGAGGTTTGGTTAAAGATTTTGAGAGATTGCATATTAATGTGGATCTATTTGGAGTGCATATAGTTGAGAAGATAAGGACTCACACATACACACGTGGTTAACATAGTTAAGAGTCTATCTTATCTTATAAAACAATTGTGGTGTTTAGATGAAAGCTATATTTTTCTTTGAATTGTTAAGTTGAGCAATTATGGAGAATTTTTTTAAAGGGGTTTTGTCTAAAACATATGCAAATTATTACTTTTGCTCGAGGACTAGCAAAATGTTAAGTTTGGGGGTGTTGATAACTCTATTTTTATAGAGTTATTTTACCTAATTTAAATAATAAATTCTCTAATGTTTGTGAGAAAATATTTGAATTCCTCTTTATTTACTTAAATTTATCTTGTTTATGTAGCATAAGGAGGCATGAAGAAAAAGAACAAGCATGGAGAACCTGGTACTTATTATATGGCAAAAGATGGTCAAATTATCAAGGTGAAGGAAATCAAGATGGGCTTAGGCTTGGGCTTTGGATAATTGTTATTAGATTTTTATTGTTATTGGTTTTTTAAATAATTAGAAAACTTAGTCCTATTAGGAGTCCAAAGCCTAATTAATATAGAAGTCTAAAACCCAATTGTATTGGGAATCCAAAACCCAATGCTATTAGGATAAGGAGAAAGTTCTAGATCCCATACCCTATATAAAGGAGGAGCCCTGCATAGAAGAAGGGGGAGAAGCAAGAGAGAAAAGAAGTTGCCGCTGAAACCAAAGAGGAAATTGAGCACAACTCAAGAGAGAGGCCAAGAATTCAAGATTCAACTCAAGAGAGAGGCCAAGAATTCAAGATTTCTTGAAGAGAAGACAAAAAGGGTGACAAACTTCTTGTTCTTGGATTCAAGATGCATTCTTTGTTTCTTATTATTATTCTTCCTCATTATTTCATTATGTTCTAAACTTCTTTTGTTAGAGCGAAGATGTAGCCTAACTATGATGATGTGAATCCTATAAGTTTTATGTTTTGCAAGATAGTTTATTTATGTGAGTTATATATTATTATGCTTAATGCTTTTAAGTGATTGGCCACCACTTGAATGATTTGATGTGTATGTTAGAGACTGAAAGGTAATAATATGCAATTGCTTCTTATAATATATAACCATGAATTAAATATGGATAGACATATACCATGTTATTTGTGTGGCTTTTGGTGATAAGATGATCGAAAGATTTATTGTAAACCAGGAATATTCACAGATCCTAATGCATTTGGTTTGTTTCAATTCACATATAGAGATATAGTGAATTAATGAACTAAATAGGTTTACTATACCTAGACATAGGATAGTAAATAAATTAGGAAATTCCGCCATCACATAGATAATATCATTCTTGCAGGCATAAACTATGGAAATTCATATCTAGTAGTTATGGTGAAATCGGAAGCTCTAACATGTGTCTCATCTTGATTTTTCCTACTTGGATTCAATTTTAATTAGTTTTGAGTTTTCGTTTTAGAAATTTTAAATTTTAATTCATCTTCAACAATATTTTGATTTGCTAGATAAATTTTAGGATTAATTCATCATTAGTACTTAATTAGTTTAGTATTCACCAATCTTCGTGGGACGATATCTTTCTTATCATTATATTACTTGTTCGACATGTTCACTTGCATCTAAATTTCACCGAACAGTTGCCTCCTCAGGCTATGTGCTAACATCATCTTCCTTATCCTTGACATTTTCCTTCTCAACGTCATCTTTTCCCACTTGTTTGCCATTTCTCAGGGTTATTACCTTTGCATCTTCTATAGGATTCTTCTCTGTGCTACTCGGCAATGAACCTTGTTGTCTTCCAGAAATCATATTAGCCAACTGACCTATTTGCACCTCTAAATTTTGAATTGAAGCTTCTTGGTTTTGCATTCTTGTTTCGTTGTTCTGTAACATCTTGGCAACCATTTCCTCTAAATTTGGCTTCTTTTCTTCTGGTTGCCTGAACCCTAGTGGTGGCCTCATTGCATTAGAATTACTCCATGAAAAATTTGGGTGGTTACGCCATCCCAGATTGTAAGTGTTGGAGTATGGATTATTTTGTGGCCTACGTGAATTTCCAACATAATTAGCATCTTCACCACCCTGAGCAAAGGTGTTATCTAACTGACACTCTATGCTCGCATGTCCTCCACCACAATGATCACATACTATGTTTTGAATCCTCATGACTGGAGCATTCAAGTTATCTATCTTCTTGTTGAGTTTATCAAACTGTGCATAAATTGCAGTGAAAGCATCCACTTCATGAATTCCACTAGCTTTCCTTACTGGTAGCCTTTCAGTAGGCCATTGATAACTATTGTTTGCCATTTCCTCCAAAAGATAATATGCTTCTTCTGGTGTCTTGTTGTTCAAAGCTCCTCTTGCAGCTGCATCAAGCATAAAACGAAGATTTGTACTAGACCCATTATAAAAAGTTTGTACCTGTAACCATTTGGGTAGTCCATGTTGTGGACATTTTCTTAAAAGCTCCTTGAATCTTTCCCAAGCTTCATACAATGATTCATTGTCCATCTGCATAAAAGCGATAATATCGTTACACATTTTTGCAGATTTTGCTGAAGGAAAGAACTTACTAAGAAATTTCTGAGCCAAATCATCCCATGTTGTAATTGATCCTACAGAAAGAGAAGAAAGCCAACTTTTAGCTTTGTCTTTTAAAGAAAATGGGAATAGCCTTAATCTAACAGCATCATCTGTGACTCCATTGTATTTAATCATGTCACAGATTTCAAGAAAAGCATCAATGTGAGCATTTGGATCATCATTTGGTAGCCCATAAAATTACACAGAATTTTGAAGCATCTGAATGAGTGTTGGCTTGATTTCAAAGTTGTTTGCTTGAATTGCAGGCCTTTTGATGCTTGATGTGGCACCCTGAACTGTTGGTGCAACATATTCTTTTAGAAGCTTGCGTGGATCATCATTCTCTGCCATTTTTGTAGCTTCACTTCTTTGTTCTCTTAGCTCATTTCATTGCTTTCTGACTGTGCGTTCAATTTCTGGGTCAAGATTAACAAGTTGTTCTCTTTAGCTACAGGTCATGCACGTCTGTAACAATCTTGAAAAGTAGCAATTAAAAAAAATGATTGATTTTTTTAATTAATTTTTTAATGTAAAAATAACAATAATAAAGCAAAGCAAAAATAAAACCTAACAAAACAAAAAAAATTGTTTTTTTTAAAGAAAATAAAAACTAGATTAAACTTAGAATTATTCAGTATTAATATTAATGAGTAGTAAAACAACCAATCCCCGGCAACGGCGCCAAAAACTTGTTCGGTGAAATTTATATGCAAGTGAACATGTCGAACAAGTAATATAATGATGAGTATGAGTATCGTCCCACGAAGATTGGTGAATACTAAACTAATTAAGTACTAACGATGAATTAATCCTAAAATTTATCTAGCAAATCAAAATATTGTTGATGATAAATTAAAATTTAAAATTTCTAAAATGAAAACTCAAGACTAATTAAAATTGAATCCAAGTAGGAAAAATCAAGATGAGAAACATATTAGAGCTTCCGATTTCACTATAACTACTAGATATGAATTTCCATAGTTTATGCCTGCAAGAATGGTATTACCTATGTGATGGCGGAACTTCCTAATTTATTTACTATCCTATGTCTAGGTATAATAAACCTATTAAGTTCATTAATTCACTATATCTCTATATGTGAATTGAAACAAACCAAATGCATTAGGATCTGTGAATATTCCTAGTTTACAATAAATCTTTCGATCATCTTATCACCAAAAACCACACAAATAACATGGTATATGTCTATCCACATTTAATTCATGGTTATATATTATAAGAAGCAATTGCATATTATTACCTTTCAGTCTCTAACATGCACATCAAATCATTCAAGTGGTGGCCAATCACTTAAAAGCATTAAGCATAATAATATATAACTCACATAAATAAAATATCTTGCAAAACATAAAAAAACTTATAAAATTCACATAATCATAGTTAGGCTACATCTTCGCTTTAACAAAAGAAGTTTAGAACATAATGAAATACCAAACCAAAGTAATAGTGGAAATTAAGCAAAACATCTTAAATAGAAAAACAGGAAAGTTGTCACCACACTATCTTCTCTTTAAGAATTCTTTACAGAATTCCTATAATTCAAGAATAATAAAAAGTAGAGGAAAGCTTTCGCGCCTCTATTTCTCTTTTTCTTCCTTGGTTTTCTCTTTCTTCTCTCACTTTTTCTCTTCCTTCTTTGGTTCCAACGGCAACACACGGTTTCTCCCTTTTTTTCTTTTTTTCTCTCTCCTGTGCGGCGCCTCCTTCTCTTCTTTTCTCTCTTTGTCACGTTCCTTTGCCTTTTTATGCTATCTTGGGATGCGTGCCCTAAGATTCCCCCTTAGTAATTTACTTTTTTGCCCCTTTTCCTTTATTTCCTTTCTTGTCCTTTTTTGTCCTTTTCCTCCTCTTTTGCTACTTTACACGTTGCCTCCTCTTTTCTTCTTTTGACTTCTTTTTCTTTCCTTGTCTTCTTCACGTGCCTTTTTGTAACTTTCTCTTCCTTTATTTCTTTTGCTCTTTTGGGGTTTGCTGCATAAATAACACCAATTTACATAAATATATCAAAACTTAAATATTATCTTATAAAACTTGTATTATTTATATCCTAAAATAGTAAAAATAACTCTATAAAAATAGAGTTATCAGTTAGAAGGGTCTATATCCAATTTTAAAACTCAACTTGAGGAGCAGAGGCATCTTCACCTATTTAGTTAGGGTTTCAAACTCTCAACTTAGCAATAAAAGATGTCCCCTCACCCTAATAGTCTAACCCTAAATCATCTCAATTATTGTATGGACTCAACTTTCACAGTCCATAAGGGAGCTTAAAAGACACTTGAGCTCTAATATAATGCTAAAAAAACTTATTTACCTATTTAACTAAAATTTCAAACCTTTAAAAATTGAAATTATTTGCTATAATTTATTTAGAAGATAGAAGCAACTTTAAATTGCTTTCAAGTAATAAATGAATCCTAAAGCAGTGAATCATTTAAAGGAAAATAAATTCAAAAAGGATATATAAAAAACTATTTTGCATAGTTCCTATGAGCATTATCATAAAGAAGCATGAAATTGTGTATGTTATGTATTTGGCTATCAAAGTAATGGACTAAACAAACTCTAACTTGAACTCCCCCTATCACGACTAGACCCATTTCCTTTATTTTAACCCTTGCATGAGATCTATATGAAACAATCTTACTTAATATTGTCCTATACCAAGTTACTAGGAATTGAAACATTGTTATTCTCCAATATTTTGAGCTTATTTGTGTTATGTTTGGAATTACCAGTCAACAATGAAGTTTGGTTCTAAAATTACATTTATGGGAAGTCACATAATTGTATAGCTTAGTCCATGCTTGAGCTAGTTAATCTCATATAAAATCCTAAATTTTCTTGGACCTCACTGTTAGCTTATTTTTGTTAAGCTTACCATAAAGTGGACTTATATTAATGTTGGTCTAATAAGTGAGACATATGGATTTGGTTATGAAATATAGATTGACTAGTATGGGTTGTAGCTAACCAAATAGAGTCGTGATAAATGGGCCTATATAGGTAGCACATAAGGTTAGGGATAGGTCTTATCCTTTAACTTATAGTATTTAAGCATACTATTCATGTTATGGTTACAAAAGGCTTCATTCTTGCAAAGTTGCAACACTTTTACTTTATGTCATCAAACCAGTGCTTTCAGAATGAGAATAGAGGATATACACCTTACCTAAAGATCAAATTCCACATTTGTGGATCTCCATAATGGATAATACTATGATATAATTTCTGATTTCACATCTAATTTTATTTTTGTAATGTTTATTTGGTGTTTTAGATCTGATTACACAAATCCTAGGTTTGCAATCTCATTAAAGATCAATTAAATCTTACATGTAGTATCAAAACAGACGTAGCTTAAGTTTAAAACCCAGTTTTTTCAAGTTTTTGGTGGTTTTTATGGTTTTCAAAGAGTTTTTTTGGATTTACACAAGTAATATTATAATCTTCAAGAAAAAAATTCCCAAATCATTCAATCGGACCAAATTTAAGTGAATTTTTTATCCAATTGAGTTTCTTTCAACATTTTATATTGTAATCAGCCATAAGGAGCAACAATCAACTGGTATGGATCAAGATTAATCAATCTAAATGCTCCACTTTGTGATTTTATCGATTTTCAAAAACCTAATTTTTTGTTCATTGATTTCAAGACTTAATTGGCCTAAATTAACCCTCTACAATGGTCGTCCGGCGTTTGTATACCAGTTGGAATGATCAAATCATGCAAAATTGCATGATTTTACAAGTTATGAACGAATTCATTCATGACTCTATTTGTCACTCATTCAGGTTGTTTATGACCCAAATCATAGAAGTTTACCCAATTCGTGGGTCAACTCGATTCGTTCACAAGCCTGGGCCAGATGGTCTAGCCCATTAAGGTCTAGCCTAACATGGCCCATAAAGGTCGGGCCAATTTAGGCCATTTGGGTTTGGCCTGGCCTTTTAGGGTCCAATCCAATCAACTCAGCCCGAACAACCTAATCTAGTCAATGGTCAACGGTCAAAAGTCCAAAATCAACAAAATTAATCAAAAACCTTCAAGTGGTGTGTAAAGGTGCGTGCAAGGTCCAAATTCAACATAGTTTGCGCCAAAATGTAAGTTTTTGAATTTAAAGCATTCTGGTATATGATTTGATATGGTTTAAGCTTTAAATAAGTTGGTTTTAACAAATTAAAGTTTATAAAGCATATTAATTTAAATATTGATTTAAGTTTAACATGTCTTATTATTTAACTAAAACAATAATGTAGTAAATATGCATTATTATTTTAGTATGTTTAGCACATTAAGGTGTATGCTAAATATGGTGTGTTTATATGTAATATGCATTTAGTTAATACTTTAATATTATTGTTATAGAGAATATGCATGAATGCTTTAGCATATTCTAAGTCATGATTTTGCATGCTTAAAGTTATAATACATTTATAAATTAATAGCATATTATTAGTTTACACTTATTGAAGTTGTTTAATATGTAATTTGGAAACAAAAGTGCCTATAGTTTATTAAGTACAAATTACATACTAAAGATTGTGAGTATATTAAGAATGTCTAATTAAAGTATATCCCGCAATATGAAACTGATCCAATTAGGTTATAACTACCAAAGTGACACATCTTAATTGTGTTCAAAAAGTTTTTCTTATATGATTGGGGATGTCTCTAGTTTTAGTCTGTAATCATACTCCCAAATAAGGTAATTATACTGATCTATACACCCAAAGGTGGTAGATTATAAAAATAGAAATATTCTCATGGCCACTACTATGTAGAGATTTTACAATTACATGTCATGTATTTTTTCTGAAGGTGTTTATGTGACAGTATATATAAACTCTCTTGTGATATGTTCATATGGTTTTAGTTCATATCATACTCACATTATTAACCTTGTGTTGGTTTTAATTTAGTCACTTTGTTTGTCCATAGAAACCTAAATCAGGGTTCATATGTAGTCTTTATTTTTTAAGTTAAAGGAAGACATGAAGTTTTTAATATAAATGGCATAAATAGGATTTTGCCTACTTGGATAAATCAATGAATCACATTGATTAAATTAGTTAGGATAAATGTTAGTATATGCTACATGTTAAAGAATTGATTGCACTTGTGTATTGTCCATGAGGGGGTCAACTAGGATTACCATTAGGTGATTTATTGCACTACTAAGGAATTAATGAATTAAGTGGTATTAAGGTTCTTTGCCTCATTAAAAACTCTCATTAAAATTTGGTTTTATTCTTCTAAGTTTTAAAAATAGAGGTGTTCAAAACAATGTTTGGGGATTGATAAATTATCAAACCAAGTTCTAATACCAATAAAGGTAAAGATCAAGATTTAATACTCATAAAGATACTTACTTCACCACTAAGGATTTTGAGTAGCTTAGCTATAGTGTAAGGATTAAGGGAGAAATCCTTTAAGTAGGATTGTGATTAAAAAAAAAAAAAAAAGAGGTCACATGAGGAAAGACTGCAACTATATAAGGCTTGGTCATTAAAATATGAATGCCAAAAGTGATAGTTCTTTGGCTTTTGTTCAAGAATCTAATTTATCTTAAGCCCTATCTAGCTCCTAGTGGCTAGATACTAGTGCAACTAATCATGGTTTCACCATTTAGGGATTCATGAACATAAAGAATCCAAATAAAGATGAACTAACACTTATAAAAGTTATGAGAGATAAGATTTTAATTCTAAAATTTTTTTTTTCAAATGATATTGAAAAACATTTTCTATAAACAATTTGGAAAAAATTTGTTTTCAATCTTTAGTTTTGGACAAGTGTGCTAACTCTTTTAAAATAAAGATTTCACTACTTGACTGTCAATTTAAATAAAGTTAGTTACTAATTTTGTCTTATAGATTAAATATAGTATTTATCTCCCTATTACATCTCTTTCTCAATAGTTGAGAAAGATATTCTTAATTATCTAAAAAGAAATTTTACACTTTGTGACATAAAATTTTTAGTCACATCTCTAGTAAAAAGTAAAAAGATTAATAAAATTTGATATTCAATCTACTCTTGAAGGTGATCTAGAGATATGTATAAACTATGATAGAAGCAAATTGACCAAGATACATAATTGATTTGCAATCTAGTGTTTTAACTTATTGGAGGTCATATATAATTGATATTAAAGACCCCTATATAGTAACACTATAAAGAATAATCTATTTCTACATATTCATAAATTATTTTTGTTTTACAATGGTTATATGTACTCATTAAAAAAGAGTTTGAATCTTTTAAAGAAATTCAAAGTCCTTGGGATGGTAGTTGAGAAATAGTTGAGAAAGAATATTAAAATTCTCATATCCTATTGGAAGATTAGTATTATGATAGACATGGGATACTAATTAGTTTAAAAGCTTGTTTACCAAAAGAATTCTAAGAAAATTAGCCAATTTGGATTCTTGGGAATCCATAATAGAGTGGTATAGCCAAAAGGTGTAATTATATTCTTATGAATATGTCAAAGACTATGATTTGTAAGACTAATTTACATAGTTTCTTACGGGAGAAGCTTTGAAAAGATCATTTTATATTTAAGCCTAGTTATTTCACAAATTCCTTTTAAATTATGTATCAGAAGTGTACTAAATCTTAAACATTATAAAGTGTAAGATGTTTTACAAAAATAAAGTTATTCAACCTAAACCTCTACAAGTAGGAATGGAGAGCTAAATTTACTTTGAGATAATTTAATTTAGTATCTTACTTGGATCATTTGAAGGGATATTTGTTTCATCAATAAAATCTTTAAAAGTATAAAGTTATAGACAGTAAAGTTACACATTTTCTAAGAACTAAATATGACAGAGCTAGATGTATGTAGAACTTATGACACTAAAGTGGAGACATACTAAGGTAACTCAACTAGTTATTGATAAAGTTCTAAATAAGGTCCCACGGGTCCAACATTTATTTATGGTATTTTCATTGGAAGTTCACTAGGTAAAGAAGACTTATTGTTCATTTATATTATTGGGTCTTTTAGATGACTATGACATTTATATCGTGGGGGACCTCATTACTCATAAGGATGTTATTCCTCAGTTAGATTTATGGTTAGATTTATGGTTAGATGTAATGAGTGATAAAATATAGTTAATGAATCATTTATGATATTTATGATTTTATTGAATTGTCTAAATGTTGAGAGCTTGTTGAATTATTTGTTGGTAGCGAATGTATACAACAAGTCTAAAGAGGTTTTATAAGAAAGATTAAGGGGTTTAAAACCACACTAGTGGGTAAAAAATTATACCATACAGACATGAAGACCATTTATGAATAGGAAGGTCTAGGTGTGATTCAATTTTAAGTATATAATGAATTTATGTTTTTCAATAGTGGTACTTGAAGTTTCAATGTTTTATATCTTTTTATGGTACTACACTAAATAGAATAAGTTGCTATACATGAACATATACTTAATTCAGCGAAAGTATACCAATACGGATGATATCTTGCTTGTGAGCAATGATCAAAGATTATTTCATGCTATAATACAATTATTTAGTAGTCCATAAGAAATATTGTCGATGATTATTGATTCATTCTTAAAAGACATATGATAATAATATTTTATAAAGGTTGAATATGGAAGATTGCATACCTAGGAATGTACTTATCCTTAAAGATAATTGACTGAACTTATTATAGTGCCTTGAAAGTAAAGTGTAGATAAAGCTGAGAAACAGGTGTCATATTCTAATGCATGAGGAAGCGTCATGTATACTTAAGTTTGCACTAGATCTTACGTTATTTTTCAATAAATTTTTGGATAAAAGTCTATCAAACTTTGATCAAGATTATTAGTTTGTTACCAAAAGATTTTCAAGTGCTTAAAAGATAAATTTTTATTAGTTGACCAATAAATATATAGATAAACTACAGCTAGTAGGATATATAGATTTAAAACTTGTAAGTTGCAAGAATAATACATGAAATCTACATTAAGATACCTTTATAGTAGATAGGATGGTATCATGAAATGTGCAAAACAAAAATCAATGACTTCTTCAATTATGTAGGCAAAATTTTGTAGTATACTATAGAGCAGCTACTCAGGTGATTTGTCTAAAGAACCTCATTGAAGGGTTGACAATGTTTAATTTCTTTGTCAAACCTATCAAGTTATATTGTGATAATAAAGTTACTTGTTGTTAATCAACAATGATAAAGATGTTGGATCCTACCATTTTTCTTTATCATCAAAATGTCTATATATTATAACATCATTAAAGTATATTCCAACAAAAGATATCACATTAGTTTAAACATATAGAAATCAAACATTGAGTTGTAAAGGACAAACTTAAGAAATGTGACATCATGGTTTAAAATCTTATTACGAATACTATATGCACACCCACCTACTAAAGCCTTGTGTTTTTAAAGACATGTCATCATTGTGAACTTAAGAGCATCATAAGATGTTATTGTTTAGTAGGAGTACTATAATATAAAGTTTGCATTTGAATTGATTTACCATGGGGTAAATTGTTGAAATATAGATTACTTGTCATAAATTATGCCAACTGTATTTAGCACATGGGTGCTTTATATGTTGACAAATTAAATCTCTATATATACATAATGTATATATATTAAAGTCTTAAGGGAGGTGTAAACCTTAAACAATGGTAGAAGCATTCAATAGTTATCTATAAAGCATGTCTTGTGATACATAAAGTTAAACTTAAATTATTAAGTACAAGATATAAAAAGGTTCATTGGAACCATAAAATATATTCTCTAATGGCATTTTGTCATTGAAAGAGAGAGAATTGGACTAACAACATAAATAACACATGAAGTATATAATGGTATATGGTTGCCATACTACCACATTCATCCATATCAGTAGATTAAAACTTTTGTGACCATGATTAATATTGTATCAGTTAAGAGGTACAACTACTGCTAAAACAGTGGATTGGTATGATTTAATTTGGACTAGAAGCATCAGCAAACATAATTTCATTCGATGGCTTGTTTGTAGAGATAGACTTTCTACAACTACAAAAATTGTCCGGTGGCTTCCTTCAGTAAATATATTTTGTGATTTTTGTCAGTCTCATATAGAAAATAGGAGTCATCTCTTTTTTGAGTGTGCATGGACAAGGATGATTTGGAAAAATACTCTCGCCCAAAATGGAATCCGACGTGACATTGGAGGATGGAATACAAAGCTACAGTGGACGATCAAAGCAGTTAAAGGAAAGGATTTAACTGCTAAACTTCTTAAACTATCTTTCTTAGCTTGCATTTATTGTATATGGGTTGAACAAAATATGAGACGTTTTCGAGGGAAAGCAATTGATATCCCTATTCTTTTAGCTAAAGTAAAGAAGGTAATATGTGGGAGAACTTCTTTGTTTAAAAATATAAAATCTTCCCAAGGAAATGTTATTTTGAGTGAAATTTGGAGGCTTCCAATTTCTATCTTTTCATAAATATGGTAACTTTTGTAATGCTGGGGTATGCCCATGTGCATCTATATTTTAAAATTTATTAATACAATTTACATTTCCACCAAAAAAAGGTACAACTACTGTCATGACTCAAAGGTTGAAATCTTATGTGATGGGAATATTGTTTAGTATAGTCTCTAGATCAACATAAAGGTGCACACATATAATTATTTTGAAATACTAAGTATTATTATTATTATTACTATTTTATTCACATTAATATAGTCCAAGTGAGAGAATGTTAGCTTATTTTTGTTAAGCTTACCATAAGGTAGGCTTATATTAATGTTGGTCTAATAAGTGAGACATATGGATTTGGTTCTAGAATATGAACTGGCTAATGTGGGTCATGGCTAATCAAATAAGGCCATGATGAGTGGACCTATATGAGTAGCACATAAGGTTAGGACTAAGTCCTATCATCTAGCTTATAGTATTTAAACATATTATTCAAGTTATGGTTATGAGAAGCTTCATTCTTGCAAAACCGTAACTTTTTTAGCTTTTCTCATCAAGCCAATGCTTTTAGAATGAGAATAGAGGATATGCACTTTACTTGAAGATCAAATTCCGCATTTATAGATCTTCATAATGGATAATATTATAGTATGATTTCTAATTTCTCATCTAATTTTATTTTTGTAATATTTATTTGGTGTTTTAGATGTGACTACACAGATCCTAGGTTTGCGATCTCATTAGAGATCGATTAAATCTTACACCCACTAATGTAAAACTCTTAATTTAGACATTTTACAATATGATCGTTAAAACAATCTTATTAAAGTACAACCCAAAACTGCACTAACTTTTGCTCAAGCAAGATTGTTGATATTTTAGCTCCATCTTAAATAAATAAATAAATAAATAAATAAGATTTCTTATTTAGTTTGACCATTCTAAGCATTCTTTTCTATGAAAAGAAATCATAAAGAGGCAAAAAAAAGCCATAAAAAAGGCTTAAACCTTTTTTTTTTTTAACGCACGCACCTAAACTCATGTACTAAGGTATCATACTTGGCACCACTTGGTCCTAACTGAACTAGTCACTTCTTGACTTAAACCTTACTTAAACTTAAACTTCAAGTTTTCTCTTCTTACTTACCAATCAACTTAAATCATTAATCTTCTTTTGAATATTGTGGTTTGTTTGATAAGCTTAACAAAACTATAATTTCATAGCTTAAATGCGATTCAAAGATCTTTCAAAAACATTTCCTCCAAATTTAGTTTGTCAAGTTTGCCTTAAAATTCCCATTAACCCTCTAAGTGTTTGATTTTAATCGTAACCGTTTGTTGCCAAACTCTTCTAGCAGCTAGTCACTACACATGGACACCATATATCAAACTAACTTAACCTGAAAGCCACATTTCCAAGGAACCAACTATGACATGCGTCTCAGAACAAAAGCTACGCATTTGACCCTGCTTACAAAAGTTCTATACTTGATTATATTATAATCAAGTGCTGCCATTTCACCAAAAGTAACACTAAAGACAATTATATATTCTCACACTCTGGTAACACAAAGCCCCACTTTTACACGTGCTGCGTGTGAACCTAAAAGGTTTCAAGTGCACACAAGTCACCACAGCAGGATGAATTGTCAAACACCGATGTCATGCCGACCAAAAGGTCAACCTAACAACGAATCCATAGGATGATTTTTAGCCCCTTGTAAGACCAAAAAACTTATAGCAGCTCCTAGTCAACTAATATTTCTTTTAGGCACAATGATACCACTTCGTTGTCAATCAATTGAGCCTTCTATGTTTCTTTTGTCTTTATTAAATGTATCATGCTTTCGCCACTCAAAGAAAGTTATGTTTCCACACCACTCAAATTTTGATAATGGATATAAGCAGTTAATAAAAGAACAAGTCGCTACACACACACACACACACTCATAGCCACGTACAAGCTTATACTTAAATTGCCTATAAATAAGTGTAAATAGAGAAATGGTTAGCAAAATTTAGAGACTAACATGAAAATGACTTGTTTTTGTCATTCTCTTGACTTCTATGCTTTTCTTTGCCCCTTCTAGTGTTGCTCGAGAATTGCTCTCAAACAGGTAAAGCACAAATCTATAATCTACTTCTGATTGATCCTTCATATCTCCACTATGCTTGTGTAGTAATTTAAATCTTTAAAGTCATGCTATATAAAAGATAAATAAAAAAATTAGTTCATTGTGATAGCTTCCTGATCCACTTATCTACTTTTGTTGAAACTTCAGAATCAATTTTTAACAAAGACGTTTGGCACAATCCAAATCGATAACAGTATTACATAAACTAGGAGTTTTTATTAGAAAATAGTCACTTTTTGAAGACATGAGGAGGAAAGTTTCTTAAAATCTTATGAACTGCACTGCATCAGATTAGCGATCTCATTTATAAACCTAGCGGCTGCAATTTTGTGCCCACTTATCGCATGACCAGCAAGAGATTGCTTCGTAATTGCAGGTACTGTCCGAAACGGGAATCTTTACAAATCAGCAGTATCATCAAAACAATACCCAAGCGTGCTTCTGGCGAAGCGTACTCCGCAGCGAAACGACGTTTGGGAAGGCCGAGTGTTCCCGCATACGTCCCAGGTCCTTGCCCACCTCCAGGCCGTTGAATAAGTCATGCTGTTGTGTAGTGAAAGTAGAAATGAACAGTAATCTTGTATTTGGCCATTGCTTGACAATAAGTAGGTTAGTTTGCTCAAAGTTGGAAGCTTGGTCTGGCTTTGAAGTATGGTAGTATGTAAAACAGACGATATGTGAATAAAAAGAACTCTTGTTCAATTTGTTTCTTCTTAGAGCTCTCTGCAAGATTATAATCATAGTTATATTAGGTTGAAATTCTCTTTGTAAGTTTTATTTTCCTTCTTTATTAATAATTGGTTTTAAGGGTGGAAGTCCGACCCTTTCTAATAGAGACAATTTTGAGGTGGATAGGTAATTAGTCATTGTATAGCTGAATTGTGTATGGGCATTTAAAAACCGCCTTTACATTTGTTAAGTGTTAAGAAATACACTCCTTTATTTTTGGTAAGTGTTAAGAAACAAGAGAGATTATTGCATTTAGATTCTTTATTTCTCATTAAGGTCATTTTTTAAGTTAAGTGCCATATGGAGATCCTACTTAATTATCCCAATTCTTTCTTTGTTGGAATTCGTGAAAGAATAAGAATAAGCTTTAATAATGCAATCCTAAGATGGGAGAACAAGAAACATAACACTGACCGTGATTGGAGATGAGGCCATCATTTCCACGAGCACAGGCATCATGTCATACCTCCTGGTCAAGCTTTTCACACTCTATTCCAATTACTTTCTGCCTTATTTTCCTTTAGCTTCACATGCATTAACTGTTTATTCATTTGTATTTGACTGAAGTGACAAGCATGAGCAAGTGGTGATCGCCTTTAAGACTTGGGTTCACTTTTAGATTAGAAATAGCGAATTCTAATCATTCAATCATTCGAATCTAGGAAATAGAAACAGTTAAACAACCTAATTTCACAAATAAATTGATTTCATAAATCAATTTCAAGAACAATTTTCAACATACAGTGCAAAAATAAAATTTAAATAATTTCTTTTATTTTTTCGGTTTTGTTTAAAATTCAAAATTATATAACTTATAATTTGATTTCTATGCTTTTTCTAATAACTAGGTATGGGCATTTATTAACCGCCTTTGAAACCATTTGATGAGAATTATAGGATTAAGTCCTTGTTAATAAACGTTCATCCAGAGGAAATGGGTTCCAAAGAAAAAAAAATGAGTAGAATATAGAATTCAAATTAAAATTACTATAGAGAGGAATCCTACTTATTATATTAAAAACAATCAGTTCATAAGAATAAAAATACTATTAGTTTAACCTAAAAGTGATTTCATATCCTTAAAAAGTACTTGGTATTTTTAAACATTTTATACCCATTTCTTTTCGGTTGCCAAAATAACAAATACATTCACTTAGTAATTTGCCAAACCATGATGGGGGACCATAAAAACTGATGGGGGGACCAAACCATAATTTGCCGAAATTCCAAATTTCATGGCTCTGTGATCTAAAGAAATACTGATGGGGGACCATAAAAACTGCGTATGTATTCTTCTCTCAAGAGCAGTGCAGGACTAAGCCTATTATGGTAAAGACCAGAATTCGAATTGAATCCACCTTATACAGTGCAGATCCATTTCGGCAACTCTAAGACATATGCCTTTGGCCCATTTTTGTCTTCTCATAGAAAAACGTATCAGTAGGGTAAAGTCACTGCAAGTCTTCCAAGGATGCACCGCTGCGATATTTGGCATGTGGAATTCGGTGAATGCGGAGTCAAACATTTGGTCCAATCTTGGGCATAGTAGCTTTCAGTTTGTTAATGAACCGTTACCAAAAGCGACCATCTTTTGCCAAAAGCAACCACGTCCAATCTTCATGCCCATTTCTAAACAACGAAACTCCATGAAATCGACCATTAGTCGTCCAACAGTCACTGAACAAGGCAGTGTTGAGAGGATCGAAGCACTAATAGAAGAGTTCGATATTCAATAATTTGAATATTGAAGCACTAATGAAAGTTTCTTCATTAATGAGACTCCATGACCTCTCTACCTCTCTCTTTTCCTACACTTTATCGCTCTTCTAACCATTCACCTTTTTCTTCGTGATCTACATAAGAAGTCGAGAAGGAACATGTAGATCTCACTCCAAAACATTGTCTGTCAATTTCCCATCATCTCACTGAAGGCTTGTTGCATTATGGATCTTGCGTTTCGTATCTGCATACTGGTGAGAGTTGAGGCGGAGACCAACTGAGCACTTGGTGGCGAAGACTTCTCAACTCTGATGGCGGTGGTGTTGAGAATGTTTTTTCATCATGGGAGCTGCATAAATTTTGGCCATGATTAGTTTTAAGGCCATTGTTGCTAGTGGAGAAGTCTTGTTTCACACTTTGGTTTGACAAGCGGGTCGAAGCTTGTACTAACTTTGCAGTGTGTTATGATGCGTGCACGTTAGAAGGATACATATGCAATTTTAAAAGCCGACTTGGGAAGAAGAGGCGTCTTTACCTATTTAGGTAGGATCTCAAATTCTCAACCATAATAATCTAATTCTAAACCATCTGTTTATTGCATGAACTCAAATTTTAAGATCTACAAGAGAGCTAAAAAGAAACTTAAGTTCCAATACTATGTTAAAAAAATTCATTTCTAATCTTAAAAGTCAACTTGTAAGGGGGACGTCTTCACCTGTTTAACTAAGATTTCAAACTCTCAACTTTGCAATGTGTGATTTTCTTTTACCATATGATCGACAGTTGGAATAAAAAGAGCCAGCTTACGTCAGTTTCTTTTTTTTATTTGATAAGCTTTCATTGACTTTTTACGAGCTACAATTACGTAGCATGATAATGACTATGAGTTGCTGAAATTATTTAATATTATATGGTTGGAAGGTAAGGGCGACGTTAAGCGGCTTTCAAATAATAAAATGAATTCCAATAAAGTGAATCATCCAAAGGAAAACAGATTTAAAAAGGACATATAAGTAACTGCTTTACATATTTCCTATGAGCATTATCATAGAGAAGCATGAAATTGTGCGTGTTGTCTATTTGGCTCTCAGAGTAATGAAGGACTAAACAAAAGCTAAACCTCAACTTACTCTATCAAGAGTAGACCCATTTCATCTATTTTAACAATTGCATGAGATCTATGTGAAACTGTCTTACTTAATATTGTCCTTTGCTATTTGTTAAATTTGGTTATTGGAAAGGTAAATTTGTTTTTTCCCAATATTTTCAGCTTATTTGTGTTCTGACATGATATTCCAAGTCAGCAATGAAGTTTGGTTCTAAAAACTACATTTATGGGAAGTCACGTAACTCGCTTAATCCATGATTGAGCTAGTTAATCTCATATAAAATCATAAATTTTCTTGGACCTCACTAGTGTAAGACTCTCAATTTAGATATTTTACAGCACTACCGCCAAAATAACCCAAATAAAGTACAACCAAAACTGCACCTAACTTTTGCTCGAGCAAGATTGTAGATATTTTAGCTCCATCCAAAAAAACAGATTTCTTATTTAGGCTAACCATTCTATGCATTCTTTTTCTGTAAAAAGAAATCATAAAGAGACAAAAAAAAAATTAGAAAGCGGACTTAAATCTTGGCTTCTTTTTTTTTTTTTTTTTTCATTTGATGCACATACTTAAACTCACATTAAGATGTCAAACTTGATAGTACCTACTCTCAACTAAGCCGAACACTTATGAACTTAAACCTTGCTTAAATTTAAACTTCAAGGTTTCTCTTCTAACTAACAAACCAAATTAATCTTCTTTTGAATATTATTGCGGTTTGTTTGATAAGCTTAACAGAACTATAATTTCATAGTTTAAATGAGATTTAAAGATTTTTCCAAAAAAAAAACAAATTCCTCTTAATTTAATTTGTCAAGTTTTCCTTAGAATTCCCGCCAACCCTCCTCTTAAGTGTCGGATTTTAATCGCAACTGTTTGTTCCCAAACTATTCTAGCAGCTAGTCACTCCACATGGACAGCATACATTCAATACTAACTTAACCTGAAATCCACATTTCCAAGGAACCATGTATGGAATGCGTCTAAGGAACAAAGTTATACGTTTGACCCTGCTAACAAAAATTATATACTTGATCATATTTTAATCAAGTACTACCATTTCACCAAATGTTAAAACTAACAGGAAAGACAACTTTACTTTCTGATTCTCTGGTAACATATAGCCCCACTTTTATAAATTGCTACATATGAGCCTAAAAGGTTTTGCAGTGCACACATATCACTGAGGCAGGATGAATTGTCAAACACCGATGTCATGGTTGTTGAGACGTGATGGGGTTGTCAATCACCCACATTGGTCAATTTGGGTGGCTGCTGCAATGGCTTCTGAAAGAAGCTGTAGGAAGCGTGCAAAGGAAGAAATGGCGTAGAAGAAAAGAAATCACATGCAGCAGAAAAATGTGTTTGCTTTTTGTAATAAGCACTAGATGTAATGATGGCAGTGTAGGTAGTCTAGTAGGATAAATATTCGTATGTAGTTGTGTTATGTGACGGACTGAAGTATTGTAGTTCTAGAAGACTATTTTGTAAATGTTGTTACTTTTGTTGCTTTTGCAAAAAGGAAGCTTTTATTTGCTCCCAAAACTAAGTCACAGAACTTGTCCAGTTCGTTCTTGATTCCGAAACCCATTGCTCCCAAGCCTTATCACCAAATTTTGTTTCTTTTAACAGTGGCATCAGAGCCAGGTTGGTATCCAATTTGCTCATTTTTCCTTTTTACCGAAACCCATTCTCGACAAACACGATCTCTCTCGTCAATCTTTCTCTCACTTCTTAGCCATGGCCAATACACCCACCGACGCCTCCTCTACTCCTACCACGACCTCGCAATCTACTCTTGTGCTTCCCCATTCTAATCTTACAATTCCATTCTTTGATGGTACAAATTACCATCCTTGGTGTCTCAAGATTACCACCTATTTGAAGTGCCAAGGCATGTGGGAATAGTCCAAAAAGGGCTTCCAAAAGTTGAAAATGAAGACATTCTCACACCAGCTGAGCGAGAGAAGTACTGAAAGAATCAAGAGAAGGAGTTACGGGCTATGATGGTGATGCAACTTACTATTGCCGAAAACATGCTCATGCGGATCTCTCACGCCACCACTCCTCATGAAATGTGGATAGCTTTAGAAAATGAGTTTTTGGGAACTCCCAAGGTACGTTCCATAAAACTACAATCTCTTAAACGAGATTAAGAGTTAGTTGAGATGAAAGAGAGGGAAACAATTTTTAATTATTATAACAGATTGAATGTTGTAATGAGTCAAATTTGCTCTCTGGGGGCCTCTTTACTTGAATCTTGGGTTGTTGAGAAACTTCTCATTAGCTTGACTGAAAAATTTGACCCTATTGTCACAAATATAGAAGAAACCAAGGCTTTTGCTAATATGACTATGTCTGAACTAATGGGGTCATTAAAGGTGTTTGAGAGAAGAATTGGTCGTCGGAAGGAGAAAGAAGCCTTAGAAACTACTTTCAAAACTGCTGTCACTATTGGTTCTCGTTCTAGTGAAGAGAAAACAGTATAAGGGAGTAAACAGAAATCTGAACGAGCTCAATATCCCCCTTGTAAGGTTTGCAACAAGACCAATCATTTGGAAAAATATTGTTGGAACAAGGGGAAACCTCAGTGTAGACATTGTAAGAAGTTTGATCATGTGGAAAGGAATTATAGGCTCAAGGAGACTCGGGCTAATTTAGTTGAAAAGGAGGATGGGGCTGATGAAGAGGTTTTGTTCTTTACTAGTTTGTCAGCAACATGTGGAGATTCTAGTTTGTGGTTTGTGGATAGTGGTTGTATTAATCATATGACCCCTTATGCAAAAGTGTTTAGTTATCTTGATAAGAGTTACAAATCTTGTGTAAGGCTGGGGGATGATATATTCATAAATGTAATTGGAAAGGGAAGTGTGTCTGTCAAAACTCTTAATGGATGAAGAACCATTCGGGATGTGTTGTTGGTTCCTACACTTGGCTCTAACTTGCTAAGTGTAGGACAAATGATGGAGAGTAAATGTCATTTACTTTTCAAAAATAAACATTGTTACATTTATGATGAAAACAGTGTGAAGGTTGCATGTGTTCCAATGACTGGTGCTCGAAACTTTTCTCTTAAGTTTGAATATGATGATAAAACTGCCTTAAGTACAGTAGAGGATGGATCCTGGTTATGGCATAAACAGTTTGGACATTTAAATTTCAAGTCACTGGAAGAGCTGCACACTCAACACTCCAGCAACCATTTGTACTTCATGTCAGATTGGGAAGAGTACCCGTGTAGCATTTCTAGTCAAGGGAAAGGAGAAAGTGACTGCTAAATTGGAACTGATACACACTGATATATGTGGACCAATGAGAGTTCACACCAAATAGGAGAATCGATACTTTATATTGTTTACTGATGATGTCACTGGGTTCTGTTGGGTGTATTTTATTAAAGAGAAATCTGAAGCGTTGAAATACTTCTTGAAATTCAAAAGAAAGGCAGAAACTGAGAGTGGAATGAAGATAAAAACGCTGCACTCAGACAGAGGAGGGGAATATCAAAATTCTGGCTTTATTAGCTGTTGTGAAAGTCAAGGCATTGTTCATCAATTGACAGCAAGCTACTCCCCAGAGCAAAATGGAGTTGCAGAAAGAAAAAACAAAACCGTCATGGAAATAGCAAGGAGTATGATTAAGGAAAAGAAAGTGCCAAAAAAGTTTTGGGCAGAGGTAGTAAATATAGCTGTATATCTCCTTAATAGAAGCCCCACATCAACACTGCAGAAAATGACACCATATGAAACTTGTAAAGGAAGAAAGCCTGCAGTTGATCACCTTAAAGTATTTGGATCAATGTGTTTTATTCATGTTCCCCAGCAGCTTTGACACAAACTTGACAGAAAAGCCGAACAAGGTATTTTTCTTGGATATAGTTTAATTTCTAAAGCTTATCGTGTGTTTAATTTGTCTAGCAGAAAATTGGTGATTAGTAGGGACATCAAGGTAGATGAAAGTGCAAAATGTAACTGAAAGTTGTTGCTGGAAGAACAACCAAGCAGCTCTATGCCCAAGATTTCAGACGTGAGCAAGAATGTTGGACTGATAATGGGCAGTTTGAGTAAATCAGTTGGGGAACCTACAACAACCATTCTAGATAGTACAGGAAAGGAATCCTTATCAGGAACAAGATTGGAAGAGCCCTCTGAAGATGAAAGGGAGCTGTCTGACATGTCACCAATTAGGATAAGAAAATTGGATGAACTGTATGAGAGCTGCAACATGGCCACCTTGGAGCCAATATCTTATGAAGAAGCTGTGGATGATGTCGAATGGAAAAAGGCTATGGATGAAGAGATTAATAGCATCAAACGAAACAACACTTGGGCTTTAACAAACTTGTCGAAAGGAAAGAAGACTATTAAGTTGAAGTGGATTTTTAAAACCAAAACATATGCAAATGAAGAAGTTGTGAAGTATAAAGTGAAGTTGGTTACTAAAGGATATTCTCAAATTCCTGGGACTAACTTCACTGAAACCTTTGCACCAGTTGCTCAGATAAAGACCATCAAAATGATTATTGCTATAGTAGCCCAATTTAAATGGAAAATAATGCAATTAAATGTCAAGGCTGCATTTTTGAATGGAGAAATTGAAGAAGTTTATGTGGAGCAGCCTCAAGGATATGTAAAAAAAGGAATAGAGGCCAAAGTACTTAAACTTAGGAAGGCTTTGTATGGTCTGCGACAGGCACCAAGGGCCTGATATAGCAAAATCAGCAGACATTTCTTGGAACAAGGATTTCAATGCAGCCTAAGTGAACCAACTCTGTCTCTGTCATGCAAAGGTAACTCTATTCTCTTGGTTTCCATTTATGTTGATGATTTGATTTTTACAGGAAATGATCCAAAAGGATTGAGTAAGTTCAAGGAAGAGATGATGAAAGCCTTTGAAATGAATGACATGGGAGTTATGCAATATTTTCTGGGATTGGAAGTAAGTTAACTAGAACAAGGAATTTTTGTGTCATAAACCAAGTTTACAAAGATGTTGTTGGCCAAGCACCACATGATAGAATGTAAACCAGTGTCAACACCACTAGTTCCTAGTGAAAAGATATATGCTTGTGATGGTACAAGTAAAGCAGATGCAACTGTTTACAAGAGCATCATCAGCAGTTTGCTGTATTTAACAGCTACCAAACCAGATATTTTATTCTCAGTGTCGCTGATGTCAAGGCAGATACAGAATCCCACCAAAGGACACCAGTGTAAGCTCAAAAGAATTCTTCGATATATAAAAGGGACCTTGAATTTTAAATTACTCTACAAGCAAGCAGATCAATTTGCTTTCATTGGATATAGTGATAGTGATTGGGGTGGCAACACAGGAGATTCTAGAAGCACAAGTGGATTTGCTTTCAGCCTAGGATCTGCAATTTTCTCTTGGTCATCTAACAAGCAAGACTTTGTCTCCCTTTCAACTGCTGAAGTAGAATATGTGGCTTGGATTTTTAGTCATGGATATAGCAGATTTGCTATCACTAAATATCACCGTTCCTTCCTTTTGTTCAAAGCCAATTTCTAGCATTATCCTGCGAAGCCACACTGCTTGACTTGCAGCTACTAATGCAGCCACATATTCTGCTTCAGCAGCTACAAGTCAAGCAGTGTGGCTTCGCAGGATAATGCTAGAAATTGGTTTTGAACAAAAGGAAGGAACGGTGATATTTAGTGATAGCAAATCTGCTATATCCATGACTAAAAATCCAAGCCATCATTCGAAGACTAAGCATATTGACATCAAAGTGCATTATGTGCAAGAATTGGTGGAAGCTAAGAAAGTTGTGTTTGAATATTGCAGCAATGGTTACCAGCTTGTTGATCTGTTCACAAAAGGTTTAGGCAGAGGACAGCATGAATACTTGAGAGAGGTCATTGGGGTGACAACAAACCCCATCAAGGAGGAGTGTTGAGACGTGATGGGGTTGTCAATCACCCACATTGGTCAATTTGGGTGGTTGCTGCAGTGGCTTCTGAAAGAAGCTATAGGAAACGTGCAAAGGAAGAAATGGCATGGAAGAAAAGAAATCACATGCAGCAGAAAAGTGTGTTTGCTTTTTGTAATAGGCACTAGATGGTAGTGTAGGTAGTCTAGTAGGATAAATATTTGTATGTAGTTGTGTTATGTGACGAACTGAAGTATTGTAGTTCTGGAAGACTCTTTTGTAACTGTTGTTGCTCTTGTTACTTTTGCAAAAAGGAAGCTTTTGTTTGCTCCCAAAACTGAGTCACGGAACTTGTCCAGTTCGTTCTTGATTTCGAAACCCATTGCTCCCAAGCCTTATCACCAAATTTTGTTTCTTTTAACAATGCTGACCAAAAGGTCAACATAACAACGAATCCGTAGGATGATTTTTAGTCCGTTGTAAGACCAACAAAACAACCATAATTGATTGTAACGTTGTTCGTGTTTGAATAATTTGAAAGTCAAAGGCATTTGATTTGTTCCTAGACATCCACGTGGAGCCCCAGGAACATCCATTGACATCTTCCATGTATGACATGTTCTGGTACTCTGGCAACATTCTTTTAATCGAGCTAATTGGTGGTTAAGACCAGTTTTCTCTGACTTCTCTCCTTAGGAAATGGTTGGGAGAATAAAGGCACTACACATGGCAGCAGAAGCTAGAGTTCCTGAAATTAAATGTACAAAGAAAACCATGTTCTTACCTAAGATTCTTTCCTTGCTTGACTTTGAAAACGAACGGGGAAACGTTATCTAGAAAGCGCTCCTTTAAAATCCAAATGTCAATTTCCCTAAAAAGTGTATAGAGGTGGAGAACGATTGATTATTAATCAAGTTTGAGGAGGTTCATTAAAAGAATGACAAGCTTTGTATTTTGGATAAACTCAAAGCAAAAAGAAATCGATGTAACGTGAGAAAAAAGAAAAACTGTCAGCATTTGGACTTCGTCTGCTATTTTTCTACAGTGGTACACTTTTTTTTTTTATGAATATGTGAATTTATTCATTGAAGAATAAGAGATTATAAAAGTTTACAGATATACTCTAGTATTACAATTTATTTAAGAGAAAATAAAATTTAGAATTCTTCAGTTATGACACAATAAAACATTTGTCTGAGAAAGTTTAATGTTTCTAAATAAAGATGCTCTCCCACGAACTACTTTTTGGATTCTAGTCAACAAAATTGTTATATCAACCATCTTATTTTAAAAACATCTACGATTACGTTTTCCTCTTTATTTTCCCTTTTGTCCCCTTTCTCACACTGGTTTTTATCAAAAGGCTTAAAGATCAACTTAAAAGCTAATTCAAGAGTCAAAAAATCTTTCTTTCATTTAAATTTTACCATAGGAACCTTATTTTCCTATATAAAATTTACATCCTAAATATACCCCCAATACACCGAGCATTGTTAGGCTCAAAGTTGCATAAGGTAGAACAAATTCAACCTATCTCTAATATCATTTTAAAAAATCCAAATGTTCAACTCAAAAGTTAACTCCAAAGTTAAAATAATACTCCTTTCATTTAAGTTTTACTATAATAAATCACGATTTTTGTGTGAGACTTCATCCTACATATAGTTTCTTGTCATGCTCGATGGCTACAACCATGTCAATAGAAATAGAGGTGGTAGGACTACCTTAAGAATTGGCAAGGATGTGAATTTTCTCGAAAAAAAAATATGACGCAAGATCAAACCGAATAACCCTGGTGATTTTTAAATGTACTTCTACTTGATATTGAACGTTATAGGCTGATCTCTAACTCCTATTATCGACAAGAATGTCAAGCTGGGCGAGCTAACCAAAGAAACAATCTTAATTTATAACGGGCTTGTTGTGTAGCACCTAAGCAACTACCATATCTAACAAGCAGAGAGAGATGGGGTCAGTCCAGGAATGTCTTTTTCTTGGCTTGCTAAGTGACAAGAAACCTGACAGATTTTAGCAGACGAAGAAAAAGATAACTAGTCTTCTTGTTGAAAATATCAGAATAAAAAATATTGAAAAAGGATTAGATATTTCGTTGTTAAGCTTAAAATAAGTGTTTCTGGCTGTCTGCTTCGGTGGGTTGGAAATGGTAGTAGTGGTGGGGCTTTGGAGAAATCGTAATTCTTGACTTCAATTATAAAGACAAAAGCAAAATCATAGGAGCTTCTATTTTTTATTAATTCCAAAGAAATATTACTGGCCTAAGTTGGACATGAAAATGACCAGGAATAAACTTCCTTTCACGTTAAACGAGACATAGTTTTCATCTTTATCGTTTATCTGGCAAATATTTTGATACCACATAGCTCAATTTATACCCTCCCGAACTTACAAATCCACGATTGATAAGAACTTCATAGGTTCGAAGTCATCTTCTGCAACAGTAGTTTCATCACAAAAACATAGTTTCATGATCCCAGGGATTTCTGTCTTGTCGATTGTCTTCACGACAGTGATTTTGTTTAAAAGAAAAAAGAAAACAACAGTGCAGTAAGTGCTAAAACCAACAGATGGGCCAATTAACTATTATGATTTCTTATAGTTTCCAAGCAAGGCATCTAAGTTGGCATGCTGGTGCAGGTGCGTGCCATCCGGGTTCGAAGACTCTATGGAGCACTTGTCCTTGTAAACTGCCGCGGAATTTGCAGTTTTCTTATGGTTTTGTCGATGACAACCAAAAAGAAGAAGACATTCAGGTAAATAGCTAATAAAAAATAGCATCGTCTCATTTCCAAACACGCGAATATATAAGTTTTAATTATTTTTAGTATTTTTCTTATATTGATAAATTCATGTCTAATAAGTATATATAAAAAATTACCCTATGATAGGAAATATAAGTGAAACCTGCACTTAGTGGCAGCATGCAACTCCATATTCCGATGATATTATTGGCTTACATACCCTTCCATGGCTCATGAGCTTGGGTACTTGGTGATGTAGGATTATCGTAAGCAATACGGGGAAAATGTACCACTTGCTCTTATTCAAGTCGCCTTGATGATGTAGTATTGGTCAATGATTTGTACGAATAGATTATTTCCTTTGCACAAATTTATTATAGTTTAATCAAATAGGTTAAGAAGAGAAGTTTGATGACCCATTCAAGCTTATATTTCCAAGCTAAAGAATGATCAATTCTTTTTTAAAAAAAATGGCACCGAAAAGAACTCCAGGTGTCCCTTTGCTGGGTCAAAGCAAGGTTCAGTGAATTGCACCGGTTTAAGGTCTGGTTTCCACTTTCTTGTAGAGGAAAAGCCTCCATATGGTCCGAGAGTCCAGGAATGAAAACAAACAAGTAAAACAAGACCAGTTCAGCTCTCTCTTGTTTGACACGATCTTCCACTGTCTTAATATAAATGCATCAGACCAACTGAAGCAGAGGCATAGCAACCAATCCTTTCAACAGCTTTGAGAAAATCCCCCACAAGTTATTCTTCTTCACGTTAGAGAAAAGAGTATACAGTAGAGAACCCCTCAAAAAAACCTAAGTGATTATGGCTAGGAAGAGAAGGGCTGGAGAAGCAGTGGAAGACAAAAACTCTAGCGAGGCAACCTTGGCGTGGGATCAGATGGTGAAGGAACCTGCAGCAGCAGCAGCTCTCGGTGGTCCCGTAAGAACCCGGAAGCGGTTTGTTGGTGTCCGGCAAAGGCCATCCGGCAGGTGGGTGGCTGAGATTAAGGACACCATACAGAAGATAAGGGTTTGGTTGGGAACTTTTGATACAGCTGAGGAAGCTGCAAGAGCCTATGATGAGGCTGCTTGCTTGCTTCGTGGTGCCAACACTCGGACAAACTTCTGGCCTTCTTCCTCATCTTCTTCGTCTGCTACCCCAACTCTGCCCTCAAAGATCACTAACCTTCTTCTCCAAAGACTCAAAGCAAGAAACAACGCCTTTCCTTCTTTACCCAACCCTTCCTTGCCCATTGGCCAACAAGAAATGCAACAAGCAGATCTATTCAGAGAAGAAGCAACAGATTTCCCAGGTACCTTATTCACAGATTACCTGAAAGATCCGGAAGATTACACCAACTGCAGTAACATTCTGCCGAGTGTTACTGCAACAGAGAGTTATGATTACATCACCACCAATTTTGAATCCACTTTAACTGAGAAAGAAGATTATGGGATCAGAGAACTGGACTGCGACTATAACTACGGTACCAGTGTGCCGCAGACCTGGAGTGGGGAGGATAATTTTGCAGTGCAAGGAGAAGAAGATGGAGAAGAAGTCATCACTGATATTGGAACCCTGGATTTCCAGGTTCTCGATGGTGTTGGAACCTGTTTCTATTCTCCCTTTGAGATTGCTGAAGAGATTGAGGAACCGGTGGAGCCAGAGAACTACACTGATGAGCCATCCATGGTTAGAGCAGCTATGAACAGGATGAAATATGAGAGGAAGATCTCAGCTTCTCTCTATGCCTTCAATGGGATACCTGAGTGCTTGAAGTGGAAGCTCAGATCAGGAAATGTGAAAGGAGGGGGAATGTCTGACCAGTTAGTTAACCTGCAGAAGGCATGCAAAAAGAACAAAGTCGAGAAGAACGCAGAAGAAGATTATGTGGACGTAATGAGGAAGAGGGAGGAAGAAAATCAGCAAAGTTCAGTGCAAATGGGATCTTCTTCCACTCCTTCAGGCAACGATGGTGAGTTATCACTGTGGAGCTCGTTGGATTTACCAACCATCTGCTATGTCAACTAATTAACAAGTGAAATCTCTATTCATATTTATTCTATTCAGTGCTAATCCTCTGAAGTAATCTTCAGTTTCCTTTTTTGTAATGCTTACAAGCGATTAGAAATACACAACGTTTTCTTTTTCCTTTCTAGTCCTAAAGAGTTACCATTCTTGTCCTGAACTGCAACTTCTTCGATCGGCAGGAAAAGAATCTCAAGAAGAGAAAAAATAATAGAAATAGTTTCCAGGAACAATCATAAAGAAGATTGACTTGCAATCATGCATGTAGAGATTACTTGTTCAAAGCAAGATAAACTGGGGATCGAATGACCCAAGTTGTGTGTTCTAATCTTCAATGGACCAAGATTGCAGATACAGTGACGTATAATGGCCGCAATAACATATTTAAATGGATGAGTGCAAATTACGTCTCTACTTTGACCCATTCTATTCATTCTTTAATTTGTTCGAATCAAATGATTGCTAAGGGTGTTCTAGATTGTAGGGAAAATTCATTGTCAACGAACAGCCACTAGCCTCTACAACATTCATATAATTTATAGGTTAATTAAGTAGGTCATGGTTGTTATAAATTTATTTGGATCAAACAACAAACACAAATAAATAGAAAAGATTGACATGATTTTGATGCGGATCTGGTGATAGGCTTGAGTGAGCTCAATTTGGTAGTTGTTTTCTTGGTATTTGAGGTTTTTTGTGAGAAAAGGTGTTTTGGCCATAGTTGTTATAAATTTATTTGGATAAAAAAAAACACAAATAAATACAAAAGATTAACATAATCTTGATGCTAATCTGATGGCGGGCTAGAACAAACTTGGTTTGGGGCTAATATGTTGCTGTCGCTTTCTTGATATTTAAGGTTTCTTATGAAAAAAGATGTGTTTAGGTCGGGGAAAAAATAGGAGGGGAAAGGTAATTTTCTCGTTATCTCAGAGGATTTCCTCTCTGGCTTTTCCTCTTTTGTTACCAAAATGGCTTAGTAGATAACAAAATATGTATAAGGTTTATTAAACCTTATTTGCATACAATTTTCTTCTCTTTTTCAGGGATTCCGCTTTCCAGTGCAACTACTAGATGTCATCCAACAGGGTTGTGTGAGAAACAGATAAAACTAAAGGAACAAAACTTTGGCACAAAACACAGAATACAAGATCAAAATGAGATGTTTAAGAATGGATTGACAGATACTGACAATCTTTTTGATTGAGAAGACATGACCAAAACTGTGTAAAACATTGGTAGGCAGGAACATCAGTAGAACATGAAAATACATTTTACAGTACAACAACAAAGTCTCTTCTTACATGATTCGAATTGGGTTTAGCATCCAAGGCATGAATCACGTGTAAAACAGCCTTGGCAAGAGAGGTTAATTGCTTTAAGCTAATACATTAAAACTCCAACCAGGGTCTAATAAAGTTAAGAAAATCCCAGGGAAAGGCAGCTTGAGCAAACCAGCATTCTAAGCCAGCCAATTCCACTATCAGCGATTGGAACAACTAAGCCCCCCATGAAACAGCGGGGAAAAGGGTATCAAGCTAGTTTATATACATGGTAAGTTTCTTATTCACACGCAGAAGAGATTCATGTCCAAGGTCCTCTTCTTGTCAGCCTGCAGCTTCTTGCTTCAAAGAACTCGGAGCTGTGCTAGGAAAGCTGCACAAAGATCCAAGAACAGAATCTGCGGGCCATTCACCCTTTGGAGATCAAGAAGATACTTATCTTCGCGAGTTTTGTAGAGCTGGTAAGAAGATAGCAGATGAATAAGCGTTCGTATAGATCATACTTGAGGTAAAAGTAGAAGGAACTTAGAAATAAGGAAAGATTCTTCCGACTGCCTCCTTGATCTTTTTCACTCTCTTTTCGGTTACAAATGCTTGTTTGTAGGGGTAGCCATTCCCACTTATCCAAAAGATTATAGAAAGCAACATTTTAGCAGAGCAAATTACCTGCACTTCGAACTTCACAACATTTGGGGTGTTGATAACGCCATCGTTCTCGATGATGGTAGCTTCATCCCCAAAGTAGTGATTATTGTGCACAGGATTGGTCATCATCCCTTCATGACGAGGAGGGCGAACCCACCTGCACTTCATGTTGTAATGCCCAATCTTCTTCCAACACACATTCAGATCTTGCAAAGCTTTAAGGACTTCTGTCATTATTTCCCGAGGATGAGCTCGGGACTGCTAAAGACAGACAATAAGTACATCAAAAGAATGATAGATGAGCATCAGAAAAGGAAAAAAGAAATAAAAAATTATCATCGTTCAGGAAAAATCATTCCCCCTTCTTGGCAGTTAATTAGCCTAAACAATTCGCTACAATATTTCAGGGCCGCAACGAATTCAACCAGATAACCTCCACTACTGAAACACATCATTGTCTCTCAAATAACAGGGTATTGCTCAAATAGATGCATTCAAAGACCTATATCAAATAAAACAGAAAACTCCTATTGACCCAATTAACTGTATCAAATAAAATTCCCAAAAGAATCAACTCAGAGCTTAATAACAGTATAAAACAGAAAAGTAACCAGGCAATTGAGTCCTATTCCTTCAAAAAATTAGTTTAAAAACTAACCTGAAGTCCAAGGGCCCATTTCCTCTCCACAGGGAACTGTGGTCTGATGCCGGTTCCTTGATACTCCATATATCCCGGAAGGCGGTGCCCAACAGGTGAAACAGCGGCCTCGTTCTGATGCATACGATTGAAACCACATTCCTGACAAAAAATAAAACCAAGTAACATTTATAGAATTCCTTAATCAAATGAAATACATATGGCAAAGAAAATATCTAACTGCTCATCTACTAAATGATAAAACTTCCACACACAATATATGTTCATTTACTATATATATCCATGCCAGTCATAACATCACTACCTAACAATATAATGATCTATTATGACTGCTCAGGCACTTCAAAAACGCAATTTACCAGATTATGCCAATCTCCATCGTAACATATCTGCAACAAACTCAGAAAAATGCCATCTGATGTACCATAGAAGGCTCAATATGACTCTATAAGAAAAAATTAAGAACAGAATAACAATAATGAAAACTTTATGAGCATAGAACAACTTAGCAAAAGACTGACGCACCATAGTCTCTTGGAACTCAGCTCCAAGATAGCCACTAGAAGGACGGAACCGGTTGTCCAATAACAAATAGTATGCAACTGTAGCCTGGAATAAGTTGCAAGAAATAAGATACCATATAAAAATTTAGGGAAAACATTTAGTCTAAAGAAAGTCCGTACCTTATTTTGTATTCTGTTGCGAAGAGATTCAATCAGTTGGTTCCTGTCAAATCCCCTCTTCACCACTTCCTGTAGAATCTCCTCATCAATCTGCAAAGGATTGCAGAATTAAGTACCGCAAGAACATCTACATAGCCCAACTTTCAACCAATGATCACTAACCAAGCAATTTCCCAATCCACACAAAATAAAGAGGCCATTTAGTAGGCTCTCCAATAAGCACAAAACACTGTAGTTGTCATAACTCAAATTGAAGCGTGCAATCAACACACACACGCACAGAGGGGTAGAGGATGGAATCTACAGACCTTTTTTGCTTGTTGCATTGTATCTGGTGGAGGCACAGCTAAATAACGTGGAAGATGAGCCTGAAACCATGGGTGCTGGCGAATCTCAGGAATGGTCATTCGCTTCATTGGGTCAACTACAAGCATCCTCGGGATCAAGTCTCTTGCACCAGCTGATAAATGACTGGGAAGAGTGTATATCCCACCCTGAAGGACAAAACATGTCAATGCGAAATACAATTTATTTCTTTGTAGTATGACTCTAATTTGGATAAGATACAAAGCAGGGGAAACAATGAACATAAACACAAAATAGAAAAGCATAAGAACAGACTCCGGATTTATCACTCAACCAGTGGAAGATGAAGTAAATCCCATAACAACAGCAAAGACAAATAATCTTCCACATAAAGATTAAATGAGTCTTACTCTACAAATCATATTCATGGCCCTCTTATGCCGTATAAGTCAAGAGAAAGCTAATATTCAGCATCACAAACCAGTTGACTAGCATTGTAGCTCATCTTTGACCCCAGGTTATTAGGTTCAATAATAATATTTACAGCTACACTGTTTTCTGCTTAAGTTCTTATTAGATACAAAAGCATTGGGCTCACAAGGTGTAAACAAAAGGCTACACAAAGCATTACAACCTACAGTTTGCAAGTTAAAATAAATATCACTGGCCATATTTAAGGCCATTAGCGCCATACAAGTTGGTAGAGTATGTAATGTTGATCTACTAGAAACATTAAAATCCAGAAAATCTGAATCTAAATTGACCTTTGCTGGTAAAATCCATTATCATTTCATGGTTCCAACAACCAACATGATCCGTAAAGCGAACTTTTCTCAGCACCAAGATGTATCATAACCAACTGCCACTGGACTATGACACCCCCAAGCCCTTTAAAATATATATATATATATATATATATCCTACAAAGGAAAATTGTTTTCTCCCTACAGAATAAGAAAGGACCATAATGGACATAAGACCGCACAAAATGAGATTGTTCTGTCATCAACAACAACAAAAAAAAAAACGGGGGGGGACAAGGGGGGGGTGGCGCACAAAAAAGGCCATAAATTTACCAAAAAGAAAAAACAGAATATACTGAAATCAACATCACTAAAAGTTTTCACCCTTGGGGAAAAAGTACAAACCAGTAAAAGGAAACACAAACACCTTCAAAAGCATGTACTAACTGATATAAGCTACACAAGCAACAACAGCAACTGTTATCCAATGTAAGACCCTGGCACACAATACCTATGCCAAACTTCAATAAAATACCAGAAAAACAACCAAAAGAGGAAAGCATTGAGAAGGTCAACAATTTTCCACAAAAACATCGCAGAATCACTTGATCTTAGATCTGTTAATCATTCTAACTACAGAAATACCTTTATCTTCTTAAAAAGGTTGGGAATGTTCTCATCATCAAAAGGAAGGGTGCCACATAGAAGAGCATACAATATAACACCACAGCTCCATACGTCCACTTCAGGACCGGCATACAACTTTCCAGAGATAACCTATTAAGAAAATTAATATAGATATATTGGAAAAAAAATTATCAGAATCAACAACCATTACTAAATTATATCTTATTATGTAAATTTCCCACAAATCTATACCTCTGGCGCAGCATAGTTAGGACTTCCACAACTTGTCTTTAAAAAATGACCATCGCGCATTATATTGCTTAAACCAAAATCAGCAATCTTCACATTGCATTTCGAATCCAAAAGTAAATTCTCGGGCTTAAGGTCCCTATGAACCACCATATTCCTATGGCAATACTCTACACCAGAGATTATCTGCATCAAGGATTAAGGTTTAGCATACTTTAACTTCTTCAGTAACAAACAACAGTCTCAACCTAAGAAATTTTAGCCAGCTCCACCTGCTGAAAAAAGTTACGAGCTTCATCCTCCTGCAGCCTACCCTTCTCCACAATGTAATCAAACAGCTCTCCAGACTTCACATACTCCATTACAACATAGATATCTGCCGGTGTCTCTACAACCTCATAAAGTCTTATTATATGAGGATGCATAAACAATCTCAATATTTTGATTTCTCTTCTCACTGCACCAATTTAAAAGGAACACAAATAAATGGAAAGAGATATTAAAAGCAAAAAGAAGAAGAGTATCTAAGACTTTTATACAATAATGCAAGACTTGAATTAACTACAGCCAAGGAGAAAAAGTCCATATCTTGAATACTGAATAAATGTATATTGCTTACATTTTCCATAACTACTCTCTTAATCCATTAAGTATGAGTTGGACGCACTTAGACTGAGTAGCAGAAACATGGTTATGATTCAACATAACGACATGACAGAATGCAGAGAAAGATTTATCCAAAAGAACAGATAATTCAGTCCAAGAAGATACTACAAACCTTTTTCTTCCATTTCCATGTTCTTTATCTTCCTGCGGTTAAGGACCTTTACAGCAACTTTATGACCAGTCAAGATATGCTCTGCAATTTTCACCTTCCCAAAGGAACCAATGCCAAGAGTTTTTCCAAGCTTATAATTTTGTAAAAACACATCCAGACCATTGACACCTTGCCCGTCCATTTCCTGTTCAACGGACATGAATTAAAAGTAAGAAAACTTAAAAGAAAATACACACACACACGCCAACAAGTAGAATAAAATTATGAGTAACAAACATCTGAAAAAGGGGCAACCTGAGGAAAGGCCAAAGAGGTAAACAAATACCAATGTCTAGCACAACTAGTACAAACGTATAGCTACCATAAAAAAATAAAAAAAATTAAAAAAAAAATTAAAAAAAAAGTCCAGAGTTCAGAAGGATCCATCCAATCAGAAAGTACGGAAATTTCTGAAAATGATTTCCCTCCCTAGGTTATCCATGCCTCACCAAGAAAAGTCCTTTAAATTTAGTTTGTTTTTACGACCAAACATCAGATTAGAACATGTTTATATCAAAAGGGTTGGTAACTGTATATATTAAGCAAAAGTTGTATAGCTAGCTGAATAATTCAAGCATAGATCCCACTGAAACAGAATATATAAGAAACCACAGCTAGAAACCTGTCAAGCATTCTGCCACATAGTTGCCAAACCGAGCTCAGCAAAAGTAGCTAGAAAACTAGGCAGAACAAAGTATTTCAACATCTCAATTTTTCAAGCCAAATTACAGAATATTTCCAACCACATACTACCCAACCTTTATCCCAAAATCCCTCAAAGTGGAATGCAGAGAAATCCTAGGAAAATCTATTTACTTCTCAGAAACCCTAGGATAAAGAAAAAAACTTGACTGCCCAACTTCAGAATCATATTTTTCCCAACCTTGAAATCCAACCCAACTTCCTAGAGACAACATTAAATCTCACTCATTTTTTCTTTCTAATTTAACAATTCCAAACCACATTTAGCAATATTTAACAATCTGTCAGAAGCGCCCCAAAACCAACTATAATTGAAAGGTAGATCCGAATATAACTTCTTGATCAATGCTTTCAACCATCCAATCACTAAGGAGACCATCGAATTTCAGACAGTTGATTAACACACCTCCGTCTAACATCACTTAGCCAAGCAAAATTAACAAAAGTCACCGTTAAAAATAAAAAGACAGAAAGAAAAGAGCTTTCTTCCCGGAGAAACAAAAATCAAACAAAACCCAATCGGGATAACATGAAATCCAATCCCGCAAACCTCAAACAAAAAACCACCCACAATTCCTCAAAGCTTAAAATAACTCAACCTAAAAAAATTAAAAATCAAAAAGAGAATCCAACAATCCGACACACTACGTTCCAAGCACCCCACGAAACGGATCTGCAAACGCCAAACCAAAAGCCCAACCAAAAATCGAAACCTCACCAGAATCGATCCCGAGCGAGGCGCTGAGGTGGAGGGCTAATCCCAAACCAAGAGGACCCGTCTGGGGACGCTTTCGTTCTTCCTGGCGCCTTGTCCCCTTCCTCTTCTCTTTCCCTCTCGCTGTCTCGCTCGCGTTGGACTTACGGAGTCGACGATGACGAAATTCTCATCCTCATACGAACCAATTCCTCCTCCGAATTTACTTGCCTTTGCCGAAGCTCTCGGGTGGAATTTCGTCCAATGTTCGAGGGTAAACCGGGAAATTGGAAAATTCGAGGCTCCTCCGATTCGTCGAGCCCAATATTTAATGGCCTAAATTGATGTCACGACGTTCGGAGCATTTTGGACGGATGACGTGGAAATTCTTTTTTTCTTTTTTACAAAAATTAATGTGCAAGAGATTTGTGCTAAAGGACAACCTTAATGACATCATTAATTATAATTTTAATTACATGGTGTGTCACTGACACGTAGGACTTATTTCAATGATAGCGAACTAATTATTAATTCCGTGGGTGATTTGTTGAAAACTATGGATCCATCCAAAGACATAATCAAAAAGGTAATTTGCTTTGAAGGCCTCAATTGTCAAACCAAAATCTTCTTTATAATATTTTGGCAGCTACTTCAATGTCACTATCACTGGTTATTGACAAAAAATAATGTCATTATCTATTTGTATAAATTAAGTTATTGGGATACCTCTACCTAAATATAAGGTCATAACACTATATTTTTAACACCCATTTTTTCACCTAAGATAAAGGATATATTAGTTTGATAAGTAGTTTATTTTAAACAAGCTCGATAATTAGTAGACAAGATACCTTGATGATTAATTTTATCACCTTTTTAAATCTCAAATTGTGTTTTATTAGGCATTCAAATTACAGACATCTTTGGAATTACCTTAGAAATCAAATGACACTTTTGATGGACCAAAAATTGATAATAATGATCTCCTCAGTTGAACAAATGCATTATACTGTCTAACTAAGATTATACATACAGAATGAAACCAAAAGAGCCTTAGAGACAGGGAATGTGAAGAATGAACATGTGGGACTAAAAGTTGAATTGCATAGCCTGTGGTCCTATAAACAGGTTTTTGTCGCTGTGTCAAACAATATCCTTGGACTCAAAATGGGATTCATTCATCGACATTCAGAACATTACAAGGCCAAGTTCATTAGTAATCAGGAATGGAAGAGAAACGATATCCTTGGGCACCTCTCCATGCATAATATGCAATTCGGGTCTCGTAAAAGCCTGCGGCAGAGAATCAAGATCAGTATAAATATGTCCAATAACAAAGCTACTGAGAAATGCAAGGCAGCCATACAGAAAGTAACAAGAACAAGAATTTTATCCATGCTTCATTACTGTGTTAAATATCAATAACAAAAAGCTGTTTGAAGGAAGACATGGGGAATGAAAAAACACAACTTAGTTGTACCATACCCTTGTCTGTTGCAGGATGAAAACCAAATCAAGCATAAAAAAGCTACCATATGTTTCTGCATAATTTTCCAGAAAAATAACAGCCCCAGATTGTCAAAGTAATGACTAGGTAACTTGGTAAACTCGGTAAACTCAAGAGAAGCAAAGCAAAAGCTCTTGAGAAGATTGCTTCAGACGTCACAAATTCAGATTCTACAAATACATAATAAAGGCAGTCGTGCAGGTTGGGTGGAAAATGATACAACTTTTTAGTGTCAAAGGAACTTTGAACTTGATAGTAGGGAGAAGAAGCTTAGGAATAACGCAGTTTCCTACAGCAATACCTAGAGTTGCAACCTCCTCAGTCAGCAGTCAACTGCCATAGACTTCATTTTCTTAAAAAGCTTTGTATAAGTGTCCAATAACACAACTAGTGAGAACCAAAACCACAAAGAACTCTCAAGTTCCCTTCATACCCCAAGTACAATAACAAGTATAATAGCACGTTCAATGGGTATCAGATACTCTGATCACAGTTTTCTCCAAAAATATGTTTACTTACACACTACTTCTGGCATTAAATGTTGCAAAAGCACATGCCATTTATTGGATACAGTTTAACCAGGCCTCAAGACTTGAGAATCGTTACTTATCCGCTAATACTGACACTCTAGACAACTCTGACTTGAAAATATATTAAGAAACTACTGATTTGGGCCGCAGTTGCTTACTGTTTTGCAGTCAGATGGAAACTCCAAGTCTAGAAATAAACTTGTCTTTTTTGAAGGATTTTGCATGATGTAATGGGCATTCATGTTTTATGACATTCATATATAGTCTGTCACAGAAAACACTCTTAGCTCAGATTAACATTATTGAAACGTGAACTATGAATGCCCCTATATTAAACCGGGCATCTGGAGTTATGGCACTAAAGGAGAAACTCTCCACAATAAAATTTTGTTTTACAAAGAGTACTACCAAGGGTCAACGTTGTCTCTTAATTCTACTAGGCTATTGACGGAGACCATGAACACTCATCTCTGATTTATTCGTTTCTACTTTTGTATTATAGTCATCCTCCATGATCTACATAGAGCTTCTCATTAGCAATTTTGTTGTCACAAAAAACAAAGTAAATGAAAAATATTTTGACATACCTGGGAGGAAGGAGAGAACTCCTAGCGCCAAAAGCCCATAGGCTTGGGATCGTTCTCCTCCCATGTGACCAGTGAAGATGAAATATGAAAGAAACAGAAGCGACGATCCTAGAAAAAGGAGGAAAAGTGCAAGAGCAATAGACTTCCAAAGAATTCTATCAAATGCTTCTGGTGTATAGTCAAACCGAGGGCCATATTGGCTCCTTGCAATACCATCATAATTATCATCATCAGAAGAGCCTTGTATTGAATATTGTGTCTTGATGCCATATCAATCAAAATCAGGTCTATTGATTCTTAGAAGCCTTAGGATAAAGAAAAAAAAACCTTGACTACCCAACCACCTAGAGACAGCATTAAATCTCACTTATTTTTTCTTTCCAATTTAACAATTCAAAACCACATCTATCAAATTTGACAATGTCTCAGAAGCACCCCAAAACCAAATATAATTGAAAAGTAGATCCAAATATAACTTTTCGATCAATGCATTAAACCATACAGACACTAAGGAGCCCCTTGAATTTCAGACAGTTGATTAACACACCTACTTCTAACATCACTTAGCCAATCAAAATTAACAAACTTCACCATAAAAATTTAATAAATAAGTATAAAAAAAAAAAAAAAAAAACAGAGCTTTCTTCCCGGAGAAACAAAAATCAAACAATTTGATAATACTTGATGAAATGATTAATTGCTTTAAGCCAATACATAAAAACTCCAACCAGGGTCTAATAAAGTTAAGAAAATCCCTGCGAAAGGCAGCTTGAGCAAACCAGCATTCTACGCCAGCCTATTCCACTATCAGCGATTGGAACAACTAAAGTCCCCCATAAAATTCGGGGAAAAGGGCATCAAGCTAGTTTATATACATGGTAAGTTTCTTATTCACACACATAAGAGAATCATGGCCAAGGTCCTCTTCTTGTGAGCCTGCAGCTTCTTGCTTCAAAGAACTCGGAGCTGTGCTAGGAAAGCTGCACAAAGATCCAAGAAGAGAATCTGCGGGCCATTCACCCTTTGGAGATCAAGAAGATACTTATCCTCGCGAGTTTTGTAGAGCTGGTAAGAAGATAGCAGATGAATAAGCGTTCGTATAGATCATACTTGAGGTAAAAGTAGAAGGAACTTAGAAATAAGAAAAGGTTCTTCCGACTGCCTCCTTGATTATTTTCACTCTCTTTTCTGCTAGGGGTACCCATTCCCACTTATCCAAAAATAGAGACATCAAGATTATAGAGAGCAGCAATTACAGAGCAAATTACCTGCAATTCGAACTTCACTACATTTGGGGTGTTGATAATGCCATCATTCTCGATGATGGTAGCTTCATCCCCAAAGTAGTGATTATTGTGCACAGGATTGGTCATCATCCCTTCATGACGAGGAGGGTGAACCCACCTGCACTTCATGTTGTAATGCCCAATCTTCTTCCAACACACATTCAGATCTTGCAGAGCTTTAAGGACTTCTGTCATTATTTCCCGAGGATGAGCTCGGGACTGCTAAAAACAGACAATAAATAAACCAAAAGAATGATAGATGAGCATCAGAAAAGGAAAAAAGAAATAAAAGATTATCAATGTTCAGGAAAAATCATTCCTCCTTCTAGGCAGTTAATTAGCCTAAATAATTCGCTACAATAGAGTTATCAACCAGATAACCTCCACTACTGAAACACATCATTGTCTCTCAAATAACAGGGCATTGCTCAAATAGAAGCATTCAAAGACCTATATCAAATAAAACAGAAAACTCCTATCGACCCAATTAACTATATCAAATAAAATTCCCAAAAGAATCAACTCAGAGCTTAATAACAGTATAAAACACAAAAGTAACCACGCAATTGAGTCCTATTCCTTCAAAAAATTAGTTTAAAAACTAACCTTAAGTCCAAGGGCCCATTTCCTCTCCACAGGGAACTGTGGTCTGATGCCCGTTCCTTGATACTCCATAAATCCTGGAAGGCGGTTCCCAACAGGTGAAACAGCGGCCTCGTTCTGATGCATACGATTGAAACCACATTCCTAACAAAAAATAAAACCAAGTAACATTTATAGAATTCCTTAATCAAATCAAATACATATGGCAAAGAAAATATCTAACTGCTCATCTACTAAATGATAAAACATCCACAGACAATATAAGTTCATTCACTATATATATCCATGCCAGTGATAACATCACTACCTAACAATATAATGATCTATTACGACTGCTCAGGCACTTCAAAAACGCAATTTACCAGATTATGCCAATTTCCATTGGTAACATATCTGCAACAAACTCAGAAAAATGCCATCTGATGTACCATAGAAGGCTCCATATGACTCTATAAGAAAAAATTAAGAACAGAATAACAATAATGAAAACTTTATGAGCATAGAACAACTTAGCAAAAGACTGACGCACCATAGTCTCTTGGAACTCAGCTCCAAGATAGCCACTAGAAGGACGGAACCGGTTGTCCAATAACAAATAGTATGCAACTGTAGCCTGGAATAAGTTGCAAGAAATAAGATACCATATAAAAATTTAGGGAAAACATTTAGTCTAAAGAAAGTCCGTACCTTATTTTGTATTCTGTTGCGAAGAGATTCAATCAGTTGGTTCCTGTCAAATCCCCTCTTCACCACTTCCTGTAGAATCTCCTCATCAATCTGCAAAGGATTGCAGAATTAAGTACCGCAAGAACATCTACATAGCCCAACTTTCAACCAATGATCACTAACCAAGCAATTTCCCAATCCACACAAAATAAAGAGGCCATTTAGTAGGCTCTCCAATAAGCACAAAACACTGTAGTTGTCATAACTCAAATTGAAGCGTGCAATCAACACACACACGCACAGAGGGGTAGAGGATGGAATCTACAGACCTTTTTTGCTTGTTGCATTGTATCTGGTGGAGGCACAGCTAAATAACGTGGAAGATGAGCCTGAAACCATGGGTGCTGGCGAATCTCAGGAATGGTCATTCGCTTCATTGGGTCAACTACAAGCATCCTCGGGATCAAGTCTCTTGCACCAGCTGATAAATGACTGGGAAGAGTGTATATCCCACCCTGAAGGACAAAACATGTCAATGCGAAATACAATTTATTTCTTTGTAGTATGACTCTAATTTGGATAAGATACAAAGCAGGGGAAACAATGAACATAAACACAAAATAGAAAAGCATAAGAACAGACTCCGGATTTATCACTCAACCAGTGGAAGATGAAGTAAATCCCATAACAACAGCAAAGACAAATAATCTTCCACATAAAGATTAAATGAGTCTTACTCTACAAATCATATTCATGGCCCTCTTATGCCGTATAAGTCAAGAGAAAGCTAATATTCAGCATCACAAACCAGTTGACTAGCATTGTAGCTCATCTTTGACCCCAGGTTATTAGGTTCAATAATAATATTTACAGCTACACTGTTTTCTGCTTAAGTTCTTATTAGATACAAAAGCATTGGGCTCACAAGGTGTAAACAAAAGGCTACACAAAGCATTACAACCTACAGTTTGCAAGTTAAAATAAATATCACTGGCCATATTTAAGGCCATTAGCGCCATACAAGTTGGTAGAGTATGTAATGTTGATCTACTAGAAACATTAAAATCCAGAAAATCTGAATCTAAATTGACCTTTGCTGGTAAAATCCATTATCATTTCATGGTTCCAACAACCAACATGATCCGTAAAGCGAACTTTTCTCAGCACCAAGATGTATCATAACCAACTGCCACTGGACTATGACACCCCCAAGCCCTTTAAAATATATATATATATATATATATATCCTACAAAGGAAAATTGTTTTCTCCCTACAGAATAAGAAAGGACCATAATGGACATAAGACCGCACAAAATGAGATTGTTCTGTCATCAACAACAACAAAAAAAAAAACGGGGGGGACAAGGGGGGGTGGCGCACAAAAAAGGCCATAAATTTACCAAAAAGAAAAAACAGAATATACTGAAATCAACATCACTAAAAGTTTTCACCCTTGGGGAAAAAGTACAAACCAGTAAAAGGAAACACAAACACCTTCAAAAGCATGTACTAACTGATATAAGCTACACAAGCAACAACAGCAACTGTTATCCAATGTAAGACCCTGGCACACAATACCTATGCCAAACTTCAATAAAATACCAGAAAAACAACCAAAAGAGGAAAGCATTGAGAAGGTCAACAATTTTCCACAAAAACATCGCAGAATCACTTGATCTTAGATCTGTTAATCATTCTAACTACAGAAATACCTTTATCTTCTTAAAAAGGTTGGGAATGTTCTCATCATCAAAAGGAAGGGTGCCACATAGAAGAGCATACAATATAACACCACAGCTCCATACGTCCACTTCAGGACCGGCATACAACTTTCCAGAGATAACCTATTAAGAAAATTAATATAGATATATTGGAAAAAAAATTATCAGAATCAACAACCATTACTAAATTATATCTTATTATGTAAATTTCCCACAAATCTATACCTCTGGCGCAGCATAGTTAGGACTTCCACAACTTGTCTTTAAAAAATGACCATCGCGCATTATATTGCTTAAACCAAAATCAGCAATCTTCACATTGCATTTCGAATCCAAAAGTAAATTCTCGGGCTTAAGGTCCCTATGAACCACCATATTCCTATGGCAATACTCTACACCAGAGATTATCTGCATCAAGGATTAAGGTTTAGCATACTTTAACTTCTTCAGTAACAAACAACAGTCTCAACCTAAGAAATTTTAGCCAGCTCCACCTGCTGAAAAAAGTTACGAGCTTCATCCTCCTGCAGCCTACCCTTCTCCACAATGTAATCAAACAGCTCTCCAGACTTCACATACTCCATTACAACATAGATATCTGCCGGTGTCTCTACAACCTCATAAAGTCTTATTATATGAGGATGCATAAACAATCTCAATATTTTGATTTCTCTTCTCACTGCACCAATTTAAAAGGAACACAAATAAATGGAAAGAGATATTAAAAGCAAAAAGAAGAAGAGTATCTAAGACTTTTATACAATAATGCAAGACTTGAATTAACTACAGCCAAGGAGAAAAAGTCCATATCTTGAATACTGAATAAATGTATATTGCTTACATTTTCCATAACTACTCTCTTAATCCATTAAGTATGAGTTGGACGCACTTAGACTGAGTAGCAGAAACATGGTTATGATTCAACATAACGACATGACAGAATGCAGAGAAAGATTTATCCAAAAGAACAGATAATTCAGTCCAAGAAGATACTACAAACCTTTTTCTTCCATTTCCATGTTCTTTATCTTCCTGCGGTTAAGGACCTTTACAGCAACTTTATGACCAGTCAAGATATGCTCTGCAATTTTCACCTTCCCAAAGGAACCAATGCCAAGAGTTTTTCCAAGCTTATAATTTTGTAAAAACACATCCAGACCATTGACACCTTGCCCGTCCATTTCCTGTTCAACGGACATGAATTAAAAGTAAGAAAACTTAAAAGAAAATACACACACACACGCCAACAAGTAGAATAAAATTATGAGTAACAAACATCTGAAAAAGGGGCAACCTGAGGAAAGGCCAAAGAGGTAAACAAATACCAATGTCTAGCACAACTAGTACAAACGTATAGCTACCATAAAAAAATAAAAAAAATTAAAAAAAAAATTAAAAAAAAAAGTCCAGAGTTCAGAAGGATCCATCCAATCAGAAAGTACGGAAATTTCTGAAAATGATTTCCCTCCCTAGGTTATCCATGCCTCACCAAGAAAAGTCCTTTAAATTTAGTTTGTTTTTACGACCAAACATCAGATTAGAACATGTTTATATCAAAAGGGTTGGTAACTGTATATATTAAGCAAAAGTTGTATAGCTAGCTGAATAATTCAAGCATAGATCCCACTGAAACAGAATATATAAGAAACCACAGCTAGAAACCTGTCAAGCATTCTGCCACATAGTTGCCAAACCGAGCTCAGCAAAAGTAGCTAGAAAACTAGGCAGAACAAAGTATTTCAACATCTCAATTTTTCAAGCCAAATTACAGAATATTTCCAACCACATACTACCCAACCTTTATCCCAAAATCCCTCAAAGTGGAATGCAGAGAAATCCTAGGAAAATCTATTTACTTCTCAGAAACCCTAGGATAAAGAAAAAAACTTGACTGCCCAACTTCAGAATCATATTTTTCCCAACCTTGAAATCCAACCCAACTTCCTAGAGACAACATTAAATCTCACTCATTTTTTCTTTCTAATTTAACAATTCCAAACCACATTTAGCAATATTTAACAATCTGTCAGAAGCGCCCCAAAACCAACTATAATTGAAAGGTAGATCCGAATATAACTTCTCGATCAATGCTTTCAACCATCCAATCACTAAGGAGACCATCGAATTTCAGACAGTTGATTAACACACCTCCGTCTAACATCACTTAGCCAAGCAAAATTAACAAAAGTCACCGTTAAAAATAAAAAGACAGAAAGAAAAGAGCTTTCTTCCCGGAGAAACAAAAATCAAACAAAACCCAATCGGGATAACATGAAATCCAATCCCGCAAACCTCAAACAAAAAACCACCCACAATTCCTCAAAGCTTAAAATAACTCAACCTAAAAAAATTAAAAATCAAAAAGAGAATCCAACAATCCGACACACTACGTTCCAAGCACCCCACGAAACGGATCTGCAAACGCCAAACCAAAAGCCCCAACCAAAAATCGAAACCTCACCAGAATCGATCCCGAGCGAGGCGCTGAGGTGGAGGGCTAATCCCAAACCAAGAGGACCCCTCTGGGGACGCTTTCGTTCTTCCTGGCGCCTTGTCCCCTTCCTCTTCTCTTTCCCTCTCGCTGTCTCGCTCGCGTTGGACTTACGGAGTCGACGATGACGAAATTCTCATCCTCATACGAACCAATTCCTCCTCCGAATTTACTTGCCTTTGCCGAAGCTCTCGGGTGGAATTTCGTCCAATGTTCGAGGGTAAACCGGGAAATTGGAAAATTCGAGGCTCCTCCGATTCGTCGAGCCCAATATTTAATGGCCTAAATAGATGTCACGACGTTCGGAGCATTTTGGACGGATGACGTGGAAATTCTTTTTTTCTTTTTTACAAAAATTAATGTGCAAGAGATTTGTGCTAAAGGACAACCTTAATGACATCATTAATTATAGTTTTAATTCACATGGTGTGTCACTGACACGTAGGACTTATTTCAATGATAGTGAACTAATTATTAATTCCGTGGGTGATTTGTTGAAAACTATGGATCCATCCAAAGACATAATCGAAAAGGTAATTTGCTTTGAAGGCCTCAATTGTCAAACCCAAATCTTCTTTATAATATTTTGGCAGCTACTTCAATGTCACTATCATTGGTAATTGACGAAAAATAATGTCATTATCTATTTGTATAAATTAAGCTATTGGGATACCTCTACCTAAATATAAGGTCATAACACTATATTTCTAAACACCCATTTTTTCACCTAAGATAAAAGATATATTAGTTTGATAAGTAGTTTATTTTAAACAACCTCGATAATTAGTAGACAAGATACCTTGATGATTAATTTTATCACCTTTTTAAATCTCAAATTGTGTTTTATTAGGCATTCAAATTACAGACATCTTTGGAATTACCTTAGAAATCAAATGACACTTTTGATGGACCAAAAATTGATAATAATGATCTCCTCAGTTGAACAAATGCATTATACTGTCTAACTAAGATTATACATACAGAACGAAACCAAAAGAGCCTTAGAGACAGGGAATTTGAAGAATGAGCATGTGGGACTAATAGTTGAATTGCATTGCCTGTGGTTCTATAAACAGGTTTTTGTCGCTGTGTCAGACAATATCCTTGGACTCAAAATGGGATTCATACATCGACATTCAGAACATTACAAGGCCAGGTTCATTAGTAATCAGGAATGGAAGAGAAACGATATCCTTGGGCACCTCACCATGCATAATATGCAATTCGGGTCTCGTAAAAGCCTGCAGCAGAGAATCAAGATCAGTATAAATATGGTCCATTGAAAAAGCTACTCAGAAATGCAAGGCAGACTTCTCATCAGCTCCATACAGAAAGTAACTCACAAGAATAAGAAATATTATCCATGCTTCATTACCGTGCTGTGCAAAATATCAATAACAAAAAGCTTTTTGATGGAAGACATGAGGAATGATCAAACACAACTTAGTTGTACCATACCCTTGTCTGTTGCAGGATGAAAACCAATCAAGCATAAAAAAAGCTACCATATATTTCTACATAATTTACCAGAAAAAAATAAAATAAAATAAAAGCTCCAGAATGTCAAACTAATGACTACGTAACTTGGTAAACTAAAGAGAAGCAAAGCAAAAGCTCATGAAAAGATTGCTTCAGGTGGTCACAAATTCAGATTCTACAAATACATAATAAAGGCAGTCGTGCAGGTTGGGTGGAAAATGATACAACTTTTTAGTGTCAAAGGAACTTTGAACTTGATAGTAGGGAGAAGAAGCTTAGGAATAACGCAGTTTCCTACAGCAATACCTAGAGTTGCAACCTCCTCAGTCAGCAGTCAACTGCCATAGACTTCATTTTCTTAAAAAGCTTTGTATAAGTGTCCAATAACACAACTAGTGAGAACCAAAACCACAAAGAACTCTCAAGTTCCCTTCATACCCCAAGTACAATAACAAGTATAATAGCACGTTCAATGGGTATCAGATGCTCTGATCACAGTTTTCTCCAAAAATATGTTTAATTACACACTACTTCTGGCATTAAATGTTGCAAAAACACATGCCATTTATTGGATACAGTTTAACCAGGCCTCAAGACTTGAGAATCGTTACTTATCCGCTAATACTGACACTCTAGACAACTCTGACTTGAAAATATATTAAGAAACTACTGATTTGGGCCGCAGTTGCTTACTGTTTTGCAGTCAGATGGAAACTCCAAGTCTAGAAATAAACTTGTCTTTTTTGAAGGATTTTGCATGATGTAATGGGCATTCATGTTTTATGACATTCATATATAGTCTGTCACAGAAAACACTCTTAGCTCAGATTAACATTATTGAAACGTGAACTATGAATGCCCCTATATTAAACCGGGCATCTGGAGTTATGGCACTAAAGGAGAAACTCTCCACAATAAAATTTTGTTTTACAAAGAGTACTACCAAGGGTCAACGTTGTCTCTTAATTCTACTAGGCTATTGACGGAGACCATGAACACTCATCTCTGATTTATTCGTTTCTACTTTTGTATTATAGTCATCCTCCATGATCTACATAGAGCTTCTCATTAGCAATTTTGTTGTCACAAAAAACAAAGTAAATGAAAAATATTTTGACATACCTGGGAGGAAGGAGAGAACTCCTAGCGCCAAAAGCCCATAGGCTTGGGATCGTTCTCCTCCCATGTGACCAGTGAAGATGAAATATGAAAGAAACAGAAGCGACGATCCTAGAAAAAGGAGGAAAAGTGCAAGAGCAATAGACTTCCAAAGAATTCTATCAAATGCTTCTGGTGTATAGTCAAACCGAGGGCCATATTGGCTCCTTGCAATACCATCATAATTATCATCATCAGAAGAGCCTTGTATTGAATATTGTGTCTTGATGCCATATCAATCAAAATCAGGTCTATTGATTCTTAGAAGCCTTAGGATAAAGAAAAAAAAACCTTGACTACCCAACCACCTAGAGACAGCATTAAATCTCACTTATTTTTTCTTTCCAATTTAACAATTCAAAACCACATCTATCAAATTTGACAATGTCTCAGAAGCACCCCAAAACCAAATATAATTGAAAAGTAGATCCAAATATAACTTTTCGATCAATGCATTAAACCATACAGACACTAAGGAGCCCCTTGAATTTCAGACAGTTGATTAACACACCTACTTCTAACATCACTTAGCCAATCAAAATTAACAAACTTCACCATAAAAATTTAATAAATAAGTATAAAAAAGAAAAAGAAAAAACAGAGCTTTCTTCCCGGAGAAACAAAAATCAAACAATTTGATAATACTTGATGAAATGATTAATTGCTTTAAGCTAATACATAAAAACTCCAACCAGGGTCTAATAAAGTTAAGAAAATCCCTGAGAAAGGCAGCTTGAGCAAACCAGCATTCTACGCCAGCCTATTCCACTATCAGCGATTGGAACAACTAAAGTCCCCCATAAAATTCGGGGAAAAGGGCATCAAGCTAGTTTATATACATGGTAAGTTTCTTATTCACACACATAAGAGAATCATGGCCAAGGTCCTCTTCTTGTGAGCCTGCAGCTTCTTGCTTCAAAGAACTCGGAGCTGTGCTAGGAAAGCTGCACAAAGATCCAAGAAGAGAATCTGCGGGCCATTCACCCTTTGGAGATCAAGAAGATACTTATCCTCGCGAGTTTTGTAGAGCTGGCAAGAAGATAGCAGATGAATAAGCGTTCGTATAGATCATACTTGAGGTAAAAGTAGAAGGAACTTAGAAATAAGAAAAGGTTCTTCCGACTGCCTCCTTGATTATTTTCACTCTCTTTTCTGCTAGGGGTACCCATTCCCACTTATCCAAAAATAGAGACATCAAGATTATAGAGAGCAGCAATTACAGAGCAAATTACCTGCAATTCGAACTTCACTACATTTGGGGTGTTGATAACGCCATCATTCTCGATGATGGTAGCTTCATCCCCAAAGTAGTGATTATTGTGCACAGGATTGGTCATCATCCCTTCATGACGAGGAGGGTGAACCCACCTGCACTTCATGTTGTAATGCCCAATCTTCTTCCAACACACATTCAGATCTTGCAGAGCTTTAAGGACTTCTGTCATTATTTCCCGAGGATGAGCTCGGGACTGCTAAAAACAGACAATAAATACACCAAAAGAATGATAGATGAGCATCAGAAAAGGAAAAAAGAAATAAAAGATTATCAATGTTCAGGAAAAATCATTCCTCCTTCTAGGCAGCTAATTAGCCTAAATAATTCGCTACAATAGAGTTATCAACCAGATAACCTCCACTACTGAAACACATCATTGTCTCTCAAATAACAGGGCATTGCTCAAATAGAAGCATTCAAAGACCTATATCAAATAAAACAGAAAACTCCTATCGACCCAATTAACTATATCAAATAAAATTCCCAAAAGAATCAACTCAGAGCTTAATAACAGTATAAAACACAAAAGTAACCAGGCAATTGAGTCCTATTCCTTCAAAAAATTAGTTTAAAAACTAACCTGAAGTCCAAGGGCCCATTTCCTCTCCACAGGGAACTGTGGTCTGATGCCCGTTCCTTGATACTCCATAAATCCTGGAAGGCGGTGCCCAACAGGTGAAACAGCGGCCTCGTTCTGATGCATACGATTGAAACCACATTCCTAACAAAAAATAAAACCAAGTAACATTTATAGAATTCCTTAATCAAATCAAATACATATGGCAAAGAAAATATCTAACTGCTCATCTACTAAATGATAAAACATCCACAGACAATATAAGTTCATTCACTATATATATCCATGCCAGTGATAACATCACTACCTAACAATATAATGATCTATTACGACTGCTCAGGCACTTCAAAAACGCAATTTACCAGATTATGCCAATTTCCATTGGTAACATATCTGCAACAAACTCAGAAAAATGCCATCTGATGTACCATAGAAGGCTCCATATGACTCTATAAGAAAAAATTAAGAACAGAAAAACAATAATGAAAACTTTATGAGCATAGAACAACTTAGCAAAAGACTGACGCACCATAGTCTCTTGGAACTCAGCTCCAAGATAGCCACTAGAAGAACCATACCGGTTGTCCAATAACAAATAGTATGCGACAGTAGCCTGGAATAAGTTGCAAGAAATAAGATACCATATGAAAATTTAGGGAAAACATTTAGTCTAAAGAAAGTCCGTACCTTATTTTGTATTCTGTTATGAAGAGATTCAATCAGTTGGTTCCTGTCAAATCCCCTCTTCACCACTTCCTGTAGAATCTCCTCATCAACCTGCAAAGGATTGCAGAATTAAGTACCACGAGAACATCTACATAACCCAACTTTCAACCAATGATCACTAATCAAGCAATTTCCCAATCCACACAAAATAAAGAGGCCATTTAGCAGGCTCTTCACTAAGCACAAAACACTGCAGTTGTCATAACTCAAATTGAAATGCGCAATCAACACACACATGCACAGAGGGGGAGAGGATGGGAATCTACAGACCTTTTTTGCTTGTTGCATTGTATCTGGTGGAGGCACAGCTAAATAACGTGGAAGATGAGCCTGAAACCATGGGTGCTGGCGAATCTCAGGAATGGTCATTCGCTTCATTGGGTCAACTACAAGCATCCTCGGAATCAAGTCTCTTGCACCAGCTGATAAATGACTGGGAAGAGTGTATATCCCACCCTGAAGGAAAAAAGATGTCAATGCGAAATACAATTGATTTCTTTGTACTATGACTCTAATTTGGATAAGATCCAAAGGCAGTGGAAACAATGAACATAAACACGACATAGAAAAGCATAAGAACAGACTCCGGATTTATCACTCAACCATAAAGATTAAATGAGACTTACTCTACACGTCATATTCACAACCCTCTTATGGCATATAAGCCAAGAGAAAGCTGATATTCAGCATCACAAACCAGCTGACTAACATTGTAGTTCATCTTTGACACCAAGGTATTAGGTTCAATATTAATATTTACAGCTACACTATTTTCTGCTTTAAGTTCTTATTAGATACAAAAGCATGGGTTCACAAGGTGTAAACAAAAGGAGACACAAAGCATTATCATTAAGGCCATTAGCGCCAAACAAATTGGTAGCGCATGTAATGTTGATCTACTAGAAACATTAAAATCCAGAAAATCTGAATCTAAATTCACCTTCGCTGGTAAATCCATTATCATTTCATGGTTCCAACAACCAACATGATCCACAAAGCGAATTTTACTCAGCACCAAGATGTATCATAGCCATCTGCCACCACACTACAACACCCCTAAGCCCTTTTTAAAAATTAAAAAAAAAAAAAAGCCTACAAAGGAAAATTGTTTTCTTCCTAGAGAATAAGAAAGGACCATAATGGACATAAGACCGCACAAAATGAGATTGTTCAGTCATCAACAACAACACCAAAAAAAAAAGGGCAAAACAAGCCATAAATTTACCAAAAAGAAAAAACAGAATAGACTGAAATCAACATCTCTAAAAGTTTTCACCCTTGGGGAAAAAGTACAAGCCAGTAAAAGGAAACAGAAAAACCTTCAAAAGCATGTACTAACTGATATAAGCTACACAAGCAACAACAGCAACTATTATCCAATGTAAGACCCTGGCACACAATACCTATGCCAAAATTGAATAAAATACCAGTAAAACAACCAAAAGAGGAAAGCATTGAAAAGGCCAGCAATTTTCCACAAAAACATAGCAGAATCAGTTCATCTTACATCTGTTAATCATTCTAACTACAGAAATACCTTTATCTTCTTAAAAAGGTTGGGAATGTTCTCATCATCAAAAGGAAGGGTGCCACATAGAAGAGCATACAATATAACACCACAGCTCCATACGTCCACTTCAGGACCGGAATACAATTTTCCAGAGATAACCTATTAAGAAAATTAATATAGATATATTAGAAACAAAATTATCAGAATCAACAAGCATTACTAAATTATATCTTATTATGTAAATTTCCTACAAATCTATACCTCTGGCGCAGCATAGTTTGGACTTCCACAACTAGTCTTTAAAAAATGACCATCGCGCATTATATTGCTTAAACCAAAATCAGCAATCTTCACATTGCATTTCGAATCCAAAAGTAAATTCTCGGGCTTAAGGTCCCTATGAACCACCATATTCCTATGGCAATACTCTACACCAGAGATTATCTGCATCAAGGCATAAGTTTTAGCATACTTTAACTTGTTCAGTAACAAACAACAGTCTCAACCTAAGAAATTTTAGCCAACTCCACCTGCTGAAAAAAGTTACGAGCTTCATCCTCCTGCAACCTACCCTTCTCCACAATGTAATCAAACAGCTCTCCAGACTTCATACACTCCGTTACAACATAGATATCTGCCGGTGTCTCTACAACCTCATAAAGTCTTATTATATGAGGATGCATAAACAATCTCAATATTTTGATTTCTCTTCTCACTGCACCAATTTAAAAGGAACACAAATAAATGGAAAGAGAAACTTACAAGTAAAAAGAAGAAGAGTAGATAAAATTTTTATACATGCATGCAAGACTTGAATTAACTACAGCCAAGGAGAAAAAATCCATATCTTGAATACTGAATAAATGTATATTGCTTACTTTTTCCATAACTACTCTCTTAATCCATTAAGTATGAGTTGGACGCATTTAGACTGAGTAGCAAAAACATGGTTATGATTCAATATAATGACATGACAGAATGCAAAGAACGATTTATCCAAAAGAACAGATAATTCAGTCCAAGAAGATAATACAAACCTTTTTCTTCCATTTCCATGTTCTTTATCTTCCTGCGGTTAAGGATCTTTACGGCAACTTTATGACCAGTCAAGATATGCTCTGCAATTTTCACCTTCCCGAAGGCACCAATGCCAAGAGTTTTTCCAAGCTTATAATTTTGTAAAAACACATCCAGACCATTGACACCTTGCCCGTCCATTTCCTGGTCAATGGACATGAATTAAAAGTAAGAAAACTTAAAAGAGAATACACACACACACGCGAACAAGTAGAATAAAATTATGAGTAACAAACATCTGAAAAGGCATCCTGAGGAAAGGCCACAGGGGTAAACAAATACCACTGTCTAGCACAACTACCACAAATGTGTAGCTACCATAAAAAAAAGTCCAGAGTTCAGAAGGATACATCCAATCAGAAGGTATGGAAATTTCTGAAAATGCTTTCCCTCCCTTGGTTATCCATGCCTCACCAAGAAAAGTCCTTTAAATTTAGTTTGTGTTTATGACCAAATAACAGATTAGTACATGTTTGTATCAAAAAGGTTGGTAACTGTATATATTAAGAAAAAGTTGTATAGCTAGCTAAATAATTGAAGCATAGATCACACTGAAACAGAATATATAAGAAACCACAGCTAGCAAGCTGTCAAGCATTCTGCCACATAGTTATCAAACACAACTCAGCAAAATAGCCAGGAACTAGGCAGAACAAAGTATTTCAACATCTCAATTTTTCAAGCCAAATTACAGAGTATTTCCAACCACATGCTACCCAAGCTTTATACTAAAATCCCTCAAAGTGGAATGCAGAGAAATCCCAGGAAAATCTATTTCTTTCTCAGAAACCCTAAGATAAAGAAAAAAACTTGACTGCCCAACTTCAGAATCATAATTTTTCCAACCTTGAAACCCAACCCAACTTCTTAGAGACAGCATTAAATCTCACTTATTTTTTCTTTCTAGTTTAACAATTCAAAACCGAGTCTAGCAACATTTGACAATCTCTCAGAAGCGTCCCAAAACCAACTATAATCGAAAGGCAGATCCAAATATAACTTCTCTATCAATGCATTCAACCATCCAATCACTAAGGAGCCCGACGAATTTCAGAAAGTTGATTAACACACCTACGTCTAGCATCACTTAGCCAAGCAAAATTAACAAAGTTCAAGGTTAAAAATAAAAAGATAGAAAGAAAAGAGCTTTCTTCGCGGAGAAACAAAAATCAAACAACAACCCAATCCCGCAAACCTCACATAAAAAACCACCCACAATTCCTCAAAGCTTAAACGTCTCAACCCAAAAAAATTAAAAATCAAAAAGAGAATCCAACAATCCGACACACTACGTTCAAGCATCCCCCGAAACGGATCTGCGAACGCCAAACCAACAGCCCCAACCAAAAATCGAAACCTCACCAGAATCGTTCCCGAGCGAGGCGCTGTGGTGGGGGGCTAATCCCAAACCAAGAAGACCCGTTTGAGGACGCTTTCATTCTTCCTGGCGCTTTATCCCCTTCCCCTTCTCTTTCCCTCTCGCTGTCTCCCTTGCGTTGGACTTTCGGAGTCGACGATGACGAAATCCCTCCGAATTTGCATGCGGCTGTCGAAGCTCTCCGGTGGAATTTCGTCCATTGTTTAATGGCGCAAACCGGGAAATTTAAAAAATTCGAAGCTCTCCGACTCGTCGAGCCCAATATTTAATGGTGTAAATTGATGTCACGACGTTCGGAGCATTTTGGACGGATGACGTGGAAAACCTTTTTTTCTTTTTTACAAAAATTAATATTCCTACGACAAAAACAATGGGAACAATAATGTGCAAGAGATTTGTGCTAAAGGACAACCTTAACGATATCATTAATTATAGTTTAAATTTACATGGTGTGTCACTGACACGTAGGACTTACTTCAATGACAGCGAACTAATTATTAATTACGTGGGTGATTTGTTAAAACGCTAACTTATTTTGACGGCCTCAATTGTCAAACCAAAATATGTCGTTATCTAATTGTATATATCAAGGTCGTAACACCATATTTCTAAACGCCCATTTCTTCACCTAAGACAAAAGATATATTAGTTTGACAAGTAGTTTATTTTTTGATATATGAACAAACAAGCTCCATAATTAGTAGACTTAGAAAACTCGATGATCACTTTTATCACCTTTTTAAATCTCAAATTGTGTTTTATTAGGCATTCAAATTAGAGCCATCTTTGGATTTACCTTAGAAATAAAGAGACACATGGAAAATAGAACCATTTAGTATGCTTAATCAAATGACACTTTTGATGGACCAAAAATGGATAATAATGATCTCCCCAGTTTAACAAATGCATTATACTGTCTAATTAAAATTAATAGCCTTAGAGACAGGGAATTTGAAGAATGAGCGTGTGGGACTAAAAGTTGAATTGCATAGCCTGTGGTTCTATAAACAGGTTTTTGTCGCTGTGTCAGACAATATACTTGGACTCAAAATGGGATTCATACATCGACATTCAGAACATTACAAGGCCAGGTTCATTAGTAATCAGGAATGGAAGAGAAACGATATCCTTGGGCGCCTCTCCATGCATAATATGCAATTCGGGTCTCGTAAAAGCCTGCGGCAGAGAATCAAGATCAGTATAAATATGGTCCATTAACAAAGCTACTGAGAAATGCAAGGCAGACTTCTCATCAAATCCATACAGAAAGCAACTCACAACAATAAGAAATATTATCCATGCTTCATTACTATGTAAAATATCAATAACAAAGAGCTTTTTGAAGGAAGACATGGGGAATGATCAAACACAACTTAGTAGTACCATACCCTTGTCTGTTGCAGGATGAAAACCAAATCAAGCATAAAAAAGCTACCATATGTTTCTGCATAATTTACCAGAAAAATAACAGCTCCAGATTATCAAACTAATGACTAGGTAACTTGGAAAATGATACAATTTTTAAGTGTCAAAGGAACTTTGAACTTGATAGTAGGTAGAAAAAGCTTCGGAATAACGCAGCTTCCTACAACATTACTTAGAGCTGCAACCTCCTCAGTCTGGTCAACTGCCATAGACTTCACTTTCTTAAAAAGCTTTGTATTAAGAGCGCAATAAAATCACATTTTGATGCAAGACATTAGAAAAGAGTTTTATAACCTGCAACAATTGGCACTCAACACAACTAGTGAGAACCAAAACCACAACTCTCAAGTTCCCTTCATACCCCATATACAATAACAAGTATAATACCACGTTCAATGGGTATGAGATGATCTAATCACAATTCTCTCCGAAAATGTTTTTACTTATACACTACTTCTGGCATTAAATGTTGCAAAATCATATGCCATTTGTTGGATACGGTTTAACCATGCCTCAAGCCTTGAGAATCGTTAGTTCACAAATTTTCTTTGCTTATTTTTTTCGCATATGCAAAATCTTTATCTGCTAATACTGACACTCATGACAACTCTGACTTGAAAATGAATTAAGAAACTACTGATTTGGGCTGCGGTTGCTTACTGTTTTGCAGTCAGATGGAAACTCCAAGTCTAGAAATTAAGTTATCTTTTTTGAAGGATTTTGCATGATATAATGGGCATTCATGTTTTATGACATACATATATAGTCTGTCACAGAAAACACTCTTAGAACTACAGGAGAAACTCTCCACAATAAAATTTTGTTTTACAAAGAGCACTACCAAGGGTCAACGTTGTCCCTTAATTCTTAGTTTGTTTCGAAGGGCCACTTCTATTTTCAATCACTCAAGCAACAATTTTTTTTCCTTCTTTTTTCTTTTTTTCTTTTGGGTTGGGGTGGGGGGTTGGTTGGTGCAGGCGGAAACCATGAATACTCATCTCTGATTCCTTTGTTTCTACTTTTGTATTATAGTCATCCTCCATGATCTACATAGAGCCTCTCATTAGCAATTTTGTTGTCACAAAAAAAAAAAGTAAATGAAAAATATTTTGACATACCTGGAAGGAAGGAGAGAATTCCTAGCGCAAATAGCCCATAGGCTTGGGATCGCTCTCCTCCCATGTGACCAGTGAAGATGAAATATGAAAGAAACAGAAGCGATGATCCTAGAAACAGGAGGAAAAGTGCAAGAGCAATGGACTTCCAAGGAATTCTATCAAATGCTTTGGGTGTATAGTCAAACCGAGGGTCATATTGGCTTCTTGCAATACCATTATAATCATCATCATCATCAGTTGGAAGAGCCTTGTATTGAACATTGCGTCTTGATGCCATATCAATCAAAATCAGGTCTTACTCAGTCCTACGAATGCGTAATAGAGACCTGAACAATTGAAGTTGAAGGATCAAATCAATTGTACACAAAATAAAGTCATAGAATGGAAGGATCAGAAAATGATTAAATGAAACCATTGACAGAAAAAAATTGGAAAGAACAGTTTAGGATAAACTCTTAACACTTTTTTCCTCTCACAACCGCAAAAAAAGTCAAGCCAATCAGGCACCTGTTGGCATCAGAAAGCAAAAAAATCCTAGAGCAAAATTGCAAAATGTCCATTTCTCAAATTGAAAAAGATCTTTCCTAGTAGAAATCTCAATTTTTCAAGCCAAATTACGGAGTATTTCCAACCACATGCTACCAAACTTTTATTCCAAAATCCCTCAAGTGGAATGCAGAGAAATCTCAGGAAAATCTATTGATTTCTTAGAAACCCTAGGATAAAGAAAAAAAACCTTGACTACCCAACCACCTAGAGACATCATTAAATCTCACTTATTTTTTTTTCCAAATTAACAATTCCAAAACCACATCTAGCAATATTTGACAATGTCTCAGAAGCACCCAAAACCAACTATAATAGATCCGAATATAACTTTTCGATCAATGCATTAAACCATCCAGACACAAAGGAGTCCGTAGAATTTCAGACAGTTGATTAACACACCTACTTCTACCATCACTTAGCCAAGCAAAATTAACAAAATTCACTATTTAAAAAAAAAAAAAAAGAGGCAAGAACAGAGCTTTCTTCCCGGAGAAACAAAAATCAAACAATAACCCAATTGGAATAACACAAAATCCAATCACGCAAACCTCAAACAGAAAACTACCCACAATTTCTCAAAGCTTAAAATACTCAATCAAAAAAAAGAATCCAACAATCCGACACACTACGTTCAGGCACTCCCCGAAACGGATCTGCGAACGCCAAACCAAAAGCCCCAACAAAAAATCGAAACCTCACCAGAGTCGTTACCGAGCGAGGCACTGAGGCGGAAGGCTAACCCCAAACCAAGAGGACCCTTCTGGGGACGCTTTCGTTCACCCTAGCGCTTTGTCCCAAACTTAAAATGCTAAGAATTCGATTAAGTGAGATGAAAAGGAGCATATATAGACCGCCATTTCACATAAGAAGCAAGAAAGCTAAACTCCAAGTAAACCCATGAAACCATTAACATTGATCAAAGAGTGTTCAACACAATCACATAACCTGCTCTCATCCTCAATTGTCAAATTAGGAAATAAGCCTTCCAATTCGCATGCCCAAAAAGTTTTACTAAGAGCTTCCAACGTGGTTTCATCCGTTTAGCTAAATCTTCTCATAAAAGCGTGGAACTTGACAAGTTCGGCGTCCAAAATTAGGTCATAATCAGGTAAAAATTGCAGACAAACGAACTACATCAAGTAAGAAGAATTGTAACAGATTTCCAAGGCTTCATGAACTGAAAGAACAGAAAATTAATCAAGAACGCAAAGACGAACAACCTTTATAAGACATGGTTGTTTAGATCTTATCCGTAAGTGCGAATCTGATTGCGTAACTATGGAAGAAGATTTGGAGAGGGAAAATGGCAAAGACCGTTACGGAAGAGATGAGCACAAGAATGATAGGTACGGGAAGACTCACCGTGAATGGTACAGACAGGGGATGAGCTATACCGGCTAAGGAGGAGGATCAGAGATCGGAACCGCAAACCTTTTCGTGCTGGTGCGAACAAAATCGATGGGCAAGCCGTCTGTGAGTTTTTGGCGGTCACGGCGGTAATCATAGCCGTTCAATTTGGATCTTTAGACGCCGGCTCCTCTGTCTGGGAGACGTGGCTGAAAACTGGAATGGTCCAAAGGCGACGCGTGGAACATTTACCCGCCCGCCGCCGCAGAAAGGCCGACAACTACTTCATTTTGCTTTTCAGTTAATTTAAAAAAAAAAAATCAAGCATTATATATCACTTAAATCGTAACATCCTTAGTTATGTTCAAAAGTTATATTTGACAACTTTCAAAATTCTTATAAAAATTTACTATGATTTATAGACTTTAGTCACCTAATTAATAAAATCTTTCAAAAACTTTTTTTTTTGTTAATTCTAGTCTATGTTGTTAATATGAGTTCCTTAAACCATATATAGACCGAAAACTCTATTAATTTGTTGAATTAGTATGTGAAGATCATAATAGAATGCCATGTATATGATGATTCTGCTTAATTAGATAGTTAAACTTATTACTATTAAATTTATGTTATTTGTCGACAGACATGCAGTTCAATTGATATCATATGTGACTAGGACCAAAACATCTCATTTACCTAAAAAAAAGTAATTTCATAATAAAGCATAATCCATAATCATGGGATTTGGGAATTATAATGAAATTTAACATTCAAAAATAACACATAAACATGATAACATGTCTTGGTTGACTAAAGTACATTAGAAGCTAGATGTTTTATGTAAAATAAATAAATAAGAACTAAGCGTTTTGTTTCTTTATATATCACTTTAAATCTAGTATATCACAAATTGTTAATATATTGCGCTCTTATCATTTTAATTTGTAAATATTGTTATTTTCATCATTAAGCCCATTTTAGGATGAACATTTTCATTCACAAATTTAAAATCTCAATTTTAAGCGATTCATCCTTTTATCATGGATAAATTCTCATGAGAAATATTTACTCCAAGACGAGATATTGTATTAAAATCTAGTTTAAGTCTCACATTACCAATATATTGGTAGTGCTTAAACAAAAGAAATTGGCATTCTAATGGGTAATATATTTATCTATATGCATGTGTGGTACATATATTAAATCTATGATCATTAAACTTTTAATCAAATCTAAGACTCTTTACTTGTTATACTATATATAACTCAAGGCATCGTATGAAAATCTCGAATTTCTTTGCTGTAGTATTTGTCGTAATTTAAACCAAGTAATGATTATGTTTGTTTAGTTTGACTTATTTGTTGTAGAAATAAGGCGAGACAGAGAGGATTTGCACCTAAAAACCATTTGTTAGGTCTCCTTCAATCCATTGTTTAATTTGTTAGTGCTTCCTTGACGATAATGCTATCTGTTCATGCATGGCCTTCAACGGCAATATGATTAAGACCCTATAAGATTAAGAACTTCATCCCAATCTCGTGCAAGTTAAAACATCCGCTAATGACGAATAAAATGGTGGGATAAGACAACTAGTTAATGCGCCATTTCCATGTCCATTGGTAACAGTCTCCCTTTACCTCAGCATTCACTAGCTGTCGTGCTTTAGGACACTAATCTCACCTACGTGGCTTGTAACTTCTTAGAGATGAGGTTTCTTGGTTAAAAATGTTAGAAAGTGAATCTCTTTATATATATAGTTACATTTTTTCTTTGGTCAATTTAAGGAAGAAAGTGAATTTTTTAACATTGCATTATAATCAGGTTTATTCATAACATTCTTTTTATTGAAAATAAAGAATAAAAGAGTCTCATATTAGAGGAAGAAAAACATTTATAATATATTTTATAAGTTTAAATAAAGGATTTTTTAGAGGAAGAAAAACATTTATAATGTATTTTATAAGTTTAAATAAAGGATTTTGAGGAGATGGATTAAGTCTTTCACACGATATTAGAATTAATTCTTTTCCATTAATCCAACTTAATTCAAAATTTTGGCCAACTATTCATCAGTAAAAAGGACCAAACTTAGATTAAACAAAAATATTAAATAAAAGAGTTTTACATCATAGATGAAAACAGTTGTAGTGTACTTTATAAACTTTTGATAATTTTTTTCCTCGACAAGATCTTTGACAACGTATGGACTCAAGGCTTTTCACATATCTTCCTGTGTATGGAGTGTTTTCTGTGCTTAATGTCAAAAAAATGTTGAGAAGAGTCTGATAGAAGTTTTATATATACCTAAATTTTGTTTGAAACCTGTCTACCTTATCGGCTAAGTACCGTATCGGCCATGATGAACCTGAAGAAGGGACCTCTCTACCTTGGCAGTTGTATTAGTTTGAGGTTGGTGGGAAGCTGCAAGAATATCAGAACCTAACCATTATCGTATCGTTGAATAAAGGGTGAAAATCATCCCGTCTCTGCTATTTCTCAGTTCACGGGTGGGAGAAAACCATTCAGATTTCTGAAAGAATGGAAGGAACTCCATCTGTTGTCATGGAGAAAGTAGGAGCAATCATCAGGTTATCAATCTACACGTTTCTGAAAGATTTCCAGTATTTCACCACCACCGCTGTTCTTCTTATGCTTCCTTTCTCTGCCTCTGTTCTGCTATCAGAATCCCTCCTTCCATCTTCTTCATCACGTTTTTCGATCGTCGATGCCCACCTCAAATCCCTTTTCCACGCCGCGGGATTCCCCTCCTCATGGATATGTTCTCGGACCATCTTTGGCTATGTTCTTACTCTTCCTTTTACCCTGTCTTCGCTTATCATCTCGAAAGCTTCTGTAATTCAACCCCTGATCGACAATAAACCATCCCTTCGACCTCCTTTTTCCTCCTTTTTGCCGCTTTACAAACCTCTGCTGATAACCCAGTTCTGTAATTTGATCCTGAACATGGCCATCAACATGGCTGCTCTCAAAACCATCAAAGGTTTCGTCTTCTTCTATAATAATCCCATCCTTTCGGTGGTAGTCAGAACTGTCTTCTACACCGTACTCGTCAACATGGTTGTTGTATGCAACTTGGCTCTGGTTGTAGCCGGGATGGGAAACTGCAGCGGCTTTTTGGCCCTTCGGAAGGCTCTGTTGATCAGAAGGGAAACGAAATCAATGGCTCTTATGTTGGCTCTGCCTCTGAATTGCGGCCTAGCCGCCATAGAGGCCCTGTTCCGGTTCCGGGTTGTCAAAGCTTATCGCCTTCAAGGAAAGCCAGGTCCGTCCATGGCGTTGGAGGGGCTATTCGTCTGTTACTTGTACTCACTCCTCGTTGTCCTTGATACAATTGCTTCTTGTTTGCTCTTCAAGAGCTTTAGATCAAACCTCTGCATCGATGAAGAAGACGGCTACCACTCGATCAAGACAGAAACTGTCTGAATCGCTAAACGTGTGTATACATAAGAAATTCGAGTTCTGTGGATTAGAAACATATTTACTTGAGTTACCGAAGGAACACAAATCTGTTGGTTCTACTAGAAGAGAGCAATCTTTTGGTTCTCTTGTATACTTTTTTCAAGGTGTATGTCTTGGAGCATGCATGTAGGATCATCCATGGAGATGAACGCAAGATGAATGAAATACAGGGGACTTTTAAGGCAGAGTTCTTTGTTCTTCCTTTTCCTTTTGCAGTGGATGTTCTGTGTAGTCTAACCTTCTATACAGGGTTTGTATATCGAAACAAAAAAGACAAAAAAAAAGAAAGTTCCTTTGATGCTCACTTCAGAATAAACCGACCTATAAGAATTACGAATTTATCAATATATATATTTTTTGAATAAGCACACATCCATGCATGCACTCATGTCAAATTTAGAACCCAAAAGTCTAGACACTAACAGGTTCTTATATACTTTGTTATAATCCAAAACTCTTGTATTAAAAGCTCTAGAGTTGGCTGATTAAAGATCATTTCATTTGAATATCATTAACTTAGACTCTTATAAGCCTAAGCCACCATGATCTAAGTTCCCATCATATGATCATGACAACCCCCCACGATTATGTAGCCAACACCCTTGGCAGCTCATCTTCCTAGTTATGGCAATCCTCACTATTTTCTCTATAAGTAATTTTTTTCACAAGTCACCTTATCTAAAGTTTGAACTTGAAATATGAGATTGAATCTAATACCAATTGTCATAATCTAAAACTATTATGTCAAAAATTCTAGAATTAATGGTTAATCAAAAATCATTTCATTTGAATATTATCATCAACTTGACTCCCATAGGCTCAAACCTACCATAATCTAAGTTCTAATCTTACCATCGTGACATACTTTCATATTTAAAAGATATTACATAACATATTCATAATATGAGATACATGATATATTTTAAGAAAAGGAATTACAGACTCTTTAGTCCAGTTTTTCCACCAAATCAAGATTGCTCAATGGCAGCCACCTACATAGGAATGAGATTCGTTGTCGTCGAGAGTTAGTTCAACGATGTAAAATCTGTCAGCTCACCAGCCCCACCAGCGTGCGATGGGCATCATAGTTCAAATCAACAAGAAAGGCCACAGAGGGCCCATTGGTTCAGATAAGGTAAGGTCATGTCAGCTCATTGTGCTTGAGGATTGGATTCTACAGGTGGCCCAGAATCTCACCGGAAAAGTTCTGCTTTGGGCTTCGAGGATGGCGGACTCCACCGGTACCGATCCCTCAGATGAGTCCAAAACAGGGCTATCCATTACTCTAAAGAGACTCGATTGACAAGACGTTCTGCCATTTTCTTTGTTGGGTGCAGTCCAAAGGGAAACAAAAACATGATGTGCCAATTAGGAGTGCTTTAGTGTTGCAGTTCCACAAAACTGTATCATGAAAGACCCATCATTCTGAACATGTTATAGACGAGATGACCCACTGAATCTTTTGGGACCTAATGTTTTCTCTGTTGAATAGGATTTTTTAACACACAATGGCACTTCATTGATTTGAGTTCATATATTATTAATGTGATACTATGATGATTTGATAATTTAATCATTATAGTAAGGAGGTATATTAAGATAAGGTCTGAATCTTACATTAGTAAAAAATATATTAAAATTATTTTTAATATCATAATGACATATTTTTAGATTAGATAATAAGTATTTTGATAATTTGATATCTTTTTCTAAAATTTAGAATATCTTTACTTCTTGAAAACTATTTTTTTTTTAAATATTATATCTTTCAACTTAGAATTAAGTTCAAGTAAGATGTTGAAACTAAACCTCTTTATAAGTCTTATACCTTTGGGATGAAGGTGAATGGTAGAAACAATATTCATTTCATATTACTTGGTTTGGTATTTTTGTTATACCTAAGCATCTCTTTTTCTTAATAAATATTATTAAGTGAAAATTAGTTGTTTTAACAGTTATTTTTACTTGTTCTCCAATTGTGTGTTTTTGTTCCTGTTCAGTACATTTACTAGAGGAAAAAAAAAAGAACAACGGGAATTTGGGAACTATAATTGGAATGATTGGAATAATAATGCAATATAAAGCAAATTCACGTGCATACAGTTTGTAATTCCAAATTGGCGCCGGCAACTTGTGATTGACCAACTTTGTCATTAAACAACGCAAATGAACAGAAGTGATTTAGTTGAACACGGCTTAATATGACCAGTTAACATCAACGTGGGGCAAACAAAATCTTTCACGTGTCACTACAAACTTCCAGCAGAGCATGAAATTTTAGGAAGTATATGAATAGTTCATGTTATTAAATTCCTTAAAGTAAGTCAATATTAAGGAATATGTAAATTTTTTAGTATAGTATCAAAGTTTATACTTTAGATAAACATTACAAGATCATTATCTAATTTAAAAAATAATTCAAGATGAAGTAGAATTTATTATCTTATAATCAAGATTCTTAATACATTTATTAATAATGTGAGATTCATTATTTTTTTAATGTTTTTTTTTAACATACTACTCACATGGGGAGTGGGAGGGGATTCAAGCCCCTGACTAGGTGAACTCGTCAATTAAGAGTCTTATTCCAATTATAAGATTCAAATTCATTAGTTTTGTATTACATAGACAATACATAAGCTCAAATTAATGAGAACTTATGGAGGTGTTAAAAATCCCAACATCATGTTAAGAAGCCAATAACTAAATCCAAAAGTGACATTTATCTTATTATTAAAAAATTTTAATATATTTTTCAGTAATATGAAACTTACTACTCACATCTTAAAGATCATATTACGACCTATGGTTCAAGTATAAAGTCTCTCCATAATATAGCTCCACCGAACTATAAATTCACCTTATGATGATTATAAATAATAATAAATAGTTGAATGTATATCATAATATGTAATCTGTTGTAAAATTATCTATATTAAAAAAATAAATATATTTTTTATAAGTCAATTTTAAAGGAAAAAAAAAGGGGCTTTCTACCACTATTATTGAGCCGTCTTTCATCAAACTCAGCTCCCATAATTGCTAAACAGTAAAAAAGTAAAGATATAATTTGGAAACTCAAAGGAATATGGTTCTTAATTTATTAAACACGAAGTTTCTTGTTAGCCACGTAAAAGAAAGGAGATCGTGTGCCACACTATCCACTTTACTGAAAAGCTTGTGACTCACACGTCACAAGTGCTGCTGCCCTGCATTTTTTCAAACACCTAATAAACAATGACTTTGAACTTGGAAGCACTTGGTTGTCAGCTTCCTCAAACTAGCACGTGGAATGGCGTTGCTTCCCCTCCGTTTGATCAAACCGAAAAAAGGTCATGTTACCGAAGGAACGCCGTGAGACAAGCAAGTAGAACACAAGGAACATGTGGAGGGGTTACAAGTCCCCAGTAGCCATTGTTTTGCTATGATCTGCCACTCGTACATCCACTTGAAGCACACAATTATTCCGGTAGATGATGGCATTTATGTGCGCCCCACGTTCCATGTGAACAGATCCTGAAATACACGCTTGGAATGGCCTTTATTGTTCAACACACTTAATGATTATATAATAATCATGACATCAATTTTTTTAGTGGGCCAAATTTTATGTTCTACCCATTATATTTCTCAAAAAGTTTGGGTTTTACTTTCCTTTACTTCAATATAATTGCATGGGTTAAGTCCCTTTTATAAAATAAAAAATTACATCAAAATCCAATTTCAATTGAGACACTTGATTATGATTGAACTTTTACAATCTCTCTAGCATTTCTATTAGTCACTCATAGGTCAATCTACATTTAAAATAATAGGGGTTTTAAAACAATTGTTGTCTTGCATTATTAATATCTTTTTCAAGAAAGAAATACTTAAATTTATAATAAGAATTTCAAATAAAACAATTAGTCTATACATATATATTATTAAGCGAAATCATGGTTATCCTATTATATTTGGTGTAATGGAAACTCTTTTCTCTTCAAAGGCAAAGGGGTCTTAAACTCTTGCCAATCATGTTAAAATCTTTTCAAGTGTTACTGAATCATGAAGACTCATACTTGAGACATTTCATGATGCAAGGTTGGTACTCTCCTCAATTCAAAAAGTTGGGTCACCCTTGCAAGGTGGGAGAAATGTCTCCAATATTTGGTCCTTGTGACTGTTCTAATATGGATCGAGGAAGTGGCACATTAATTAGTTTTAAGAGAAGAAATTTGAACCTTCAGCAACATGAAATACATACAATTTTTGACATAAATGAACTCAAATAGATAGAGAGAGGGAAAAAAAAAAGAGTCCTACTCCCTAAGTTCTTCTCAAGTCATTTCCAACACGTTATGATTAATTGCTGACTTAAGCCAAGTTCAAAAAGAAATTAACTTATGTCCTAAAACTCAATGTTCAAACCTCATCATAATGTTGTTTTAAAGGGAGACAAGGAGGAGGAAAATGGTCAATGCCGACTCCAAAACCCTCATTCCAAACACATTTTCACAAATACAATAGAGTAACTTGCTTTTACACAAAATTCCCTTCATATGAACTCATTTTAGTCAACCTCAAGGAAATAAATAAAAAATAATAATCACCGTCCTAATCTAGTTCTATGTTCAAACACATCATAATGTTATTCTGCAGGGAGACAAAAAAGGAGCTATGTGGGTCAGTCCTGGCACCAGAAGTCGCACGCTAACTTTAAAGTGACCGGGGCCAACAATGTGAGGAAAAGTTATTTTCTGAGAGCACAATCATAAGGCTCACGGTGTGAGTAAATGACAGACCAACGTATGGAAAACGACCCCCATTGTGTGGTCCTCTGTTGTTTTGCGTGTTTAGATGCATTGTTTTTATGTGTTTGACGATGAAAATGTGGTCCACTCAACCTGCTCCAGCCGAACGAAAAACATGTTCATTACTATAGATTTGCTTGTATATTAAGATAGTTATTTTGATAAACATAGGTAGTTAGTTCTTGAATTAGTAAAATATTTTTTACACTTAGATATTATGGGAAGATTTTTTTTAATATGAAACTTCTGACTTTTATAATTATTTGTATATAAGTAAGTCTCGATATGGAGAATGAGAATTGTTCTATCTCATCTCTTTGAAAGACAATTTTCCCACAGTCTAGATATAGTCTTTTTATTAAGAAGAATTAGCTTCTTTTTTCATATTGGATTAGATTACAAAAAGTGTGTTGAATTTTAGAGTAAAATTATTAAAATGGTAGATTTACTTTTCTACTTTGAAGTGATAGAAACTATGTGAATTGAATGCCACAAACTCATTTTATGGACCTAAAGATGGCCCCAAATCACATAAATCTACTTTTTCCCCACTTTTAATTCTCCTCATTGATGCTGGCTCATATTGTCCTATGAGAAACCCTTTCTTGTTTTCTTTCATTTTCAATAGCCCCACCTTGACTGCATGGCAGAAAAGAAAGTAAACGTCGTAAAAAGTTATCACCATAGCTCAAGCGACTATGGTAGATTCCACTGTTTGTGGGGGGCGTAACCTTGGTGGTCTGCATCTTGGACCACAAAATCATCTTCAAGAACAACCATTCAAAAATCTTATTTATCTTTCCAAAACACCTTCCTTTTCATGTTTTAATATATATATAAACAAAATATCATACTGACTAAAACAAATTCTACTTAGTTAGATGATATTATTTTAGACGACCCAACTCAAATATTAATTCAAAAATTAGATTAGATGTCTTTTTTATTTAAACTTTATTGATTGATATTGGCAATAATTGTCATGTAGCCTCACGTGCAACCCTACTCGTCCTGTTTCTTATCAAGCAACATGGGCGGGCAAAGTGGCTAGGACCATGAAATTTTTTACCTCCGGTGCCGGTCGTGGATTTCGAGTAGTCATATCCGTCCTCTTCCGACCGTCCTCGGCTGCAGAGCGGGGCCTCCCGACACAGACGTCGGTGGACAGTACGGGGACCGTGAAAGCCCGCCTACGTGGCGGAAGACGATAAACATGTTCTGTTCTGGACGGGTCCGTAAAACGCATCAACATTTTCGGACGTCTGAATCATCAAACACGATGTACGTAACCCTCCAGGTACCACGAAAAGGAAATAACATATGTACGTCTCCATTCATGCAGAAAAATAATTAATCCCACTGGCACGAGTGTCCGGCACGTACTCTTGCAAATATTAATTTATTGACAACCTTAATTTTTAGATGAATGAAAATTTTATTTTATTTTATTTATATTATATCAAAACTAAATCTTAAATAGAACTTCTTAGCCTTTAGCTCTAAAACTTTTGGTATAATCGTCAACTATCATAGCATTTGATATCGAAACTAGTTATTATATCTTAAATTCAAACATTGACATGTACAAATATATCTGTTAAAAGTGGATGTTATCACATATTAAAAGTACGATGATAGACTATTAAACATATAAATAATGAAATTTTTTCACATAATGTAATTAGATTTTGGGATGGACTCTCATATTCTAATATAATATCAAAAATAAGAATGAACTTATGCTTTGTAATTCCTATATCCTAAAGTTGAGTTTTAATTTAGTTATAATGCTTATGTTAGCATATAGATAAGAGAGTATTTAAAATGGATGATGTGTCACATTAAAAATGTAAAGATAAACTTTTAAACTTATAAGTAATGAATTTTTCTATCTCATATTCTCATAATATCACATGAGTATAACTAAAAGTTAATTTATGTAAAAGTTTAGAAGGTCAAGAAAAAGTGAGATGTAAGCTAGAGTGAGCTATTAATATAATGCTTAAAGTTTGATTTAAAAATTAACTTAAAATTTATACTTTTTTTAATTTAAACAAACTCATTATAGCATATTTTAATAATATAAGACAATCTACATTATGTCAACTTGAAAGTGTTGTAGAATATAACAATCTATTGAAATAATTCATAATTAACTTTTAATCCTAAGGTCTTTGAGATATTAATTGAAGATTCGACAAAATTTTGACATTAAAAACATAAAAATATTAAATACTATTTTTCAAGTATAAAAAACCAATTAAGTTGGAGAAGTAGCTTTAAAATTAGACTGAAACTCATATTCTAATTGCTGGAAGAAGCGTTCTTGGTTTTGGATATGCTAGAAGTACAGGCGATTCTTGAAGCTGATTGATAATGACGTGAAGGCACGCATGTTGAGAGGGAAAAAAACAGTAGACACATTTAACTTTGATGTGCAGGCGTCTGTCTCTTCGAGAATCATGCATATAGCTGGCGATATTTTGCCTGTCAAATATATTTAAAATGGTGTGAATTCTTACTCTATTTGAAAGGTCATTTTGTTTAAAATATTGAGGAGTTACTATTATACTATTAATGATTATTCTTATTAACACATATATCTTCCTTCTTACATAGATTCAATAATAGCACTATAGGTTGCTCGATCCTCCAAACCTAATTTAATACCATTTATAAGGAATTTAAGATATTACTACTATTATAAAAAATTAAGAAAATAATAAGGCTGGTATTCTTTTTCTTAAACGTGTTAAGAAGCAACCCACCAAAGCCCACAGCCTCGAGAGAAAGATCTCCAAAACTCATAAATTGGAATCTCTGTCTTGTCTTTGTTTTCTGTGGTGGGTATTTTTCTCATTGCTTACCTCCTAAGAAATGTTAGATAATGACCCCCATCGAACTACCAAACATGAATTGACCCAATTCTATGTATTCTTCCACCGGATCTCTTCTTATTCCTCTTCTTCCTCAATTTTCTAGAGGTGGAGGGGCTCTTTCATGGCCACCTAACTTCAGTCACCTTAGCCTTTTGGATTCTTCTATGTCTCTATCTTTTTTTCTTTTTTTTAAGAGTATGTTAAAAGAGTTTAAAGATATATTCAATCAAAAAAAGATTATTCTTTAGTTTAAAAGTTTATTCTTGCTGATGACTTAATTCCACTAGGCCTGCGCGTCACCTTCCACACTTTGACAATGGGGTTGTTGCATAACCCGCAAAGGGTGCAGGATTATGAGATCCTCATTATTTTCTTCCCTCTAACATCCTTGAAGATGCTTCATGGGATGATTCAAATCAATGAAATATAATAGTAAAGTTGACTTTCTTATTATAAACGCACGGATTACAGAGACGTTTAGATTTTTGATGGAAAAAAGAAAGTTTTTAGTCCTCTGATGTTGAGAAGGTGGTAAGAACACAGGATTTTGAACTACCCAGCAATTTTTATGCATTCACCGACAGTTTTTTAGGCAACCACACCGGGTTTTTAAATCGACCTCGGGAAGATTCTGCACCAGTTTCTACCTTTTGGCCATTTTTTCATTCGTTTGACTTGTCTATTTGTCTGGTTCAGACGAGCATGAACCTTAAAGAACTTTCGAAGTAGTTGATCCTTATTCTTGTTCTGTTTATGGTTTCTTAGTTAATCTGGTCAAAGGAGGGATCAAGCTGTTGTCTGGAGGTTGTGAATCCTTGCAACTTAAGACCTACAACGTTGGCAGTAACAACATAACAGCAACCAACTCTCTCTCTCTCTCTTCCTTTGTTTGCGGCAGCGAAATCTCGGAGAAAGGAAGAAGAAACCCACTTTACTGGTTGCCAAACGCATTGCATAACCATTAAGCGTTAAAAGACCACCTGATCCTCGTCCTCATCATTATCTTCTTCTTCTGGCGTTAGATTCTCATAATAAAAGGAGAAGATCGTTCTCCCGTGGCTCTTGGATCGGGCAATGTCTAACCCTCCCATCTAAATCTCTCTGTCTCCGCACTGCGTGCTGCAGCCGCCGGCGCCGGTGTTTGTGGCAGAGAGACGGTGAGCATCTTCTCGGAGATCCGTTCCTCACTGGGTATGGCTTGCTTTCTCTTTCGATCGACAATGTATTTGCCTGTGATCATTGTCTTCTTCCTTGCTTTGGTTTTGTTGTCATTTTTTAAAAATCAAATTCGCTGCTTTCCCAGAAATGCCTCTTTCTCGTTGCGATGCAGATTGCAGACTCCGAGAAAATTCTGATTTTACAGATTCATTTTCTCTTGGAGTTTTAACATACTCCTTTTGTTTCGGTTCTTTTTTCTGTGCAGTGACGATACCTTTTGTTTTCAATAGCTTGGCTGTCACATTATCGGACAACTAATCTTCCCTGCGTGCTCTTGATGTCGACAAACTTCCGGTCTTTTTACATTTATTTATTTTCTCTCAAATGAATTCTTTTGTCCCTTTCATTTGGCATGACGGATGTGGACCCTTCGCCGCATTTTCCCTTGAGCTTTCCACTTTTCTTTCTCCGTAAGCCGGAGATTCTATTTAAACTGAAAAGACGACCCTTCTCTCTCTCAAACTCACATACGGTTTGGGGATACTTGAAGAGAAGTTTCGAATGTTTTCTGGGTATGAAGTTCTGCATTTTCTTTTTTCTTTTTTCTTCTTTTTTTCTTGCTTGACATTTTATTCTACGTCTGTCTGTCTGTCTCCCTCCCTCTCACTCCCTATCTCCTTTTCTGAGTTAATCACGGCTGAGATGTTGAAGTTTGTGTAACATAGCTTTGGAGGGATATTTTACAGAGAATCTCGGGTTGTTTTCCTTTTTTGAACTTCGGTTTTGATACGTGTTTTTATATCAGCTTTACATTGTAAATCTAAACTTTGATTGATTTTTTATCTGTTGAAGGGATAAGTGGCTTCCTTTTCTTTATGCACGCTACTCTCTCTCTTTCTCTCTCTTTCTCTCTCTCTCTTCCTCATCTTTTCTTAACAGTAACTGGGTAATGCCAGAGTCAATATTTCATAATGAGATCCTATATTATTATACTCGCATTGATATCATTTATCTCCTCTTCTGGCTTTTCCTCTGTCTCGGTTCTTCTCTGAATCTTGATTCACATGATCTTTTCTGTCTGAGAGTTTCAATTATTTGATTATCATGATTAACAAAATGACACTCTCAAGAGGCATTACGCATGCTCATGGTTTCTAGTTGGACTGACTTTGTTTATTCGCCATATAATTGAGGATTCAAAGGGTCAAAAATTCTAGCATTGGACTATGTTTTCCATGAAGGATTTGTCTTCTTATCTGGTGGTATTAGGGTTGCGTTTTCAAAGAAAGCTTTTTATTCCTTCTCTTTTGCAGGTCCAAAGTAATGTTCATCTTTTCTTGATAAAACCAAGCATTCTTCTTGACCTAAAAGCCAAGCACACAAATGCTGTCTTAGGTAGAGATTGATTTTCTTGGGAATAAAGATTTCCTAGAGTTTTCTTGAGATTGTTAATAATATTTTCTTTTCTTTGGCAAAGTCATCTGCAGTCAATAGTTTTGCCTTTTCAAGTATCCTAGACATATCTGGGATACCTCTACTCCATAATTCCTCTGTGAACACCTGTTAGATCAATCTTACATCTAGATTTTAACCTATACGTTGATTTACTGTCTTCATCCTATGATTTTGGAACTGGGTTTGGGCATGTGTTGCAGGGGCATATTTTTAGCTTCTTGTGTCTTACGATGTTGGTTGAAGTCGAGGATTGTTATACTACAAGTCTATCTCTCCCGAGTAATACAACTTCAGATGGTCCATTTGTTTTCGTCTGTCACTTGGTCAAATTATGCCCTTGACTTCTTGTTAATAGAATGGCAACAGCTGACTACGGAGCTAGTGTCTTTATTGTTTTCAGTTTTAGTACAAGAAATTAATGAAATGGCCTACAGAGATGATGGGATTAGTTGTCTCCTTGCTCTATACTTTGTCAATGAACAGAGTCGTTTTGTTTTTGAACTTTTTTGTTGTTGGTTCTTTCTGATATAGTATCTACAACTTTTTAGCAGGGCGTATCAAGCATCTTCTAAGTCCTTTCTGTAAAGGAGGAGATCCTTCGGAGTAGAATACCTTTTTGTAGTCAGGAGTTCTATATCTGCAGATATAAAATGGGTGCTTGTGTATCAACACCCTCTGCATCAATTAAATCACAGAAGAAGCGCCATCGCCGGTTGAAAAAATGGCGTCGAAAGATTTCCAATTCAGTCGCTGATGGCACAGTCAAACAGAATAGTGATGCAGGAACTGACAAAACAGATTATGCTGTTAGAGAGTTTGTTCAAATGGACATTGAGATGGGTGCAAGCGGTCCTCTTAGAAGATCTGACGTTTCTAGATCAACATTCCATCTCACCCAGCTGCAATGGCATCACAGTCAATATGATGAGAATTGTATGTACTTTCCTTCTTTTTTCCATATAATGTGCAAAGTATACCTATCAGATATCGTAATCAATTACCACATGTTGGATGCTCATGAGTAAGATGTCACAAAATATAGATTTTAATGATGTATGTGTCTTTATGTGTATGCATATACTCTAAACTGAAGCTCCACCTATTGGTGAACAAGAATGTCTATTTATTTGAGTTGTTAAGAGTGAGGAGCAATAACTAATATATTGTTCTATCAACATCCACAAGTATCATATTCATCTAATTATTTCGTTTATAGATATATGCACCCTGTCTAAATCCAGCTATGATTGCTCAGAGTATGCGGCTGCCAATAAATCATACAGAACATGTACACAGCACAAAATTCTTAACTATCTTTCTAGTTGTCATCGGTTTGTTTTTGTCGTGATTCCAAGCTTGTGGCACTAGAATTGCATAGTTATTGGTTTAGAGTAATATTCTTGAGACAGTAGGTCAATATTTAGAATGCAATTTCGACCTATGTTCTTATATTTGCGGCCTTGCAGATTCTATGAACCTAAATAAACATATGAGCACTTTTTCTTAAAAAAAATGTCTTGTAATTCTTTAACCCTGTGTTGATTTCCAAGACTTTTGCTTCTTGTGATTTATATACATATGCATCCTGTTATCTCTTTTGACTTCCCGTTGATATTAATTTTTTAAAAAACATCGTTTTCCAATTTCTGTTACTGTACAGATATATAAACAGTTAGCATGAGGACTCTCTCAGTAGTGACATCTTGTTTTTGCAGTGGTTTGCCAAGAGGATGCGTGGTTTGACTCTGTCAGTATTCTGGAGTCTGATTCTGATGATGATTTCAGTAGTGTTCATGGAGGTAAAGAATGTCAACCTCTCCTCAATTATATCTGCAGAATGAAAGCTTCTTTCTCTGTGGGATACATGTCGAGTGCTACTGAGATGGCAGTTTGCTTAATGTGGGACATAACCTTTTGTTATCTTCTCTGTTTATACCCGATGAACATGGCACATTGGTGACCTTTTGCCCATGCGTTATACGCATCAACTGAAATGTCAGAACCCCAGGCCAACAAACTAATCACTTATTACCCACTGGATTTCTCATATTTATCAAATTTTTGTACTTGACCATTTGATCATTGTGCAAAATCGACTAATCACTTCTGCTATTTCTTATGGAATTCACTGAGTATAAGATTGTCTATGAGTTGACTAATTTATTTTACTTATCTTCTCTTTTCTTAAATCTGCAGATGGTTTTCCATTGGTAGGCAATTCATTTGGGAACATCTCAAACGGCCAGGTGCTTCAGTATGAAAGATCAGCATGCTTTATGGATAGCAAGAATAAGTATGAAGAATACCATGAAAGCTATCTGAAAATCGATGGAGGTAATTCGGAGAACATTGGTACCAGTTTTGAGCTTTCTAGCTCAGGGAAGGCAGATGATGTTGGTAGCAGGAGGGCAAAAATGTCAGATCATTCTTATGGAAGCTTCAAAGGTCTAAAAGAGGATAAACGTGATTCTCATGAGAAACTTCAAGGGTTACGGCGGTTGGTTCCATCTATAAGTTTCAATGACAAGATTCTAAACCCATCGATTGCAGCATTACAATCTCAAAAAAAGCACTCAGCAGTTTTCAGGCTTTCTTTCAAGAGGAAATCCTGTGACGGAGAAGAAACCACTGAACAGTGTAGGTATTCAAATAATTTAATTGTGGTTGAGTAGATAGAAAATTTAAAAATTAATGAATGATGCATAATTGCCGTTAGTAAGGTCCAAGATTGTGGTTACAGACAATTATCTGGATGACTAAGACAATGAGATGGTGTTACAAAAATTAGGTGATCCTCACCTACAATTCTGTTTAAAGGTTTAGTTTGCTAGAAATCTAAGATTATATTTCTTGGTTTGCATATTTCTTTTCCTTTGGTCACAGTACTGAACTTATGTATGTTACAAATGGTTCTCATTTCTTAATCATCCTTAATGTTTTGCTTGAAATAAGATTTTAGCAAAGATGTTGATATATGCAGGTCAATCAAGAAGATTCGTATATCATCCTAGAGCTGGATATATAATTCCACGTTGTGCAGTAGAAAAGCCAACTCCAGGATGTTGGTCTGAGATTCCACCCTCAACATTTAAACTCCGGAGTGAAAGCTATTTCAAGTATGTTGTTGGTTTTTCAAAACCAACCTTGATCACATCTGTCATCTTCACCAAATATTTTTTCTTTTCACATGTGTACATTTGTGTGTTTCTATCAAGTAAGGACGTATTTGTCTGATATCATGTACCATGCAGAGATAAGCGGAAGTCTCCAGCTCCAGATTACAGTCCATATACTCCAATTGGTGTTGACCTATTTGTTTGCCCCAAAAAGATAGATCACATTGCCCAGCACCTTGAGCTTCCTAATGTGAAAGCAGATGGCAAAGTGCTACCACTTCTCATAGTAAATATCCAGGTACTTCCTTTTCCCTCAAGACTTCGTTATTGATGATGGGTTGCCAGGCCGAAATGACTATCTGCAACTACTACAGTTTAAACAGTGAATGGTGACTCCTGAGCAGTTTCTCATGCTGTATCTGTTTTTCTTTTCATGTACCTTGTGGCAGATGCCTACCTATCCTGCTGCAATATTCCTTGGGGACAGTGATGGGGAAGGGATGAGTCTTGTACTGTACTTCAAGGTTTCTGATAATTTTGACAAAGACATCTCTCCCCAGTTTCAGGAGAGCATCAAGGTATCTTCATATTGACTTTCATTTTCTTTGTTAACAAAAACTTTGTTTCATTTGATTCATCTTGGTGTACTCAGCCCTCTTTGACAGTCGTTGCAAAAGGAGGGAAGAAGCTAATTCTTAAGTTTGTGTTTTTCCGCTCAATTAATAAATGGCCAAATAATTCTACTAACTGTAGTGGATTTTATTGCTCACATTACTTCTAGATTGGCACGTAAAGCCCTAAAGTCCTTTCTTCTATGCCCTGCTTATCACCCCCAACCTTATACGCATGACTAGCCCTTTTCTTCACAAGTTTGGCCATTTTTGTTCTATGGATATGCATTCTGATACCATCAAGACGTATTTCATAAATACTTTTTCCAATCCTTTGATCTATAATTGATTGCTTCTGGTTCTACAGGTCTGGTTAATCTTGGTAAGGAGTACACATTGCAGTGCACGATTCAGATGCTTAAACCTATTCAATTTAGACTAATGAATCTATTCCCTATTTCTAGTGGCAAATTTTGTGAATAGAAAGGGTTGAGCCTCCTTATCTAATTTTGGTTTTCCATCGTTAGAGATTTTAAATTTTTGTCCTTTTGCACACCATCTTGAAGCCATATTGCCATTTCTAAAGTAGGATACTCCAATATTAGAGATTTTCTTGACTAACACTCTGTCTTGATCAAATTAAAGTAGACAGCAATTTTCCTTGTGTTTGTTTCTCTTTAACTCTCCATTAGTTAGAGGGCTTCCACTTCTATACGTATAGGAAATTATCAGATTGCTTCATTTTTTGCTTTTCATTTTTATTGAAAGGGAACTGAGGTGTTGCATAATTAATAATGTGTGGGTAGCCTCCACTAGCAAAGACATTTTATTAAGATACTCGATGGCATTATGTCTTGATAACCGTCCCAAGAAATATTATATGGATTTTTGTTATTGAATTGTGCCTTGCGCACCCTGTGATTTTGTTGGTACAACAGTTTAGTAAAAGTTTTCTTCTTCTGTTAACAGAAAATGGTTGATGATGAGATGGAGAGGATTAAAGGATTTGCAAAAGAATCCACTGTTCCTTTTAGAGAAAGGCTAAAGATTATGGCTGGAGTTGTTAACCCTGAGGATCTTCACTTAAGCTCTGCTGAAAGAAAGCTAGTAAATGCTTATAATGAAAAACCAGTCCTCTCACGCCCTCAGCACAACTTCTTTAAGGTAATGTGTAAGCTTAATTCTTATTAAGTGTGGAATAATCATGCCACACAAATTCATTTTTGAAAAATGGACTGCACGACATCTTTGTTCTATTTTTGCTGTTTACTGGCAAGTAAGGTCCAAAAATTGAAGAGGTAGAAACAGAAATGAAGGATTTTTATTTTTCTGTCGACCATTGATTATTGGATAAGTTACTGGTCCAATACACCAAATGATATGTTCCTGCAACTAATGCTAATAAGTTTTCTTTTATTCTGAATTTCTTTTGATAATAGATTTGTCCAGATCTCTGACTCCACCTTACTGTTGAGTTACGATACTTTTTCCAAATTTAAGCATATTCAACAGTTCAATAACAGATAATGCTAGAATTCTCATTACTCAACCTTATGTTGTCCTCAGCATAGGATTGGTTCTCACATTAGGCATTCTGGCTCTGATGCAGGGTCCTAACTACTTTGAAATTGATCTGGACATTCATCGGTTCAGCTATATATCGAGGAAGGGACTCGAAGCATTTCGAGAACGCCTGAAAAATGGAACACTCGACTTGGGTTTAACAATCCAGGTAACTCACTAATCTGGCTACATAGACCAAATGTAGGGAGTTCTGGGTTAACTTTGTTGGAACATTAGGAGAAAAAGCAGCGGATTCATGATTTGGTGAGACTAATTTTTAAGTCAGAACTCCAAAGTTTACTTTAGTTGCTTAGGAGTTCTGAAGTTGCTAAGACAATAAGAGGCTTTGGAGGATTCTAAATTGGACATCATGACGGAACTGTAAGAAGAAAAGTAAATTTGCTAGGAGAATTACTGAAACTAACTACTTAGTAGATTAAACCAGCCTTTTTCTTCTTTGATTATCCTTGAAGTCATTCAAAAACTAATGGTTTTCACTTTACATTAACAGGCACAAAAACCAGAAGAACTACCAGAGCAAGTTCTATGCTGTTTGAGACTGAACAAGATTGATTTTGTTGATCATGGTCAAATACCAACACTGGTGACCCAATGACAGACATGGCTGTCGAGAAGCCCGGTTTCGCATAAAATATGAGGACACCAATGTGGTCGGGGATCAGGCTGTACATATTGTACACAATTGACCCCAGCTTTGAAAGAAAATCCAAAATAAGATCAGGTGTTCCTTATTCTGAATCAATAAATATGTAGTATCAATATGTTTGTACAGGTTTATGTATTTTTATATATGTCCGTATGATGACTCTTGGACATGTTGAATCAAAGTGGTCGACAGCAACACCTTGTTAGCTGGCTTTATGATTTAGAATCTAGTTTTGAAATTGCACCGCATATATATGTCCCCCCAAATAAAAATGAAATTTCACATCTTTGCCCATCGTCTCTCTTAATAAGGAAGTTCATCTTTTGAATTGTTACGATCGAGGATTGGGGCAGACTTGTTCTTATGGGACCTAAGGTGATGATGACATTCTAATGAAATGCATTTCAGTTAACCTTCAAATCTTAGGTCTTGTAATACAATGGTTGAGATATATAACAAATGATATTAGAGCTAACTTTACGTTTTTTGTTCAAAACATGAAGAGAGTAACCAATGAAAAAGGCTACTTAGATTAGACCAAAATAAGGCTACTTCAGAGTATAATATGTTGTTATGATCCTGAATTATGATGGATATGGGTTTATGCAATCTAAATTAATGATAATATCCAAGTGAAATATGCTTTATCTGACTTTTAGACTTGGGTTTTTGACATAATGGTTAAAGTACATAACATTAACTATTAGTACTGGAATAGTAAATTGGCAGAAGATGAAGGCAAAACATTATTGCTTCTCCTCCAAATACTCAAAAACCAAACTTGTAGTTTGTGTGCGCATCCTTTAATGGTGAAAAATAGGAACAAATTATCAACCACTTTAGCTGTTTAGTTCTGGAACAAAGTTTAGAGAAGAATAAATGCGAAGCTTTTCCTATCAACCGGATTCTGCTTTATCATGCTAGATCTGCTTTATTAAGAGGATTGTTAAGAGTTTTGGGCCCCAACAGGACTTCTACAAAACATGTATTGTGAGGACTACGAAGTTAAATTCTTTATAAATCCAATAAGATGCTGCCTCTTATGTTAGACTCTACTTTTCACAAGGGCACTTCCATTTGTTGATTTTCTTGTTGGTTAAATGTTAGTTCCAAGATGATGTTTCATCCAAACAAACCTTTATATAACACCAAATTTGTTTGGCATTAATAATAATTATTAGGAATTTGGACCCAGTCGAGACCTCCCCAAAAGAAGCCTTGTGAGGAATAAAATCTAAATTTCTCATAAATTATACTTCCTTGCAGGCCAAGATGGTGTTGTATCTTACTAAAGATGGTTAAAAATTTTGAACTTGTGTATGCCAAGATCTGTTTTTCACTCAGTTTCATGATCTTCAGACAAGTGGGGAGCACGAGATATGCACTGCCTTAAATTATAGGGAAGACATGTGCCAAGATTCTGCATCACTGCCCAAGAAATCTTTAATAGCAGCCTTTTTTATTATAGGATTTTCTTTTTTCATTTCATAAAGAAATCTAAGCAAAAACATTTACCAGCTATTTCATTCCAAGTAAAGGATTTAGTTGTAGAACTTGGCTTCTTTTAAGGGGAAAGAGGATCAGAAAATGGAAATACAGAGGTGGCACCTGAACGATAGCAACAATGGCATGGAGATTAGCTGCACTTGGAAAAATCAATCTTGCCCAATCTTCCTTAAAAGTTTCAGTGAGAAAGATGAGCTGCCTTAGCCGGAGTGGTCCGGCCCTCCCCGTGGAAGACACACTCAGAGAAGAAGGAGAAGGATCGGAGCGAAGTTTCTGCTTACAAGCCTACATGGTCCAGAAAGCCAGTGCCGTCAACCAAGCCCTGGGAGCCGCCGTTCCGTCCAAGGGTGGCCAGAAGATCTGGGAGGCCATGCGCTATTCCCTCCTCGCCGGCGGCAAGAGAGTTTGTCCGGTCGTCTGTACTGCGGCCTGTGAGCTCGTAGGCGGCACCGAGTCCATGGCCATGCCAGCGGCTTGTGCCGTCGAGATGATACACACCATGTCGTTGATCCACGACGACCTCCCGTGCATGGACGATGGTGATCTCCGCAGGGGACGGCCCTCGAGCCACAAGGTTTACGGCGAGGCGGTCGCTGTCCTGGCCGGCGATGCGCTTCTCGCCTTGGCGTTCGAGCACATAGCAGTGTCCACAGTGGGAGTGCCGCCGACGAGAGTCGTCCGCGCAATAGGGGAGTTAGCGAGGTCGATAGGGCCTGACGGGGTTGTTGCCGGGCAGGTAGCAGACATAAGTTGCGAGGGACTTTCCGTCTCCGACGTGGGGTTAGAACAAGTCGAGTTCATTCATTTGCACAAGACGGCCGCGTTAGTCGAAGGGTCTGCGGTGGTCGGAGCGATTCTGGGAGGTGGGTCGGACGAGGAGGTTGAGAAGTTGAGGAGCTTCGCGAAGAACATCGGGTTGCTGTTCCAGGTGGTGGATGACATTCTGGACGTCACAAAATCATCTCAGGAACTGGGGAAGACGGCAGGGAAGGACATGGCAGCCGACAAGCTCACGTACCCGAAGCTCATCGGGATCGAGAAGTCGCGGGAGTATGCAGACAAGCTAAACAAGGAAGCTCAGGCTTGTCTCTCCGGCTTCGATCCGAAAATGGTCACCCCCTTTATTGCTCTGGCGAATTACGTTGCTAAGAGGCAAAGATAGTTTGTTCATCTTCTCCGATCACCACAGGCCAAGCCGTTTGTTGAGTTTAATGCATTTTTCCGAAAAGAATGTTCCAGCAAGATCAAGATCCAGAGAATTACAGAAGGTGCATTATGGAAACCAGCCAAAAGATTTAGTCGGTGAAGAAAGAAAATTCTACAAAGTTCCGGCAGGTCTGGATTATTCCAGCCAAGGATAATAACAAAAGCTTGTAAGCAAAGTCAACAATAGTGGCTTGTAAAGTCAAAAATAGTAGGCTGTATAAGTCGGTGGTTTGGTTATAAATACCACCGTGTGTGTTGTAAAAAGGTGTACTGAAAAACTTTAAAGCTTTCCAAGTCTTTCAATAAAGAGCTTTCTTCCTTCTTTTCCTTTTAACTACTTTGGAGACAAGGGCTCCACGTTCAACATCCTGTCAAGCTTTCACTTTCCAAACCTATCACAACTTTTCCCTATCACGAACTTTTCCGATGCAAACAACTTTTCTCCTAAACCAACAATTGGTATCAGAGCCCAAGTTCGATTATATTGGGCGTTCTGATGGCCGAATCAAGCCAATCTATTTCACTTCCTTTTCCAGTTTTCTAAGGAGAAAACTATGACTATTGGAGCTTGAAGATGAAAACGTTTTTCTCCTTTCAAGACTTGTGGGATATTGTTGAAAAAGGCATAGACATCCCACATGACGTTTCTACTCTCTCAGAGGAGCAGCAAAAGAAATTAAAGGAGTCGAGACTAAAGGATGCTCGAGCTCTCTTTATCATTCAACAAGCTGTTGCTGAACATATCTTTCCAAGGCTCGTGGAGGCGAAGACTGCTAAAGATGCTTGGGAGACTTTGCAAATAGAATATCAAGGAACAGAAAAGGTACGTTCCGTTAGACTACAAACTTTGAGAAGGGAGCTTGAAAATATAAAAATGAAGGATTCTGAGACAATTTCAAATTACTATGCTAGAATAAAAGAACTTGTTAATCAAATGAGAGCCTGTGGAGAAGAAGTATCTGACAAAAGAGTTATAGAAAAAATAATGATAACTCTTATTGAAAAATATGATCCTATTGTTGCTGCTATAGAAGAATCTAAGGATCTAAGTAAATTATCAATAACTGAATTGATAGGCTCTCTACAATCCCATGAATATAGGCTGAATAGGCGAAGTGAAAGTTCAGTTGAAAATGCCTTTCAGTCTAAACTAAACATAAGGTCTCAGAATTCAAGAGAAAATTCAAAAGAAAATAAAAACAAGTCTATAGAAAGACAAAAGGAGAAAAGAAATCTTCTTTGTAATATATGCAAAAAGACAAATCATTTGGAAAAAGATTGTTGGTTTAAAGGAAAGTCACAGTGCAAAATATGTAAAAGATTTGGCCATGTTGAAAAGACATGTAGATACAAAGATAATCATCAGGCCAATTATATTGAAGAAAAAGAAGAAGAATCTAAAGAAGAAAATCATGGTGTTCTCTTTTATACAAGTCAAACAACAGAAAAAGAAAGTGATACTTGGTTTCTTGATAGTGGTTGTAGTAATCACATGACTAGGAATAAAAATATATTTACAAAGTTAGATCCATCATTTAAATCCAAAGTTAAGCTTGGAAATGGAGAATTTGTTAATGTTGAAGGAAAGGGAACTATTTCTGTGGAAACAAAGAAAGGTGTGAGGTTTATTCCTGAAGTTTTATTAGTTCCCAGTCTACATCAAAATTTGTTAAGTGTTGGACAAATGGTTGAAAAAGGATATGTTCTGCATTTTGAAAGAAATTTCTGTACTATATATGATAAAAATGACAAATCTCTAGTCTTAGCAAAAATAAAAATGCAGAACAATAGAAATTTTCCTATTCAATGGAAATATGCTCTCCATACTGCCATGAAAGTTGAAACTGATTCATGGTTATGGCATAAAAGATTTGGTCACTTTAATTTTCATGAATTAAAATTACTTCATCAAAAGAAAATGATGTTAAATCTTCCAAGCATAAAAGTAGATAATGAAGTATGTGAAAGTTGTATGCTTGGAAAACAACAAAGATTGCCATTCCCTTTTGGAAAGGCATGGAGAGCTAAAGATTTGCTAGAATTAGTGCATACAGATGTTTGTGGACCTATGAGAATACCATCTCTTTAACAAAATAAGTATTTCATCTTATTTATTGATGATTATACAAGAATGACATGGGTGTATTTTATGAAAGAAAAATCAGAAGTCTTTGGAATATTTAAGAAATTCAAAAATCTAGTTGAAAAACAAAGTGGATGTTATATTAAAAAGCTAAGAAGTGATAGAGGTACAGAATATACCTCAAAAGAATTTAACAAGTTCTGTGAAGATGAAGGAATTGAAAGACAATTAACAGTTAGATATACTCCACAGCAAAATGGAGTATCAGAAAGGAAAAATAGAACTATTATGGAAATGGCAAGATCAATGTTAAAGGAAAAAGGTCTGCCAACAACTTTTTGGGCTGAAGCTGTATACACTGCAGTTTATTTACTAAATAGATGTCTAACTAAAGCAGTAAAGAATAAAACTCCAGTTGAAGCTTGGACAAGAAGAAAACCATCAGCTAAACATCTTAAAGTCTTTGGTTGTGTATGCTATATGCACATACCTAAAGAAAAAAGAAGTAAGCTTGATGATAAAACTAAGAAAGGTATATTCTTAGGCTATAGTAATCAATCAAAAGGATATCGAATTTATAGCCTAAGAACAAAGAAATTAATAATTAGTAGAGATGTTGAATTTGATGAAAATGCAAAGTGGAATTGGGAAGAAGAAAAAGTTGAAAAGAAAAATGTTCTAGTACCTGCTTACATTCCAACAGTTCAAGAACCCATGGAGGAAGTTGCTGAACAAAGAGAAGAACCCCAAACGCCAGCAACTCCAGAAGCATCAGGTTTGTCTTCTCCAACTCCACAAGAATCTACTTTAGAATCTCCTTTAAGAAAAGTAAGATCTTTAAGAGAAATATATGAAACTTGCAACTTTGTTTCTTCAGAACCAAAAAGTTTTGAAGAAGCAGCAAAACATGATGTATGGAAAAAGGCTATGGAGGAGGAAATTAAAATGATTGAAAAGAATAAAACTTGGGAACTAGTAGACAAACCTGAAAACAAGGAAATTATTGGCGTTAAATGGGTTTATAGAACAAAGTTAAATCCTGATGGAACAATACAAAAGTATAAAGCAAGACTTGTTGCAAAAGGATATTCACAAATTCCAGGAGTTGATTATGTAGAAACTTTTGCTCCAGTTGCAAGATTAGAAACCATTAAGGCTCTTGTTGCATTGGCTGCTCATAGAAAATGAAAATTTATCAGCTTGATGTAAAATCTGCATTTCTTAATGGTTTCTTAGAAGAAGAAATATTTGTTGATCAACCTCAAGGATTTGAGATAGAAGGATCTGAAGATAAAGTTTACAAACTAAGAAAAGCTTTGTATGGACTTAAACAAGCTCCAAGAGCATGGTATAGCAGGATTGATGAATATTTCATTAATCAAGGTTTCAGGAGGAGTTTAAGTGAGCCTACTCTTTATATCAAAACTGAAGGTAAGTTTGAAAGACTCATCATCTCTTTATATGTTGATGATATCATTTACACTGGAAACAGTGAAAGAATGATACAAGATTTCAAAAATGACATGATAAAAAACTTTGAGATGAATGATATGGGTTTGATGAATTACTTTCTTGGTATTGAAGCAAGTCAAGAAAAAGAAGGAATATTTATTTCTCAAAGAAAGTATGTTGAGAATCTGTTGAAGAAATTTAAGATGGAAAATTGTAAGTTAGTAAGTATACCACTTACGCCTAATGAAAAATTCAGGAAAGAAGATGGTTTAAATAAGGTGAATGGTTCAATTTACAAAAGTCTTATTGGTAGCTTACTTTATTTGACTATTACAAGACCTGATATTATGTATGCCACAAGTTTACTTTCAAGATTCATGCAAAATCCAAGTGAAGTTCATTTTACAGCTGCCAAAAGAATTCTCAGATATATACAAGGTACAAAGAATTATGGCATTTGGTACAAAACAATTGCAGAACCCAAACTAATTGGATATACTGATAGTGATATGGGTGGCTCAGTTGATGATATGAAGAGCACATCAGGTTATGCTTTCACATTGGGTTTTGGATTTTTCTCTTGGTTGTCTAAGAAGCAGGATTGTGTAGCATTATCTACTGCAGAAGCAGAATATGTTTCAGCTGCAGAATGTGCAACACAAGCTATATGGCTTCGGAGAATACTTGCTGATGTGGGCGAAAAACAAGAAGATTCAACAAAAGTCTTATGCGACAACAAATCTGCTATTGCTATGTCAAAGAATCTAGTGCTTCATAACAGAACCAAACATATTATAGTAAAGTACCATTTTCTTCGAGAAGCATCTACTCAAAAAGAGATCAAGATTACGTATTGCAAAGCTTAAGATCAAATAGCAGACATCTTTACAAAAGCATTGTCGAAAAATAAGTTCGAGACATTTCGAAGCATGCTTGGGGTAATAGAAAAATGCATTAAGGAGGAGTGTTGAGTTTAATGCATTTTTCCGAAAAGAATGTTCCAGCAAGATCAAGATCCAGAGAATTCCAGAAGGTGCATTATGGAAACCAGCCAAAAGAGTTAGTCGGTGAAGAAAGAAAATTCTACAAAGTTCCAGCAGGTCTGGATTATTCTAGCCAAAGATAATAACAAAAACTTGTAAGCAAAGTCAACAATAGTGGCTTGTAAAGTCAAAAATAATAGGCTGTATAAGTCGGTGGTTTGGTTATAAATACCACCGTGTGTGTTGTAAAAAGGTGTACTGAAAAACTTTAAAGCTTTCCAAGTCTTTCAATAAAGAGCTTTCTTCCTTCTTTTCCTTCTAACTACTTTGGAGACAAGGGCTCCGCGTTCAACATCCTGTCAAGCTTTCACTTTCCAAACCTATCATAACTTTTCCCTATCACGAACTTTTCCACTGCAAACAACTTTTCTCCTAAACCAACACCGTTCAATGGAATTGCACAACAACAGAAAGCAAAACGCAGAAGATTGACTGCTACGATTGTGTTGTATCAGGGATCACCAATTCTTGTTTTTACGGATTAACAAATACCTTATGCATTGTATAAAACCATTTGGAAACCAGTTTGATATGGGGTTAGTTTCAATCTACGTGATGAAGTTATCACTCGTAATGCAAAAAGATGAGTTCTTCAAAGAAAGAAGAACACCAAACAAAGCTATTGATAAGAAAAACAACATGAAAATTGCAATGAAATGCCCCAAAATATGATAAGAATTATTCAAGAAACGAAAAATGGACATTCAAAAAGAAATAGATTGTTTCACTGGAGTTTATGCTAATAGTATTCATGTTAAAACAAATATTAAAATGTTACGTAAAAGAACATTTGAAGACATGTAGTGTCAAACTCAAGAACAAGTTAATTATTATGCTACTAGCCTATTGACTATTTTAGCAAGATGCTAATTAATAGATTCAATCTTTTTTCAAATCTAAATTTGAAGAAGCATTCATAGATTAAGATTTTATAAAATCATATAGTTGTCAAATGAATTGTTATTTAGTTGAGAGCATAAGTTAGCTAACACTCCTTTTCAACAGATAAACAATGACAACTCGTTTAACTCCTTTCTAATCAATTCCTCATCTAGCCCATTCTAAATTTTTGCCTTTTAAAAAAAAGGCTTCGCTTAGCCTATTTCTGTTGTATTCGCCATTTTCAACTACAACATGCATGGAGAGCATTTCATTTCTTACTTTTTATCTTGAAAAAATGATTTCTGCTTCATGCCATGGCAAAATGGCACATGGGTGATCCGGTTGTTGCTAAAATGACATATGGTGTCGTTTTGAAAAACACTTGTTGCTTTTGCATATATATATTTCACTTCAAAATCACATTTCACTTATATCTTTTCAACTAACATGTCATCTAATTCCATTTCAAACAAAACTTCATTCAGACCTCAATAAGATTTCCTGCCATTTTGGCAAACCTAAACCTGCATTACCTTTATGCCATTCCAAAACGACATGCCGTCGAAGTCCCGCTAGCTCTAGATAACTCTATGGGCTTTACTAAATGGCATTTCCTTTCAACACATCCATAACGATAACTCATTTGACTCTTTTCCAAACAGTTCATCATCTTGGCCATTCTAAACCACAGCGTGAGTTAGGCCTTCCAAAATCTAGGCTTAGCATTGTCCATTTCTTTTCTTTTGTATTCACCCTTTCCAATTATAAAATGCATGAAGACCATTTCATTTCTTGCTTTTTGTCTTGTAAAAAGAATTGGTAAAATGACATGTAGGTGATGCTTTCAAAAAACCCTTGTTATATTTACTTTTTTACTCTATCTTTCATTTTTTGTTTTTGTTTTTGTTTTTGTTTTTGTTTTACTTCAAAAGCACCTTTCACTTGCATCTTTTCAACTAACATGTCATGGGTGAGAAATGATTAGAAAAGATTCGAACGAGTCATTATTCTGAAGTGTTAAGAGGAAATGTCACTTAAAAAAGCCCTTAGGTTACCTCTAACTAAAGGGATTTGTAGTTCCAATTCCAAAGAAAATTTCATATATACCTAAATATAATTTCGTGCCCTTTAGGTGACTTTAGATTTGCATTTACTTTAGTCCGGAATGATGATTCGTTTGACCCTTTTCCAATCATTTCTCGTCCATATCATTCTAAACAACAACGTTATTTTTAGGTTTTTCAAGACAAACACTTCATTTAGCCCAATTCTTTAATATTTACCCTTTTCAACCATAACTTGCATTCTTACTTTTTGCTTGAAAAGATAAGCGATGTTTTATGCAATGCTAAAACAACATATGGTTGACACCTTGTTTCTAAAATGACGTGTGGGTCACACTTCTAAAAAATCCGTTTTAGTATTTACTTTTTTTTTTTCCCTTGTTCAATCTGTCATTCTCTTTTTTACTTTAAAAGCACAGCTCATTGATGCCCTTCAAACGACATGTTATCTTGTTCCCATTTAAAAGAAACTTCATGAAGACCATAATAAAATTTCTTACCATTTTGGAACTCTAAATTTGCATTACGATTAGGCCATTCCAAAGCAACATGTCATTCAAGTCTCTCTAGTTCGACGTAACTCTAAGGGGCTTGCTTAAGCCACATTTCCTTTCAACATATCCAAAACTATGTTTCCTTTGACTCTTTTCCAATCAATTTCTCATCTAGGCCATTCTAAACTAGATTAAAATTTAGGCTACTAAAAAATGAGGCTTCATTTTGCCCATTTCTTTTGTATTCACCCTTTCAATTATAACCTTAACGGAGAGCATTCCATTTTTTACTTTCTCCTTGAAAATATGAATTGTGCTTTATGTTATGCTAAAACAACATGTGGGGGTGACACATTGTTGCTAAAACAAAATAGGAGTAACACTTCTAAAATCTGCCCTTTGTTTTTCGTTTTTCCTTCTCTTTTTTTTTTTTCTTTCTTTCTTTCTTTTTCTTTTTTAAACTTTATAAAGAATTGAGATATTGCATAATAATATGGTAACCCTCATTGTCTCGATAAATGTTCGATGCCATTATGTCTGGATAAATGTTCCAAGAAATATAATGTGGATTTTTGTTATTGAATGGTGTCTCACTGCTGTGTTTTTTTTGGTACAACAGTTTAGTAAAAGTTCTCTTTTGATTAACAGAAAATGGTTAACGATTAGACAGAGAAGGTTACTTTTTTTTTTTTTTTTTTTTGTAGTAACACACACTTGAAAAGGGAGGAGGGGGGAGGGGATTCAAACTCATGATCGGTGGGATTGTCAGTCAGGATTTGGCTCAGACCTGAGATGGAGAAGGTTACTTAGGTTAGACTAGAGCAAGGCTGTCATGAAATAGGCTATCCAATCTTACCTTATGAGGATTCAAATTGATGATGATATTATAATAAAATGTGTTTTTATCTAACCTTTAGATCTAAGTATTTTGACTTGATAGTCGATATATGTGGGGTAATTCTTAATGGAACACTACATTGGCAAAAGATCTAGATAGAATTGTTGCTTAGACTGATACTATTTTATCACAAGGGTGCTTCCATTTGTTGAACAACATCCCAACAAACCTTTAGATAACAGCAACTTCGTTTGGCTTTAATAATACTTATTAGGAGTTTGGACCCGGTCATGGCCTCCCCAAAAATGGCGTGGAGATTAGCTGCATTCGGCAAAGCTCGTCTTCTCTTACCCTTGGATTTGAGCATAAAAGGTCCCAAAACTCAATCTTCCTCTGAAGTTTCAGTGAGGAGGAGTAGTCGGGCCCTCGCCATGGAAGACACACTCAGAGAAGAAGGAGAAGGATCGGAACGAGGTTTCTGCTTCCAAACCTACATGGTTCAGAAAGCCAGTACCGTCAACCAAGCCCTGGGTGCGGCCGTTCCGTCCAAGGATGGCCAAAAGATCTGGGAGGCCATGCGCTACTCCCTCCTCGCCGGCGGCAAGCGAGTTTGTCCGGTCGTCTGTACTGCGGCCTGTGAGCTTGTTGGCGGCACTGAATCCATGGCCATGCCAGCGGCTTGTGCCGTCGAGATGATACACACCATGTCGTTGATTCACGACGACCTCCCATGCATGGACAATGATGACCTCCGCAGGGGACGGCCCTCGAGCCACAAGGTTTTCGGCGAGGCGGTCGCGGTCCTGGCCGGCGATGCGCTTCTCGCCTTGGCGTTCGAGCACGTAGCAGTGTCCACGGTGGGAGTGCCGCCAACGAGAGTCGTCCGTGCAATTGGGGAGTTAGCCAGGTCGGTAGGGCCCGACGGGGTTGTCGCCGGGCAGGTGGCAGACATAAGCTGCGAGGGACTTTCCGTCTCCGATGTGGGGTTAGAACTCGTCGAATTTATTCATCTTCACAAGACGGCGGCGTTGGTTGAAGGGTCTGCGGTGATCGGAGCGATTCTTGGAGGTGGGTCAGATGAGGAGGTTCAGAAGCTGAGGAGCTTCGCCAGGAACATCGGTTTGGTGTTCCAGGTGGTGGATGACATTCTGGACGTCACAAAATCGTCTCAGGAACTGGGCAAGACGGCGGGGAAAGACTTGGAGGCCGACAAGCTGACGTACCCGAAGCTCATCGGGATCGAGAAGTCGCGGGAGTATGCTGACAAGCTAAGCAAAGAAGCTCAGGCTTGTCTCTCCGGCTTCGATCCGAAAATGGCCACCCCCTTGATTGCTCTGGCGAATTACGTTGCTGAGAGACAAAGATAATTTGTTCATCTATTCCGGTCCCCCACTGGCCCAGCCGTTCGTCGGATTCGAACAACAACAATAAGCAAAAAGCAGAAGATTGACTGCTACGATTCTGTTGCAAAAAACCATTTGAAAATCAGTGTGACATGGGATTGATTTCAATCTAGGATGAAGTTATTAGATTTCAATCTAATGCAAAAAGATAAGTTCTTCAAAGAAATAGGAACAGCCAACAGAGCTATTAATACAAAAAACAAGATGTGACAGTGATAATGAAAACCTCCGAAACATGACAAAGAATGATCCAAGAAACAAAAAATGAGCATAAAAAAAAAGGTTGTTTCATTGAAGTTTATGCTAATAATATTCTGATACGAACCCACCAATAGGCCAACCGCGATACAAGGACGGAGAAAAAGACACATTCTTTTTGTCAGTTCATGACCGTCAGTTCGTAGCACTTTGTAGTAGTTTTAAGCAAAGTGTAAGAGCTCCAATCGTTAAGAAAGAAACGGTTACTATGCTAATAATGGCAAAAGTGGGAAGTTAAAAGGAGAGTTAATGTACAAAGAGGAATCTAAGGCCTGTTCAACAGAAACTTGTTCTAGTTTAGTCGTGGTTTGAGTGTCAGTGTTATCTGTCAACTAACGAGATAATTAAACTAAAAAGATAAGTAGGAAAAAGAAGTTTAGTTCCTTTTTTTAACAAATTTGACTGTTCCTTACAATTTTCTAAACCCTTTATTCTCTCTTCAAGGGTTTTACCATGTTAGTATCACAATTAGACAAGTTGGAGTCGGAAATTGAAAGAAAGTTTCAAGCCATCATAGAAATGATGTAGTAGATGTTCGCGGTCGACAACTCTTATTCACGGCCATGAGCAAATGAAGCATCTACCAATTGAAATTGGACCAGAATAGTAGAACATGATGTGGCAGTAGGAGCATCCAAACCTTTGGTTGTCAAACTAGACTTCTCAATATATGATGAGATGGGAGATCCCACTAAATGAACTTACTATGTTAATTAATTTTTTGATTATCATCACACTCCAAGATGAAAAATTGTTTTTGGCCACTTAGCCATGACTTATCCTAATTTAGTTGTGGTTTAAGTGTTAGTGTTACTATCCATTAGCAAAATAAGTAAGAAAAAGAAGTTTAATCCCTTTCTTTCACAAATTTGATTGTTCCTTACAATTTTCTAAAGCCATCGCTCATTCTTTCTCCAAGGGTTTTACCATGTTGATATCAAAGTTGCATAAATTGGACATGAAATTTGAAAGAAAGTTTCAAGCAATCACATATATGATGCAACAGATGTTTGCAGTAAGTCATAAAGAAATAGACAACTCTCATCTACGGCTGGGAGCAAATGGTGCGTCTACTAATTGAAATTGGACTAGAAAAATAGAATGTGATATGATAGTAGGATCATCCAAGCCCCTAATTGTCAAACTAGACTTCCTAATACATGACGAGATGAGAGATCCCACTGGATGAATTTATCATGTAAAATAACTTTTTGATTATCACTGCACTCCAAGATGAAAACATTTTGTTGGTTGTTTTGCCATAGACTTATTCCAATTTAGTTGTGGTTTGAGTATCAATGTTAGTTGTCTGCTAACAAAATAAGTAGGAAAAAGAAGTTTAGTTCCTAATTTTAACAAATTTGATTGTTCCTTAAAATTTTCTAAACCCTTCATTCTCTCTCCAAAGGCTTTTATCATAATGGCATCAGAGTTGGACAAGTTGGAGATAGAAATCAAAATAAAGTTTCAAGTCATCACAAATATGATGTAGCACATGTTTAAGGTAGGTCATAAAAAAAAAAAACTCTCATTTGCAACTAGGAACAAATGGAGCATTTACAACCTGAAATTGGACTACAATGATTGAACATGATGTGATAGTAAGTGCATCCAAGCTTATAGTTGTCAAACTAAACTTCCCAATGTATGATAAGATAGGAGATCTCGCTAGATGAATTTACGATGTAAATTAAGTTTTTGATCATCACCGCACTCCAAGATGAAAAGGTGTTTCTGGTCGCTCTACCATAGACTTATTCCAATTTAGTTATGGTTTGAGTGCCAATGCTATCTGTCTACTAATAAGATAAGTAACAAAAAGAAGTTTAGTGCCTCTCTTTAGCAAATTTGATTATTCCTTACAATTTTCTAAACCTATCACTCATTCTCTTTCCAAGGGTTTTTACCATGTTGGTATTGAACTTGGACAAGTTGGAGACCAAAATTGAAAGAAAGTTTCTATCCATCACATATATGATGTAGCAGATGTTTGTAGTAGGTCATCAAAAGATAAACAACTTTCATTCATGGGTAGAAGCAAATGGAGTGTCTACCAATTGAAATTGAACCAAAAGAGTAGAATGTGTTAAGGTAGTAGGAGCATCCAAACCTCTAGTTGTCAAACTAGTTTTCCTAATGTATGATGCGATAAAAGATTCCACTAAATGAATTTACTATGTTAATTAATGTTTTAATTATCACTGCACTCTAAGAAAAAAAGTTGTGGTCCATTGTTAAACCATAGACTTATTCCAATTTAGTTATGTTTTGATTGTTAGTGTTACATATCCATTAAAAAGATAAGTAACAAAATAAGTTTAATCCTTTTTTGTAGAAAATTTCATTGTTCCGTACAATTTTCTAAACCCATCACTCATTCTCTCTCCAAGGGTTTTACCATGTTGGTAAAAGTTGCACAAGTTAGAGATGAAAATTGAAAGAAAGTTTCAAGCCATTACCAATATGATGTAGTAGATGTTCATGGTAGGTCATCAAAAAATAGACAACTCTATTCTTAGCCAGAAGCAAATGACGTGTCTATCAATTGAAATTGGACCATAAAAAGTCCAAACCTTAGGTTATCAAACTAGACCTCCTGATGTATGACAAGATAAGAGATCACTGAATGAATTTATGATATTAATCAATTTTTTTATTATCACCACACACCAAGATGAAAAAGTCTTGTTGGCCACTCTATCAAAGACTTATTCCAATTTAGTTGTGGTTTGAGTGTTAGTGTTACCTGTCCACTAAAAAGATGAGTAAGAAAAAGAAGTTTAGTCCCTATTTTTAGCAAATTTAACTGTTCCTTACAATTTGCTAAACCCATCCTCATTTTCTCTTCAAGGGTTTTACCATGTTGGTATTGAAGTTGGACACGCTGGAGATGACAATTGAAAGAAGGTTTCAAGCCATAATAAATATGATACAGCAAATGTTTGCGGTAAATCATAAAAAAATAGACAACTCCCATCTGCATCTAGGAGCAAATGGATGTCTACCAATTGAAAGTGGACCAGAAGAGTAGTAGAGCGTGATGTGGTAGCAGAAGCATCTAGACCTTGGGTTGTCAAACTAAACTTTCTAATGTATGACAATAAGGGAGATGCCACTGGATGAATTAGTGAAATAATTAATTTTTTGATTATCACCACACTCTGGAGGGCAAAAAGTGTCGTTGGCTGCATAAACTGGGAATTTAACCCCCTTTCTTGTGAATTTGACTGTTCCTACAATTTTTAGACCCATCACTATTTATATCTCCGAGGGTTCTACCATATTCATGTTAAAACAAGAAGCTAATTAATGGATTCAACTTTTAATCTAACAAATTCCAGGACTCTGTAAAATCTTGTGGTTGGGAAATGAATTGTAATTTAGTTGAGAGCATCAGTTAGGTGACTTAATTTCACAAAAAATCATTTCGTGGGAGGGACAGGGGGACACAGACGTCAATTTGGTAAAAGACGCTGGCAGGACGGGAACACAGGAAACTAGGGTTTCAGACCTTTCTCGTCGGCATATATATCGTCAGAGAGCCGTGAGGTAGAGACAAAGCGCCTGAGGCCGAGCGCTTCCTCCTTGAGGAAGGGGTGGCGTGGTATTCCACGGGAGAGGTTAAATCGTGGCGCACAATAGTGCGATAGGCGCAAATTAGCAACTCGGGGGCTACCATGGCCGCTTTGCTGCTCGAGCTCTCTGCAGCCAGAGCGACAGGATTTGCCCTACATTTTATCTTCTGAAAATCATTTTTCCGAGTACTTTTCCTTGATTGATTCATTGGGTTTCGCATTTTTGCTTGAATTCTCGTTAGAAGTAACTCAACGTGATGAAATCAGGGCCTCTCCGATGAGAGTAATCGCCCTTGATATATTTCTAATTGAAATTTGTGTTACTTAGCCAAATCTAAATAAATATCTCTTCCCATGAACTCTGAACGTCTTCGTTTATAATACAATTGATACGAGCACATCATCTGGATGTAAAACCCAGAGGGATGAAGCACCATCTCAGCAGGATGGATTTGTTGCCATGGAAGAGTTCTTGAAAGCACTGTCAGAGGATTCCTTGGTTGAGTCTGGGCAAAATCTCTAACTCCTAGAAACCTTGCTTCGTCAATCTGTAAACACAAAGCGAAAGCATTTTATAGATGACTTTCGTTGTTAAAACAAGCTTCAATCTTTTTCAGTACCTCTTTCAAATCTAGATCTGCGAACTGCTCGACGAATGTGACCTTCATTGTTTTGCAGATGTTCGTCGAATTTATGCGGTTGGGCGAGCAAGGGTCCTGAGAATTGAATGTGGGATCTCTTGCTTATTTCGCCCTGGAACATTGTGATCCAGCAATGAGTTTCAGACAGCTTCGAAATGTGTTATGGTTCGTGTAAATAATATTCATGCTTACCTTCTTATTGCTGAATGCATCTGTGTCTTCCTTATGGCTGGGCGCCATTAGTATATCAGGAGAATGGTATGAATCAGATGAATCGAAAGAATCGGGCCTGTTAAGCGCGTGTGGCGGCTTCCTTGAATGCTTAGCGCTCTCGATGGAATTGGTAAGCGCTCTGCATAAAAGATCGTTCTCTTTTTTGGTTGTGTAAGATGTTCTTGCGAAGGATGGATCTAATGCACTAATCTTGCTTTTTGATCCATCGGATATGGTGGATACAGCGTCGTCTTTCCGCCGTTTTGCCCACGTAAACCCACTTGACCCTGTCACCTCCGTCGGGCCTGTGAATCCACTGTTCCCCTGAGATGGACCCATCACTCGGGAAGTCTCCGACATTGTGTCATGCGATGGCTTTAGCGGCTCTTCTCGCTCAAAAATACTTCTCTGTTTTGACGTCTGTGCATCGCTGCCATTGTTTCTTCGAGAAGGTTGGGTGTGCTCTTGAGTTTCCTGGATGAAAAGGGGCAAACGAAATGGTTAAAAAAAGAAGGAAAAAAAAACACTTTCTTTCTTTTTTCATCTGCCATTGATTGTTTGAAACGAAATGGCTAATAATCTGATTGTTTCTACAGACCTCTTGTGGCGCTAATTTACTGATCCTGTTCGTTTCCTGCAAAGTTTTACGGCCCCTTCGAGGCTTTCTTGATGCTGCGGTTTCTCGCTGTCTACCACCATTCTTTTTCCTGGAAGAAGAATGGAGGGACTCAGCAAATAATGCCTGAAAGAGTACATACTTGGAAAGAAGGCATCATGATCTTCACTTCAGTTTGGCTCATAAACTCGAATCCTGCTATAATCTTGAACAAGGACTAAAATTTGTGTTGCATAATGAACATTTTTAGAGTTAAGGGACCCTATATAAAGTGCCTCTTATGATATGCGATACAGATTTGAACAAGGGAAGGAAGCTAATGAATAATCAAGAGAAGAAAATTTCACCTTGGTCCATCCTCACGGATTTTAGCATCAATTTCCTTGCTGGGGGGATACTTCGGCAACTTTGATGGCTCGCATGCAAAAGGCTTTGTGTTAAAATACTGAAAAACAGAAGAATTGGTTTCAAACAGATGTGGTAAAATTACAGGAATCGAACTTTGAAGAAGAGCTTCAAACAGATTTAACTAAAGTTACCTCAGACATGAGAGCAGAGGATGCTGTCCCACGCTTCTGAGGTTCTATGGACAGTAGAGTTTCTATCAGTTTCAAAGCAGTTGTTGGAAAATCTTTACACTTCTCGGAGAGAGAGCTCTCATAATTATGAAGGGGTTTAAACATGGCTGCTTGAGGAAGTTTACACTTTTTCCAGAACTCATCAGGTGGAGTTCCACAAAGCTTAAATATTTTGTGTAATTGCTCGACCTGCAAATCGCAGAACACTCATCAAACAGATGAAAAATCATGTGGGTGTGGGGAAAAAGCGCACTTTATCAGTGTCATCACCTCAGTTCTTCCTTTAAGCAGAGGCTTCCGTACGAGAAGCTCTGCAAATACACAGCCCACACTCCAGAGATCCACCGACACTCCATAGTTGGTCGACCCCATTAGAAGCTCGGGAGGCCGATACCATAAGGTGACCACACGGCTGGTCAGAGGTTGCTTGTTCTTCAAGCTAGTGATGTTTGCCAATCCAAAATCCCCCAGTTTCAGAATCCCATCATCGTTTACCAAAATATTGGATGTTTTTACATCTCGATGCATTATGCCTCGCAAGTGGCAGTGCTCAATTCCGCACAAAAGCTGTGTCATGTAACACTTGACCTGCAGAAGAACAGAGAGGAACAGAGGATGTAATCTCTGATGATGATCAGACCCCATGATTTATGAGAAATCTGTGAAGGCAATTGCGAACCTGGGCTTCACTGAATTTGACATCGGGGCTGGCAACCAGTCCGGCGAGATCGTGTTCCATGTACTCAAAGACAAGGTATATGCTACTTGACAACCTTGAAGTAATCAGCCCCTCCAGTTTCATGATGTTGGGGTGGTCTAGCCGGCGGAGGATCATGATTTCTCGAGCCATAAACCTTATGCTTTCTGGCTGGAAATTGTCAACTCGCACTTTCTTCAGAGCAACAATCCTCCCAGTATCAACTTGACGTGCTCGAAAAACACTACTGTATGTACCTTGTCCAATCTAGAGAATCGGAAAACATAAAATCTTTCAAAAGAGAACACCAAGGAGGAAGATTATCAAGTAATGGCTGCAGAAGGAAGGAATTAAACAATGAACAAACAAACGTCATGATCATTAGATTTTTGCCGAAAGAATACCATATAGAATTGAATTTAAACACACAACTCCTTGCAAGATTTTGAGGAGTTTCAACTTTTATCTCTGACATCTATCTTTATATTCTCTCCAAAACAGATCACATGATCAATCAAATGCTTTGCTTTAAGCATATGAATTTCATTTCTCCATATTTCCACACCACCCTCTGTGGCTTCCCTTCCCAAACATCTTCAGCTGGTACCATTCCATATCCTTTTGAAGGACCTCTTACATTCTGGGTTCCCTAAAAATGTTTATATATTCCAGAGACATGATCAAAGTATCCTTGCCTATTTCTCTTACATCAATGTGATGAGATGGTAATCGTCTTCAACATCTTTTCTCATTAGAGAAGCAAAGAGAACCTTATGTATATGCATCCAAAACATGATGAACTGCATTGTCATCTAAAACATACAGGTGACAAAGTTTTGGGATTGAAGAAAAAAATAAGAAAAGGGATCGATCGTCTGTACCTTCTCCAATTTTTCGAAAGAATCGGCTCTGAGAGGGACCCAACCATGGACGGCCTCGGCGGCGACAGCACTGAGCCAGGAGGGCCACCCGGCGGCAGCCTGCTCGGCCTGCACGTGCCGGGTCGAGAATCCCAGCCGGAAGCTGAACGAACCCTTGGAATGCGAGCGAGAGTTCTCCTTCTTCGGCTTCTTCACCTCGACGCTCTTCTGCTCCTCCGTCGCCTCCTCCTTCCTACTCCTTCCGGCATCCATACCCAACGGCCCAAACTGGCTCCTCAGCGCGCGAGACTCCCCGGCAGTCGCGACAGAATCAATGTTGTTGATGAAGATGTTGTTTCCGTGAGCCTTGCGATCGGCAACAGGGGAAGAAGCCCTGGCATTGTCGTTGGCCGCCCGGACCACCTGCTTGGAGCTAATGCAACCCATTTCGGCATGAGAGGATTCGGGTCAACCCAGATCGGGAAACGGGCCCACGACTCCCCTCACATACGCTTTAGCAACAGCATTTGCATGGAGGGCATGCGCGTGCCTCGTTGTGAGAGAGAAATGGGCTGCAACCTTAAACCCCCTGAGAGACACGGAATGAAGAAAGTCCTTTTGTTGTTGCTGTTTTTGGTCTGGTGCTTTCGTTTCCCTGCTGGGACTCTGCGAGATCTGCGGGGAAGGGCTGGTTTTTCTGGGACAAACGGTCCGAAAGGAAAGGAAGAGCAACAGAGAAAGACAGAGAGAGAAACAGGGATTCGTGGGTCCGAATTGGACACATCTTTTGGCTGTCCATTACTCTGTCTGTGTGTGTTTTCTTGTTATTGCAAAAGCATGAAAAAGGTGAAATGTAACCGTTCGGGAAGTTCTGTAATTATTTTCCGTTCGTTGCTTTGGTTGGAGGGAGACGCTCTCAGAGACAGGGAAAGGGAAGCAGATAGCGTGGGGTGGTGTGGTTGTTGCAAGGCCAACTCCACAACTCCTCCACTGCAAAGTCATTATTATGGGGAAGTTGGATTAGATTTTTAATTTGGTTGCTTGATTACTATAATGATTCTCTATTTGGGAACTCTTGGTGGCATTCAACATCATACTTTATTCCGGCACTTCCCTTTCCATATTTTAGTATAAACTTGTCCTCCTAAGCAGATGTGCCAATATTTTAGATAAAAAAAGGCAAGGATAGAGATGGGAGGATCATCCAAACAAGTTTTGACAAGAATGTCTAAAATTAACTTGTTCTATTTATTGTTAGTTAAAATCAATGACACCCACAAGTTAATGGTCAAATTTCCCGTTTCTTGCTTTTTGCCAAGTAGCTAAAGCTGAGATCTGGGGTCAGCCTTAGAGATGCAAAATCAGAGCATGTTTATCCATTCTAAAAAAGGAGGTTTTTGGGTCTCAATAGGGACAGAATGTGAGACCTCATATGCTTTCTTGATTCATCCAAGTCAACAAACGTCTGGCATCTCATCGCTGTGCTACTTTGCTTGTGTTCCTTGTTAAAGATAGAACCCTAGTCAACCTAAGATTGTTATGGATAGAAACATGAGATAGAATAAAATGATTGTATAACTATAAACAAGAAGAGTCTCTCCACACATTCAACACCCTTGAATACAATCAACAGATTCGATCTTCTTCTTGTCTCTCTCTTTTGCTTTTGTTTTCATTTCTAAATATGACAATTCATATGGTTTATAATTCTGCAGAGAGGTTCTACCATTAACGAAATTATTTATCCATTAGAATAAGAAAGTTACACTTTAAAAGCAAAGGAAAAACGGAAAGCAAAAGCAAAAGTTTCTTTCACAGTAACATGTTCAATGATTGTTCAAAGATCTATAAGTAATCATCAATGCTCGCCTAGAAAGTCCTTAAACAGATGAAAAGGGAACAAAAAAGAAAAAGATCATATAAGTGCAGATACAGAAGCGAGGCAACATGCATTAAAAAATATAAAATTAATACCAAACTACAAACAATTCGAGTTGTGAATCCAAAACAGCCTATTTAGCAAATTTTGTCAGTAAACATACACCAGGATCCCCATTTTGCAGATTGGCTTCTTGCATAGACATATTACCATAGTTGTTTTGCTTTTGACCTCAATTTTAGCATTGCAACACAGCCTATATGAAGAATTAAATAGTTCCAAGGACAGCCAAGGAATATGAGTTGTGGTCATCACCTACTTTTAAATATGCACGAAACCATAAAAAGAGACCAAATCCGGATTTAAATGTACAGAAGCAAGTGGCTGTATAAGCACATCATCATCAACAACTCACGCAGCAGCTATTTCCACTGAACAAAAGTAAATAAACCTTTCAGGTGATTTCTTTATTTTATTTGCTTTGTGGTGTGCCGGGTTAGTCCGCCCCGAGTCTGCCACCAACCCAATGGTTGCAGCAGAGATGTAAGCAGAGAACTTCACACTGCGATTTGCTCTTCCTTTAGCTGTAAGACTACTGGTCTTTGGTCACTATTTCCAAAATCCATGCTTTCGAGAGGTGGATGTTTCTCGGCCACCACCTTCTGTGGGGCAATTTTATTTACTGTGTTGTGACTGCTGTTTCTAGCTGCTGGGACATCATGATTGTGCTTTCCCTCATATGTCGTAATGACAGCTTTGGGGTCTGTCGAAGCTCTCTCAACATGTTTGCGGACACTGCAGCCCGCAGTAGTGCATTTGTAGTAGCTCCTGTGAACAAATAATGGGCATGAGGATGATTCTAAGGGAAACAAACAAATTTGAAACAAGAGCCTGAGGAGAAAATACCAAGATCAAATTTTTAAGCAATAAAGCCAACGGACTCGAGCAGTGATTTGATCAAGAAACATAGGAAACAAAATCCACTGATCATATAATCACCATGCAAAGGGAGGAACAAGATTGCAGAATAAAAGATTACTTTAGCTTAGATCAATGATCACATCAAGAAAATGGGGAGAAACCGCTAATATGGCTTACAAATACAAATACGAAAATTGACATGTATTTCTAAAGCGACAGCACCGAGAACCAGAGAGAAAACTTGACGTGAGGGGGAGTATCAAACTGAATTTAGGAAACAAAACTAAGAGACTGAGAAGATCTTCTTTCTGGACTGTAAATGAAGGATCATGTCTCCAAATCCCTCACAGATGCCTCTGTTCTTGACCAAGAAACCATTGCTAAGAAATCAAGTGTAGAGTTTGAAAAGTAAATAAAGAAACAGCACCCAAAGAGGTAAAAGTAAGGAAGAAAAGGATTCTAGCATGTACAAGAAACTGGTTTCCAAGATTGGATGCATGTCAAGTGAAAACACAAGGGAAGAGACCTAAGCCAACATTTTTTTGGTTTATTTTGTTTCATGTAAATTAAAACACGTTTGATCTTGTCCTGCATTTTCTATTTTCTGAATTAAAATTTTGAGCCCGCAAGCAAACTAATTGAGTTACACTTCTACGGATCACAGGAGGAGAGGGTGGCCTAATCTAATGTTTTTGTAGCCTGAATTCTTGCATTGTGATCTTGTAAAACGCATAGGGAAATTCTAAACCACAAATAAATTCCAAACCTAAGAGAGCATAACTAAAGATAGTTTAGGATTCCAAACTTCAGTTAATCAGCCCATGGCCCCTTCAATGTTTGAAATTTCACATATTATTGAAAATGCATTATAAATAGATCGTTTTTTGAAACTTGATTGTAAACCAGATAAGATAACCAAAGAGCTTGCCACACTTATCATACCAACCATAGAGCTTCATCTTAGGGACCATAGTTAATGCAACACTGCAACTCAATTTATGTGATTTTGCAATGTTGTGTCATATATTGTTAAACAATATTCCTAGGATCCAGGGCTACCAAAGAAGCATCAGAACAAAACATAAAAAAAAAAATATGGATGCCATCATCACCTTGGATGAGGATTGCCTTTGACCAACTTCTGTCCATACTTGCGCCATCGGTAACCATCATCCAAAAGATCAACTTCACTTCTTGTTTGCACGATGATTTTTGGTTCTGTTACAGTCTTGTGTGACAAAGGTACGCTGGATGTCCCAGCATCTGTGGTCCTGCACTCCAAGGCCATGAATCTCAACGTTAAAAAGGTAAAAAAGAAAAAAGAGGTAAAAGGATGATCAGGTACAATGGTTGGTTGGAAGCATGCCTTCTCTTTGGATTTCGCTCGTCACCATCCCCCTCTCCTCTTGTTTCTACATCGCCATCTTCATCACTGTCACTTGACCCAGGTAATTGACTAGGTGCAGCTTGAGAAGATTCCTGATCCCCATCAGGAACTGAATAAGTTGGTACCCTTTCGCTTGAATTGTTCCAATTTCCAGCCTGACTTTGCAAACCTAGATCTGGCTTAGTTTGAGAATTCATATTTCCATTTATATCACTACCTTCTTTTGCACGCCTATTGGTTTGAGGCTGTTCATGATTATGCTGGCCTTTGTAGATAATCTCAGTTATGTGACCATCCAGGGAGCGCTCAACCTTTTTCTTGACAGGGCAATTTGGATGTGTACATTTATAATAACTTCGTGGAAACTCACTACCTTTAACTTGCTTCCGCCCATATTTACGCCAGTTGTAGCCATCATCTGCAGGCTTATCAGTTACAGCAGAATGAGACTGGTATCTCCTATCAGAATGAGACACTTCTGATGATTCCATCATGGAACTTCTGGGATCGGATGTTGAGGGTGCCATCTGCTGTTGTGAAGCTCCACTTAGATTATAGGACTGATCATGCGTCAAGGAGTCTGTAGAAGCTGCCAGTGAAGAAGGTTGATATTCATTTTGCATGTGAATATGAGATTGGGCTAGTGCAGCTTGAGCTGTAACCTGTGCCAAGGCTTGTTGATGGGACATTCCAAACGGGCTCTGCATGATTTTGGGGAACAAAATTACGAATACCCAAAACTAAATAAGCTACAACCTTCAAGAAAATTAGATGGCATTTGATAAGGTGCCATGCACCATAAAAATGAAAGCCGTCTTGGCAGGCATATTGCCAATTTTTTGGGACTTCCATTCCAAGCTGCAAGATTTTTGACAAATCTGCAAAGTTCTCACTTCTAAAACGAATATTCAAGTTCTCTAGAAAGAATACAGTCCAAAACACCCATTTCCTACAATCCAACTTTTACAGAACCAGAATATCCCTGACTTACAGCATTATACAATGTTATATTACCCTTGTATTACAGTAATAAAATATACTTGCTGTAAACATTTCTTATTGGATTAAAGTAGAAGAAAGTCAATACAATCAAACTATTGCATTTTTTGGTTTTTTTTTTTTTTTCCTACGGTGATTACAGGCCTCTTAAGTTGAATCACTCAAATTCCTAGTATTATCTTTCTTTCTATAATTCCTATTTACTTTGTTTCATTAATAGGATTTCCAAAATATCAAAGCTACTTTTCTTTGACCTCTACTCCTGTTTCTCTGCTAAAAGTTTCATGTATTGTCACCAAGCCACTATAAAAAACGTCTCTTTGACCAACACCTAAAATCTACCTGACCATAGGTTCCATCCATTGCCTATGAAAACTCACAGCAGCGCGAAAATATTTAATGGCCCTTGATGTACAATCCACACTTCTATGCATCAACCCCACATTCAAGGATTCTCTCAAACTACCTAAAATAGCCGTGTGCTCATGCACATCCCCCATGCAGGCATGGCATGTATCCATGCACATGCAAACTCCGGTGCACCTTATGTTCTTGTCAAACACTCCACATCCAACCACTTTCCATTGCAACCTCTTATTCAATCACAAACCACATTTAGTCGACACCTAAGTATTTTAATCGAATCTCACTTAATTTAATTGGATGAAATCCTTCATCATCTGATCCAGCCAACTCCAATCCATCCTATTTTACCCAAATCCACCTAGATGGGAAAAACTCAAACCTCTTTCCTAAGCAATCCATCATAAAGTTTGGCTGGGCAATTAGATCGTGCCCATCCCAATTCACTAGACATAGGCCTGACTCTGTACAAGTTAGTAATTTTCAGTAGTAATTCAAATCCTTACTATGCTGTTCAGAATCTTAACTCTGAATCTCAGTAAACTACATTTCAAGTGACCTTATGCATTCCTCAATGACATTACCAACTGCAAAACCCATTTCTTATCCTTAATACTCGGCGTCAACACCAAAAAAGATAGTACTCACTCTGCATATCCGTAGAAATAGATTTTCTAGTTTCAGAAAACAGAATAAGTACTACAGAACTATCCAAAAACAGAGCAAACTTTGCCACCAATCTTCGAGAATTGGTTCAATTACCTGCGGCGGAAAGAACCCAGGCGAGTTGAGAAAGCCGGAAGGGCTTAACCCCGGGGGAATCGTGAACAATGGTGACCGAGCAACCACCAAATTCATGGGCCTACTCTGCTTAAACCCAGAACCAGTATTGGAACCCGGTTCCTTGGAAGAACCGTCGGAGGAATTCTCGGGATAGAAGCTGGGCCTCGCAAGCGGCGAAGCCATGGCTCCAGCAAGTAGCTGAGAGAAGGACCTATAATCTCCGTCCGCATAGTTGTCTGAGAAGAAGCTGGACACCAGCGTCATAGGTCCCGGGCTGGCTCCGGCCCCACCAGTAAAAAAGGCCTCCATGGGCGGACGCGGCGGTAGCGTTATCGTCGGACGCGCCGGTGCTGGCGCTGAACCTCTCCCATAATCGTCCTTCTTCGCCATCCCCCCTCTCCCTTATTCTCTAAGTACACAACTCTCTCTCTCTTTACCTCTCTAGTCAAGTCTCCCTGCAATCATCCCTCTCTCTCTTCAAGCCTCTCCAACCCTTCCTTCTCTCTCTCTCTCTCTCTCTCTCTCTCTCTCTCTCTCTCTCTCTCTCTCTCTCTAAAACTGCAACTAAAAATTGCTCTCTTTCGTGTGCTTTGGTGATAGTTGTAGTTTGTTGTTTCGTGCTATCTTCAAATTTCACGCCGATGGAAAGTCCACGGAGCAGAAAGAAAGCGACTCTTTTTATCCCATTCCAGAGTTTTAAATCGGAAGCTCCGGTGGAAAACAAAAAAAGCAAAAGGAATCCCAAATCCAGGAAGTAACCGGAGATAAAACCTCCTTCCAAAATCAGCCCCTACGACATGCGAGCATACGTGGGTTCCTCCCCATTGACTTTCTTGCCCAACAAGACCGTCACTCTTGACAAACCGGACATAGCTTCCACACCAGACATGCTGCGTTTACTCTCTTCTGTCGATTATTCTAAAAACTCCTGCATCACACGAACACCCCACCTATGTTTTTTTCTGTCTTTTGCATCTCACGCATGAAAGATATTTCCATCCATGATCTTGGTCTCGGGTAGGCCTTTCCATACACGACTTGCAGGAATATATGGTTGGTAGAAAGCCAGCTGCACCACTTCAAGTCATGGCCTCTTGTTGCAAGTGGGTTGTCTTAGTGCAAAGATAATTTCGTATCAAATCAAGTTGTTATTCCCCTTTCACGGGTCACTTCTTCTTCTGTAGCTCGAATTTGTATCAAAAAGAATGCGTGGAAGTAAAAGTTATTGGTAGAAGAAGACCCATTAAGACAACATGAATAGAAAACCTATGAAAGCCAAGAAGAGATGTAAAGAAATGGCTCCGAACGAAGGAAGGAAAGATAGAGTGACGGCCGCATCACGGTGCCGTGTACGACGCTCAATCACAACGGAGTCATTAACTGTCGTCTAGTTGGTACTCCAAAAGTAAAAGCACGTGCCAATGCTTTTGACTTTCTTTCATTTGTTGTTAATTTTAATAATGAGAAGTGGTTCTTACGTATTAACAAGGTCTTATCCTCTCCATCCGCCCCAAGATGTGTCGTGTACTTGACATATCTTTCATCTAATTATTATTAGATTACAAAAAATTATTTTAAAATTTGATGGATATCATCCAAATTTTTATATAAATTTAAGGATATAGTACATGTATGTGTAAGAAAAAAGTTCTACATATCGAGTTAATACAAGTTTAAGTGAAGCATCAACACTAAATAGATGGATTAGATGAGCTTTTAAGTAGAAAGAATAAGGGTGTGCAATATTTGGAAGGTAGTACAAAGTACGGAGCAGAATGTATTAAAAGCAGCTTGCTTATGTTATTTTACAGACAGGAGTCCAACATAGTGCATGAAAAATGTGTACTTTGTCCATGCTCGATTCAATTATTGCTATCTCATCATGGCACTTTAAGCCGCCCCATCCTCCTCATTCCCATCTCATTAATAGTTACAGATTGCAGGTGATCCATTGCAACTTTTCTTACTAGTTATTTTTTTTTAAGCTAAAAAATAGGGGATTCCAACCAAAAATCTTACTCATTACTTTTCGAATCCATGCAAATCTATCAACATCCGTATTATGTTTGGTTTGGGGCAATTAAAAGATATCTTACTTTTTTAAAACCGACTGTTATAAGAAAAAAGCACCGTAATATGTAAAAAGGTAATAAAAAAAAAGGATATCAACAATGTAAAGCAATTGTTAGGAAGCATGTGATCCCAAGTTTGACACTTGAATAATCACACAACCCCATTTATCTAACAAGAAAGAAAAAAATGTGAAGCAACTACTGACTTTAATACACTTCATCTCTAGATAGATGGAAAAATCATGAACATTCAATTTTTAAGTGACAAAATAATAAAGCAAAATCAAGAAGAATTTAGTCCATGTAAAGATACTTTATTTTAACTTCAGTTGTGACCACTTAACTTCTTACCTTAAAATTGAACATGTAAGATTCTTTTTTTTTTTTCTTTTTCCTAATAACCTAAAACTTCCAACCGAACTTTAATTTATGGCTTAAATTAGAGAGTAAAGACCACCTTACAACATACTTAGGTTAATCATAAATGTAACGAAGAAATTTAAATTTAAGCTGCTTGTTTGGTATAATCTCTCATACAAGCCTTCATTATCATCTCAATTATATCCTAAGAATAATATGTAAATAAAAAATAAAAAATTTAGGTTTAGATATTAGCAATGTGAAAGTTCTATTTTTTTTTTTTTTTATCACACTAATGTATCCAGGTATGTAGATTGCAGAGATATTTATTATTTCACTGTTACGGGAACCACTCATATCATACAAGTGCAGGATTCGTGACGATGAAATCCAGAAAACCATAAGGAAACATGGTAAACGAGGAACAATGAACTCCCCAGACCAAAATTAAATAACACCACCAACCTTACTGTCTAATTGAAGAAGATATAAATGAGTGTCGGCAGTTACGTTTGCAGCCTTCGGCAATCCATTTTTTAGCATACTTTTGTGGTTGAGGACATGGATAGATCTCCGTTTATGTCTTGTCCAATAAATGAAAACGTAAAGCTCATCTTATTCAAACAATATGCCCATCTTTGTGCACGGAAACAGACGTGGTTTCAAGTTCTGACCCACTGTGCGAGTCTTACATCGGCACGGCACAGACCAGCCTTTATATATATAAATCATGCTTTGCAATGTCAAACTGTCTATAATGCCGACAAGTAAGCATGTTGAGATTTAGAACCAAGAAAAGATAAACATAAGATCATATCAATCACTCCCATAAGGATCTACTTCTTTTTTCCTTTTTCAGCAACTCATGACGCTAAGTTGTTTATAGCATATCTTTTATCTAGGGAGGTTTGAGACACCACTGCACCTCCCCATTTACCTAACTAAACAAAACTTGGCATCATGGTTTTTTGCAAACAATAAAATAGTAGTCACTAGAGCCAAAAATAAGGATACAAAGAGGTACTCATTTTGATTTTATGTTAAGAGGAAAGGCGATGATCTCAGGACAGCAGGACTTTGCTTACAGCTATGAAAAAAATATATCTAGTCAAATACCAATTGCATAGAAATAGTACAACTTGATGCATAATCATTCAGGTCTTTTTCCGGATCATGGAGCCAATCTCTAAGCAACTCAAAAGCAGATGTACAGTGAAATTGAGGTACTCACAATTTGACCTCAGAGAAGTAAGTTGATGAGACTGCCAAGCCTTCCACATCGTAAGTGCGTACCAGTCTCTGTCTCTTGTCAGGGGTCTCAAGCCAACAGAACTCCAAATGGAAGGACTTGGATTCTGCCACACATTTTGCCACATCACAAGGACATCCCATGTACATGCCGCCAGGCAAGAGTGTAATCTGATAACCTCCATCAAATGTAACCAAATTGTCTGTCTGGGTACCCGTCCAATGTACATTTGTGGTAACTTCATCCCCAGCAGAAGTCGAAGTAATATCCTGAGTTTTTTTAATGCGTGGGTAAAAGGAACCAAAAATATAAGTATAAGAAGAAGAAAAGTAGTTTGGAAAGTAAATTCTACAAACTGATCATAACAGTATGATTTACATCGTTATCATGTTTTAATAGCCAACCACAAAAGGCATCACAATAATAACCGCATTAGGTGCATAAAAGTTACTGCTTCTTCCCAACACCAAACCCCCCAGAAACACCATTCTCATTACTTTTTGCTTATCATTATTGTATCATCTCAAGAATCTCACAAACTTCACATAATCATTATTCAAGTAACTCAAATTTTACTTTTTTTCTGATTCATAGGGGAAATAATTTTCTTGTGAATCCAGGATACCTGAATAAGCTGGCCCTTGTCATCTATTTCAAGTGATGCAACTGTATCAGCTTGAGCAATTGTTGCGCCATAAATGCCACTGCGCTTTGTGACAGAATGACCTTTCCAGTTACCAAGATACGGGACAATCCTGTTTGTGTTTCCTTGCAACTGATATAAGAGAATGATTATGAGCATAATCATCATGATAATTTTTCAGTGTAGTGCCAATGTTAAAAGAAAAGAAGAAAACAATAATCAAGACTGAAAAGTTCCTAATCGTCCACTGATCAACAAAATTGAGTATTTGAACTCACCATGGAATCATCAAGTGAAGGAGGAAAAGGCACTGAATCACCTCTTTCCTCAAGGAAGATGAGAAACATTTCTATGATGCCCTTTGGGTCCATGATATGGAATGCTCTTGCTCGCATATCTTTCTCTGATGAATAGAGGCAGTTCTCACATACAATAGAGGGACGACGAGAAGGAAGCTTGAGATTTCTGCATGGTGAAAATAATTGGAAAGAGCAAGTAAGCACTCAGACATATGAAGTTCAGATAGCTGAAATACAACTCATACATTCCCGTGTATGAAGTTCATGGAGACAATGGCGTTCCACAATTATTAAAAATGATGAGTTCCAGAACCCCAAACAGGACGCTAACTGTTTCATAATTAGAATATTTCAAGCAAAAAGCAGGACTGCAGTACCAATTTCCCAATTACCAGATAAGCTCCTTAACAAATTACTCTTTTTGGAGACAAATTTCCACTAGTTGTCTACTAGCTAGGGCTCATCACTTGTCAGAAGCAGATGAAATTATGTATGTACATGCCATACATGGACTTACCTACCTCAGTTTTCTACATCTGAAGGCAAATAACAAGAACTTCAAATGGAGGCCTTTTCCCAGAACAAAAGGAAAAATAACCTTTAAACCAAATGCCACAACCGAGAAAAGAATTGGAAATGAATTCTATTAAAAAATTACATATACACACAAACTCTGAGCATTGCTCACGAAATGCAATCAAAAACCTTAAATGCTAGAACCTGATCGATAAACTAATGGCTGCCAACTCGTAGGATTCATTCGGTTCAATGAGAAGGGCAATACAAACGTGACAAAGGGAACTTCTGTAAACATCTCTGTCCACTAAACATCTCCATCCGACGCATCTAGTTACCCTTATCAGTATGCAAAACCTTTTCTAGTTTTATCTATGTTTACTTTCTTTTCTTGAATAGGTTTAACAGGCACTATACTACATTAATGTAACCGCATAGCTCCAACCTTCATTCTCAGCAATGCATCAAGAACATCCTCAGAAGAAATAACTTACTTTGGTGATTCTTCGCCAGTGTCATCTTCCCCAAGGACCCCTTGCCTTAGCACAGTCTCTAACATGCCTGCTGTCTGGTATCTTAGAGCAAACGCTTTCTCTTTTGGGAAGAGACCAATCTGCAGACTAGTTGTAATGGACATACAACAGAAAATAATTGGATCACAAAAGCCTCGACTCCATGGAAAGAGATGATAACTAAAGTCAATAGTAAGTGCTAGAATACTAACCTGTTGATATTTGTCAACAGTAAATACATTTGTTTCTTTGATTTTGAACTCCGCCCACTCTGGCTCGTCATTGTTTCCAGGGATTACGGTGCTCAATGCAGGTTGTTTAATGTACAGCCTATGTAGTAAAAGAGGATTTAGCCAATATGAGCATAAAGATATGAAAATTTAAGGTCAATAATCATTTCTAATCTCACTAATACTAACCTAGTGGTCACACGACCAAATGACATCTCATTGCCATAAATGTGGAAGATAAGTTCATTGCTTCAGTCAATTTTGGGTGTGTTTTGTACTTACCTATCAACATCAATTATATAGATCAAACATTAAAAGCTAATTATCCCAGTTCACATTTCCATTAAAAACAACAAGAACCTGAAAGGCTACATCTTTTTTGGCATATCAAAAGTCAAAACCGATAGACACACACACACATTTCATTCTAGAATTGAGAAAGACTTGACAATCAATAGATAATCAATTGGATAATACATGTAATTCATAAGCCATCAACGCAATATCTTCATGTCCATTTGTCAACCAAAACTAGGCACTTGTCCCATTCTAACTACAACATCCTGTAGTGGCATTACGAAAAGAGCAATAAAAAAAAAAATATCTATGGCACAAGATCCACTCTCTGAAGCCCTATTCTGGATAAAATATTCACTTCGGTTTCTACATCTGTTTATGTTGGACATACTAAAACAAATTCTCAAATACGTCGTTAATAAACTTTGTAATCCCTTCTAGTCAACAAATTTCCAATGCACTACCAGTTCATAATGCAAATTGATCGTGATCTCATCCACTCAAATAACATCACAACAGTCCAAGACAGACGTCCTGTCCCAGAATTCTTTCCCGACGGACATGGCAAGGCAAAGTTCCATTCACTTGGTTATGATATGAATATCAGAGTTCCTGCTGCCATGCCGTTCAGGTTGGAATGTGGAACAATACCAAGCAAGCAAGCACAGAAATTTTCATCTGGTTAGTAGCTGAGACGAAGCAAGAGTTAAATAAATCATAATTTTTGTCACTCTTTAACACTGAAGCTTACGTCTGAATGAGACTGATGAGTTCATCTTCTCCATAGGAGCTCACCGCAAGCTTTGTACTCACTTTTTGCAACAAATTCCCATAAGCATCAAATTGCTGCAAAATGCATCCCAGAAAAAGGTAATCAAACTCTCATCTTTGATGAACAGCCCCAGGAAACCAAAAAATAAACTTTTTTTTTTCTTTGGACTCGCAACAAAAGACCCTTGAATTAAGCATATACTGACATAATACTCCAAAACTGAAACCAGGCATAAACTTCAAACATAAGACCCACAATTCCATTCCTTTTCATTTGTTTAGAACCCACAAAAGGTTTAAACTTACGAAGAGAGACCCATTCCACTTGCCCAAGCTGATGTCGATGAAACTGCGAAGATTGTCGACACTCATGGATACTTCAGTGGGTTTCCGAGCTCCTCCTTCGAGTGGGGTGGACGAGGTAGAGTTCGCAGCTCGGGTTCTAAAGCCACGGAATGTGGGAATATGGCTTCCACATGGCAAAGGTCGGTTTGTATTCGATTTTACTGGTTTGAAGATGGGAGGGAGCGAAAGGGAGAAGCAAATGGAAGCCATCGAAGGAGAGTTCTGTGGTGGTGTGTGCCTGAGAGGGCCCTTTGAGCGATATCTTCTTATCTGAAATGGGTTGGAGAGCCTGGAACAGATCAAAGCCCAAGCTCCAGCTTGCGTCCATATTCCATGACCTTTTCTATCTGCAAGTAGTCTTCCACATAAATGGCCTCTTCATCCACCATAGTATGTAGAAATACAAAACTAACTATTCCTAGGTATTTGGTTTAGTTGGTACTATCTAAAATGACTTACTTTAGAATTTGATACCTGAATATGTGACTTTGGGGGTGTGAACTACTTCTGAAAATTCTAATATGAATAGTTTCCTCTACAATTTTACTAATGGTTTGTCTAATATAATGACATCATCATAGTGATTGTAGTTTTCTAGTGTCTCATATATTCTATTTCATATCAAATAATTATGCACCAATAATTTATGTGGTATAAAATAAATTATTTATTCGTCTACCAAATAGTAATTTATTCTTTCAACTTTTGTTATTATAGTTTTTATGGAGATTTTTCACATACTTTAGTTTACTCTAACAATAAAATATCCTTTTCTTTTTACATGTCACCTAAGTCTTGTAAGTAGCATATCTATTAGTGATTCTAAAAAAATTTATTAGAAAAAGATGATTTTATCCCTTCAAGTAAAAATAGTCTTTCTGTTGTTACTTCTAATTTTGACTTAGTGCAGGATGGACTATGATAAGCCTTTACAAAGAGGTGATTTCCCTCTTAAAATGCCCAAAGCAACAAGATGATCGCGTGGGCCAAACTTTCCTTTCAATTTTCACTTAATGTCTCACTGCCCAAAAAGAGCAGACAAGATAATACTCGCCAAAAGGCAAAATGACCCAAACCTACTGGTTTGGCCTGAACTATTGATTTTACTGTACCAACAGTCGATGTAATTATTGAAGGTTTCTTTCGATGGCACAGTATATCAACCTACTGATGGCTTGAACATGACAGCCAATACAAAAGCAATGGCAAAGAGGGTTGGTAGAAACGCTTGGCTGAGGATAACCGATGGAGAACCATTTGCGGCAGGAGCAGGGGCTGGAGATGGTAAGGTTTGGACGTCCACAGCAACTTTCATTCCACCAAAGCAGAAGCCTCCGCCGGAGAGGAAGTAGTATGGCCTGGCCTCTTTGAGTTGAAACACATCCCGACCGCCCCTTGTGATGTTTGTGATGAAGCCTTTGTCATTGCAGTCATCGTAGCTTGTCTTGTTCACCTCCAGAACATTGAGGTATCGCTTGTCAAAGACGAAATCTTGAAAGGCCAAAGAAAACAAAGTTGTCAGCCAAACAAAGATGTTAAAATCTCATGTTACTGGTATACTTTTGGAGATGATTTATTATTCGACTCAAAAGTTAATTCAGGAATTAAAGATAATTTTTTTTAATTTAAATCAAATAACAGGTGCCCTCTTTCTCGATGTAGGATACTAACTTCATTATATATTAGTTTACTTGTCTTATTATTATGTTAAATTTATTATTATGTTAAATCACTATTAAAATATACAATAACTACTAATCAGATACTTATTGCCCATCACCATCAATTGTGTTACAATAAAAATTTTGTTGCCCCTTCGAAAGAATTAGTGCGGGGGAACTAGTTGTGCCATTACAGTATAATGATGAGACCATCACCTTAGCATTATTCACTCCAGTGCTGTAAAATTTTCTCAAATGATAATGATGCAGATTCAGAAGATTAGGAAGTGGTTGAGCCATTTAATGACCAAGAAGAAACTTAGGACCACTTCAAAGGCCGGCTCAAATTAACATACTCTATGAATCCTAAAATTATCTTCCGCAAATGAAGATTATAGAAGATACATTTTAGAGTAACAGATAAGAAATTGGAGATCAACTAGTAGTTTAGATCAAACTTGAGATGGGCATCTATAATGAAATTTTGATCCTATCTAGACTTCAACGTCAGAATAAGGAGGGGTTTTTTTTTTTGTTTTCTTTATAAACAACATATACCAAGAACATATTTCCTCTGGATCATATATTTGACAAAAAAGAAGTAAACAAACACAGAAAATCCTTAATCTAACTTAGTTCTTGATGATCTTAGCTCTAGTAGATGGAACGGCAGTCCTTCCCTTGGCCAAGATTCACCAGTATCATCGTTTCCTCCATGACATATTATCAAGAAAAATGATCCCAAAAACGGCAAATATAAGAACGGAAAGACCAGCATAGCAGTTGTACAAAGTAAACGAATGATCAGATTCAGAAAGTGAAAGAAAGAGAGGTTACAGAGCCAATCGCCGACGTAGATATGTTGATTACGGGACCACTCAGTGTAGTTTACGTTCTGACTCCATCCTTTTGTCCCTCCCACCGTTATCCGCCGCGCCAGCGCGCACGTCTGTGACCCAAACACCAGCAGAACCACCATCATTCTCACAGCCCCGCGGTTCCCCGCCGAACCCTCCATCGCTTTTACTTCAGTATCGCCGGAGTCCCTCCAGAAATGACGTTTCAGTTGTATGAACGCATCAACCTCTATAAAACCTCGGTAGTCACGTACGAGCTTTTACTCAACCGAGAAAACAGCCCCAACCAAACATAAATCTGCGTGTTTGGCAACGTAAGAAATCACTTGCCCACGCATCACGCATTTGAGGTAAGAATGAGTTGGACGCACTGATCAGCGCAGATCACGTGAGAGACCGTGAATTCTGCTTGTCGAATATCTTAAAAACGTGAATTCTTCTATTAAAACCAATAAAAGAGGCTTTCAAATGACTAAATATAAGAATGTCTCTTCCTTCAGTAATGATTAATGATTGCTTGCTTGGAAGAGTCATTTTTTTAATGTTTAATAATAGAGTATAATAAGTAAAATCTTCTATGTAAGACATAGATCCAAACTTATAATTGAGATACAAGTGTACTGAGTTGTACAAGTTGTACAAAAAAAACTGAGATAGGAGAGAAAAAAAATAAGTATAACATCTCTTGTTAGTTTTTTTTTTTTTAAAGACTTGTATTAGTAGGAGAAGGACTCAAACCCATGACTAATAGGACTATTAATCAAAGTTTGGCTACGAGAACACCATTAAACCAAGTCGTCTCTTTTTTCTTTTTTTGAAAACTAATAATTCAAGATCTAATGGGTTGTCGACATATCAATGCTGGCCTTCACCCTCCTGGGGTACTCGGCGCGGCTCGACTGCCAACTCACGGAGGACGGGCAGCCCAGCGGTGCCTGTGCTTGCTGAAGCAACGGTGCAGCACGGCATTCTTCTGCGGCAACACCAATTAAGACTGGTAGGCTCAGCGGTGCATGGCCCCGCTGAAACAAAGGAAGTGGAAATGACAAGGAGCAAGAGAGTGCAAAGAACTTTCATCGTACTCATGGATGCCATTGTTGAGAGTAAGTGAGGTGTGGGAAATGATTTTTAGTTCATCTCGAGTAAGTTCACTAATTACTTAGCTATTGAATAGTGAAGGATTTAATGATTATTCTTTCGCCAAAATTTGAAGTTAAAAATTTTAATAGACAAAGATTCATAAAAGTTCTTTTATTTTAAAATATAATTTTTATAATGTCATTTTGAGTGAGATTTAAAAATTTTTAAGTTAAAATGTAAGTTTGCATTAATATAAAGTATTAATTTTTAACATTTATCTTTTCATAATTTTATACTTTTTGTATTGTGCATTTACTAATTTTTATTAATATAAATTTATCTTCTTTAAAAAAAAAAAAAGAAAGATCCTATAAAAACTTCTTTTCAGCAATGGGCCAAACTCAAGTCATTTCCCGAGAACAATAGCTAAAGGGCTTGGTGCTACCACTTGGATTTGGAACTTACATGTTGATGCCCACAATTTCAATAGCCGTACTAATGATTTGAAGGAGATCTCTCGAAAAGTATTTAGTGTCCATTTCAGCGGACTCCCTATCATCTTTCTTTGGATGAGTGGCATGTGTTTCGATGGTGTCTGTTTTTCCAATTATGAAAGCATGGTTAAGCAATCCTACTCATATTGGACCTAATCCCTAGGTGGTTTGGCCAATATTGGGCCAAGAAATATTGAATAGTGATGTAGGCGGACGTTTCTAAGGAATACAAATAACCTTTTGTTCCTTTAAGATTCGGCGAGCATCTAGAACAACTAATGAATTACAACTCTATTGTACCACAATTGGTGCATTGGCTTTTGCAACTTTAGTGCTTTTTGCTAGTTAGCTCCATTATGACAGAGTTGCTCCAAAATTGGCTTGGTTACAAGATGTAGAATCTATGTTGAATCACCATTTAGCAGGGCTACTAGGGCTTGGGTCTCTTTCTTGGGCAGGACATCAAGTACATGTATCTTTACCTATTAACCAATTTCTAAATGCTGGAGTAGACCCTAAAGAGATCCCACTTCCTCATGAATTTATCTAGAATCAAAATCTTTTAGCTTAACTTTATCCCAATTTTGTTAAAGGAGGAACTCCATTTTTTAACTTGAATTGGTCAAAATATGTGGAATTTCTTGCTTGTTGTGGAGAATTGGATCCACAACAAGGGGTCTATAGCTAACCAATATTGCACACTATCATTTAGCTTTTGCAATTCTCTTCCCAAAAGTGGGTCATATGTATCACACCAACTAAGGCATTGGTCAAAGAATAAAAGAAAGTTTACATGCTCATAAAGGTCCATTTATAAGCTAGGGTCATAAAGGACTATATGAGATCCTAACAATTTCATGACATGTCCAATTATCTATTAACTTAGCCGTGTTAGGCTCTTTAACCATTATTGTTGCTCGCTATATGTATTTGACACCCTTTTATCCATATCTACAAACTAACTATTGTACCCAATTTTTATTGTTCACACATCAAATGTGGATTGACAAATTTCTCATAGTTGGTGTTGCTATACATGCAACCATTTTTATGGTAAGACTATGATCTAACTACTCAATACAATGACCTTTTAGATCATGCAATTAGGCATCATGATGCAATCATATCACACTTAAATTGGATACGTTATGTTTAGGCTTTCGTAATTTTGGTTTGTATATTCATAATGCTAGTATGAGCATTTTAAAGCATCCCCAATATATGTTTTCATATACCTCTATACAATTACAACCCGTCTTGCTCAATGATACAAAACACTAATGTTTTAGCACCCAATGAAACAAACCCTGGTGCAATAACAAACACCATTTTGAATTAGGTAAGTGCTAATTTAGTGGCAATGGATGGAAAAGTTGCTTTGTTACCTATTCCCTTAGGAATTGCAGATTTTTTGGTACATGACATTTATGCATTTATGATTCATGTAATGGTATTGATATTCTTGAAAGATGTTCTATTTCTTTTATAGCTTGCATTAATACTAGATAAAGCAAATCTTGGTTTGATATTGGACTTGGATACATGTAAGTATCCACTTAGGATCATGTATTTTTAGGACTATTCTAGATGTACAATGTCATTTTGATAGTAATCTTCCATTTCAATTGAAAAATATAGCTAGATGTTTAGGGCATTGTTAAAAGGTGAAGTAGAGGTAGTACATTGATACACGCACCTCATCTAGCTCACAAACTTTGTCAATTTCATTTAACTTTTGAATTTTTAAGTTTGATTATTTAATTCATTAACAAGTAAATATAGATAAGAAAGAGATGTAAAGATTCATTTAGGAAAGAAATTTCATTCAACAAAAGCCACATTTGTTTACTCAAATGGCTACCTCCTCTTTCTCTCTTTCCTTATTTCATTAATTTGGTGAGTTTTTCATACAATTCCATCAACCCTATCCCAAATTCTACCCACCTTTCTCTACCATTCCTCCTCTAGCTATTCATAGGTGTTTTGATAGTAGCAACTCTCTAGTCTAGAAAACTAGAATCATTCTTTTCTTGTTTTCTTATCAACTTTTCTCCATAATTAAATGGCATGGAACCCGCACCACCCAAAAGTATACTCATAAAATTCAAATATGAATAACCTACTCCATAGTCTTACTAATTTTTTGTTTAATATAATGAAATTATCATAATGGTTGTAGTTTTCTTGCAGCCCCATATATTCTATTTCATACAAGATGGTCGTGTGCTTGTTAATACATTAATACAATCATGTCGTACAAACATAACAACTGCACAAAATAATATTGACAATTTTCACATACTTGAGCTTACATTAATAAAATCATTCTTATTTTATTTACATCTCACCTAAGTTTTGTAAGTAACATAGTTATAAGTTATCCTAAAAAATCTTATTAACAAACGATGATTTTATCCTTTCAAGATAATCTCTCTGATGAGGTGATCTCCCTCTTAAAATGCCCAAAGCAACATGAGGATTACATAGGCCAAACTTTGCTTTCAATTATCACTACCCAAAAAGAACAAACAAGATAATCTTCGCCAAAAACCAAAATGACCCAAAACTGGACAGTTCTTTGCCTGAACTATTGATGATACTAACACTCGATGTAATTATTGACGGTTTCTTTCAATGGCACAGTATATCAACAAACTGATGGCTTGAACATGACGCCCAAAACAAAAGCAATGGCAAGCAGGGTTGGTAGAATCGTTTGGCTGAGGTTAAGTGATGGAGAACCATTTGCGGCAGGAGCAGGTGCTGGAGATGGTAAGGTTTTGACATGCACAGCAACCTTCATTCCATTAAAGCAGGAACCTCCGCTGGAGAGGAAGTAGTATGGCCTTTCCTCTTTGAGTTGAAACACATCTCGACCGCCCCTTGTTATGTTTGTGATGAACCCTTTGTCATTGCAGTTCTCGTAGCTTGTCTTGTTCACCTCCAGAACATTGAAGGATTGCTTGTCAAAGACGAAATCTTGAAAGGTCAAAGAAAGCAAAGTTGTCAGCTAAACAAAGATGTTGAAATTGGAGTGTATTTCATGTTACTAATATACTCTTGGAAAGGATTATTATTTGACTCAAAAGCTAGCTCAAGTGTTAAAACAATTTTCTTAATTTTAATCAAAGCACAAGCTTCCTCTCTTCAATGTAGAACATTGGTTCCAACATATACTAGTTTATTGTGTCTTATTATCATGTTAAATCACTATTAATATATAAAATAACCAATAATCAAATACTTACTGCCCCATTACCATAAGTTGTGTTAGAATAAACAACTTGTTGCCCATTCAAAAGAATCAGTGCGGGGGAACTAGTTGTGCCATTACAGTAGAATAATGAGACCATCACCTTGGCATTATTCACTCCAATGCTGTAAATTTCCTCAAATGATAGTGACACACATTTAAAAAGATTAGGAAGTCGTTGAGCCATTTTATGACCAAGAAGAAATTTAGGACCACCTCAAAGGTTGGCTCAAATTAACATATACTCTATGAACCCTAAAATTATCTTCTACAATTGAAGATTATAGAAGATACGTTTAAGAGTAATAGACAAGAAATTATAGATCAACTATCATTTTAGATGAAACTTGAGATGAGCATCAATGGTGAAAAGTTTGATCAAATATGAAGTTTTTTTTTCCTTTATAAACAACATATACCAAGAACATATTTGCTATGGATCCAAACTTTGACCAAAAAGAAATAAACAAACACAGAAAATCCTTAATCTAACTTAGTTCTTGATGATCTTAGCTCTAGTAGGAGGAATGGCAGTGCCATGTTTTCTTCCCTTGGCCAAGATTGACCAGTATCATTGTTTCCTCCATGACATATACTCCAGAAAAATGGTCCCAAATACGGCAATTATGAGAGCGGAAAGCCCGGCATAGCAGTTTTACAAAGGAAACGAGTGATCAGATTCAGAAAGTGAAAGAAAGAGAGTTTACAGAGCCAATCGCCGACGTAGATATGCTGATCACGGGACCACTCGGTGTAGTTTACGTTCTGATTCCATGCTTTTGGCCCTCCCACCGTTATCCGCCGCGCCATCGCGCACGTCTGCCACCCCAGCACCAGCAGAACCACCATCACTCTTACAGCCCCGCGGTTCGCCGCCGAACCCTCCATCGCTTTCACTTCGGAATCGCCGGAGACTCTCCAGAAATGCTGATGCAGTTGTATGAACGTATCAACCTCTATAAAACCTCGGTAGTCACGTACGAGGTTTTACTCAGCCGGGAAAACAGCAGCAACTAAAGCATAAATCATCATGCATTAAATGTGAGAATGAGTTGGACGCATTGATCGGCATTGATCAAGCGAGAGAACGTGAATTCTGTTTGTGGAATGTCTTTAATGGGTGCCAAGGGCATGGATTTGTATTATTACTTTCTATTTTAAACAATTTTTTCAACTAATGATTTTCAACGTTCTTAACACTTTTTTTTTGAATTGTTGTACTCTTAAAAAAATAGTCATTTGATAATTTATTATATAATATCAAAGTTTTCAAGTTAAAAAAGAACATATAATTGTTTATTGTCTGATTGCTCACTTAATAAATAGCACGGCCTAACCAAATGATCAGCTTCAAAACATCCCACACTTTCCCTAACCCCCCCCCCCCCCCAAAAAAAAAAAAAACATTTAACCACATGTAAGCTAAGCTCCTATAATTTCACACCATTATATATAATTATCACTTATGAATTAAATTCTCGTAATTTTATCACTCAAGATAAGTATGTATATATAAAATAATTATTATTATATATTAATAATATCTTGATATAATATCTTTTTGAAGTATTTTGATATCTTTCTCTCTTAATAGTAAGTTTTAATATTTTAAGCGCATAACAATTAATAGGTATACATAAAAATAATATTGTCATATATCATTAATATATTGATTTGATATCTTTTTTTTTATGTATTTTGGTATCTTTTTCTTTTAATAGTAAGTTTTAAGAAACGGAGCAATTTCAAATGGATAACAATTAATTACTTTACCCATTGATACAAAATTCTTTCCTGTTTAACCACAGAAGAAGCTTGCTTGTGCTTTGGGTTTTGGGAAAAATAGTATTGCTAATAACTCTCCTAACTTTTGTGTTAGAGTTCACAAACCACGGAAATTATTATATTTGGAAGATTAACTCTATCATGGAGAACGCATTTCAACTTGTATATAGTTTCCTTTTGTTACTTGATCAGGACAAAACTTAGCCATATGGGTTTCTTTTCATTTGTTTACAAAAGCATTTCGTGTTCCTTCCCTCCTACTCTAATTGTGACTCCCTTTAGATGCCCGAAATTGGGAACTTGGGTCCCACTGCTTATTTAGTCCGAATGTGACTATTTTTGTTTACATGCTTCATTCTTTTTTTCTTTAAGAAATAATTTTAAGAATAAAGTTTTTGTCTAAATTAGTATCAAAACCCAAATTTAAATGCTAAACTTTATTACATGTAAACTAGGTTCACATAACTTCATTTCATTGCTCATTACCATCACTTATGTAAGACAATGAAATGTGTTCAAAATAATAATAATTTCATATTGTTAATATTTTAACACATAACTTCATTTCATTGCTCATTACCATCACTTATGTAAGACAATGAAATGTGTTAAAAATAATAATAATTTCATATTGTTAATATTTTAACAAATGTTCTCTTGATATGTTTAGATAACTATACCTTTTAATTATCGATTTTAATTGAAGTTGAACCAATTCTAACAAAGACCTATAAGCTATACTTGCTACAAATGGGTGGCCATTGTTTGCTTGAGGAAGAAGTTAACCTTGATTCATTATCACAAGAGATTGAGGTAAGTAAACAACCAAATGGTTTAAGAAACCTTAGTTCAATACCACAAGAGATTGATACACTTAAACAACCACATGGTGAAAGACCCCACATGTCCATTCATATCATTAATCAATGAACAGATTCACAATTCACACAAATTCTCCAGTAAATAAAACCATCTCTTAATGTTACAATCAACATGCAAGACAAATTTGAAACACAACAACTTGCACTCACGACCTTAATGATAGCAGCACTCACCTTTCAGCTCAACTACCATAAAAAGAATGGCACTAAATAAATAAACCCCCAAGAAAACTCGATTCCCTTCACAAACTTGCCTAAGAAATGCCTACTTTGAACACCCTCACGAAATCCTGAATTTTGAAGATGAACATTACTGCAAAAACCGGAGGAATCCATCCCATACTGCACCAATGGCAAAAACAATTGGCAGAACCATTTTATCTCTGGAAGTCCAACTGGGAGAGCTGCTCTTTTCGTTCAATGGGGAGCTTGTGGGAGGAGGTGGTGGGTTCTCAACATGTATGGCCACCTTCATGCCTCCATAGCAGAAGCCCTTTCCACTAATGAAGTAGTAATCTCGAGTCACGTTCAGTGGAACCACATCCCTTCCGGACCCAGTCGTCCAGTTGTGAAGAGGATGATCCGAGTTGCACGACTCGTAGTTCGTCTTGTTCACTTCTAGCACATTCATCTGGTTCCTATCATACACAAAGACTGGGGAAACAACAAAGAGTCACCGAGCAGGTGTAAATGATTAACTAGACAAATTTTGATCGAGGCTAGTAGAATGCAAATCAAGGCAACAGCACCCTCTGAAGGATGCCTGACTCTCCTGTAATCCAGAGGCCGTGCATAATCCTTCAAAGTAACAGTAGGATTACATGGCTGTGCCCAAATATTAAAATAAAATGATTGAAAAGCTCTAGCAGAGCAGAAAAAAGAGCAAGGCACATGTTTTGGAGGACTAATATATTTATCAACACCTCAATTAAGACTATTAAGTCTTCACATTCTCTGTTGATGTTAGTAAGGGGAAGTATAATCAAGAGAAGCAAAAATGCTCCTTCCGCATGTTTGTGATGAACTTGGCAATGCTCTCTCAAAAGCATGAATAAGTGAACCCAAGACCAATTTGATGGTAATCAACATTCTCTGAAAAGATACTTAAAACTCTATATACAAACCAATTTGCTACTTGTACCAACTATGAGTGTAGATACCCGGGCCTTAAAATTCAGCTGAAAGCATAATGGCTACTGGAATATTAAGGAAATACTGATCGTAGAGTTCAACCAGAGATGTTAACTATTTTATGATCTATTAGCTTAGATTCATCCAGCAAGATCAGTTTTTAAATGACAGGGTAAATATTGATTTAACCAAAGAAAGTAACTTTGAAGTAACCAAGTTCAAAAAAGTAAAGATTACACTGAACTGCTCCTCAGAGGAATCCTGGACTTAGAACAACCTGACTCCAGACACCAGCGCCAGTAAGCCAGGACAATTCATGAACAGAACAGAAAAATCAAAATCAAAACACCTGCTTCAATAAGTGTTTCTTTCCACGCTATCAAAATTACCCATGAAAATATTTTGAAAATAATCAGTTCAATCACCAAAGCAGCCAACTCATCCCTGAGAATCCGATCGGTAGTAAGAGGAACACTTTTTGCTTTCTCAGGTCTCGATAGACCACTTCTCTTTTATCCTTTTTCCTTTTCTCATTTATTCTCTTGACTTTTGTGTATTTGCTCAAAACGATAAAACAGAATCTTTAAATGCAAGTGTTGCAGATTGGCAAACAACAGTTAAAAGATCTGAGGAATCTGATACCATTGGGTTTAACACAAGAAAACTACGCATTTGATCAAATTATCGGAAACAAACTCGCCATTAAGCAGAAACTTCAACTGGAAAAAACAAGAAAAGCAAAATTTGTAGCTCCAGGCAAGAAAAAGCACATCTTCCCCACAATCCCATTAGATCTATCTCATTAGCTGCAATACATCAACCAAATCCACACTAGAAGCGAAAGAACACGATATGTGCTATGAACAACTAACAGAAACAACAGAGCTGCTGTACAAACGAAGAACAGATCTAAGCTTGAACACGGACATGCACACTCACAGACTCACAAACAAAGACAGAGAGACCAAGGGAGCTTACAGAGCCAGTCTCCATTGTAGAAATGCTTGTCTCGAGCCCAAACAGTGTAGTTGACGTTAGTTGTCCAGCCTCCCATGTCCTTTCCCACGAGCCACCGAACAGCAGAGACCCCCGGCAGCAGCATGACCGCGGCGCACACTAGCACCAGCACCACCGTGCCCGTTGACATAAACCCAGCTCCTCTTTTTACCCCCTCCATTGCTCTATCTGGAACACCCACGTCTCAGAGATGCTCTGCTTTCGGCCTCTCAACTTCGGCTCAACTTGGTTCTTATAAAGAGGATGCAGCTTCTGGATCTGCTACAGCTACCGTCAGATTATTCAATGGGAAAACAGATATCTTTATTAATTATTGATTAATATTTTGTTTATTTAATCCTCCATTGAATAGTTCATCAAGCTCGTTAAAGCTGACTCTGTGTCGTGGGAGGTTAAGGGAGGGGACAAAGAGCAAGATTTCACTCCAACCACCACGTGCTTTGGCGTTACAAACGGCCATTTCTTTGATTCTACTTTGTTATTATTATATTATATCCCTCTCTCTTTTTCTGACCAAAAATGTACTAATTTAAAAAAAAATCCTTATTTACTTATGGTATTATTTTTTTTTTTTGCTTTATACATGTTTTTATGTTATCTTGAAATTTAATATATGTTTTTTAAGTAAGTCATTTATTTGCCTATCAATCGATTAATAACAAAATAATATTAGAGCTAGTCTTATATCCTAAGTTTAAACCATGAAAGAAATAGCATATAAAAAATACTACTTAGGTTAATTTAGAATGTGAGTTGTTACATAATGAGCTACAAGAGCATCAATTGTAAAACATGGTGATTTGTTACAGACTTATGGATTATAGAGTATGTAGTAGACTTTGACTTATAGAAGAGTAAGTTGAAAATGTTATTTAAATGAAATGTATTGAGACTAATCATTAAACGTAAGTTTTTTAGTAAAATACTTAGGACACATAATAGATGGTGTCAAAATTGTAAAAAAATGTTTTTCCAAGTTATGGTTAAGAGGGTGTGCTGAAATCTTATTTTATGTCCTACATTATTAATATATTAAGATGTTATTCTCTTTATATGCCAATGTATTCTTTTCTTAGAAAATGATTTTAAGAAAAAGAATTATCTCGAGGTAGGAAATGAGCTATTTGATGCGTTTTTATTTTTATGTTATTTATACTAAAGAAACTTCCGATCTCTCTTTTTTTTTATTTAAATTTATTAACAATTTGTCTTCTTTGTATATGTTCTTACATTAAAACGAAATTTGGTATATGTCCTACTTAGTTAATATATTAACAAATTGTGCTTCTTATATGTTGATGTCTTTTCATTTCTTACAAATAAGTTTAATGAGTCATTTCTTCACTTATAAATTGGATCTCCATGAAAATGTTTTTCAAATCTCATATTAAAAGGGTATGCCACAACCTAGTTATGTCTCATCTTGTCAATATATTAACACGGAATGCTCTTTATATACTAATGTATTTTCTTCTCTTACAAATTGATTTTAAGAAAAGAAAAAGAGTGTCTTAAGGTAGAAAATGAGCCATTTGACGTTTTCTAACTTCCATTGTTCTTTGTCTTTATTGATAATTTGTCTTCCGTAAGAAATGTGATTAGTTGACCAGGACAATATAGTACCAATTGGAATCCGAGATGGATGGAAAAAGGCAACGATCAAGTACATGTTCATGATTGCAGGCATATTGTCATAGTAACAGTGACTGAGAAGAGTATAAACGATTTTCTTTTTGTTCGAGAACTTACAGTTCAATGGCTTGTGTTGTGGGCTAATAAGTTTGTCTCCTGATTTGTCACAAAACTTGTGTTCAATCCCATCATTCTGCTGGATGCGCTATGAAGAGGATAGATACTCATCTTTTCCTTTTTCTTTTTTGTTTCCCACTTATAAGGCTTGAATTGGATACAAATAGCTTACAAGTGAAATGTTAAGAATATTTATTAGAAGAATACTCTCTATCATACAAGTAGATTAAAAGAAAGAAAAATACTTTTACATATAAACAACATAAAAAATCAATATTTAAAAGCATAAAACACCCATTTTATTTCAATTTGTCCTAGCATCATGAACTCGTTTTACGAGTAAAAAAATGTTTTGTTTGAAATTTTAATTTTAATATTATATGAAAAAGCTTACTTTCTTTCATGAAACAAATTTATAAAATATAAGAATCTCTCCATATATAAAGAACATAATAAGTTAATGAATTAATAATGTGGTGTATATATTGGATTTCAATGTAAACTATAACAAAGAAAATATAAATGTGAGGAGACACATAGGGCTAATTATAGGTCATACATTTCCTAAGGAGAAATAAGATTTTAGGGAAAGCTTTATGACGAAAACTTAGTGGAATTAGAAGGCTCAAATCAATCATTGTGAAAATGGTAGTGGCACTTGTTCCACATGGATAAAAAGTGAGAAATTCTTGAGTTTATGGAGGACATAGTGTCACAATTTAGACTTCCTCCCACAAGGAGAGTGAGAAACTTTGACCATAAGAAATCTTAACTCCTTCAATTTAGTTAACATTTTAGGTTGTCTAGATTAACTTCTTGGATTGGAATCCACGCCCGTTACATTAATTGCTTCGTCTAATAAGTTAATCTTTTCGATTGAAATTTACACATGTGACATTTAGTTCTTTATAACCAAAGCCAGTAGAGAGGAATTGACTTCAGTGCATTTACTCCAACACGACACATCAATGGTCAAACCAGCAATAGTAAAACCATGTAAATTAGGTCCAAAGCCAAGCTCAACTCATCTCAACTAAATCTTTCCTGTTTTAACCAAGTCATGCCTCTAGACTTTGGCTGCTATGAGACATTAGAATGACCTTAAACTAGATGTTGAAACAATTTGAGCTTGTCTCATCTCTTGAAGAAATTGGGAAGGACCAAGTCTTAGGCTGGAATCTTGATGATAGTGATGGAAGAGAAAACAACAGATATCAGTTGCCAGAAACAAGCAAAAGCAAGCACCCATTTCGGGAAATATATATCAGATGGAATGAAAATCTCTATGTTCTCGTGTTGTTGCCTCACCAAGTCGTAGTAAGTGAGTCTCAAAGCCCCCACATACATCACTTACAATCCTCAGAAGCCGTTATCAACCAATTTCTTTAACTTGCTTAAATACTGGGAGACCCAAACTCCAATTTTCCAATTAAAAGAAAGCGTGACTATTAAAACTCCAATCAATCCAACCTTCTAAGTAGGTATTCAACTTGAACTTCCTTTGTTAATGGCATGATCCAATCTCCATACAGATCAGCAACCAAGTCCGGCACTATTTTGTAAACAGGTTCGATTTCTTCTGATTCCAAACGCATTGTCACCTCTTGGCCATAAGTTCTGGCCTTCGTTTCTACTCTCCTTTTCACTGCCTCTTCAACTTTTTGATATGTAAGCATTTCCATCAGTCTTTGCTTGTCCTGCAAAATCCACCACCAAAGTGAATGATTCATAAACTACTTAAATAATACTGAAGAAAATCACAGACGAAGTACAGCAGGAATGCATCTAAGAAAGATTGCTAACCTGTGCTTTAATGGCAGCTTCATAAGCATCTGGAGCGGCTCGAAATTTGGCCTCTGCCACAAATTTGCCATAATGGATTCTCTTTGAAAGAGCCTGCAATGATCAGAACTGCATTAACAATGTAATGATGCCATAGGTTGATGTATTTAAGTACTGCATTGCAGCACACTTTGGGGTTAACCTATAATTAATGCACCATCATTGGGTTTTCATAAAACATTTTGCAGATGTCAATACATGAAGATTGGATATTCTATGTAATTAGTTAACACATATAAAATAACAAATGAAGAATAAGTTAGTTGGGGTCACCCATAATCATTGCAAATTTTCCCAGAATCTCTATCTAGACAGCACACGTGCTTGACATATCTATTCTACAAACTTATATAAACAGTACTTTACAAAAGACAGGGAAGGTAGATAACATGTTAAAACATAAAAATTCAACGAACCGCAAAGACAGTACAAGTACCTATAAGTTGTGCTTACCATGGTAAACACCATAATCATTCAAAACAGCTTATATGTATAACAGCTAAATTAATTAAAAAGTGTACCTGCAAGCACATTGTGTCACAAACAGCAGTTGATCCACAGTTGCCATCATCCCCTTCCTCCACCAATCTTGGGACAAGATTTTGAAAGTACATGTCCCACACTTTCTTATTTATATTGATTGAATCAGCAAACGGATGTAGTACCTGTTACAAGACAAACAGGTTCAAAATGAAAGAAAATAAGCAGAAAATGAATACTAACTATCAATGATATTGATAAAATCTAAATGGAGAGGTACGTTAGAGGGTGGAATCTCTTTGGCAAGGTTATTAAATCTAAATATATTCTGAACCAACCTAGTTTGTTACCTTTTATGCCGGAAGTGAAGGTAGTTGATTTACTATACCTTCAAGTCCCCCTCTCCCCTCTTCTGTTTGGCATGTTAATCCATTATTAGTGTTTTCATACTAAGTGGATCTGAAAATTTTATGGACAAGCATTACTAAGTTGTCTATGTTGCAAACTTCCGAAAGGTGGGAACGGACTAATTACTATCCGTTTCTGACCATAGGATTCATTAAACCCATAGTTTCTCCTTACTTGAATCTAAAAAATAAATTGACAAGCCTGAAAATTGCCCCCACAACCTCCACATGCAACAAACCCCCCCCCCCCCCCCCAACAACAAAAACTTCATCTTCAAGCACATAGAGGAATGCGAACGAATTGGGCAAATACTCATCTTATATTTTTACCTGAGGATACTGCAAGGGTGGCAACAATGGTTCCGGTAGCTCATCTGGGAAAAATGGATGCTCGTCAGGGCTCTTATATCTGCCCACCTAATGTGCAACAAGAAGTTAATCAGCATGCCTTCAACATTCCTTCATTTTTTACTATTCTTTTTCCAGGGGTTCAAGATACCTGAGCATGAAGCTTTTCAGTTTCTTTGACTATGTATTCAATTAAAGAGCCATGGAACCCATCCATTGCGAAAGCATTAGGGTCATATGTCTCTGCATTATAACAATATTGAGATCTTTCCAAAAGGCTGAAGATAATGCTATCTTCTTGCCGAATTAAGGAACTTCGTATTCCATCCAGTGTCAGGTTCTCACTCTCGTCCACCCTACTCTTTCTTGTCAATGACCTTTAAAAGGTAGAACAATTTAGAATTTGAACCACAAAAATCGAGAGGCAAGATGCTCAAATCTTCCCATTTGACACCGACTGTGTATCATTAGTACAGATCGATTTTGCATGTCAGTGCAACTACTGCTGGAAGACATGGCAGCATAGCAACACAGTGAAGAACCAAAAATAATTTGAATCAAGAAACAAATTGCAATAGGATTTGTCGAAAAGCCTCACAAAAGTATCAGGGAAAGCATTACTAAAATTTTATATGATAAGTACTTCAGAGAAAAACTTTAAACCAATCGAGGGAAACAAAATGAAGCCCCAATTTGGTGACTTAAATGATTCTACCAGATAGGGTCAAGCCAATTGTTTTTACTTTTTCTTCTTATGAATGAAGAAAAGCATCAGGACTGCAAAAAACAAGTAGCACCTGCGGCAGACCAGAGGCCGAGAACTAAAGCTACAACATAAATCAACCCACAGAACATGCATGCAATGTAAGTTTATAACTAACAAGCTGGAAGATGCAATGAGCAAAACAAAAAAGGAAGATGTAAACTTTCCCTTCCAAAAAGAACGAATTCCAGAGCCCGACAAGCTGAATTTTGCAAAAATTTCTTTAAACCCAAGAAAGAGTTCCCATTATTATTACCCAGCAGAAGCTGCAGTTGCTCGCACAGATAGAACGCCCCTCCTCGGCAAGCCTGAACCCGGAGACCTGAGAGAGAAACCCCGTGAGATCCGAAGGACCGGCGGGCAAATGGATCCTGACAATTTGGGACAAGGATGAACCACAATGGAGGGCGAGGCAGCTCCTAACAACTTCGCCTCCATTGGAACGAGAAAGAGAACTTCGAAAGCAAGGAACAAGAAGAAAGATTGACGTTTTGTAGTGGGAGGGGTAGGTGAGGCGCGGTGTCAAAGTTGGGTAGGTTGGCTGTTGGAGTCTACACGTCCCCTGACATTGACCCCTTCGTGCACTGCCTGTGAGTCGCCCATCCAACTACCCTGTGAAATGGCTTCCATTCGACGCAAAGTTAGGCAGAAGCCCTCAGGTGCTGATAACGTGGCCTATTGGGTTTTGTCAATGCATGACCCATCTTTATCCTTTTTAGTATATAAGTTACTTCTTACATCGTTGAAGTGGAAGTGCATGTGTTTAATAAAATATGAGTTAGTAATTCTAATTCATAGGTTAACTTTTACTATATAAATAAGCTTCTTGATATGATATTAGAGCTTAAATTTCTTTTTTATTATAAAAATAAGATTTAAAATCTAAGCAAAAAAATGACATCATATGATGACCTATGTATGCATTGTAAAAAACAAATGCATGCATTTATTTTATAAGTTAACATTTAAGATAAAACAACTTTTATTTACATAAGGATCTCTAATAGTTTTGTTTTATTCTACTAATTCTTTATTTTCACAATTATAAAAAATTTTATTTATTTATTATTACTATTTACACATCTAAGTGTTGAATTCTAAGTATCGAATTTAAGAACAATAAATTTAAGATGGTATTTACTTTCAATTGAATAAGTTACTTATTAATTATAAAAAAAATTTATGACCTATTAGTTAATTTGCATTTTTATGCATTACTCGTATTTAGAAAACAAAATGAAAATAATAATGACTATTAAAACTTTGATTGTTTATGTAATTCAAAAATACTTGAGAAGAGAAATACGCGAAGTTTTATGAATTTGGCATGAAACCGCCGTTTTTTGTTGCTTTTTTATAGTTCTTGTTATCCGAAATGCTGGTCTCGTTCCGCTTGATAAATGCCAGAGACCGTTCTGTAGAACTCTCTGAGTTCGATGCAGATTACGACGCCAATCCGAACCCCGGCATGGGTCTCGAGACGATGGCTCGTGGAGGAAAAGCTCTCGGACCTCCACAAGTGGACCAGCTTGAAAGATATAAAGCAAGTCCACGCCCAAATTCTCAAAGCCAATCTGCATGACGACCTCTTTCTGGCACCCAAGCTAATAGCGGCTTACTCTTCGTGCCGCCAAATGGGGTTGGCTGTTAATGCTTTCAATCAGATATGGGATCCCAATGTGCATTTGTATAATACTTTGATCAGGGCTCATGGTCAAAATTCTCAGTCTTTACAGGCCTTCGCCGCGTGCCTTGAAATGCAGAGTAGTGGGATTTATCCTGATAACTTCACGTTCCCATTTCTTCTCAAAGCGTGTTCTGGGCAATCTTGGTTGCCAGTGGTCCAAACGATTCATAGCCATATTGTGAAGTTCGGGTTTTTGGCAGATATTTTTGTACCTAATTCGCTCCTCGATAGCTATTCTAAGTGTGGACCGGTGGGTCTCAATGCGGCGAGGAAGTTGTTTGAGGTGATGGAGGAAAGAGATGTTGTTTCTTGGAATTCTATGATTGGTGGTCTAGCAAAAGCGGGGGAGCTGGATGAGGCTCGCCGGTTGTTTGATGAAATGCCTGTGAGGGATGCGGTTAGTTGGAATACAATATTGGACGGGTATGTGAAGGCTGGAGAAATCAACAAGGCGTTTGAATTGTTTGAGAAGATGCCTCAGAGGAATGTTGTGTCTTGGTCTACCATGGTTTCGGGATACTGTAGAGCTGGAGATATGGATATGGCAAAGATGTTGTTTGACAAGATGCCTGTTAAGAACGTGGTTGCTTGGACTGTAATTATATCTGGGTATGCTGAAAAGGGGCATGCAAATGAGGCCATGAGCTTGTACGATAAAATGGAGATGTGTGGGTTGAAGCCTGATGATGGGGCTGTTATTAGCATTCTGGGTGCTTGTGCGCAGTCGGGATTGCTTGGGTTGGGTCAGAAAGTTGATGCCACTATCAAGAGGACTAGATTTAAGTGTAGTACTGAAGTGTCAAATGCATTGATTGATATGTATGCAAAATGTGGTAGCGTAGACAAGGCATATATTGCCTTTGATGGGATGGTAAAGAGAGATGTGGTATCCTGGAATGTCATGCTTCAAGGGTTTGCAATGCATGGACATGGCGAGAAAGCACTTCAGCTTTTCTCTAGAATGAAACAAGAGGGGTTTAAGCCAGACAAAGTTACCCTCGTTGGTGTGTTATGTGCTTGCACCCACGCGGGCTTTGTGGAGGAGGGTGCTCAGTACTTCTACACGATGGAGAGTGACTATGGGATCGTTCCCACAATCGAGCATTATGGTTGCATGATAGACCTGTTGGGTCGTGGAGGGCGCCTGAAGGAAGCTTTTAGGCTTGTGCATGCCATGCCAATGGAACCAAATGCCATTATTTGGGGAACCCTTTTGGGGGCCTGCCGCATGCATAACAATGTGGATCTTGCGGGGCAGGTTGTGGATCACCTGGTTAAATTAGAGCCGTCAGATCCTGGAAACTTTTCCATGTTGTCAAATATATATGCTGCAGCTGGAGATTGGGAAAGTTTTTCCAATGTAAGGCTGCGAATGAGGAATATTGGAACCCAAAAACCTTCTGGATCTAGTTCCATAGAAATCGATGATGAGGTTCATGAATTTACAGTACTTGATAGATCCCACCCCAAATCTGACAGGATTTATCAGATGATTCAGGGTTTGGTTGCAGACCTTAAGCAGGTTGGATATGTCCCAAAAGCGTACCAATTAGTAGCTGATACAAATTAACGTTTTGAACACCGTTAACAAGGAGCTTCTATTGCGTGCATACTCTCAGTTTAAGGCGCAGGGCCCTGGAAACTCCACTTACCGGATGTACTTTGGCATGGATCAACTGTACTTGCTATAAAATAGTGGATGGTATGGTTGATTCATAAAGCACTGAAACTTCTCGGAATTGTAAATGCCATCCATTTTTAAACCAGTTGGCATTCGCAGCTGCCATCGATCAAGCCATCCTCTTCTTTGTACTGTCAAACTCGAGCATGAATGGCTGTACAAGATGATTTATCACATGGAAAACTTAAGAACATTACAGCACCCAATTGAAGGTTCAGTTATTTTGAATGACAACATAATTAGTGTAATTCAGGAAGGTTAACACACCGAAATCTTGCATCACTTTCCACTTGCTCAGCATCTGTTGCTTTATTTATTTATTTTCCTTGCCCTTCGTCCAAACTCAGCAGTGGACAGGGAAGGCTGCCACGTAAAACATTCTGCTTATTTTATTGAAAATTATACCATTCACAAGAAGTAGTAACTGGCCGTGAGATTGACACATCAACCATAAAGTGTTGATTGAGCCAACTTCCACGAATAAGGATCATGGGTCAAGATGTACATCATCTCCGTCTGGCCGTGTCTAGAGCTATATCCATTGGCCCATGCTTTGGAATCTGAAAAAGAAACATCCAACAGGGATGGGACGGGATGAGTATGGAGAACGTTTTGTGGTGTATATTAATCCTCCTTTCTCATATATTTGCAGCAAGTTCCCCTTTGCCCCACCATCTTTATCCATAGTTGACAGGAAAAAGAGCGAGAGTGTGAAGCTGCAATAATGGAGGCTTGTTTTCTCAACTCAAATTCCTTCACCAAAACTGTGGAATTTGTTCCTTCTATCAAGGCTAGAATTTGGGATTATCCCGTGAGATGTCATCGGCAATTCAGGGACAGAAAGTTTGGCACTACTTTTTCAGTATCATGTAAGTTGTTCAAATTTCTTAAGGATTTTGTTCCAGAAAGTGTCTCTGAGATCTGGTGTTTTTATAGGTTGTCATGCGGAATCGTCATCCTGGTCATCCCCAGATGACAAAGATTCTTCCATCAATGCCGACTGGCGATCCTTCAGAGCAAAACTGGTGGCGACAGAGAGAGCATCGAGGTCCCAAGAGCCTTCCTCGTACGTTGATCCAGACAGGGTGGAAGATCATCCGCCACCCGTCGCCATTGGTGACAAATGGGCCCACGCCATCCACGAACCCGAAAAGGGTTGCTTGCTCATCGCCACGGAAAAGCTTGACGGCGTCCACATCTTTGAACGAACGGTTGTCCTCATCTTGTCAATGGAGCTCTTGGGCCCATCCGGAGTCATTCTAAACCGGCCATCACTTATGTCAATCAAGGAATCGGGATCAACGGCGCTGGATGTCGAGGGCACGTTCGCTGACCGGCCATTGTTCTTCGGAGGACCTCTAGAGGAAAGCCTGTTCCTGGTGAACACAAAAGGGGATGATGGGGGAGAGAAGAGTGGGGTTTTTGAGGAAGTAATGACGGGTTTGTATTACGGCACCAGGGAGAGCGTGGGATGTGCAGCAGAAATGGTGAAGAGGAATGTTGTTGGGGTTGGTGATTTCAGGTTCTTCGATGGGTACTGTGGATGGGGCAGAGAGCAGCTCAGGGACGAAATCAGAGCTGGTTATTGGACAGTGGCAGCCTGCAGTCCAAGTGTGGTTGGGCTGCCTAGTGCAGAAAGTGTTGGCCTGTGGGAAGAGGTTCTGGGTCTTATGGGCCCCAGAAAAGTTTGGTGAAGACAGGATGCTTGTTTGCATGGTGGGAAAAAGGTGGAAAGGACAGGGAAGAAGAAAAGAAAACTATTACAGAGAAAGATCAGATAAAGGAGGTTTGGAAGGCTGGAGAGTTATTAAAGTGAGAGGCTTATCTTATTGAACAAGTAATATTACCTTAGTGAATGTTGTATATTTTCTTGTTTTTTGTTATGATATCTTTTTTATTTATCATGATAGTTTTTTCTTCATAAGTCTATTTTTATTAATCAGCCACAAGTTTTAACTTTTTTCATGTATATATATATCCTTACACATCCACGCACGCTTCAAACTAAGAGATTTCAAATTGAACTAGATTTAACTTGGTATTAGAATATTCAAATTTAAGTGTCTCCCTCGCATTGACCTAAATTATTGTGTTGAAATAATATGTATTTCCTATAGTTTGAACCTTATGTTAATATCTTTTTTATATAAAAAAGTGGTTTTTTTTTATTAATATAATTTAAGGAGGAAAAAACTCAGTTTTTGTTGATCAAACTTAAGAGCTCTAACAAATGGATTGTTAGAGAATCTACGGATCATGGAGATGAATTTGATCCCTCGGTTTAAGATGCCTTCATTTTTTTAAGGACTTGTACTAGGCTAAAACTGGATACCAACCACTAGCTCGTAATAAAGAAGGCATTCTGCCAATCTAGAATAGCACAAGTTTTAGCTTGAACTTTTCCCACATCGTGTAGCTCGTCCATATGGACCACCTGTGGGGAAAGCAAGAATTAACGTGCATCATGACAAACCATGACAACTAAACCACCAAAACAGCAAGAATAAGTAAACTCTGTTCATCACCATACACATATATAAAATTATAGTTAATATTGTCGAATCTAATCCTGTAGATTTAACTAAGATATATATAAAATTGTAATTGACGTTGTCGAATCTAATCCTGTAGATTTAACTTTTAAATATCTTAGTATGTCACATCAAGGTGGTAGGTTTTGATACAATGAATGGCATATTTTGTGAATAAACATCGATTGATGACATGGAGTTTAAGGTTTATTACTTGTATTCATAAATAAATTACGACAAATTACTAAATTGATGTCATGTGAAGGTGATATGTGGCCGACAACTTAGGATTTGACTCTTACAAGATTCAATGAGTTCTTCATATCCAAATATTAAATATATTGCAGGGTGAAAGTGAATAACTTAAATATTTTCTTCAAATTAGTAAAATTTTACAATTCATTTATTTTCTTATTTTTTTAAGAAATAGGAATAGCACCTAACAAATTTCATTAAACTAATGACAAGATGCCTATATATTTATTTATTATGTGTTTAAGTGACGTCTTTAAATAGAGAGATAAACATTATTTAGTTTAATGCATGTTAAAAATCCATTTAAACCTAATATATCTCAAATTTATCTTGTTCAAAGTATATTCAAAATGTAAAGCATGACAAAGTTCTTACACACGTTTGAATGTAAAGTTCATTATTCATGTTGTAAGTATCTTATTTCCTTAAGACCATAAGAAATAAATTTGTGTATTTTATAGACCAAATAAGAAGTTTGAAAAAGAAAGTGAGAGAAAAATTGGAAGACAAAGATCACAAATATCTCAAATATTTTATATTGTCTTAATCACCATCATTATCAAACTATTTAAAAAATTATTTTCTATTAGTCAAATAGAACCACATAATTAAGAAAAACACTCTATCATTATAACCTACAACTCTAGGGTTGTCAAATTTGAAACTACTAACCAAATAGCATTAAAAAAATATTGAGAAATTGACATATGAAACAAGTATTATTAATTTATTATAAGTTCAATTATGTTCTTGGTTTTTTTTCCATTGAGTTATTCACATAAAAACTTATGCATCCCCATGTACAATAACCCGTTATCATGTGCTCATCATATTGTAAACAACAATCACTCATATTAAAACATTAACTTTATTTCTTAAAACCAACTTATACGAAATGAAGACATCTCTACTTGTCAAGAATCGCAATAAATTAATACATTGACTATATAGAAGTCACATACATACTGAACTTTTAGCAAATCATACTACTTATGCTTGTTTTCATAAATTCTTTCTTAAATGGACCGACAACTCTTAATCTCCCTCAAGTTGCAAATATTTTGTAGAAGGATCAACTCAAAATAGTCATCGGGAGTACAAGGTTTGAGGATAAGAGTTCTGTGGTGGCACACGCAATGATGGATGATGAATGAACAAAGGATACGTTAAGGATTTAGAGAAGTGGGCATGAAGGAGGAGGAGACAGACCCCACGGCCTCTGCCCCCACTGCAATGGAAATCCCTTCAACTCATGTCCCCCTTCTTCATCTTCCTGCTTTTTCCGTGCCTTCTCTTTTATTGTTCTTCCCGTCATATCATGCTTTTTCTCAGGACAAATGCAAGCCCATGCGATTTAACTTGTTGGGTTTGGAGTGACAAATCAGATTATAAATCTTGCAGAGTTCAAATTGTCAGAATTAGGAATGATGATAAAATAATAATTTATACGTTGATGACTTTCCTGGCTTTTTATTCGATGGGTTGGCTTTAGTATCTCTTTAGTCTTCTCCAATGAGAAGTAGAATTCAGTTTATTCTTTCTTCAATGGAGTTACCCAAAGGAATCAGCTTTACCGGTTGATCTTTTGTGCTGTCCAATTACAATCCCTTTGAAAAATGCAAGCCGACAAGGGGTTCATTGAAGAACTAGATTGGACGTGAATGGCAATCCCCATTGTCTTTCCTTGTTTTCTCCCAAGAAAAGCACGTGACAACACTTGATTGATCAGAAGAATAGGGAAAAAAAAAAAAAACTCTTCAGCCCACAAACGAATCCATCAATCCCTATAAATTTTGGTGAATATCTGCTAAATAAACGCACAAACTTATACATATAGTTAAGAATTTTAACTTATTCTTAGCAAGATAAGACATTCATATCAATAACATGTTTTCTTCTTATAATGATCCAACTAAGACTATCGCATGATGCTATTTATGTATATTTTATCTCCATAGATTATTCAAGAAGTGAAAACATAAACTATTGATTGATTTAAAACTTAATTTAAAAAATAATTTAAAAATTAATTTTTTTTTTTTATATAAATTTATATTCAATATGAAACTTAGTAACATAAAACTAAACATTTATTATGCTTTGGCTCTTATGTTATTAAAAGGAAAATCAAAACCTAATACAAAAGACTAACAAAGAAAAGAAGATGTAAACTTTAAGCAACTTTTAAAGACGATTGTTTATTGATGTGATAATTACATTGGAACGCTGGAGTGACGATTTCCTAATTCCAACCCTGCTCTAGGGGCATCTTCTTTTTCTCTATGTACATCCCTTTCGCATGCATGCGCGGAAACCACGCGCCACCGAACGCACGTGGCCAACCGGGCAAATCAACCTGGAACAAGACACGTCACCGTCGTAGGTTTCGCGGAAGTCGTAGGCCACAGTGTCGGTACTGGGAGGGAGAATATTTGCATGTTGCACAGACGCGCGTGGGTTTGAAGACCAGACCGCAAGATCCAAGGAAGAGATGGGTCAGCTTGTTTCGGAAACTGTTGGGTCGTTGGTTCAGTAAACCCAGGTGCCAACATTTTCTAATGTACTTTCCCAATATATACAAGGTTGTGCCCAAAAAGCATGGAAGTGGAGAGAATCTAGAAATGCGAAAAAGGAATATAAAATGCCCATATCTTTCACATCCTCAGAAATCCAGAAAAAGTGATGTTCGAATTTAATGCCAAAGAAATCATTGTAGTGAGGCCATTAGGTGAAGCAAAGCACATAGAATAATGGGGGAACACAACTTGACAAATTTGGAAGTAATCGTCGTTGTGGAAGGGGTATCATGGGGGGATGGTGCTTTTCTCTAGAGAAGATCTTCTACCGGGGACGTGGGAACTCTATATTTTCATGTTGGATTCTGGGCCAGCAGATCTGAATTCCTGGATATTCTTTTCCCTGGGGATGATCTAAGCTTCTTCAATGGCTATGCAGAGAGACTCGGCTTCTGTTGTCGGCTCTGTCAGGTGCTTTCCTCTGCTTCTTGCTCCGGGGGCTTTCTGGGTTCTTCTGATGTGGGGTTGCTTTCTCGTTTCTACTCTGGCTGTGCAAAATCGTGGGGCTATTTCGTTTTGTGGGTTGCTGTCAAGAATTTGATGAACTGTAGGCAATTTTTGGGAAGAGGTCGAACAGGGTACAGGTATGAGCGCTTTTTTTAATTCAGATAATTGGTATTGATATCTGGGTTTTGATTCGCGTAGATTCTGGAATTAAATAGTGTTCATTTATTTCTTTTGCCTAATTTTAAGGGTGACCTATTCCCTCTCGAATTTCAATTACATTTTTAGAGTTAAATAGCCGTTTCTGATTTTCCCCTTCTAGGCTTCTACTATGCCTACTAGCCGTTTCTGCAGTGTTCATGCTAGTATTTCTGAGATTGGCCATTGATGTGGTCTGCACTTTTATTTTCAGGTGCAGGTTGATTCGTTCTTAGCTAACTTCTTTTTTCCATTTTAAAAGGGAACTTGACTGCGTCCATGGACTTTGGTTATAAAGATTTGGATGATTCCCATTATGGTTTCTTATAGCATTTTAGAACTTTTATAATTGAGTTATCAGTGAACTATGGTCTTATTTACCACTGCAGACAGAATGAATCATGACTGGAGTCCTCTCTTGATAGGATTTGTCCAGAAGCACTTTTTTGTTGGTGCTTGCTCTTTGATCATCAAGTTCTTCTTAGCTAGTACATGTTTTTCTCCTTTGTTCACGTATGACAGTGGTTCAGAACAATGTTGAGGTTAAGATAACAGATTCGTAATTGTTATCCTTTTTGTAAAGTAGAGGGATGATCATGGAAAAGTTCTATTTTAACTAAAACTCTGTCAAACTTATATTCATTTGGAACCTTAAAAGTACATCTGAGTTGCAGTGTGCAGCTAATCTGAGAAAGAAGTTCTGCAGATTGTGTTTACAAACTGAGAATTTGGTTCCCTTTGCTTCTGTTCTAATGTGCTTCTTCCTTGAGTTGTTTGCAGAAATGGGAACTGAAGTACAGTCTAAGATGTATTTGCAAGGATATTATTCCTTGGTGGATTTGAACAACGATTCTGGCAAAGGAAGTTGGCATGTACATAGTGATCAGAAAACACTACAACGAAATGGGCAGTACCATGAAATATTCTTGAGCAGGTCAGTAATGGATGGATATGATGGACATGACAAGGAAGTGCTCAGGCAAACTATATTGAAGCATGAAACGTTATTCAGGCATCAGGTATTCCTTTTTAAACCCCCATCATTTGAACTATGAATTTTGAAAAATTTGAGGAAGTGTCAAAATATTATTTCCATGCATTATTTTATATTTCATGTTATTTGTATGTTGTTTTTTCTTGTAGCTCTGTGAACTCCACCGTCTTTACAAAATACAAAGGGACTTGATGAATGATATCAAAAGCAAGTCGCACAAACATCTGATACTGGCAGGGACATCACAATCAAATCCTTTTCCATCTGAAGATGAGAAAAAGAGGTGGCATATTTCCTCATTGTCCTTGGATTATACATATGGTAGGCCAGCAACAAGAAGTGTGGATATCATCCCATCTCATTTTAATCCCGAGGAAGGGAAGATCATGCAATCCAGTTGTGGTCATACCCAAAGTGGAGTAAGGCAGAAGGACCACGAATCCCTGGAACCCAAAAGTGGCAAGCTTCAGAGAAGACTATTTGACCTTGAAATTCCAGCTGATGAATACATGGAAAGTAAAGGGGAAGAGCAAAAAGATTCTGGAGACTTGAGGGAGCAAAGTTATCCTCCCAACATCTCTATTGCTCATAAGAGGGAAGAAAATTTGTCTATCAGCATTGGAGTGAGCAGTTCCTGTAGTACTGATGCTTTTAGTTCCAGTGTGCATTTGAGGAAAGCCCCTGGCTTGGGCGATCTGAATGCAACAATTCAGGTTGAGGGAGCATGTGCTTCAGCTATTCTAGGAAATAATACCAGCTCCAAAGAGGAGGTGCAAAGGCAAGATTCATCTCCAAGCACATATTCAGGCTTTCAATGTTTGGCTAAGGAATTCTCTCCAAATCTGTATAGTGGCAGTGGAAGAGCAGTCAGAAAACTGCATTTTGGTGATGACGGCAAGCAACAAGATCAGTTGTCTTATATGTTTGAAGCAGGTAGGAACCTATTATTTGCTTTGAAATATCAGTTTTGTTTTAATAGAAATTTAATAGAAATCTTTTGCTTAAAGATCAGATTTTCCTGTTTAAGCATATTTCAACTCATTTACAAGCTTCTTAATCTTTTCAAAGCTATGGAATTATTATGATTCCAGCTTTTCTTTTGAACTGATAAGAAAAGCAATTGACTGTTCTTCATCTCTATTTAAACTACCAAAATAAAAAAAGGACACCAAGCATTTGGTAGAACAATGGATGAAATGAGCACTCAGACAGGTAAGGAACAGAGAAACTGTTCTTGGAAGAAAGGAGTTCTTGGGGCATATTCATTTGTACTTTACGAGCATGATTCACTAGTAAGACTCCCAATTTGGCATAGCGAGGCCCTGAATCTAGCTGCTTGGCATTCTAACCGTGTTCTGGCAATGCACTTTCTGACCGAGAAAGTGGAACTGCTTGATGTTGCATACTAGAACTCGTTAAAGCTCGACCGGTGGTCTTGTCAAGTTGCATGCACTAGTTTTTACAAGTGTCATCATGTGTTCACATTCCGCTAAAGATTGATTTTCATGGCTTTTGAGTCCCTCCACCATTAGCGAATGGCGAAGTTGTCTTAATACATAAAAGAAACATATTTGCACAAGTTACCTAATTGAAGTAGTTGATTTAATGGGAGCAAAAGTTCATCAACTAGAAAGTATGTCTTAGAGTATGTACCCTTTGTCTTCAATTTGATTGAAGAAATTGGGTGGATGGGTTTTTCCTTATCTAAAGGAAAGACATCTACGTTCTTGTTACTCCTGTTTAAAGTGCTGTGGTTTCTTTTCTCTTTTACTTATGATTGATCCGTCTATCTTTTCAGGGAAAAATAGACATAACGGAAGTTCTTTGTGTGGAAGCTTTCATCCTGAAGATTCTCCTAAGCATTGTGAGTCATCACAAGTTGAAACTATGAGAGCTGGTGACCCTGCAACATATTGCCCTTCTGATCAGAATAAGACGAAGCAACAGATAAAGAGGAAAATTTTTGGGATAGAAATCCCTGAGACAAATCATAATTCATCTGTTGTGGCATCCTGTTCACTTGGTCCGCAGACCTCAGCAGTTTCCAAATCTGATGTTGCAGATTGCAAGTCATTTGCCATTTCACCTTGGATAAAGCCTCCTGGTAGCTTGAGCCAGCACTCAACTTCAACTCAAGGAAGCCTTTGTTTTATGACCTCCCCTCAGTCAAATAAGAGTTCAATAACATTGAACCGAAGTTCTGAAGTCACTGGCGAGTTGCTTACAGATAGTTACTCAAAATCAATCCCAGGCACAAGAGCTGCAGTGTCCTACCAAAATGATGTCTACCGGGGTTCACAATTAGTGTCCAATGATATGCATGGTTGCCAGCCATCAGGTCATCTTGGCATTCTAAATGGCATTAATGACCGTAATTTTACTTTTCAGCAGTTTCAGCAACACGAGCCTCCAAAATACCGTACGGGTTCAGGCAATAATGTTCAGGTGAAGCCTGCAACGAAAGTGGACATGGACACAGTGACTGTGAGCAGTCAATGCAAAGTGATCTGTGAAGAAAATCTTATTTCAGTTGACTGGTCAAGGACCCAGGAGAATTCACAAGGAGTATCCTCGTGGCAAAGAGCAATGCCAAAATGTAATGGCAAATATTCCGGAGAAAAGGAAGGCTGGGATCATGAGAATTTGTGTTCCACGCAATTTCTCAACAGAACTGAAATGATAAAGGGTCTATCTCTGAGTTTTACTCAGGACTCCTTATCAGTAACGTGTGGTGATGATCTGGAGCATGGAAAAATTGATATAGGTAACTGTTCAAGCACTATGAAGATTCTTGGGTTTCCTATTATTGACAAGCCTCATGTGTTGAAGGATCTTCCTTCGCATAGCTCCCCTTCAAAGCATGGTTGTCTTGGTTCTCAAGATCCCATGTCAGCCAGATCCGGGGAGCTACCCAAAGTGGAGGATCTGGCCGTAGCAAAGGGATTGGCTGACCATTGTCCCCCTTCTAGAAATCAGATTGATTTAAATATTTGTATAACTGAAGAAGACAACCATGCAACTCACATAGATTTGGAGGCACCATTAGTCACTGACACAGAAATAGGTATTACTCCTAAAGAAGGATCTCGAGAAAGCAAAAATAGAGAACCTTTTGCCACATTACAAGATGAATCTATGATGCCTCATGAGGGACATATCAGACTTGCAGCAGAGGCCTTGGTTTCTATCTCATCGTTTCATGTGCTTAACCTTGCAAGCCATGCTGTTGATAACCTTCAAGAAGATGCTGCTTGCCACCAGTCAGAAGCTTCACTCAATGATTCCCTTTATTGGCTTGCAGAAATAATCTCTTCAGACATTGCTGATACTGAGAACGAGGTTGTAGGAGTTTTGACGGATAAAGATACTTCTTTTCAAGAAGAGCTGACTCCTGATGGGGTTGATTTCTTTGAGTTCATGACGCTAAATTTGACAGAAAGCAAGGTAGAGAACTCCTGTTATGTGGCTTGGACTTCAGAAAACCGAAACACTGAAAACATATTACGAAGAAGGCCTAGGAGGGGCCAATCAAGGAGAGGGAGGCAACGGAAAGACTTCCAAAGAGACATACTTCCTAGTCTCACCTCTCTATCAAGGAATGAGGTGACTGAGGACCTTCAGACAATTGAAGGGTTGGTCAAGGCAACTGGAGGCACTTGGCAGTCAAGTTTAGCATACAGAAATTCAACCAAGACGGGTGGCGGAAGGGGGCGGAGGCGTACGGTGGTTTCTGTTCCCCCACCTACGGCACCTACAGGCTGCCTGCCTGTAGTTCAGCCGCCAGAATGTACCATGCCGGCGCTCAAGGAAAGAAGCCTAGCGGGATGGGGAAAGAGAACAAGGCGTCCTTCTCGGCAGAGATGTCTGATCAATAATCCTCCAGTTTGTCTTCAATAAGCAGAGGAGGAAGACGACTGTGTTACCTGGGAGTGCACTTGAGTAGGACTCCAGGCTTCTGCTATCAGCTTTCTAGGTCATAGGGATTTTACATTGTACATTTCTTCTAGTCCTTGTTATCCATATTCTGAGTGGACTTGTATTATTCATCATAAACAATTTGAGCTTGATATTTTAGCGACAAACTGAGTCTGATAAGTTGAAGTTGTAACGTATCCGCAAAGCATTTTATGAAAGTTTATGGATGTCTGAGAACCTCAGGTTCAAGAAATTCGGAACTGTCTTCATATATACAAGGTTGTTTTATCAGTTTTGCATCCAAATTGTTGAAATACTTTGATATGGTATTAAAGTTGAGGTTTTGAAAAAGACACTTCATCACTTATGAGCTGTGTTATTATAAGATGTATTTTTCTATGTTACGGAGAAGAGGCATTAAGATTTAGTGTAATTGTTAACTTATCAATGTAAGGTATGTTTTATTTTCTTATTTTCTCTTCCAAGCCAATCTTGAGGAAGCAACTTCATTTTTTATGTGACCATGAAATATGCATTTGTCAAGACATTCAAAATCTTATGTTGCTCAATTAGGAATAGGCATTAGGTGATCTTCTAGCTCTCAAGTTTGATAAAAAGAAGAAGGAAAAAAAAAGTTAGAAATCTTTATCGTGAACTTTTCTTTAGATGGCACTTGTTAAATAAAGACAACAATGAGTTTTTCTTCCTTGTCAGCAACATGGAAATGTTTTCCTATGATGCCTGTCTCTGCAGTTTCCTTACGCAGATCAACAATACTCTAGATTCTTGCATCTGGCCATGGTTAAATGCCTCTATTTCTCTTCACTTGTACCTCCAAGCATCCTTTTCGGCCGGCCCAAAATTTGCCGATTCTTCTCGGAGCCAGAACATGGGAACAACCGAATAGTCTGCCATCTCTTAAACCACTGGAAAAGTGACTTCGTTCCGATCCATTGGCCAGCAGACGTTTATTTCGGTGGGGATTGATTGGGCGGCAAATTTAAAGATTAGTTTCTACAAAGGTGATATGAAGAGAGAGAGATGTGATTTAGGAATGATAGGTTTATCATTTGGGATTTGTTTTCTCAATTCAAGAAGCCTTTTCACCGCTGACGTTGAGTTATGAAAGTTTATACATCTGGGTTTCGTTCATGGCTCCATGGAAATAACCCAATACCATCTACCAAAGCCCTAACCAGATTTTCCTATAGCACAGTTAGCAAAGAGCAACTCTCTCAATCTCCGCCTGTATCTGAGAAATTTGCTTCCTTTTTGGATAACTGTTCAAGTTTGTTATCTCTGAGAAAACTCCATGCTTGCATTTTCGCTTCGGGGCTCGGAGACAGTATTTTTCTGGGCTCTAAGCTCCTGAATTGCTATGCAAAGTTTAGTCTTTTAGCTGAATCTAGATGGGTATTCGATAGAATAATAAACTGTAATCTATATCTTTGGAATTCAATTCTTGTTGGGTATTTTCGGACTGGTCAATTTGGTGAGGTCCTTTGGCGGTACTTGAGCTTGAGAGAACGGAAGATTGGTTTGGATGGTGCGGTCATTTCAGTTAGTTTGAGAAGTTGCATTGAGCTGGGAAGTTTGAAATTTGGGAGAGGGGTTCATGTGGATGCTTTGAAGCTTGGGTTAAATGCGGATAGATTTGTGGGTTCGTCCCTCATAGGGCTATACTGTAGACATGGAGACATTGAAGACGCATCTACTGTGTTTGATGAAATATCTGACAAAGATATTGTTGTTTATACATCGATGATCACTGGCTATGCTCAATGCAACGATGGCCGCGGGTACGAGGCTTTCTCTGTCGCTCGGCATATGCAGACGCAACAATTGGATCCTAATCGGGTGACTTTGGTAAGCTTACTTCAAGCTGCGTCACAGTTGGAAGCACTAGAATTTGGTCGTTCTATCCATGCCTATGCTATTAGAAGAAGTATTGGTTGTTCAGAAGAAGTCTTCGAAACTAGTCTTATGGACATGTATATCAAATGTGGAGCTCTAAGAACGGCTGCCTGCATCTTTGAGAAAATGGATTCAAAAACAATTGGTTCGTTGAATGCTATGATCGTTGGGCATCTTCAAATGGAGCAGCCCTTTGAAGCTTTTCACTTCTTCTGTCAGATGGTGCAAGAAAACCTCGTGCCTGATTTGATTACTTTAGCCAATGGGATTTTGTGTTGTGGTAACTTGAAGGATTTGCGTCAAGGGAAGAGCATTCATGGGTACATTATTCGACGCGGAGCTCACCTGGATCTGATAGCCAAAACTGCTTTGATTGATTTGTATTGTAAGTGCAATAGCATAATCCAAGCCAGGGAATTGTTTGATAGCATGGAGAAACGAGATGCCGTGTTGTATAATGTGATGATGGCTGGTTATCTCCTAAATAAATATGCCGGTGAAGCCATGTTGACCTTTATTGAAATGGTTAAAGCAGGTATCAAACCACAAATAAGTTCCATTGTAAGTGTGCTTTCTGCATCCTCTGATTTGAAAGACGTTAAAAGATGCAAGTGTCTCCATGGATACATATTGAGACATGGGTTAGACTGGAACACAGAAATTGCTAACCAAACCATCCATACATATGCAAAGTGTGGGCTTCTAGTCTATGCAAGGCAGGTATTTGACAGGATAAAGTGCAAGGACCTGGTCTCTTGGACATCAATGATGATGAGTTATGTTCTTAATGGGCATGCGGAAGAAGCCATCATCCTGTTCCGGCTGATGAAAAGTGGAAAACTGGAACATGACCTTGTCACTCTAATCAGTCTGCTTCAGGCATTCACTCAGCTTGGATGTGTAAGTTTTGCAAAGGAAGTTCAGTGTCACTTGTATCGAGTTGATATGGACCGAGAAGTATCTCTAATCAATTCTCTGATCACTACTTATGCCAAATGTGGAAGATTAGATATGGCCAGAGGTGTGTTTGAGCACATGAGCAAGCGGTGCCCCACATCGTGGAACACGATGATAGCCGCATATGCTATGCACGGGAATTCCGCAGAAGTTCTCAAACTATTTGATCGAATGAAAGAAGAAAAGGTTGAGCCAGATGGGGTAACCTTTACATCGATACTCACTGCTTGCAGTCATTCAGGCTTGGTCGAAGAGGGTCTGCGAGTCTTTAGATCCATGAATGAAGAACATTCACTGGTTCCTTGTGAAGTACACTATAGCTGTATGGTAGATTTATTAAGCCGAGCAGGACAGCTTGATGAAGCATTTGACATGGTTAAGTGCCTTCCATCGGGGAAAAGTACTTCTGCACTGGCTGCTTTGCTAGCTGCTTGTAGAGTATATAACAACACCGAGATGGGGGAGCTTGTGGGGAGGCAGCTGCTGGAACTGGAACCTCAGAACTCAAGCGTTTATTCTTTGGTATCAAATTTATATGCAGATGGTGGGAAATGGGATGAAGCAGCCAGGGTAAGAGGCATTGCAAAGGATAAGGGGCTGAAAATAACTCCTGGGTGCAGTCTGATAGAGCTAGATAAGCAAGTCTGTGCCATGTAATTACAACGTAATTGAATGGTGGAATCATGTTACAAAGTTTCGCAAATTCTTTTTACACACTTCCATTCACACATAAATTAATATCATTGATTATGTAATTTTAGCAAAATCATTCTTACATTTATAAAAAAAATAACTTGCAAAACTTCCTTCTTGAAATAGATGCTTTTATCTCTTTTGACAGGCTCATGGTTTAATTGAACTTCTTATTCATCTTTGTTTGGATGATGGGTGTAGATAAATTAATCATCTTTAATACCAAATTTTTATGAACCAAAATCATAGACTAACATTAAGATGAAATACAATTTTTCTATGAAGTTGCTACTAAAATCAACATCACAAAAGAAACACCAAATCCTTTAGATGAAATATAAGACACTGAAATGAGAAAACACTTCAAAAAAATTCAACATCTAGCCTAAGTCTCTTCTTCCCTTCTATACTTAAACATGGGCTTAGGTTTAAAACATGGATCAATTCACAATACGATTAAGTTTATAGCATATTCTTGAAAGCAATTTTAATTATTAGAATAACTTGTTAAAAATATGATACAAATAAAGTTTCTTAAATTTTTGTACTCATAGACAACATGGGATAAACATTAATTTATAAGCTTATTATTTTACTCTTACCCTTAATTTCATTCAATAACTCACAAATCAAAATAATATTCAAAAAATTATTAAGCATAATTTGTCCGCCACTGTGCATGTTGCAAGCACTTACTTGAATTTCGTAGTGATAACTGCTGGCAAAACATAGACTTTAATCTTGGCCTTAAGCTAAATTATGAAGGTTCAATAATCAGGACACTTGTCTTAAGACTCATAAGAAAAAACATCATTTGAAAATCGTATAAACACAGGTTAAGTTGAAAATAATGCCAAATCTAGAACAGGTTCTGTTGATAGCCCAACGTATGAAAACAGGTTGAGTTTAGAGAACAAACCAGAAAAGCTGGCGCAAAACACGAGAGAAGAACGTGAACGACCCAACTCGATTCTACAAAACTTGAAAAGCTGTAAAAATTGCACTCACATCTGAACGTTTCGAAACTTAATCTCCGTTCATAACCCCCATTTCCTGATTCCCGAACTGCCTCAGGATCTTGCAACGATGGAAGAAGATCAAGATCCAAGACCCAATACTTCTCAGTATGACCTGATCATCCTGGGAGCCTCAGGCTTCACCGGCAAATATGTAGTCAGAGAAGCGCTCAGGTTCCTCTCGCAGCCACATCTCGGAACCCTAGCCCTGGCCGGACGCAACCCCACCAAGGTCGCGCAGGCGCTCCAATGGGCCTCGCATCCCAACTTCCCACCCGCCGTTCCGATACTCACCTTTGACGCCTCCGACCCAGAATCACTTCTTGCGCTCTGCAGGCAAACGAGGCTCGTTCTCAACTGCGTCGGGCCGTTCCGCCTCTACGGCGAACCCGTTGTTGCGGCGTGCGTCGAGGCCGGGTGCGATTACTTGGACATTTGCGGGGAGCCCGAGTTCATGGAGAGGATGGAGGCCAAGTACGGGGAGAAGGCGGCCCAGACGGGGTGTTTAATCGTTTCGGCATGTGGGTTCGACTCGATTCCGGCTGAATTGGGCTTAATGTTCCATTCGAGACAGTGGGTGGCGCCAGCGGTGCCGAACCGGGTCGAGGCGTATCTAAGCCTGGAGTCGGAGAGAAAAATTGTCGGGAATTTCGGGACGTTCGAGTCGGCGGTTCTGGGCGTGGCGAATGCGGATAGTTTGCAGGCGCTGAGGCGGTCGAGGCCGAGACGACCTCGGCCGGCGGTAAGAGAATTTCTCTTCTCCACTCTCGTCTGGTTCTTGAAATTTCATTGCAGAACTGTTTGATATCTGGCGTTCTGAGTTTGTAGTCCTTTCTTGGTTGTGATCGTCGTCTTTCTCCATATCTAGTTGCAGTAATTGCATACAAAGGTTACAACGGAAGAAAATCAAGTTAGCGAAAATATATGACATGCATTTATACAGTTGAATTCAGGTGCGGAAATTCCGATCTAACTGAATGATATGTGTAGTTTGTCATCAAACAGTTTAAATACTTGATCTTTGTGCATCATCATCTTAGAAGTAACGAGTTTCATAGCTCTGTTTGTCTTGATTTTGTATATATCTAAATAAGGTTTAGAATAGCAAACAATTTGGCATACTCAGGTAAGTAACAGAGGTCTCACTATCTACGATCTCACGAATTCATTTGGCCACTCTGTTAACTGGGCTACTAAACTGTTTATATTGCAAATACTGATGTCAATCTCACTTTACTGGTGGTAGATACCTGGTCCTGCACCTCCCAAAGGAAATGTTATAGAACACCAGAAAAAGATTGGGCTGTGGGCAGTAAGACTACCTTCAGCAGACTCTACTGTGGTTCGAAGAACCCTCTCGATTCTGACAGAAAACCCCCAGGGTCTTCCAGGGGTTAACGAGAGAACCGAACAGGTTCAAAAGAGGGAGGCCTTCTGGTCATCTGTTAAGCCAGCACATTTCGGGGTGAAAATAGGCTCCAAAGCTCTGTTGGGTATCTTCCGATTCATCACCTGCGGGCTCTTCATTGGGATTCTGGGTAAAACTGCTGTTGGGAGGTGGCTGCTGCTGAAATTCCCCTCATTCTTCAGCCTCGGATGGTTCAAGAAGAAAGGCCCCGCCGAGGATGAAGTCAGAAGTGCTTCCTTCAAGATGTGGTTCGTTGGACATGGTTTCAGCGACAGCAGTCTTGTGAACTCGAAGCCTGATATGGAAATCATAACAAGAGTAATGGGACCTGAGATCGGCTATCTGACCACCCCCATAGTCCTACTTCAGTGTGCTCTGGTTGTTCTGAGCCAAAGAGAGAACCTGCCAAAGGGAGGAGTTCTGCCTCCGGGGATTGTGTTTGGCCCGACTGATCTCCAAGAACGACTCCAAGAGAATGGAATATCCTTTGATGTCATCTCAAAGCGTGCTCTTTCTACTTAACTGGAAAACTCTGCAGCATTTCAGGAATTAGAGTAATAAAGGATGTCATCTTCTATCTTTATCGTTCTGTTTATATGCTCATCTACACATGTAAGAATGAATATAGGTTTGAGTGAAATGAAATCAGGAGTTGTTAGAACATCTTACTTTTGCTTGCAACTTACTATGAAACCCTTTATACCTAAAAATCTTGTCATCTTCGATTTTAAGAAAGAAATGAACTTTATATTATATGTTTAAATTGCATTCTTGTATTTAATTTTAAACACAAGCACTTAGAGAAGCATGGTCGCATGCTTGGAGTAAAACACTATGCCATATAAAACGACGTCGGAGCCGTTGTCCGAGTGACATTGAAGCGCTATCCAGAGAAGACCATCTTCCACCTTCAGAAGCTCCTCTCTTTCTCACTCTCCAACTCTCAAACTTGTTGGCGCCAACCTCTCTCTCTCTCTCTCTCTCTCTCTCTCTCTCTCTCTCTCTCTCTGTGTCGCTACGGTGCAGGCAATGAGTGCCTGCAAAACCTTAGTCCGTACATCGCTCTTCTCGCTTGAAGGCAAGCTTCGGATAACTTGCCCAACTTCCTCCTCGATCTCCCTTCCACCTATCCCCTCCTTCTCTCATCCGCAGGGTACTTGCTTCTCTCTTTAACTGTGTACTTGTATATGTATATATGTAGATGAATCGTTGAAACGTTTTTGGATTGATTCGTTCTCTACAGTTGGGCTCAAGTAGAGCTAAAATGTTATTGTACTGATTCGTTCTCTGCAATTTGGCTCAAGTAGGGCTACGAACAGCGCCGTACAAAGTTCTTTCAAGATCTCATGCGTCTTCAGCCGAAGGAGCTGCGCTTCTAATAGAATCCACAAATCCAACCATAGAGGCAGATGAGGCCCTCTCAAACGACACCGTCGAGCACCTCTTGGCTAACCCCAACGACGTCGCGCGCCTCATGAAGATGGACCGCCGGTCCGGCACTCTCAACGGAGGAGGCCATTCCGTGCGCTCCGAGCGGTGGTTCCCGTATCTCGACCGGTTCAGGTGTGGGGATGGTGAGTGCTTGAACAGTACCGAGGTGCTGGAGGCTATGAGTCCGTACATTTTGGACGTGAGAAAGGAAAAGTTTCGGAATGTCGTGCGTAATCGAAGCTATTCTGTCTGCTTAGTCGTCGAAGGGCTTTGCGATTTCGGGAACGTCTCGGCGGCGTTCCGGTCCGCCGACGCGCTTGGGTTCCAGTCGGTCCACGTCGTCTCGTGCGACTCCAAAAGGTGCAACGAGAACTGAGGTGAAATTAAAAAAGGATATTAAAAAAAGGCTTGGTTTTAATTCTTTCGGATGATAATCGATTGACATTGGGCGATTTCAGGCTATGCTTTTTGTATAGTAGTTTGCATTTACTGTTGACTGGTTTGAACACAATCAGCGTTCTGGTTCCAGGTATAGGGACAATCGCCATGTTAGCATGGGTGCTGAGAAATGGTTAGATATTGAACTTTGGAACTCCACCCAAGAGTGCTTTAGAGTTCTTAAGTCACGTGGTTATCGCATAGCAACAACACACCTGGGAAAGGATGCGGTAAGGGTCAAACTTTTCCTTTGGTACTGCTTTTCATGAAAAAGGTGTTTTGAGTATACCTGCATACCTGAGCATACCTTGTGTTTGGCCGACTCTTGGTGATATGCGTAGGTATCTGTATACGACATGGACTGGTCATGCCCAACCGCAATAGTAGTTGGGAACGAGAACAGGTGACTACCTTCCTCTCCTAAATTAGGATCTGTGATTGTTTCATCTGGTTTTTTGTCACTTTTGGTTGTCCTCATGATTATTATGTTCTGCTAATCGTCTGTAGCTGACTGATGATTACAAGACGTATGGTGTTTTATGTTTCTATGACCTTTGGGAACCTGTAAGTTCTTTAAACGTTGAAGGGGAATCGATAGTTGGCCAAGTCTTTCATCGGTCTCTTGTCTGCATGATTTAGTTGAAGGCTGTATTCTTTTTAAGATATTTTGGTACATTTGTGATAATACAAATGTTGACTTCTACGAACTTTGACAAGATCTACTACTGGCATTTTAGTGCCAACCTAAACATAAAAAATTTGATATACGTTTTCTTCTAAACTGCGGCTTTCTAATATGTGTTATTAGTTGAAATTGGTTGATCTCTCTTGCAGAGGAATAAGTGATGAAGCCTTGGAGTTATCAGATTTGCATTGCAGTATTCCAATGAAAGGCATGGTGGACTCTTTCAATGTGTCAGTTGCAGCAGGCGTCCTCATGCACCATGCTGTTTGTGACAGAACTTCACGCCTGGTAATGATTATTGCACATTAGCAGCAGCACATTAGAGAAATTCAACCTGTATCTTCGTTTGCAAAAATAAGTCATGACTGCTATTTTCCCTGATAATTATCGTATTGTTTTAAGTTCTGATAAGTTTGCTGCATCATTGAAGAAGCCAAATCCAAATTTAGTTCTCTACCTTTTTTTAAATGGGTTTATGTCTACCAGAGCCTGCTGGTGTTTCTGCAGATTGTTGTTTTAAACACACAAGGGAATGCAGGACTTTAGATTAACCTGTAGGAGGGATCATTATTCTAAGGAACAACGAAGTTCACGTTGGACATTAACTACAGACTTTGCAAATGCGCAAGATGTTTTCAATTTTTAGAAAGTTACTGAACGTTGCATTATATTTACAGGGCTGTCATGGTGATCTGACATCTGAAGAAAGCCAAATACTACTTGCAGAGTTCTCTTTGCGTCATAGCAAGAGTGCGATTAGCATTGCCCAGGAGTTTGCGAAGCGGAACGCAACTATGTTTACACCTAAGTTATGATGGCCAACTCTTCAGTTCATCAATTTCCGACTGAAGAAATTCTGCACAAGATGTCTTCAAAGAGTGAAACGTTACCCGAACCAGAGTCATCTACAAGCCACCACCCTCGGAAACAGAGTGATCTTACTCGAGAAATATGACGGACTGTCAAAACCCAACTTGGCAAGGCAATTTGTTAGGGAGTATACTAGAAAAGGCTTTACCTTAGTGCCTGCAGTGAAGAATTGCCCACGTATGTTATGAAGATGTTTAATACTAGAAATACGTTTGCTGACGATTGACTTTCCCCTCTTTCTTTAGCATATAATTGCTAGTACCACTAGTTATACATTCCTATAAAACTTTATTAGGGATTCTAGATTTAAGAACACTGTTGGTCTCATAGATATTTCTTATTGATTTCTCCGCACTTTACTTCTTACCAAACAGGCAATATTTGGTGCTATTCTTTCTCGGTTACAATGGGCAAATTTTGTAGAAACGACTGATTCCGGTTACTCTTACGATGGGAAAGTTAATGTCATTATGAATCAACATCTCACTATTCGTGGTTTGTATCGTCTCCTTGGTGCTCTCGTTGCCGATGGATTCCCCATGCTGCTTCATCCCTTGGGCCCTGACGAACTCTTCAATTCCTGCCTTCAGTTCAGTGATTGGAATCAGCATGTCGACGGTGAGATGGGAACGGTTGAAAGGGTCAATCTGCGAATCACATCAAATATATATATCAGCGTTGTAGTTATAAGAAGATGCTCAAAGTAATTAAGGGATGAAGATGTATACATTATCGCTAAGAAGATGTCTTTGAATGATAGGTCCGTCTATGATGATCCCAGAAGAAGGCAAGGTAACTAGATCCCTCATCAAGTGTACCGCCATAAACAAGAAAACAGAGTTTAGAAACATAATTACAGGCCAGCAACAAAATTGGGTCAAGAAGTTCAGAATAAATGAAGGAACATACTTGAATTGGGTCAAGGAATTCATCAGGTGTCTCCCAAGCGCTGCTTCAGTGTCCATTGCCTCTGACGCTGCAACTTTGGCCTTGCCACCTAGCTCAATAAATTCTTGTATTACCCCCCATCTTCACCAATTCTTCGAAGAACATCTGCGGCAGCACTAAATAACTGGAGGCAAGCCCCAATTTTGACATTAATTTCACTCAGTTAATCATATGATTCAGAAGAAACCATGTGAAGATATATATAGACAATCTGCAAATAAATGCATGAATTTCTAACTGGCCATAAAAGCATTACTACGTAAACCAATTTTGTTCAAAATGCATGTTGACTGATAGAAAAATGTCATTCCCACTGAAGCGCTATATCTAACTTTGAATTTCCAGATTAAGAATTCACGAGCTCAACCATATTGGACACTAAGCATCAGAACAAACTACATATTCCGAACACAACACAACATCAAAAAGTTAGTGCCCAATTACATGTCTACTACAGCTTCCTTACAAAACCTATATGTTCTACTTTTCACCTTTTTGTTTTACTCAGACCACCTGAGATTACTAAGCCCACTGTTTTCCATGTACGGAGAAAATAAGAAAAATCCCATTTACCTAATTCATATCCCCCTAACCCCAAGAAAGAAAAAAAAAATAAAAATAAACGCCACTGATATCCCATTTTCTTGACACAAAAAAACATGCGAACTAAGGTTAGTTCACGTACGTTTCTGAAATGGGTCATAGTATATCTTTCTAGCCTCATTTCTAGCTGATAAACTTGATCAACTCTGACACAACTCGGCACAAGACATCCAGCTCTTGCAAACGGGGCAGAAAATTAAACACAGAACAGTGATTTTTTTGAATGTCCGCAAGCTGGTTCATCTATTCATAGTTGCCCAAAAAAATCAGTCTAGAGAGCACCTGTACAAAGCATATATTGTAAGAAACGCCCACCATTGAGCCAAAAGGCCTAAGCCTATTGGCAGGGGTTCTTTGAATACTTTCACCAAACCGTCATTATCCAAGTCCCACTCCCCAAACATGACAAACCACCACGCTTTCATGCTGACGCCCTGGCGGCCCATCTTTCTTAACTACGGCGGCTTCACTTTGGTCTCACACGTTTTCTGCACATCACCCCATATGTGGTTCAAATGCATGAGGTGGTAATGGTTCTGATATCAATTGTAAGGAATGACCACCACCAAGTTCTAATTGCCTTTGAATACCTTCACCAAACCACCATGATCCAAGTCCCACTACCCAACCGTGACGGTGCTCACCATGACCAATAGTTTCCAATACTAGGTCGTGACATATTCAAAACCAAACAAAAGAGAGATGCTGGCCAAACCAAACATAGGCCTATTATCTAATATCTTAATACTAGCAAACCAAACGGATAAGAATGGCGTTGAAAATCAATTTTCTTGGAAACAGCGTGAAGGTTTCAGCCATACCAGCTCGAGCGATCATAAACTATCACTATCACTTTAATTCACGAATTTGGTTTTTTCGTGTTTAAAGAACTGGTACAAAGTGCCAGAATAGGGAATCAGTCAAGCATGCCCAGATGGTTGGATGTCAGATCTCTCTTGACATTTGGTTTTTCTAATTTATAGGCAATGTTGACTAGAAAAGACAAGAATTTCGAGGTTGACAATTGACACCTACGTTTGTCATTCCGATGATTACTTTGAGTTCTATCATGGCTGAAGAAGATCAAAGTTAAGAGCATGATTAGCAAATGAGAGACCATGTTGACAAACCAACTGATCAACTAAGATAAGCATGGATTGGAAATGTCCTTCTTTCCCCCTGCCTTCTTTAAGGCCTTGTAACTATAGTACAAAATTTGGAAGCCAACATGTTGATCTTGGACTTTGTTCGTCAAATCCAGAATGTTTTGCTTGCAAATTTTTTTAATATTTTGTTGGTCGTATTTCTTTGGGTTGGTCCTTATGGAATGGTTTTATTATCTAAAGTGGAGAACATCCAATCTAAAAGTTGAATAAGAAATCAAGATCTATCCTTTTTATAAAGGATTTCTTTAATATGATTAAGTTTATTTAAGACTTTTATCACACTATTCTTAATACATCTTTTCACAACTAATGTGAGCTTTGGGTTTTAAGTTAAAGCAATATTATCTTGATGAAGCATTTGACATGGTTAAATGCCTTCCATCAGGGAAGAGTAGTTCTGCACTGGCTGCTTTGCTAGCTGCTGTAGAGTATATAACAACACCGAGATAGGGGAGCTTGTGGGGAGGCAACTGTCAAGCGCTTATTCTTTGGTGTCAGATTTATACGAAGATGGTGGGAAATGGGATGAAGCAGCCAGGGTAAGAGCTATTGCAAAGGATAAAGGGCTGAAAATCACTCTAGGGTCTAGTTTGATAGAGATAGATAAGTAGGTTTGTGCAGTTTCATTACGAAGCAATTGCATGGTGGAATGATGTTAGAAGTTTTGCTGATTCTTCATAAACACATACATTCAAACATAAATAAATATCATTGATTTACGTGATTATGACAAAACCATTCTAACATTTACAAAGAAAGAAGTCTTTCATTGGTTGAGACATTTCATATATGATATGATACAAACAAAGTTTCTAAAAGTCTTATACTTGTAAACAATTTGAAATAAATCTTAATTGATAAACTTATTGTTTTACTTTTATGCGTGCATGTTGTAAGCACTTAGTTGAATTTCATAGTGATTTAGTGTTATAGTGAAGCATAAGGACCAAATCAATCTCAAGTCTGCAAGCCATGAAACCAACAACCAAATTGAACCGACCCATTGACGACACAACCACCATGCCAAAAAAATTCACCATTTATTTGGTCTGCCTTTAGAAATCAGAGATAACTGCCGCCAAATCATAGACATTAATCTTGACCTTAAACTAAATTATGAAGGTTCAATAATCAGGATCCTTGTCTAAGACTAGTAAGAAACAATATCATTCGAAAAGCGTATAAAACACGTAAATTATACAGCAATGCCAATCTAAACACTAAAATATGTTTCCCCAAGTTCAAGCAACCCCATTTTTAAAATCTTAAGCTGTGAATTTAGACAAATACCATCCATATTATTCATTGAATTCGAGCGGGAACTCCCGTTACGAATCATTTTTTTATTGTATTGCAGACACCCATCAATGGTTTTAACGTGCGAAAATAGGTTCAGTTTAGTGGAGAAACCAGAGAAGCTGGCGTAAAGCACGAGAGAAGACTGACCTGAAACGGTGAATGAACGTGAACGACCCAACTCGATTCTACATCTGTATGTTTCAAAACTTGATTCCCGAACTGCTTCAGGATCTCGCAACAATGGGAGAAAATCAAGGCCCAAAACCCATTACTTCCAAGTACGACCTGATCATTCTGGGGGCCTCGGGGTTCACCGGCAAATATGTAGTCAGAGAAGCGCTCAGGTTCCTCTCCCAGCCACCTCTAGGAACACTAGCCCTGGCCGGGCGCAACCCCGCCAAGGTCGCACAGGCGCTCCAATGGGCCTCGCATCCCAACTCCCCACCCGCCGTTCCGATACTCACCTTTGACACCTCCGACCCAGCATCACTTCTCTCGCTCTGCAGGCAAACGAGGCTCGTGCTCAACTGCGTCGGGCCCTTCCGCCTCTACGGCGAACCCGTCGTTGCGGCGTGCGTCGAGACCGGGTGCGATTACTTGGACATTTGCGGGGAGCCCGAGTTCATGGAGAGGATGGAGGTCAAGTACGGGGAGAAGGCGGCTCGGACGGGGTGTTTAATCGTCTCGGCATGTGGGTTCGACTCGGTTCCGGCTGAGTTGGGCTTAATGTTCAATTCGAGGCAGTGGGTGCCCCCGGCGGTGCCGAACCAGGTCGAAGCGTACCTGAGCCTGGAGTCGGAGAGAAGCATTGTAGCGAATTTCGGGACGTTCGAGTCGGCAGTTCTGGGCGTGGTCAATGCAGATAGTTTGCGGGCGCTGAGGTGGTCGAGGCCGAGACGACCTCGGCCAGCGGTAAGAGAATTTCTCTTCTGAACTCTCATCCGGTTCTTGCTATTTCATTGCAGAACAGTTTACTACTGAACTGTTGATATTGCAAATACTGATGTCAATCTCACTTTATTGGTTGTGTTATAGATACCTGGTCCTGCACCTCCCAAAGGACCTGTTATAAAACATCAGAAGAAAATTGGGCTGTGGGCAGTAAGACTACCTTCAGCAGACTCTACTGTGGTTCGAAGAACCCTCTCAATTCTGACAGAAAACCCCCAGGGTCTTCCAGGGGTTAACGAGAGTCCGGAACAGGTTCAAAAGAGGGAGGCATTCTGGTCATCTGTTAAGCCAGCACATTTCGGGGTGAAGATAGGCTCCAAAGCTCTTTTGGGTGTCTTCCGATTCATCACCTGCGGGCTTTTCATTGTGATTCTGGGTAAAACCACTGTTGGGAGGTGGCTGCTGCTGAAATTCCCCTCATTCTTCAGCTTCGGAGGGTTCAAGAAGAAAGGCCCCTCCGAGGATGAAGTCAAAAGTGGTTCCTTCAAGATGTGGTTCGTTGGACATGGTTTCAGCGACAGCAGTCTGGTTTCACAGGGAAACTCAAAGCCTGATATGGAAATCTTAACAAGAGTAATGGGACCTGAGGTTGGCTATCTGACCACCCCCATCGTCGTAATTCAGTGTGCTCTGGTTGTTCTGAGGCAACGAGAGAACCTGCCAAAGGGAGGAGTTTTGCCTCCAGGGATTGTGTTTGGTCCAACTGATCTCCAAGCACGACTCCAAGAGAATGGAATATCGTTTGATGTCATCTCAAAGAGTGCTCTTTCTACTTAACTGGAAAACTCTGCAGCATTTCAGGAATTAGAGTAATAAAAGATGTCATCTCCTATCTTTATCGTTCTGTCTGTATGCCAAGTTACCCATCTAAGAATAAGTGTTAAGTTTGAGTGAAATCACAAGTTGTTAAAATATCTTGTGTTTCCTTACAACTTATCATGAAATCCTCTATACATGAAAATCTAGTCTTCTTCAAATTCTTTTTTTATTTTTATTTTTTTAATCTTTGATCCAAAAGCACTCTTAAAAAGAGGTGATAAGAAAAAGTCTTGATTAGTCAGAAAATTTGACTCTTTTTAACTGAGGTGCTATCTATCACCTTTTGATATCAAATTTAATATTAAAAAAAAGTTTATTAAAAACTACTTAGCTCAGTCAAGAGTAGGTATTGGTTATAATTAAAAAGTCCTACGTTACCGGGTGTTGGAACAACTCATGCAACGTCGAGAACTGTGATTAGTCTAAACCACACTTTGTCTCAATTTTTAACAGAAAACATGTCAAGTATCTGAAGTATCTGGAGTAAAACACTCTGCCACGTAAAACGACGTCGGAGCTGTTGTACGACTGACATCGAAGCGCTATCCATAGAAGACCGTCTTCCACCTTCCGAAGTCCAAGCTTTCTCACTCTCAAACTTGTTGGCGCCAACCTCTCTCTCTCTCTCTCTCTCTCTCTCTCTCTCTGAGTCGCTGCAGTGCAAGCAATGAGGGCCTGCAAAACCTTAGTCCGTACATCTCTCTTCTAGCTCGAAGGCAATCTTCGGATAACTCGCCCAACTTCCTCCTCGATCTCCCTTCCACCTATTCCCTCCTTCTCTCATCCGCAAGGTGCTTAATTTGGCTCAAGTAGGGCTACAAACCGTTCCGTACAAAGTTCTTTCAAGATCTCATGCTCCTTCAGCAGAAGGAGCTACGCTTCTAATAGAATCCACAAATCCAACCATAGAGGTAGATGAGACCCCCTCAAACGACAACGTCAAGCACCTCTTGGCTAACCCCAACGACGTCGCGCGTCTCATGAAGATGGACCGCGGGTCCGGAACTCTCCACGGAGGAGGCCATTCCGAGCGGTGGTTCCCGTATCTCGACCGGTTGAGGTGCGGCGACGGTGAGTGCTTGAACAGTGCCGAGGTGCTCGAGGCCATGAGTCCTTACACATCGAAGCGACTCCGTCTGCTTAGTCGTCGAAGGGCTCTGCGATTTCGGGAAGTCTCGGCGGCACTTTGCTGGGGAGCATACAAGAAAAGGCTTTCATACAACAAATACGTTTGCTGACCATTGACTTGCCCTCTTTCTTTCGCACATAATTGCTATAAAACTCTATTAGGGATTCTAGATTTAGGAAAATTCAGACCAACAATGTCTTATGTCTCTCATAGATATTTCTTATTGACTTCTCCACACTTTACTTCTTCCCAAACAGGCAATATTTGGTGCAATTCTTTCTCTGTTACACAGGCAATTATGTAGAAATGACCGATTCTGGCTAGTCTTACGATTGGAAAGTTTATGTCATTATGAATTTCCATGAACGGCCTTTCTTACACGGAATATTTTACAGAAAGAATGTTCAAAACTATAATCATGCAAATGCTAGGACTGGAACTGAAGTAAATACAACCACTTCCTCCATCCGAATCTGAATCCACAATTGCTGAAGTTCCCTAATCAATCAGCATCTCACTATTCGTGGTTTGTATCGTCTCCTTGCTGCTCTCGTTGCCGATGGATTCCCCATGCTGCTTCATCCCTTGGGCCCTGACGAACTCTTCAATTCTTGCCTTCAATTCAGTGTTTGGAATCAGCATGTCCGCGGTGAGATGGGAACGGTTGAAAGGGTCGGTCTGCAAATCGCGTCAAACATACATCAGCATTGTAGTTAGGAGAAGATGCTCAAAGTAATTAGGGGATGAAGATGTTTACAGCGTCACTAAGAAGATGCCTCTGAATGACAGGTCGGTCTATGATGATCCCAGAAGAAGGCAAGGTAACTGGATCCTTCATCAAAGTGTACTGCCACAAACAAAAAAACATAATTACAGGCCAGCAACAGAATTGGGTCAAGGAATTCAGAGTAAATGAAGGAACGTACTTGAATTGGGTCAAGGAATTCATCAGGTATCTCCCCAAGCGCAGCTTCAGTGTCCATTGCCTCTGACGCTGCAACTTTGGCCTTGCCACCTAGCTCAATAAATTCTTGTATTACCCTCCCGTCTTCACCAATTCTTCGAAGAACATCTGCAGCAGCGCTAAATAACTGGAGCAAGCTCCAATTTTCAGATTAATTCCGCCCAATCATATGATTCAGAAGAAATGGAGATCCTAAAACATTCTTCTGACCGATATATATATATATATATATTTTTTTTATGTATGGTACTCTTTGGCTCAGCTAATTACCTGTTCATTGTAGGATCGACCATCTTTTGATATAGCAGCAGGGAAAATATTTTCCGTATCACCCTTAGCAAGATGAACATATATGTAGACAATCTGCAATAAACGATTAAACGTCAGTGAATGTATTCTCGCTGGCTTTAAAAGCATTACTACATAAACCATATTGGTCATAAAGCAACACAACAAACTACATATTCCCAACGGAACACAACATCAAAAAGTTAGTGCCCAATTACATGTCTATTACAGCTTCGTTAGCAAACCTGTATGTTTTACTTTTCATCTTTTACTTTTACTCAGACCACCTGAGATTACTAATCCAAATATCGTGTCCATGTAGAAAGCAAATAAGAAAAATCCCATTTTTCATATCCCCCCCACCCCCGGAAAGCAAAAAAGTCCCAATCCCTTTCCGCCCCACCCAACTTCTGCAAAATATCAACAATGACAATTGAGTTGCCTTTTCCATAATCTGAAGGTCAACCAGAAATATTCAAAACCAATAAGGGGCCTATACAAATATAATTCACACCCAAATAAATCAATTCACAACCAGTTCGAAAGTTTAAAACACATTTTACTTTGCCCAAGAGCTTCAAATACAAGATGAAGCATACAACATTAACTTGTGATCGTACTTCTGGAATTCAGCTGTCAACATAAAGAGCCAGCAAAATCTAATCGGGGATACAAATCAAACTAGAGTTGACAAAGAGAACTATTTACTCTTTGAGAATTGAAATTAACAAACACCTAATGGAACAGGGTTCTTTGCCAATTTGTACCTAGACTAGATTTACTTTAAGGTGAGGTCAGGCCTGGCATAGCTTTCATATTATTGTCCAAGTTCAACCAAACTGGACACTTAAAAAAAGCACAAGTTGGCAAAGCTTCTTCAGTCAAATTGATATTAAAATTACAAGGCCACTGAGCATGTCCTGTTTATTTGGCTTTAAATCACATATCCCACCAAATAAGAGAAATTTAGTTCAACAAAAAGGTAAAATGAAATTTACTTCATACTAACCTGCTTAAGCAACTGTTTTGGACGAAATTCATATTTTTCAGGATCTTTCAGAGTAAGAGATTTTCGTTGGGGGCCCACAAGTTGTAACAAAAAATAATTAAGCATGCTCGCCACCCTCTCAACCTAGAAAAAAAAAAAAAAGGAATAGGAGGAAGGCGGTCAGCAATGGTGTTAGGAATGTAAAACTAGCCAGGACAGGATTTCAGCCCTGGTACTGTTAGGGATGACATGCATAGGTAAGAAATATAGTACAAGACGTTACCATTTCAGGAAGTAGGAAAGGAGCTGTGATTTGCTCTGAAGTAAATGCCAACATACTCACATCCTCATTTGCCAACTTCATATCAATCCGGATTATCTAACAACAATAATACCCGTGATCCATTTGTTAAGTACTTTAGGTTCACGACATTGAATATAGATGTATGAGTTAAGTATGTCATAGACAAAAAGAGTCAAACTTACATTCTCTTGCGAGTGGAATAGTCGGGTTCTCTCCTGCCTCTCCTGGGCTGGTCTTTGCTCCCATTCTACAGTATTTGACATCTCAGCTTCCAATTCTTTCAGTTCAAGAATTTTGTTAAGGCTTTCATCGAGAAGATAGATACTATCATTAATCAGAAAGTTTAAGAAGGTCAAATAGACACCCTTCTCCTCCTCCTTAGCAATCTGCAATGACAAAATTTCAAGCAGCAGTCAAGAGATGATCACATTCATATGCAGGCACACATGCATCCACACAAAACATGCACACACCCAGTGCATATCCAATCCATGAAGAAGGATCTACCTGCAACCAAGCATTACGATGACTTGGGACCTGCCACAGGTATTCAAGAAGTTCGGCAATATTGTGGCGGATGTTAAACTTGTCATAGAACTGCACAGAATAAAAGAACAAACAGGTCATCAAGAACAGCTTCCTCTACTCAAGAACAGTGAACAATGGATGAACCATGAGTGTAAAGGCAAAGAAAACTGTGAGCTCTCAAAAGCTAGAATGAGCACGGGTCCACAGTCATGGGTTACCAGCTGGCTTCACAAGACAAAACCCCTTCAGCATTCTAATGCATTTTCATCTATCTCCCTTTTCTGGACCAGTAAGTGGCATTCAAATCCCATCAACCCGTTAATTCTCATCAGTAGAAAGCTACTTTGATGGATAAATGCCATGCAATCTGAACTAATTGCATGCATTGGACGTAACTCCACCCACTGCAGGGGCAAAGTTGACCCAGTATAACTGATGCTGTTCTCCTATGCTACATATCATTTGGAGACCGATACCAGACTCTACCATCCACTTGCTCAACGGAGAGAAAGAAACTCACCAATTATTGAGGTAAGGAGCCATGAGAGACTCCAGCTCATTGTAAATAAGGAAGGGCATTCATGTTAAAGTCATTGAGAGAGAGAGAGAGAGAGAGAAACTATAACAAACAAATTACAATAGTTATAGAATTGCTAATCAACTTGATCTTGAATGAATAATTAAGTATCTTGATTTCAAGAAACTAACAGAGCAGAAGGGTCTCATTGAGCAGGTTCACATGAATTGGCCTTAAAATTCCACCCTCTTGAAATAGTTATCAAGAAAAAGAGTTACTAGCAACTATAATAAGACAGAAATTCTGTGTAATGAAACCAAATGAATAATCCAGGCATTCCAAAGATTGGCTCAAAAGACCCAGCCATCCAGGTTGGAGGCGGGAATTTAGAAGGCATCCCATGCTGGACTGGAATTTTTTTAGGGGTGAATTGCTAATTAACTGGCAACAAGTCCTCCATAGTTCCTTTCTGTAAAAATTGTCGGGGGCCTGGCCCCCTTGCATGCCTGCAACTATCTCTATACCCTTATAACATGAATTAAGTGGCAATTACCTGTGTGTGAGAACCAGTGAACTCAATGTCAACATAAAGCTTCAGAAGATTCCTCACGAGATACTCGAGAGAAAGTTGGTGCCCTTCAAATAGTGTAGCTGTAGCAGATGAGCCACTGCACATGCAATGGAATAAACGCCAGACACATTATTATTAAGTTAAGAGATTTTTGGAGCCCTAAAATATCTCTCTTTCAGTTACAAGAAAATGGATCACAACTATTCACCTTCTACGGGGCATCCAGCAGTTCAACACCTCAACCATTTTTGCTCTGAGATAAGGGTTTCTGATATATTCTGGACTTGCCATGAACATGATAATAAAGTTCATGAAGTCATCCTGCCAAGCAAGAAAAAATAATTAATTATAAGAAGGAAAACCATCGGGAGACAAGGTATAGGATAAGCTCAAACAAAAATTTTCAACACAAAGTCTACCAGCAACACCCCATCTAAAGCTTTTGGAATCCGGGAGGCAAATATAAGCAATTCCATAGCATCCTCCAAAAAATGCTCTGGCATACATGCAAACTCCATCGGGCAACTGGATGGCAGAGGCATCTTGAATCCACCCACCAGGCCAACCAGCCAAACCACCATTAACCGGTAGTAGGAAAGAGCATTTTGAATAAATTCTCCATCCTAAGAATAAAAGAATCAATATGAGGCTCAGCAGTGTCAAAAATCAGAAGAAAAAACGATCTTTAAAGCTCTATATAATTCAGCACATTGAAACAATACAAATACATGACTGGAAACATCCTTCAAATCACCCAAAGGAAAAATGAAAGAAAATAAAATGATACCATTTTATAAATGCCCTTGATGTGGGTAGGTTCTTCCTAGTAGATAAAAAATAAATTGAGAACAGAGACATCATCCAATAATCCAATGTATCTTAAAAGAAATGTGACAGCACATGAAGCATCCACACTTATAAAGAAGCAATAATTAATTTCTATAGTCCTGTGGTCAAGGTAATGAAGAACACTAGAAAGAAGATAAATATGCCTTAAATGAAATATTAAAGAAGTAGAAGAAAAATAGGAACGGCAATCAATTAAAAGAAAAGCTTCAAGGAAGATGTAGGCAAAACTGAAACACATAGCCACTCAGTCTGGCTTATGTGCCAGCGCAGAGAGACCACTCCCAGAGGAGCAATGAGTGCAGCTCATCAAGAACAAAAGGATCACAGGTTTCTCCACAGTTGAAAAAAAGGCCAACTACTAGAAGATACACTGACCATCCAACTTATGACCCCAGGACGTCACTTTATGCTACCATGTATTCATACCTGGCTCCATGCTCCATCAGAATATGATTCAAACAAACTTAAGGAAGCAAGACACCAAAATCATGCACGTGCACAGAGAGACACATACCCTCAGTATCTGAGCTTCATAACAAAGTTTTTCCTGTGAAGCTAACTCTATTTCTTTCTCGAGGAGAGTAATGCTCTGCTCCCTTCTTGATGTAGGAGCAGTCTCTTGCATGGTTCTGAGACTGGAAAGAGTATCTTCACCCCTTTGAATTTCCTGAAATAAATTTATGTTTCTTTCCATCAATCAGTCAAAATAGTAAGAATACAAAATTAAAATAGTTCAGTTCACTAGAGACTACCCCAGGTACTTGCCCATTAACAATGACAACTAATCACCAATAAAGTAATAATGTGCATCTTATGTCTAACTGTGTAAAGCAATTATTACCTGAACTAAATGTTTAAAGTCAGCAAATACTTTTAATAAACCCAAGTTGAGCACCCTTGCAGTGATAAAAAAGCATTCACAAATAAATGGATATTTAGTTTTGTCACTGCTTGATGCAGCTTTCGCACTTGAAGAGCCACTAGTAGCACCACCAGAACTGGAGGCTTCTTGAGATTGAAGTAACCGACTTTCACCGTCAGTTTTCCCTGAATTAGATGTCTTAAGCCATTCTGCAACTTCTTCTGATGATGCATGGAGAGCAGTCAACCCTCTAACACAAAATTACCAACAATAATTAGGAAAGGAGAATACATAGAATACATAAAATTATAGAAGAAAACCAAAGTCCATTAAACAGAAAGTTCTCACGTTAAATCCAGTCGGTTACTATGAAATACATATTTGGGATCAATTTTATCCCTTTTCGTTAAGTTTGCATCTAGAAAAGGCTCGCACAACCGAAGCATAACAGCACTGAGATTGACAAACATGCCTGAACTTGCACACGATAGATCATCAACCTAAAAAGATATGATGCAGAGCATAAGGTCAAATTAGAAAAAATGTGACAATATTTCCAACAACAATACTTATCGTAGAAAAGTTGAGAAAAATATATAAGTTTGTTTATAAAATTATAGCCTGCAACCCTAACAATGTTGTGAAAAGGGGGAAAATACCTGGATGTGAGCCCTTGATGAGTTTTTATTGATCACCTCTGCAAGATATTCAAGCACATTTTCACGAGTGTCCGTATTTTTGAGAAGTGTGAGAAGAACTTCTGATAGACCATCATATAAGTTTTTCATCACTGTTTTTATTGTGGTAAATGAGGACAACAAGTCAGCTGGTCGACGAGTTGATGCTTCTGAAAAACACTGTTGCCTGTTGTTTTACAGAAAGAAGATTGCACAAATAAGAAACCATTCTTGAATATCCATCCATGAGGAGCACAAAGCTGTAGGCTTACGTGTTCTGCTCAATAGGGATAAAATCCAGCAAGCACGAAAGAAATTCTCCTGACCGAAAGTTCAAGGGATAGAACAGCTAAAGAAAAATAGGATTTCAACCATAAAACAATTCGTCCAAGGGAAGCAGCAATAATTAGAAGAAGAATGTAAGGCATCCTCTTTGAAATCCCTTATCTTAACCCTCATCAATTGTGTGCTCTAGTCATATCTAATATGGACAAACAATAGCGATACATATAAGCATGTTAGTCTTCCTCTTATTCCAACTGCAAAGCTAAGAGACAATCACTTCCTTGAAAAGGAAGGGAAAAATCCAGTGGTCCGTACTATGCAAAGGAAAGGCCCGTAAACGATGCCCACAAAGATCAAAAGCACGCACTAACTTAAAACTCAGAATGGCATATAACAAAGCAATTCGGTAATTTCATGTCACAGGTTTGAGATAGTGTACGGTCAACATCTCATTCTGATAAGTAGATCAATTAACCATACACAGTAGCAGCTACACCAAAACCAATATCAACAAATTGAAGACTGAATCCCCTGATATATCAGTACTCACTAGTCAGATGTGTGAGGGAACTATCCCCATATCAATACCACTCAACCAAGTCCTAAGATAGATATAACAGTTGACTTCCAATTGGCTTCCCAATTTAACTTAAGCAGTGAACTTCAACCCCTAGTGGCGTCTCAAGAAGCTAAGAAGTTTCAATTAAGAAGCTCCTACCTAGAATATGATACAGGATGAGCTGAGCCCAGTTCATATACAAGTAGATGAAAATCATTTCGGTTTTATGTAAGTCCCACCATTTCCATCCAAAACACAGCTGAGCTGCAGTTTAGCGTATCAGTAAAAAGGTAAGGCAGATTGAGAGGTTGGAGAGGAGAAATAAAATTTGCAACATATCAAACACATCTCTTCTTAATTTAGTTTTTTTCTTTTCAAACGACAAATGCATTAAATACGGATACAGTTTCTCAACTTGCAGATGACGCGCCACATGCATAAACCACATACTCCATTAAGTTGTCCAAAAGCTAAAGAAGCAAAGGGTTCTTCTGTTTTAAGAAATGAAGAGCGAATTTGAGTCGAGTCTTGTCCTCTGCTTTTGCCTTAAAAGTAAAACAGCATATTTTAAGTAAGCTAAAGAGCAGCGTTCTGTTCGATTAGGCAAAATTCTGCTTTATACACAGTAAACAAGTGGAAACCAACGACGCTGTTTTTATTTTTCTCTCTTCTCAGAATTCCTAGCTATCACACCCAACCAAGTTAAAACCATGAAGACCAGATTGTGACCGAAACTCACAAAAGCATAAGCATCAGACATGAAAATCAACTCACCCCACATCAGGCTGGCCCTTGAAGATGGAATGATCAGGCAAAGCACTAACATGAAAAAACGGCCCCAGTATGCTGGTCATCTCAATTACCCGACCGTTCAAATACGCCCCTTTAGGAATCCACCACGGATGGTTCACCAACGCTTTGGCACCAACTGGGAAGCTAACCAAATACAGCAAAGCCCTCAACGGCTGTTGAAAGTTCCCCAGCGCTGAGACCTTGAGCACACTGCCCCTCAGGTCCTCATACAAACCCTTCAATATGGGCTCCAAGCTATCGAAATCTGCGTCCCTAAAGAACTCCTCCAAGAAACCAGGTGGGCATTGTGTCCCACTGCTACTAACACCACCGAACCCGTCAATCGTGCCCCCAACCTCCGCCAAAACCAGCGGCAAGAGCGGCGAATTACTAGAACCCGAATTTGGATTCGGAAACAACTCAGGGTTTCCCAAGTGAATCCTACAGTACGAGACCGCCAGCTTCTTGGCTTGCTTCACCACCGACTCCATTTCAGACTTCACGCTCTTGTCCTTCATTGAAGCAATCTTTTTGCCCTCTTCATGGGCTCGCCGATAGCACCCAGTAAGATATTCAAATGGCGGCTCAGCCGAGGCGAAACTCCCGGAGAGCCGATCGATCAGGACCCTCTCCATCAACTCCCTCGAAAGCCTCAGCTCCTTGCCCTCGCTCAGAACCTCAGCTGCAGTCATCTCCAGGTAGACGACTCGGGGATCAGACGGTGCCGACGATTCACCCGAATCAGTCAGCGATACGAGAAATACTTTCCGAAGGATTATGTCCTCGATTTCCTCCGGAGACCTTTGGGGTTTTGGGGCCGCCATGTTAGACAAAAGGGTTCTTCTTTCTCCTTCCTCCCTCCAATTCCAACCAACAGCTCAAATCCGAGTCGAATACGCAGTGCTTGTCAGAACTAAGAAGAAAACCCGATGCCCATTCTCACAAGCAAACAAAGATAGGTTTCCCCATGCGTTTTGACAGGACTTTCCCGGGAAACAAGCAGATAGGTATCCGAATGCTTGTGCGAAATCTTGTCACGGTAGGATTGGTCAGGATATATACCTCTCTGGGCACTTGGGAGCATAGAAGTATCCCCAGTGGATCGTCCGTTCAGGAGTTCGTAGAAATATAGAGATGCACGTTTTATGATAGGTAAACAAGACAGGGACCCGTTCAGATTGGGAGAAGGAAGACGCCAAAGACCCGAATTTGCTGGAAAATACTTATCTTCCTCGGAAAGGCTATCTTCTTGAAGTTATTCCAAACCAAACTACTTATGCCTTAATTATCCAAAACTTATTTTTTTTGTATCCAAAATTAAGCTACCAATAACTTTGTTAATGTTATTGATTTAAGTTCATTATAAAATAATTTATTGAACTTCAAAATCATAGATCATCAATGTGCACTAATAGCTTTATTATTGAATTACTAATCTAAGTTAATTCTAAAATGATTGATTAAAAAGTATAAAATAATAATTTTATTTATTGAAGAATTAAATTAAGATATGAAGGTTGCTTGCTAATAGCTTTATTATTGAATTATTTATTTAAGTTTGTTATAAACTAGTTGATTAGACTCAAAGATGGTATACTAACAACTTTGATAGTAGATTATTAATTTAAATTTATTGTGAAATGGTCGCAAGACTGTAAAACAACAATTTTATTACTAAATTATTGATATCAATCAATTTTAAAGTAATTAGTTAAAAAGTGCAAAACATCAATTTTATTAATAAAAATAAACTTATTTCTAATTTTAAGATTTTAGAAAATTAAGACAGTTATAAAACTAAGTATGTAAAATATATATATATAAAGCCTTGAAATCATTAAAAAGGTGAATTATAGTTTTATAAACTCCTAAAAATATATTATTGGATAACCAAGTAGAGACTGGACTTGCACTTCTAATGGGTTGGGGAGTTTACGCCCAACCCATAAGTCTAATAGGTTTAACACTTGGTTTTTTCACTTGATCCCCTTTGTATTGATAAATCAAAAATATCATAAATAATAACTCATAAAAGGAGATATAAAATTTCTTTTACAAGGGCTAAAAATATATTTTTTGTATTTATTTTTGTATGTGTTTTTAAAATATAATCATGTAATTTACCAACAAAGTCACTAAAAAGCACTTATTTGTTAATGACACTTTCAATTTACTTTTTAATTACAAGTTAAAAAAGTGAGCCTTGAAATTTAAAGAAACATGACCAGAATAGTTGTTTTAGGTACAAGACGAAAAAGAATTCATCCTACTTTTCACAATCTATTTTCTTATACAAAATATATAATTTTATTTATTTCAAGTAACTTAAGTCAAAAATAGATGGAAAGAGAGCCAAATGAACCAGCTTGTATATTGTTATAAGAATGCAGGCCCTTACCAAATGGCTCAACTCGTGAGAAGATTTTTACATGGAGGAGTATGTGCCGATAATAGAAATTTCTAGTATCTCAGAACAAGTCATCACTTTCAAAACTGTCCTCAGATGGTGTAAATCTCGCATTAGCAGGACCAAATAGCAGCTCCACGCAGAAGGCAGGGCCGCATATTGATCTTCCTTTTTTCCCAACTTTATCCATTTCCCGAGTGCTGAACTGCAATGTTCAGAAAATATAAGATAACTGACCTAACATTGCTCAATCAGCAGCTTGAAATGTCTAATAGAACTTCCTTCTTGGCTGTAACCAATCCATTATAATGCATGTTTCTGAGGTCCTAAACCATTTCTGAGTTCAAATTGAAAGGTGGATATCCAGGCAGAATGCAGTGACTACTGTTCTATGTACCTATCAAGACTAGCATCCTTTTGCTGCTATTCAGGGCAGCAGGAGACTAATAAAGCCTTTAGAACAGAACCAAGTGAAAGGTGGATATCCAGGCAGAATGCAGTGACTACTGTTCTACGTACTTATCAAGACTAGCATTCGCTTGTTACTATACAAGGCAGCAGAAGACTAATAAAGCCTTAAGAACAGAACCTCAAGAGTACCTGCAACAAGCTGTTTTTGATAAAAGCTGTGTTGAAGCAGCAATAGAAGAGACGCCCTCCAAACATTTTTTGATAGAATATGACACGCACATCTCCAGTAACCTGTTCACGGTCCATATCAAGCCCTTGTTATTGAGCAAATGTATAAGGATAAAAGCTTATCCATACTCACACAACAGTATCTTATCATGAACTAAAAGATTTCAGATATGAAGTTAAGAGTTTTTCCTTCCTTGTTTCTTTCTTTCTTTCCTCCTAAATTCTAAATTACTCAAAAATCTGGTTTTATGATTCTCCATAACCATAAAACAATGACAATCCTGGGCCTTTTATGTATTACGATAAGCAATAACCAACGGACGTGTAACCTAGTATCTATAAATTGTCAACTACTTACTTGTAAAGGTTTATCAAAATAATGACCAAGACATCGCTTCTGGTAGATCATAGCACTTTCTGTGTCCATTTGTACTACAACATGGGGCTCTTCTACCTTTGTTTCCTTCTCTTCCTCATCGTCTTTAATGTAAGTGAGATAATACCGAGGACTGTTAGATCTTTGATATCCCATCTTAATTCGTCTACAACTACTGCGTGAGACTTCTACAGATGGACGGTACAGCAGATTGGGTACCTGTCAACAAAGATGAAAACGTTCTTGGCCAATGAATAAAGGAAGCTAGCCGAATAGTATCCAAAACATACTCTCACTGGCTAGAGAATTGGAGGAATAAAATCAATAGTTTCTGCATAGAATAAGATCAAGAATTTTTGCATGGAAAACTCAAACAAGAAAAATAGGAATGGGAAAAGAAGCAGGAAACAACAAAAATAGCAACAACATGCACTTTTCAGGCAAGTTAAACAACTAACTGCCCTTAGAGCTAGAAGACAAGCTAAAACCCAATTTATGAAATGATAAACAAGAAAATCACGAGTCAGGCCAAAACTCATAATGTCATTTTCCCTTGCAAGTGGAAATTAAAAACCTTGAAACATGAATAAAGATCTGAGATAACCATTGAAAAAAGAATGACATAATGCATAATGAAATCAAAATAATAAAGGCAAAGAATATCACAAGGAAGTAGAGTATCAATACTCCGTAGTAATCATTACCAAACTACTTCTGCACATGAGAAAACCAAATACAAGTTAAATATAAACATCTTGCACTTGCCTCTTGCGTTTCTGCGACCACGAAGAAGACTGTCTCAGTGTCAACCAAGTCATGAAGCCTGATCCGCCGTAGTTCTCTGCTACATGGCTTAGGTAAATTCACCTTTGGAGGAATTCCCTTGGGAAAGGAAAGAACATTTTCCCAGTATCCCACATAACGACGTTGGCTTGGTATAGAAACCTGTCCAATAAATGAAAAATAATGTCCTCATTTCTCATTTGCAATCAGAAAAGATCCATACCACCCATCAGAGAATGTTATTACAAACATATAGGACACCACTATGAACTACTGAAATCGGTATTTTCTAATACAGAAAATTGAATAAAACAGGTATAACTCATATCAAAAGCTATAAAAATGTTTTTGTTCTCCTACTCAGGCTTGACACCACATTGTCATTCTTGGCAAGTTTCTTAGCTGCAGTCAAAGCTCCTCTAGCTTTGATTGATTTTATCTCTTCATTCTTCATTAGCTACAAAACAATGCTTGAGAAGCAGATCTACACATTTGTACCAGATAGCCTTTACGACAAATCTTGTTTTACCAGTTAACTCTGTGCGGGAAAAGTTTAAAAAAAAAAAAGAGAGAGACCTTACGGCCAAAATCAGGTGCCACCATGGCTTTTCTCTTGTGTGTCAGCTAAAATCCTTTTTGGTTTCTTTGCATAACCATAATTGGTTTTGGAAACTTGTACATAGATGGTCTTTTCTTGTCTTTCCACAGGTCCATAAAAATAGGGACGGATCTACACACTAATCATTCAGAGGACACACTTGAAAGAACTCTACATGTCTTGTCGAATGGGTTCTTGTAATAGACATTAGAATTTCGAGGAGAGGAAAGGGTAAAAAGCAACTTCTCAGTGGGCAAAATACGTAAGCAGAAGCCAAATTTATGAAAAAGAAAAAGAAAAAGGAAAAGGTATGCTAGAACCATATACAATAAAAGGAAAAGAATTGATTCCGTACTAACATTCTTTCAACTTCTTGTCCATAGAAGTAACTGCCAAATTGTACCCAAAAACAAACAATGACGTAAAATGGGTCACTTTCATTTCAACGAATCAGAGATTATTGCAAATATTCAATATTTCATAAAACTTCAAATAAGTTCATCTGAAATTTTGCAGAATGACAATATTTGATAATTATTTCCTTGTTCAGACATCCATATTTTTAAGTGATCAAATTATTTTCCCTGTTTTTGAATTGGATTGTTTTCCTACCTGAATCGCACATCTCAAATCATTTCTGCTGGCATACAATTCCAATTTTGAAAATTTTGACCAACCAGGTCATACTGGTTTATGGGGATTGTAGGGAAGCTAAATTTCAATTATCAAGCAGCTGAAATACATTTCACTGCCATGCAGCTTGATAATAACTTTGGCATTTCAAATTGTCGTGATATACCTAATATAACTTACTCCTTCGTTATTGGTGGTTCTCCTTTCTGCATATAACTGGAGAGCCCCATCAGCTAACATGCCAGTATAAACTAGGTAGGCGCATACCATTAAGCCTGTTCGACCTTTGCCCGCCTGCAAAACTGTAGTGAGGACCAGCGAGAGGCCAAAAAGAAACATATTGGGTTGCTGAACAGATACATGCATATTTTCTGCATTTTATTCCATAGTTATTTTAAGATAATAGGCAATGAGATTCTATGCAAGTCTATGGACAACATATCCATTGGTAAGCATGATCCTTTTTTATAATTTGCAATTATGCAATTACTAGATGGAAGCCAGTTAGCCAGCCAAAGCCGAGCATGATATTTGTGTTGGATTCTGAGCGGCTAGTGCTAAAAACCAGGATAACAATATAAGCATCTTAAGTTGATTCTTAAGGCAATTGAATGTCATTTAAAAGAATCTTTAAGAACTACAAAAATGCGAGGCTTAAATGTCACTGACCCATATGAATGCGAACCAGTCTGTTTTATGCACAGCTAAGTGAATGAGGCTATAATGAGCACATATCAGCTTGCAGGTCTTATATGACAATGATTGATGGATTATAGGGAAGATGAAAGCCACAGAAAATTGAAAAAATAACAGATAAATTACCCTCTTCACAATTTAAATGGCAAGGTTGCAACTAATACCATGCAGTGTATAACGGCAATGTTTCTTGGGTCACACGATAGCCATGAATATACACTTTCACAGAAAAGCTTAATCATTTGCAGAGGCGGAACATGATTGTCATCAAAAGGGTATGTCTCCACACGACCATGAAAATGTGATGGATCATAAGTTTCCTCTATACAGAGATTGTAGATCTGCAAGATACCGCTAAATCAATGTCATGTAATCACAAAATCGGGTAGAGAGAGAGAAAGAGAGTCACGGGTTGAATAATGCCAAAGGTTTGACAAATACACAACTCTGCAGAATGATAAGCAAGATTTATGACAATCATTGGTAATTGTGTGGGCACCCACAAAATCATGGACGACTAAAGAATAATATAGCTATAATTAGGCATGCAAAAAGCAAAAAGGCAAAGGAGAAAAAAAGGTATTATAAAGCATTCAATCTAGGATTACCTTCTGACTTAACGTAATTAGCACTGACCAGGAGCTAAGTGACAGCAAACTTACTTAAATCATTATATGATGTTGCGGAGATACTGTTGTTTTATGATTAGAATAGTAGAAATTTGAGACACATAGCATGTAGAAAAACTAAGAAAAGGGACTGTTAGAGTAAGTAAAATTGATTCTATCCTAATCCTCCGTCTTTCTCATATGACAAGCATAAATTGGCAAAGCTAAGAATCTGGGATGTAGCCCATTTACCCACCAATCAGAAATTGATCTCTGGGAGTAACAGTTAAAAACCTGGAATTCTTTTTCTTTAGGCACTCTGGAACGGTCCATCATATTATATTCCACACCTTGCAATGAAATATTGAAAAAGTTTGGGGGGCAAAAAAATCTCTCCTATTGTCTCTCTAATAAGCAATTAACATAGGATTGTCACAGACAAAAATTTGTTACATAAAGCAACTAAAATGAAATGATAAAGCAGCCAGATTATTAGATACACAAAAACAATAGATAGTCATGGTGTAGAAGGTGGCACAATAGATAATTCAGAGTTCAAAATATGCACCTTATAATGCCCTTGGTGTCTCATCTCTAGCACAGACTTGACCTGCCACAGAGGATTACGATACACTGCTCTCATACGTTCTGCAGGGAATGACATTGCCAGGAGACGATCCGTGATATATGACATGTCAAGATCATAACCATCAACAAGCATACGCCTTCTTTTCTTAGACACCAAGTTACGAAGATAACAGTTTTTGCTGATGTAATCAACCACATGATGTTGTAAATTAAGTTCTTCAACCTTCTCTGGCCTCTCTGGCCCATGCTTTGAGGACAGCAACCCCATTTGGTGGATATGGCAAGCAACTTATAGCTGGTAACCTACCTGTTAAGAAAATTACTAATATCCTTAAATTATGAACTGTAAGTACAAAGGCATCGATCATTTTTGCTCTCCACAACTACCAAGTATCCTTCCTAGAAGGGACCCTCTGTGCTGGTTGATACTTTTTGAGCTATTCAACTGCTCTTTCTTTAAACAGAAGAGAAAAAAGTTGAGGGGAAATAATAACACAGTTACTGAACGAATGAGAAGTTCTACATCGGACAAAGTCTCAAACATTCGATGAAACTGGCTAACAAAGCAGAGGATAGTAATTAATAATGCTGTCTTTTAGCAGGCTGAGGTTGTCTGCATCCTTTATTTCTTTCCAAAAGTTCTTTATTAGGTGCGCTATAAGTTGCAGAGTCAAAGAAACATTGATTTCTGAAAGTCCTGTGGCTTATGGAATTATTTCTTAAAATAAGTTTTCTTTCTTTGTCTTTGTGTTTGATAGGATCATCAATACTTGCTTTTTCTCTATCGGTTGCTTTAACTACAAGTTTGACGAAATGGGTTCTTACGTATTCCTGAATTTCAATTTATTCATCTCAAATACAGACGAAGTTTTAGCAAACAATTATGTTCAATCAATTGACTTTGAAGAATCAATGGATATAACTCATATCCATTTCTCCGTAATGGCAAATAGGCAATACCTTGAAGAATCAAAACCACTGGAAATTCGACCGTGATATGCCAAATTGCTTCACTTTCCTAATCTATCCATCATATCTCGAATTCTCCAGGCGGATGATCTCATTGTTAGGATCATACAAACAAAGTCATCAAAGAAAACACATAGAGCTAAATTTTTCACCTAGATTTGATAACTGCTCTAATATAACTGTTATTTCCACAAAACTTATGAACTTCAATGAAACCCAAAACTCAACAAAACGCTTTCCTCGATTCCTGGAAAGCTATGCAAGAAATATATTCATAATTTTGATTTAAAAAAAGTGCAAAAAATTTCCATGTTCGAGAGCTAGCTTTCTCAGCAACCAAACACAGAGCTAGGAAAATGGGAGTTCAAAAAAAATATAGAAACGACAGATCGTACCTGGTGAACATGAATCTTGCGATTCACTGACATTGAAACACTCTCCCAACCGAAGAATGCCATAGCAACAAAAATAATTGTGAAGCAATTTCTAGGGCACCGGCATTTGCATTATCATTGAAAGCTTCGGAACCCTAGAAAGTGCTGGTAGGGAGAAGGGAAAAATAGGAGGGGTTGGGTTGGGAAAGTCAGAGAGGGCTTGAAGGTGAAGATGAGCTCCATTTTTGCGGAGCTTAGTCGAAGATTCTGAGCTAATTTTGGAATGTTTTCTCCCGTTTTGCCTCAGCCCCAAATTTGGAGGAAATCTGGCCGATAACCGAGGCCAATCTATACAATTGGAAATGAAAAGCGAATTAAATTCTGGGTTATTTATTTCCTGAATAGGTTCTTGAAAACTTGCAAAACAGGAAAAGAGGGGAAGCCTCGACCGTTGGAATGGCGGGGTTTTTGGGAGGTCCCAGTAACTGCCGTTTTAACGTTCTGTTTGTTGTCGTTTCGAAATTGATTGGTAAAATTTTGAGATAATTTAACATATTTTTTGACACTCTCACTCGCTATCATTATAAGGTACTTACACAAGCTTTATAACTAACATAATTAATAAATCATGTATCTTAAATATTATTTATAACAAAGTTTGACATCATAAATAGGTCATTAGGCACAAATTTAGTATCTGATTATCGATTCCCCTAAACCTAAGTCTTCAGTTCTACATTTCATACCCACAAATTACTTATTGATCTGCATGAGTTTAATTTACTAATGACTTTATCATAGTCTCTTCAAAGATGATGTTGCAAGGAGAATGAAAATATCTAATCTTACATTGTTAATAAATAATTATGTACTACAATTTAAATATAATATGTCTATTTTTCTGAACTAACTTTTAAGCTGAATATTATGACATGATATCAAAGTTTTGGTTCTTTTTGACATCCTTATAAATGAACAAATAATATGAATTTTTTCTTGTGCGGCACAAGTTTTGTAACATGCTGAAAAGGAAAGAAGCATCCGAGTTGAAGGGAAAGGTTGAATATTTTTTATTACTGTTCGAGCAGGAAGCAATTTCAGGCTCTCATTTTTACATCAACGCAGGCGATTTCCATGGATGGGGACTGTGGGATTGACAGAAACAAGATCTTGTACGCTGAGAGGAAGAAGATCTTATTGACTCGGACCCAGAACGAAAGAGGCGAACAGAGATGGTTTACTCGAGATGGTCGTGCGGCCTTATTGACATGAACATGGCCGCGTACTGCAGAAGCCTACGCTCGCTGCCTCCATTTGCAGCGCCGGTAGGAATCAGCGGACCCCTGGTCCTCGTCCTGTACCTGCGCCAAGCTAGTTGTACGATGACGGCAGCCCATGTTCGCCAATTCGACGAGTAGTATCTTGCAGTTCGCTTGAGTCTTTCATTCGCGAATTTATAGCGGAAGTGATCGGTGATGTATCTCAGGTCGTTGGCGTCAAGCCCAAAAGCTTCTGTAGATTCTATGCAGATGAAGGTTGCGGAGGAGGCCGGAAGCCGGTCTATAAAGGGGCGGCGGAGGCAGTAGGAGAGGAGCTCGTCTCCCAAAAAGCCTCCCGGCTCTAGTATACTCGTGGCCACCATGCCTTTACTCAGGCTCTGCATGCGTTGTACTCGTCCACGAACGATGAACATTATTCTTAGCACTGGATCTCCTTCTCTGATTATCTGTTTCATGCAGATTCTGCAAAGTAAGAACAAACTCGCAGCAGTTATGGCAGAGTAATGCAGGATTCTAGTTATGTTATTTTCACCTTTTCGTTTCTGGAGAAGACAAGAGGCTTCACCCGATCACAGATGTTGTCAAGAATAAGATCGTCCAAGTTGTGAAACAGAGGCACCTGTCAGAAAAATTACGCACGCATCCAACTCATATATTTAGATGTCAAATCTGGGATCTTTTGGTCGCTTGTTCAAGATGAACATTATCTTGAACCTCATTTTTATGGAATCTATTTATCTGAGGTTCATAGGGCAAGTTGTGTTACCTTCTTTATGAGGTCTAGGCAGAGGTAGCGTTTAATGTCCCTTCGAAGGCCTTGGGGAAGGTCTTTGATGATTTCCATCTCGTCTTCTCCTCCCATGGTTGCCCATTTTTGGCGTTCATATTGCCGAACTCTATGTCTCAAGCGAGATGGCAGCTGTCTGCGCCTCATCCACCACTCCATATCCCGGCATTTCAGCTGCATTTTTCTCTTCTTCGCCATGACCGCGTGTAAGAACACCTTCACAGCAGAAGGCCCAAAGGTTAGACTTTCTTCATCTCCGAGCTTTCGTGTTCGGTAACAATCAGTACAGTATACTCACCTGGATATTACCGATCAACAAAGTGAAGAGCATCAGCCCGCTGAGCACAATGATTATGCTGAAAATCACTTCCAGCCAGTGACTCGTAGGCTCAAGATCGTTGCCGAAGGTGCTGAAAACGTAAGCAGGGTATGAAAAATGCTTCTTTTGATCTGATTTCAAACCGACCGTGTTCTAAAGGATCGTACCTGAGAGTCATTAAGCCCCAAAAAATGGGATAAAGGATCTTAACAGCCACCGAATTGCTGGAAATGACTGGAAGAGCCCACTTGTAGATGCCATAGTTGAACGGCCCATCGCTTTCTAAGCACAACGGCATTCTGACCGTCGTTGAGTTCCCGCCGCAGGGATCTCCGACGACTCCCGTAGGTAACTGGAACTGGTAACAAACCTCCTCCGAGCAAGACAAGGTGGGGTTGCAGTTTTGCCTTCCGTCACACTGCCGCTGCAGGCAGGATGCCACCCGTTGTATCGCCAGCACATACCAGCATCCCCCGGCCACCTGCAGACCGGACGAGTTTGTATTCATCTCAATGGAAAATATGTTAAGAGGCCCCATAGTCAATTTAGGAACCCTTATCTCTTATTTTTAGTAACAAATAATTAAATTATCAAACCGTTCTGGTGTCGCACTGCATGATTGAAGAGAATTATAATTTTATTATCATATTAAAATATTTATTATCAAAATTAAAAGTCGACTCAGTAATTAATAAAATTATAATAATTTATATATATTTCTTAATAACGTGAGTATAGTAAACTTACATGAGAGGCAATGAAGTAGGCAATGAGATTGAGGCCGAAACCCCACCAAATGGTGCCAAAGACGTAGCCTGTGACCTTCTGCATTCTTCTCATCAAGGAAATGCTGTGGTAGACCTTGGGGAGGAATTGGAACAAGAAAATTAGTAGAAGTATTGTCATTATTACTTTAATCTTCTCTTCTCTTATCAGACCTGGTACTACTAACCAAAACACAGCCTGCAAACACAAAAATTTAAAAAAAAAATGAGCAAAATGAAAAATTTAGGGTAGAGACAAGATAATAATTTCTTTAAGTGGTTTTTCTCAGATCCCTATCTCTCAGTGTCACTCGGCTACAACGTGGACGGTACAGGACGAAAAACATGGCAGCTTTTATTTTGTTTAACTCAACGGCGACATGACAGCAAGCCCGACCACAAGTTCCTCATGGACAGCTGTCTATTATGCCACGTCGAGTATCACGTTTTGTGTGGTGTTGGATAGATGCAAGAGCCATGAGCTCCACCTCGGATTCGTTGCAGTCTGAAAGTTACCGCCCCCCCCCCCCCCCCCCCCCTTCTTCAAGAATCTACCGTGCTCAGAACACAGCACGTGTTGATTAATCGGAGGTTTTGGAGTTCTGTTTGAGTGAAGTTCGAGGATTATCACATTGTTTTTCAGTACGTGTGAAGCGAGGAAGAGGAAGCGGAAATGGCTGACCTGAGGGACTGGAAGAATGACGAAGGCGTCGAACCAGAAGCCCTTCAGGGAGTGGACGTAGTGGGAGGCGATGGCACGTGAGTCCCAGACGAGCTTCCCGCAGCCGACAACGAGCGATTCTCTCGACACGTACGCCAGCCGGAACTGGAGCCAGAGGTGGCAGAGGTGGGCGGCGTCAAGGCACGTGCGGATGACAGTCACGATGGCCGCCAGTCCACCGTCCATGTAGAGACACGGCGCGCCGCCTCGGCCTATCGACAGAGCGTAGAAGAAGAGAGGGTCGACCGCTAGGGCGACCCCACGCGCCAGCAGGAAGGCCCGGTTCCAGCGCTGCACGCGCTTGCTGCGAGGGTCCAGCACCCGGCCGAACGGGCCGTAGGGGGGGCCCCGGGCGGCATCAGGTTTCCGGGCGGAGGTCTTTGCTCCCGGTCGGCTCTGGATGGGAACTAGGGACGAGCCGGCCGAGGCCTCCCACTGCGGCTGGTGGGCTCGGTCGCAGCTAGTGGAGTGGAACACCGGCACGCCCACCTGAGTACAAGCGTAGCATTCCACAGAGGGAGGAATCGGACTGTCATCGCCGCTGCAGTTGTTGGTGTTGTCGTTGTCGCTGTTGCCGTTCGAGGAATTCTTGTGGCCGAAAAGCTCGCGAACTCTGTCACCACGTTAAACGAACCAAGTTAGAGAACAAAAGAGTATACTATACACATATAATTCAACGTGAAGAAGAAGAAGAAGAAGAAGAGGAGGAGGAGGAGGAGGAGGAGGAGGAGGGAGGAGGAGAAGGACCTTGTGAGGGAGAAGAAGGGAGGCATGGTTGGAACAGTGAAAACATGGGAGAGAAAGGAGAGGCGGTGGTGGTAGAGTGAGAGGGGAGGAATGAAGGTGGTGTGTAGAAGGACGATAATAGAAGGGTGTGTCAGTGGTTTGTAAGGATGAAGAGGCAGCCGTTGAAGGAACGTGGTTGGAAGGGGTGGTGGGGTTCTTTGTCCGGTCAGGTTGGGTCCACTACCGGTCAAGTGACTGCGACCAAAGCACCTCCGCAGAGTTGGACCACTCTATATGTCATGAGCCGTAGATTCTCTCGATCTGAGATGAAGCGAGAAGCATCAATTACATGTTGAGTCCCAATCATTCGCAATCTCATTCATTTCTTTCCTTGCATTTCTTCTTAACAGCAATAACGTAGTTTCATCTAATTTCATAAAAACTAGTACATTACATAAATCTTGTCATTGTGTACTTTTTAAACTTAAAGATGTGTGAAAACGCCATACCATAATAAAGCTTGAATGCAAAGTTAGATTCTAGGTTAAATTCATGGGTTTTACAATACATGACGAGAGTCTCGAAAGGTAAGATTTTTCCACATATGAGTTAGCTTTTAGTTAGGTCTACAGGTTTTTTAACATAATTTTTCACCTTCGGGATAAGGGAATCCATTAAACCTTATAATTATGTCTTCTTTGCAAAAGACTTCTATAGCCTTGTGGAAGTTAGATGAAGTTAAAAACAATTAACTTTGTCGTAAAAGTAGATAAGTGCATTTTTTATTACATTTCCATCCCTACTTGGCTTCTTTCGCAGACATTACTGTAGGACAGTGGCGCCTGAAATGGGAAGCAACATAGCCACCCGTTAGTTAATGTCGTGAAACAATGCATTCCTTTTTCGCTTAGGCAATAGGTAAGTTCGACAAAAAGCATACTGATTTCCTAATCTTTTGAACGTGAAAGATGGCACATCAAACAGTTTTGATACAGTTTCTTGCTTCAAACAAGCCGAAGAACCCGTATATTCGTACACATGCATGTTGCATATTCCGTGTTTAGCTAAGTTAGAGCTTCTGTAGCCACAGGAATCACTTGACACAGATTTCTCAGGATAGATCCCTACTCCATAATTGCATGATCTTGGTGGTCAAAAGTTCAATAGTACAGAGTTTTGCCGAGGAAATCAAGGCCTTAGAAGATCATTTGCACTCTGAAAACGTGTTTTGCTTTGGTCTTCCAACAGCAACTATTGTACAGAAAAAAGAATAGGGAGTCAAACTAGATATGAACATTGATTAGCTAGCAGCAATCGTGTCTTCAATAGACTAGGAAAATACAGTCATGTCTTTCAAGCTCACTTTCTTAGCAGCCATCGCCATGATTTTCGCTTTTCCATTTTCAACGATGAGTGAACCTCACGTTTTCTCAATTTATTGCCATTTCAATCTTCATTCTTCGAAGATGATCGACACTGGCAGATCCCTATACCTCGTGGTTATCATTTCAGTTTGGATTCTGGTTCTCGTTTGGATCCTTGTGTATCATACTGTCTGCAGAATTCTGCAGGGGATTCAAGAAAAAGAAACAGGGTTAGACATGATTGAAAAAGAATGATCTACTACTTGAATATTCTGCATATCGAAACTCAATCACTGTTTGGTTAGAGAGAATCTTCCGGACTGCATTCACAAGCGAACAGGAAACAGTATCCTTCCTCCTCCCTGCACTTCCTCGTGCATGCCAGGACAGGTTTTTTACGGCAGAGTTTTCCCAGCGCTGGAAGGTTCCTGAGACTCAAAAATGTCGTGCACCGCATTTGCATTTGTCAATGCATGATTGACAAGCAGCCAAAAAACGATGCTTTCACGTATGGCAAAAGGAAAATCAAGTGAGGTCCCCAGATATCCTTACTCTAATTTATGAACAACCATCCAAAACTTTAATAATAGGCCAGCCTTCCGTTCTTTGGGATCATTAGTTTGATTCCTCGAGAATGGGGCCCCAAAACGTTTTTCTACTACGTGATCTTGACAAGCTTAGTCGATTTGCGACCTCACTTTATTGTGTCTACGTGTAGATTCCGCGTTCAACATGATTGATGTGCCACATCCATGTTATTCTTTAGTATAAAAACTCTGAAGTCATCATTATCATGTTAATTTGCAGAAAAGTCCTCCAACGTCCTGTGGATTTTGTTCCTCTAGGAAAGAAAAAAAAAAGTAACTTGCTTTGTTTTTCAACATATAGACTTATAAATCGTCATTATCATGAGACTGAAAAATTTTTAAACAACATCTGCTCCATTTGTAGACTATTTAGTGTCCAAATCTAAAAATAAGCAAAAGAAATAAGTCTTCTCACTACAATCTTTAGTGGCTTCAAATTTTAGAGTGGAGGTACGGCCCTTTTGAAATTTAAACGCCAATTTGAACAGAAACGTTGTGTGCAGAAAAAGGAGGTCACCGCAGGCAAGGAGAATCATTTATGGTAACAGCTGCTGTCACGTCCCGGTGCCAAAAGCAAAACGTGATGCACGCAGCTTATAAAGAAGTTACGAGAGAATCCGAAAAGTTATACCAATAATTGGTTCTCATGGGAAACAGTAAAATGGGAGTTCCTCGACCGCCGTTTCTACCCTGGGTGAAATCCTTTCTTCTCCACAAACTTCACTTCCCTACATTCTTTCCCTGGTGGGTCCTTACTGGAGATGCTTGGCGCCAGCCCGTTTAATTCTAGGGTGGAGTTTACCAGAGTTACTTATCACATAAACACATAAATTATATTATAAATACATAAAAAAAAAAATAAAAGATTTAAGGTAATTTAAATTAATATAATATCTTATGTCTATTTTAACTAACATAATTATTAGTCTCTCCTATTAGAACATAAGGGCATATTCCAAAATTTCAAGACATTAGGTGAAGAATATTCATCACTTATAAGATCACAGGTCTATTTTATCACTTCCAATGTAAAATAACACTTACTTTCAACATTTTCTTCTCTTATTAAGTTTTTTAAAGAGAATATAAAAGCATTATTCATAAAACCCATGCAACTCATATTTCTTAGAACTCATAGCAACTTCCTCATTAGGCTAGTTTTTATCTATGTTCTTTTGCTCGTGGTTACTACACAAAACAACATCTTTTGGCTACTATCCTCTTGAGACGTGGATTACCATCCTTACAAGGCAAAACCCACTTTTTAACCTTCAAAGTTTTCTCATGATCTTTCATTTTTAAACTAATGTTATAGAGAATCTTAATTAAATACCACTAAGAATACCTATTAAAATATAGGAGAATAACTTTTATAAAATTCCTATGACATACTTAAAATATATTTAGAATATATCTAAAATAAACTAATATAGTCTTATTAATTTTCACTATGAATTCCTAACATAGTAAAATTGTTAAAGATTTAAAACTATTTAATGTTAATTTTTTAAACTTATATTCAAATATGACATTTTTTGTTCACAATCAAAGATTTTTATGAAAAGTCACACATCACAGATAAAAAGACTTGTTAAAACAATGCATATATCATGTTGCTTAAATGTTATATATTCTCTTCTAAAATTGAACATGTGTACTCTTGTTGTAACTTAGTTTTAGTGAATAAATTGTTAAAAGTGGTAAGACAAAGTTTCATATTTCTAAATATTACTCGACAATCCTATAGATGTGGGGAAAAAACTTCGTATATGATTGAATTGACTCTTGGATATGAATGAGTTATTTAATATGTCAAAACTTAAGCTCAAGTATAGCACCTCTTCATTCATAAACAAAGATCTTAGTAGAATTGTTTTCCACATTTATAATACTAACAATTAAGTGTTGAATTGTTTGAAACGTATTAAGAAGTTAAAGTTAAAAAGGTGAAATTGTTTTTTTCCCATTCAAAATACTAAAAATATAAAGTTTTTAATTAATTAATAAAAAATTAGTCTCACTGATATAGGCAAGTTGTGAAAGCTAAGCCATTTTGTACACATATGTATGCATATTTGTCCTTGATCATATTGTCGAGAAGAATTGCATGAATTCCTCACTCTTTATATACGGAGGAAAGACCTATATTCTCAACTTATCTATTAAATAAGGACGAACTTTCTAATAAAAGTCAATTATCTTGCAAAAAATAACATGTTTGCTACATTTTTTTTTTTGGTGAAAGGTCAAATTATATATCACTCATAAAAAAATTTATAAAATTGTTCGATTACAAAATATCATCACCTAGGTTCAAATATTGCACTTGGCAAATTTTAAAGTTCTTGTAAAAATTTATTACAATTTATAAGCTTGACTCCTCTGGTAAATGAAATCTTCCATCTTACATCCTTTTTTATTTTAGCAATAATGGTTGAATTATCTAGACTTGTATTGTTGAATTTTCTTCTATTCTTTTTTCTCCAAATGTGATACAATACAGCCTTGAAAGATATACTAAGCAAAGTTGTTGCAAAGCTCTTCCTCTTAACAGTCTTGATCATCCAATATATTTCAACTCTTCAGTGTTCAAGAACATTTTGCTACATTTATTGCCTTTATTTGCCTATTAGGAGTTTTCAAAACAAGTACAGCTTTACTCTAATAGGAAAGTAAAAATTTCAATCCCAAGGGGATAGAAATCCCATCCACTCTTTTCTGGATGAGTAAGATTAACTTTCTAATTGAAAAATCAACTCTCTTGTAAAAAGTAACGTGTGCTACATTTACTGCTCTTATTTGCCTATCTAGCACTTCTAAGTCAAAAGGAGTACAGTTTTACTCAAAGAGGAAAGTAAAAATTTTTAATCATAAGGGTATGGAAAATTCCATCCACTCTTTTTGGATGCGCCATGTTATGCAGCATAGCGGGCCACCCAGTCTGGTTGTTGTGCACTATACGTATGGCGTTTTGTGTTCAGAAAGCCACAGGTGAAGCAGAAGAACCGAGTTTGGTGCTTGGACGAGCTCCGGAACGTTTGCAACGTCTCTGATTATTCACGTGAATTTCTTGCATATAATTCCCTTGCTAGAGACAAAGAGCATTATGCCACTACAAGAATGAGCAAGCTTGAAGGCAACTTCGTACTCTCACAATCAAACATGCTCACCGTGCAATCATGGAAAGAGACTACCCAAAAACAATTGAATTTGTGCCTACATTTAGCTGGCTTTTTTGTTTTTTTTAGCTGGTTTTGGGCTCTAGGGTTTAGGGGTTATGGGTTCTTATTTTTTCAAGATTTTTGGAATGAAACAAAGATGAAATGATTTGGGCATTTAGTTATGTTAAATATAAAGATTATCTCATAGTTCCAATGTCTTGTTTAGAATTTTCCATATGTGATCACTTGTTTTCTCCCTTAGTTCCTAATTCTAAGAAAAAAGTAGAATACTTTTTAACATTATATCATATTATTCTTATATTCATAAACAAAATGTCACAATGAATTGGTTTCTTATTATTTTATTTCATTAACTCATCACTCATGATTTTAAGCAATTGATCTATTATTCATTTGATTGAATTCTTGTAATATCTTCACACTAAAAACAAGACAAGAGACTAAAAATAGTAGTCTACCAACACCTTGACTTAATGTTACACGTTCTCCTTCTTAAACCATATTTTATAAGAGGAAGTTGGATGCTTTCTTACAACTGAAATAATTTAGTTTGATCTTCATATGTTTTGGGAACATATGAAGATATTACCCTTTGTCTTCTTCTCTCCCTAGTGCCATGTGTTCCCAGCCTCTGGAGTTGCCAAAGTAAGGTAAACCGACTTCCCCCTACCAAAAGGAAGCATTAGAAAACGTAGATACGAAAGTGGGTGGCAAAGGCAGGACACTTCTTCCACCTCTAAAAGTCCAATTCAAGATGCTGATTGATTAGTATTTGCCTCCACTTGGGTCCCCCTTAATTTTGGAGGTTTAGGGGTAAATGCAATAAGTGGACATGAAACAACATGGAGAAGATATCATTGCTGATCTAAACTTACAACCTAATGGAAAACGACAATGGCTTAATAGTGCATCTTTAGATAACAGCGTCGTCGCTTTCAAATTTCCGTAATCCCGTACCACTTTTCCGTGGTGTAAGGTTGAAGCAACTGTCAATTAGTCAGGAATTAGGAGGACTCTGATAAGGAAAACTACAAGCTTGAGAGGTTGAGAGGAATGACATATTCATCAGAGGAAAAGGAATAATCTGTTAGGAGAGTTCATCTTCTCTCTTTCTCTCTCTCTCTCTCTCTCTCTCTCTCTTTTTGTTTTTTTAGGTAAAATGATAAGTTCTGTTAATAAAATTAGAATACAAAAATATATTGGCATCCTCAACATTAGAAAAATTATGTTTATATAAGTATATTAGAATACATAAGCCTAAAAATCAATTATCGCTTCTAAATAAGTATTTTTTTTAATCTTCATTAAAAAGATATTGCTCATTAAAATAGTACTAGAGAGACATGCATGTTTTATATTCAAGAAAGCCATGCTCACTTCTTAAGAATTGTTGCATGTTTGGCATAAATCCAGCACTAGATTTGTTTCCAACCATGAAATGTCCCTTCCTCTTCGGATATGAACAGAAGAGACTTTACAGAATTAACTCCCTAAGAAACCAGCCAAAGAAAACTGTTGGAATCGGGGGTAAATTTATATGTGTGGTCAGATCTTGACCACCAAACACATCTCCGAACAAAGCAAAGTGACCCACTGCAAACATGTCAGATGCCTATATGTACTACTCCTTATCACCATGCCCAGTGCTGGAGATAAGCATAAATATTTAGTCTAGCATAAAAAAAGCCCACCAACTAATTTCATTTTTCACAAGAGGGTAGTTCAAGATGTTCAATCTAAAATAGCTCTTTCTTTTTATTTGCAATTGCATTATTCTAGTTGTCACATCCCAAACAGCAAAGTGAAGCCAACTTGGCTGGAAAAGGGAACATGGATATCTTGGAGACACTAGTTGGAGAAGGACATTTTTGGATCACTTGATTCATAATTTTGTACTACTTTACTTGATAAGGGAAAGAAGAGCTTTTAAATCTTAAAGTGGTTTGGTTTAGGCATTTGAGGATTAGGACAATGACAATTATTAAAAAATAAATAATAATAATAGTAATAATAATAATAATAATAATAATAATAATAAAAACCAAGTAAATTTTATTTTGATTGTAATGTAAAAGACACAAAATCCCCCATTTGTTTCGGAAAGGCAAGAAAAAGAATGTGGAGACAAAGCAAGGAGAAAGCAGTGTTGGAATTGGAGACGTACACCGAAAAAATCTTGTTTCAGTGGAGGGGAGGGAGACCAGACAGGCATCAATTATTTGATTGGTTGAAGGGTCATTCTGTACACTCCTCTTGCTTTTGAGGCGTCACGTCCGGCTCCGTACCGTTCCCAGCACAAAATTCGAACATCCGAGACTGTTGGGCCTACCTCGATGCCTTTCAAGGATCGACCCACGTTTCATTATGTGGGTGGCGCTGAGGATCCGTGCCAGCTGCGCATGTGATTGTCCTTTTCAATGTTACTATCCCTTTTGCCACCAACCGGATCATCTCCGGTTACCTTTATGTTAAATATATGCCATTATTTATAATTTTTAATAAATTGTTACGATTTTTTTTTTTTTTAAAAAAAAAAGCAATTCAACAGGCTTGTGTTGATATTAGCACACTTGTTTAACTTATAAAGAGAGAATATATATTTTATTTTAAAAAATATTCAAATACAATTTGGATAATGTGAATTATTTTTTTATTGTTCTTAATGTTAAGACTCTCATGCACCATATTTGTTAACAACAACTTAATAATACTCACTAGGCTTGTTGACCAATATCTAGATATTTGTTACATGGCATGCACCAACAATCATGTTCCTTCAAACCCACTGGCGTGCGAGGGTCTGAATCTATCACCTATTCCAACACCAATTTTTAAGATTCTTAAACACTATTACTTTGTGAAAAGTTATAGTTACTAATAAGTATGCATATCATATTCCTTAATAATAACTTAACAGTGTTCACAAGCTTGCTAATCATCTAGTGGACACCCACCATGTGACATGCTTCAACACTCGATATGTCACAGCCATGTGAATTGTGAACTTCTTGAAAATGGTAATACATTTCTTTTTAAACACAAGACATATCATCTTTTAAACTTGAATTTAGATATTATATTATGTTAAAAAAAATATGTGTATCTTATAGTATTAATATGTTAATTTATGATAATAGATATATTTATTCTGAAAGAAATAAGCATTTTAGCAATGAAAGATTAAAAATGGTAAACAAATACTTGACTCAATTGGAAGTAGTTCGATTCCGAGTTCATGAATACGTGAATTTAAACCCAAAAAAAATCAAAAAATAAGATGATTTAATGATGGTTCTAAAACTCTTCAAGCTGTGTGGCTATGGGCCTAACCCTAAACATATTTCCAAGTGTTGGTATTGCAATGGGCTTTCTCCAAAGGGCCTGAACAGGTCCAGTTCAGACCAGACAAACCAGGAAGGTTGCTCATGTTTCAGATTATCTGCAACACGCAAGCTACAGGACAGATGGCAGAAATACGAGGCTTCTGTTTCATGGATTTTATCTGTAATTATTGGTCCGTATTTCTAGGAGCCTAGGTCCTGGGGGCTCGGTGGACCTAGGAAAAAGCAAATACGGCGCCGTTTGGTTGGTTTACAAACGACAACGACGTCGTTATCAGCTGACAACATGGAGCCGAGCACCCAAAATATCCGAATCCCGTGCCCAAGGGAATTTCCCGAGCTCGCATCGACAGCCAGAGTCAGTGCTCGGAGCTCAGGGTTTTGAAGGAGAAGGGGGTTCGGTTCTGAATCGCCATTTCTTGTGGCCAAATCGGTAAGATCGTCTCTCGATTCTTTGAATCCCTTCTGTTCTTTAACATTTCTGGTGTAATTGCTGTTTGTATTCGTGTTTCATGTTGTCCGGATCCCTTGTGAATCTCGTTTTTCTCGCTTTTGTTGACCTGGGATCTTCAGGCTTGGTTTATAGCCTTTGGTTTGCTGATTGTTTCTTCTGTTTCTGCGTGGATATCCGTTCGGAAGGCCAGTTTATAGAGACCACTGGGGGCTGGCATGGACCGGTGTATTTACAAATATACTAATAGGATTTGGAGTTTTGAATTGATCATAGTGTCATGATTCAAGAATAACATAAGAGATTAAGTGAGGATATGACTCTCAGGAAGATGAGATATGACTGAAAGATAAGATAAGCAGATAAAAGATTCTAGGTAGTTAGAGATAAAATAGGAGTCTAAAAATCGAGTAGAAAAGGTGCTGAGGCTATGTATAAGGAGACTCAGAGTTAGGGTGAAGGTATCCAAATTCCAGAAATCAGAAGGAGATTACTCTTTAGTAATTAGTGGTGAATAGCAAGCCATTCCATAAGAAGGTTTTCGTAGTGATCAGTAGTTTAGTATTCAAGTAGTTATTTGAGTGTGTAGCAACTATTGTTCAATCTGGGACTGTATTTTGCAATAACAGTAACTATTCAGTTTACGATTTCTTCAATTTACGGCCTTTCTATTGAGGATTAGCTGAATCATTGTACGTTGCATAGATTAAAAGAGCAGAAGCAGAGGTAAATTGATGGACTTATGGGCACTGGATATTTGCCTTGTCTCATGATTATATGTTGATAAGTTCATTAACTTTTTGCCCATGTTAGTATACTCATGTAGTTCTCAAGTAGATGCAATCGTGGTACATGATGTTTATCTAGTTTGTCTTCTCCTTGGGTTATTCACTCCGTTTTTGCATGCATTCTTTTTTCGTAAAAGTTGTAGCTTGGCAGGCCAGGATATAGATTTCTTTATTCTTGAAGAACTGTAAGGCTGCGTTTGTTTTAAGGGGAAATGATTTCAGAGGGAAAGTTTTCAGGAAAATCCACCGAATTTACATTGTCTTGTTTGTCATAAATATGATTTCGTAAATGCTTTCTTTAGTTTGACTGGTGGGAAAATATTTCTCTGCCTCAGAAACCAATCTGAAACCACCCGGAAACAGGGGAGGAAGGATGCCTCATGAAAGGCATGATTTTTTTTTTCTCAATTTGTTTTTTGTTGATCGCATGTGACATTAGAAAAAAAGAAAAACGCTTTCTGAAAAAAATATTTAAGTTGGAAGAAACAACTAGCTCAACTTCAGAACAAATTATTTCTGTGGCCTATTCTATTTATAGTTAGGATTAAGGTTCTGGATTGTTATTCTCAGGTTCAACTATTAGATGCAAAACAAAGTACCGGATTACTGTTTAACCAATAAGCTGCAGAATGTGATTTGCATATGACTACTCTTTGTTTTTCTTTCAGGGGTCAGATGCTTCCAGCAGTCATTATGGTAAAGGGGGACCTAGAAATTCAAGATCTCTGTGAGAAGCTTGGCCAATGATGTTGGCTTTTTGGTCATTCTTTCTCTTATAGTAGAATGTGGAATTTTGCATCCAATTGTGTAGCGGGAAATGCTGGACTGAAAAGTGTTTCCCTAAACCATACCCATGCTGCTTCTGAATGCTCTGATGATGAGGGTTCTCCTTCTGTTAGCAGGGAGGAAGGTCTAGAGTGCCCAATATGCTGGGAATCCTTTAACATTGTTGAAAATGTTCCCTATGTTTTATGGTGTGGCCATACGCTTTGTAAAAATTGCATCCTGGGACTGCAGTGGGCTGTTGTAAAATTTCCCACCCTACCCATTCAGCTCCCGCTCTTTATATCTTGCCCATGGTGCAACCTTTTATCCTTCCGTCTGGTTTACAGGGGAAGTCTCAAATTTCCTCGAAAGAACTACTTTCTTCTCTGGATGGTTGAGAGCATGAATGGTGATCGAACAAAGTCCGGTTCTTCCTTCTCTAGGGATAATCAATCAGCTTGGCAAACGACTGGAAATTTACTAACAGGAAGCCAGATAAGCCATGGGAACCTGAGGAGGGGGCGACATATCTTTCATTCTGATCCATCAGGACCAAACCACGATCATGGCCGTCGCCATAATCAACTCAGTTTGGAGAGTTTACAATCTTCACTTCGGAAGTCACTTGCTTTCTTCGTTCATTTGACAGCCAAGTTCCCATTGGTTGTTATATTTCTTCTGCTAGTCTTATATGCAGTACCTGCCAGTGCAGTCGTCTTGGCACTGTACATACTTGTTACTCTTCTGTTTGCTCTCCCATCATTTCTCGTACTGTACTTTGCATATCCGTGTCTGGATTGGCTTGTGAGAGAAATAATCACATGAGATACATACCATTTGTTTCTTAGTGTGCAAGTGCTGTGAGTTGAAGCTTCCTCTTATCAAGCTTATAATTTGACGACTTTTCTCTCTTGAAGGCTGCTCCTAGTTCTTTCCAGTTGAAGTTTTACAATCCCAGTGTCATGCAAGTCTCTTACTTTCTCCTAAAATAGCTCTTTACGGCTAGTGTGATGGCTATGGGTTAATTTTTCTGGAATTTTTTTTGGTTGCATCCAAATCCCAGTTTATAGTGTGCCTAGGCAAGGCTGCATTGGGGACAATAATGTGTAATTAGCTGTTAGTACTTGTTTGTATGGAAAATTGAACACTATATTTATGTAGGTAATTACTGGTGGTTTTTTCTAAAGATGGATTTGAGATCAAAGCAATTCAATATCGTGATCTTGTCCTAACGATTGTTTATAGTCACTGACGGGGTTTTTATGTTCTCTGGGTGTGTTTCTAAGTTGTAGCGGTTGATTTCTGGGTTCTCTGAGTACTGCTAAAGAATCTGTCTATATCAAAGCTTTTCCATTGCAACGTGGGGCATCTAACGAGATTGCCCCCTTAACACACTTAAACGTCAATGGAGAACAGGAATATTTGCGAAAAGCACTTGATCTTGCTATGAATCTTCAAAGTCATGTTGTTCTCAAACCCAAAAGAGCACGAAGAATCTGGTTCATAATTTTAGTACAGTTTGCTCTTTAGACAGAAAAGATCATAACAGCTGATGATCCAACCATGTACTTTGATACAGGGTGGCCCCCGCAGCTTGATCAGAAATCAGAATTCTAGAAAGTTCTATCGATTGCCACTTCTTTCTTCTTCATCTGTCGTCCACAATAAATCTAAATCCACTGAAATTCCATGTCGGACATGCCAACATGGGTCCTCCACGTGTCACAAACTCATCCTGGAATTGCAACCTTACACCTGCCTCATGCAAACTCTTAACCGCAAGCTGGTTTTCGGTAAAGAAGTAAAGAAAACAGGAAGTTTCAGGAAATGGTGGCAGCAATTGCTGTTTGCTTCCAGAAATCAACCGTCTTGCAGAACCCAATCTGTCTGAGAAACCCAAATTCCAGTTTTGTGGGTGGATCGTTGAAGGGTCTTTGCTTACCGCTCAAACCCAGAAAAGCCGTCAGTTTAGTGGTTGCTTCGGCGAGCCTTACCACCACACCCCCATCTAACAGTGGTGGCAGGTTTTATTTCAACTTCACTGGGTTTCCTTTCCCTCTTGGTCCTTTTCTCAACAGGCGCACTATCAGGACTGAGGTCAGCTGCTTTACCTTCGGTAGCTTTATTCTTGCTAATTTTTCCTGGAATTACATGTACCTCTTTGCCAAATTTTTTAGGATTTTGTTAATAATGACTGAGAAAAATGTCATTTTACCAAGCTGGCTTTTCACTATTAGTTACTGGTTTGATGTATATTGCAGTGACTGATGTTGCTCAATTAGCTTCTGGTTCTACTCTTAATCTTTAACAAGCTGGGATTGCTTTTGTAGTTCCATAACGACGGCCATAAAATCATCTAATTTTCTGTGTTTTGAGGAATCTTTAATGGTTGCCTAGACTTACTCTGTAAGCTGTGATTTTGATGGGCGTAATCTTGTCCTGAAGAATAAAGTGGTTGGGTAATGATGTTTGCTGTAGTTTGGAGTTATGGTTGTTCATGCAGTAACTAAGCTCTCACTTCTGTGACTATCCTTCTTAGGCTGTGAAGGGCAGCATATGGCTATTCGAGCAAGAGCAAGCATTAGGCTTCAGCAGTGTTTCAACAAACATTCGAATGACAGTCATTAAACTCAAATCTGGAGGTTTATGGGTCCATGCGCCGATTGCTCCAACCGAGGAGTGCATTCAGGTTTTTATCTCGTTATTCAGCTTTTCTCAACCTATAAGAGGAAACTTTTAAGAGAAAAGACTTTGTGAAGTTGGAATTGCTTTCGATACATAAATGAATTAAAAGTTTCTGCATTGGAATCAATACAGCAAGATGTAAAATTGTCAAATGAGCATCACGAGCAAAAGATTTTAAGGCCGTGTCCTTGATTTCCGAAAGAAGTATCACTGTCTTTTCTTTCCTCTTGAAGGGAAAAGAACCTCCGAAATGCAATAAAACCAGCTGCCTACCATACCCATTTTGAGTGTTTTTAAAGAAATGTCACTGGTCTCAAAAAATTTAATCATGTTCTTCCTTCCTCTGCTCATGTGATCAGAGTTATTTGCGTTCTTGAATTTTGAAAATCCTGCATATTCTTGCACTTTTGTTGGCTGACTGTCTTCAATGATGTCTTCATTTCTTGCCAGCTTGTGAAGGAGCTAGGAGCTCCAGTAGAACACATTGTTCTGCCTACTTTTGCTTACGAGCATAAAATATTTGTTGGACCGTTTTCCAGAAAGTTCCCTCGGGCTCAGATATGGGTGGCCCCAAGGCAATGGAGTTGGCCGTTGAATTTGCCGCTTGAGTTTTTTGGGATTTTCCGTTCTAAAACATTGAAAGATGAGAACATGTCAACCCCATGGTCAGATGAGATTGAACATAAAATTCTAAGTTCACCAGAAGTTGGTAATGTAGACTATTCATTAGCTACCTTAGCTTTGTCTTCATGAATCCAGAGTACAGCTATACTGATTTGCTTATGAAGTATTTCAGGAATTGGGCCATATGTGGAGGTAGCATTCTACCATAAGCGCTCAAGAACACTGCTTGTAACAGATGCTGTAATTTTTGTACCAAGGCAGCCTCCGGAGTGTATAGGCAAAGAGTCCTTGTTGGCATCTGCGAAGAACGGTTTGGCTGTCAAAATTCTTAGTAAAGGAAAGGAAGTTCCCGAGGAACCAGTTGTTGACGACAAGCGAAATCGTCAAAAGGGTTAGTAAGTGAATTTGAGGAAAGGAAAATGCCAAAGCAACTTTAGGGTGTAACCTATCACAAAGGATTGAGATAGCATTGATCTTCGGTGCAGGGTGGGAAAGAATGGTTCTTCAGATCTTGTTTCTTGGTCCATCAAATCTGTTGGAGCCTAAGGCTAGCTTTGCTCAAATGTCACAAAAGCTGATTGTTTCACCTATTGTAAAGACATTAGTCTTCAGCAAGGTTCCTGAAAAGGTAGATAAACTAGTCTGATTTATATCCTTTTGGGTGAATTTGTTCTCTTTGATACTGGTTTGGTCCCTTTCTTGGACATAGAATGCTTAGTATAATTTAAGCAGAGAAGGGTGGTTCAGAAAATGACGTAAATTCTTTGTATGATATCAGTTGTTTTTTTATTTTCCACATCAACATAAATATAAAGCTTTTTATGAAGGACAAATAAAGATTATAGGGTTCTTAAGCTTGTGTTCAATCTAATCTTACTGCAGTTTCCTTTCTGATTGTTGCTTGGTTTTTTGCTCTTCCCTTGAATGTTTAACAGTCATATTTTTCATTGAAACAACAGAAACTAGTTTGACAATAGTATGTGCTTCTTTGAAATTCAGGTCAGGGATTGGATCGATAGTATTTCAAGGGACTGGAGGTTCAAGAGAATAATCCCTGCTCATTTTGCTGCTCCTATTAATGCAAGCAGATCTGATTTCTTAGCAGCATTTGCATTTCTTGATGACCTGCTTGGTGAGCCCTACATCACTCGACCTTCCCTCTCCCTTCTCTTCACAGCACTTATGGGAAAGGCTGCTAGTTACTTCCCCCCTGATGACATGAAGACCTTATCATCCCTTGATCAGTTTTTAGTCTCAGTGGGAGCCGTGAAGAAGACGGTCTCCGGCCGGAAGCAATGACACGGGTCGACAGCAGTTTTGTTTGTGAATATTGCTCTTATTGGATTTACAAATAACTGCACATTTAGGCTATAACACCCTGTTTCATCTGTCTCAAACTGTTTAGCCAGAAATATAAAGTTGAAAAGAACTGCATGTGTTAAAGAGTGTTTTTCTGGTGAAGGATGAGAAGAGTTCTTCTTCGTGAAGATCATCATCTGGGTGTTCCACAGTGTTAACTTACCAACTAAGCAAAGAATAAGAACTGTTGCTTGGAGCCCTCCATAGGCGATTTCCATAGGAGTACTTGTTTTAATTGTATACTTGGTCATTGCTAACAACTAGTGTATACAACTCTTCTATTTTTGAGTTTTTATTTTTAAGAACTTAATTTTAAAAAATATTTTGCATACATGCTATTCAATTGCTTGCTCAAACCCTAGTCATTTCAAATATATTTGTAAGTGCATGGAACGTTGTATAATAGTTTAAAAAATTCATTATGGAGTAGCTGTGTGGGTTTTTTTATGTGATTACATAGAGTATATAAAGATGATATATTTCAGGAATAAGCAACATTAGCTGTATTTGTGTAATGATATATGTAATATACAATTTTATATAGGACCCATATAAGGAGAGCCAAGAGCATTGTATCATTCTTAACTACATGTCTTGGGCTCTTTCTCCTAAAGGTACTGTTGTAATGAATTTGTTAAATCATTAGTTAATTTTACAAAAAAAAAATTATAATCATTCAATTAAAGTTTAACACATTGAGTCATCATTTATCTTATAAATTAAAAATTATGAAAATGATAGATATAATCATTTAATTAAAAACAAACTTTATTTTATTATGATGTCTTCCAACTATGTAGAACCAATCCTTCAATCTTGAATATGATTAGATTTTGAATTAGCACCATACTCATGGTCTAATTGGATTTTAAAAGGCCAAAGCCTTGTCCTATTCAGGGAAAACTATTGCACTGAATGCAATTCATGAACCATATCATCTTTTCCAAAAGTCAATCATTCAATTCTGACAAAAGCATTAATTTTCTTCGTCATAATGAACCTACTTTTGGTTGGAGGGTCATCCTTCCCACCACAACTGTCCACCATATACATTGACGTTTTGATTTCATTTTCAATTAATATTCTTCTTGCAAACCAAACAAATGAGAAAAAAGAGTAAATATGGGTGAAACTCTTATGATATGGCGTTAAAATTCAAGTTAATTTTGTTCTAACTTTGTGTTGAATGATACTTGATGTGTGGAAAAGCATGCATAGTTAAAAGTTTTAGATAACAAAAAAAAGATTTTTGAAATAAAATTTAAATAAAATAAAATTTTTTTTAACTTTTGAATTAAAGAATATGTTCTATCTTATGCAATTTTAAACTCCCATGTGATTTTGAATTCGATGCAAAAAAGTGTATAGATGATAAGTCATGCACTAAAAATAAGATTCTTAAATTTTTTTAACTAACTTTTAAATTTTACTATTACTTTGTAACAAAAACAATGAAACAATGGTAATTAGTTTATTGTGGCCTCTGAACACTGTGTTTGAGAGTGGCTTTCCAAGAATGTGCAAGATCCAAAGAATGGAGAGAATAGAGAGAATCCAAGGGTAAATGAATAGAGAGAATCCAAGGCCATTTACCCTTACTATGATACTATATTGTCCCTTTCCTGCCTTTTCTACATCGTCCACGACTGCTTGCCACAACTTTGTCAAAGCACAAGTGCGTGCCATGGTGTCCTTCTGCAACCCACCCTCTTTTTCTTCCTCTGTCCTAAAGATGATTAATGAACACGACTTTTCCCCACGAAGGAGCTCAGACCCCTTCCTTGGAGAACCCACCTCGTCCTTTGCTATCCTCCAAGTTTGTGAAAAACGTCCCTGCTGTTCTCATGGGTGGGGGACGGGATTAGGCCAAAGCCTGTCAAAAAAAAAGATAGAAAGATATGGGACAGGGAAGGGAAAGTTCATAACCACACCGGCTTGCTCGCCATAAAGTGGAACAGGCATGGAAAGTGAAATGTCTTGCACCCATCAAGTCAATTTAAGCCTGCTCTATCTTCTATTTTGTTCCACTTTTCCCATCTTCTTGTTTCACATTGTACCTTGAAAACTCACCTTTCTTGTTAAGAACAATAGTAATATGTAAAGTTGAAAAAAGTGAAAGCATTATTACAAGAACATTGCTCACGCAATGGAGAGTTACGAGAGGAATTCATGGCTATCGTAGGTAGGCTAATTGCTTCTTAAAATGCCTAGCATGAGTAGCAACGAAGCCACTTGATTATAGCATCATGGTTTGCAATTTTGGCAGCTCTTCAATTGCTCTGTTGGGGAAAGATCTACCATGCACAAGAAGAAAAAGAAACCATCAAACTCAAGTTCAATCATGGGTTGAGATCTTCGTTAGCCTTTGTGTGAAAGCAAGAAAAGTAAGAAGTTTTCACAATGATGCCACCTTTTGAACCTTAAATAGATACTAAATGTCAAACATTAAAAGCCTTACTTCTTCTCTAAGAAAGAAAAGCAGTTGTACAGTTGTAGGTGTAAGGAATACATAGTAGAACAATGTGGTAACATGATTCTTTGAAATCTTTTGTGAAATAATTGGGCTTTGTAATATGGTATTAGGGTACGATTCTCCTTAACGCTATTATAAATATGTAAGTATGATCTGGCCTAAGATACACATAGTAAAAGTGACATTATAGTATGGTCCAGATTAGATCATTGCCATAATGAAACTTTCTCACCAAATTTACAAAACATTTAAAATCCCACAAATGTTTTCATATAGCAAAGCTAGTGTACCTGCGAGCTGTCCATGGCCCTGCCGACAGCAACCGGGTAGCCATGGCTTGAGGAAGGTTTCTGAGGGTCCCTGTTCCTTAACGTTATGCCTCCAGCGAAGCCATTAAAGAACTTAAAACCAAACCGGCCAAATCCAAGCCCCTTGTGACCATCATTGAACGGTTACCTTTCTGCAATTAAAAGTATTAACCCATTACAAAATTCAAATTCTGCAACCGACCAAGAGAAAGTAATTAAAAGTATTACTAAGAAACATTATCGAGATCTGTTCCTTTGGATTCTATATACACGGTAGGTCCAAATTACATCACAATATTGCCTCCAGGATAAACAAACAAAGCAACTATTTACAATAAATTATTCGAGTAAGGGATCAGTTTGATATAGGTCTATTCGAATATTAAATCTGGATTTATTTAAACTATGTACGATATCTTCGGCTAGCTCAACTAAATCTCCTTTAATTTAAGATTTGATTAAAGACAAACCTTTCTTAGTTATGAAGAAAAGTCTATGCATCTTTTTCAAAATTAACAACCTTCCTCTAAGTCAACTTTATTAAAATAAATAAATACAATTCTTATAGTAAAAAACTTAAATAAGTATTTTTTTTAGTCAAATTGTGATGTTGCATTTAGTAAACAATGCATGAATCCAAACTGATAACAGTTCAGAAAAATGTTAAAAAGAAACTCACCTTAATGACGTAGTAAGATATTTATTATCCAACTTAAAAATTAATTTGGGAATTCATAAAACTAATTATTTGTTAAGATATTTATTATCCAACTTAAAAATTAATTTGAGAATCCATAAAACTAATTATTATAACAAATAATGTAGATACTAATCCATTAATTACAAAATATAATTAGAAAATGAGATACTATGATGTCGTGTAGCTTTACAAAGGAGATGACTTTGACACCAAAACATGTTCAGCACGACATCTTTGAAACGGTGTCTAGTGAAATTTTCAAAGGTTTGGTTTGAGAATAGTTTAGAAAGAAATCATTTTCATTCACATTGAATATGTATTTGGCAACACCCATTTATATCAAATTCTTACCAAAAAGATAATAAAAATATTGAAAAAGTATTGATGAAGGCTGCGTTTGGGAGGTGTTGAAATAATCCCATCATCCCGTCGTTTCCGAAAACTCAGCCATTGATGTGTTCACTGCAGTTTTCTTGAACAAATTCGTATTCGTTTCAAACGTATGCTTCACTTCTCAATATGCCATGCTTTTATGCCTTGTTTGGTGCGAGAACCGTCTAGTTTCTCACGCTTGCCTTTTCGCTTCCCTCTACGTCTCTCTGGCTCTCTTGGATTCTGCAACAAACGCGGAGAGGCGAGGAAAGGCCACCTAACCAGAGGATAGAAAAAGATTAGCCCCCAACGGAAACGCAGTTGCTTGCACGATCTCCGAGCAAATCCCACGTACATATTTCTTTAGTTGTTGTAATTGTTGCAGAAAGTAAACAAAGAGAGAGAAAGGAGTGGCTTTGGGTACTCGGGCACGCCGCAATTTGTTGATTCATATATTTCGGTTGGCTTTTCCTTCGCTTTCTGGTTAAGCAGGCTTTACCTGGAGGGGCCAAATATAGGATAAAAGAAAGAAGTGTGTATTTCTACGCACTTTCAGGGCCATTGCTGAGCACCCTCCCGCTGTAAAGCCGCGGAATTTTAGGTGGGTTTTGGTTTTTTCACGCTTTATACATTAGGGGCTTAGATGGTGTGCTCGGATGTGAAGAAAGTCTTCGGCTGAGTCTCGTTTCTTCTGACATACTGGGTTTTGCCTGTGGAATAGTTGCGTGGTGCGTTGTTTGAGGTCGTCACTTAGCTTTTGAGGACACTGTTTTATTCTCTTCAATGATGCTATGATGTCCGTTCTTCTCTGTTTCTGATTTCTGGAGATGGGCTGACGATTGATGAGAGTCCGGAATGGATTTGTCTTGTTTGGTTGTGATATTGTGGTTTCTGTCGTTCATTGTTGGTTTTTGTTGAATCTACCATTTTGTCTTGCTGTTTGTCTTTTCTTTTCTCTACTTGATATGTGTTATTAGAAACGGATCCAATGATCTTGTTTTCTTTTTCGATTGAATGATATTATTTGGAGAGTGATCATCTTTTTCATGAAACAAATGATGTTCGTGTAACTAGGTATGTTGTTCTGTAGGGGACTTAGAATTGCAAAAGTATGACAGATCCTCCAGTTCACTGAGAGTCAGTACAGTTCTATCTTTAGATATGAACTCTTGTCCCTCTGTTCTGCCTAATTACTGCTTTCCGCTTGCACGCAAAGCAAAATCTGAGCGAAAGAGATCCTATAATTATTTGAGAACTTGTGCCATTACTTATTCTGGAAATTTATAATTTTAGCATTATTTCAGTTGGATTCTTCACAAAATTCAGAACAGTTTCTATCGTCTAGTGTATATGATCAGGACCTTTATGCTTGAGTTTCAGTTGATCTGAAAAGATATAATGGTACCCCTGTTCTTGTTTCAGGTTGAAGGTCTTGTGGAGAATTTTTTTGCTTGAAGTTTTCTCTAGTACAATTTGGACTCGATATTGGTATGTTTATTTCTGCTTCATCTTTTTTCTTTCTAGTCAGAGATATGTTGTTCATTGAGTTTAGCTGATTTTGAAATAAGATATGTTATCTCTTAGCATCCATTCTGATATTCTTTTGGTTGGTTTTCAGGTTTTTCTCTTCTGAATTTTGGTCTGTATATCTCTCTTTCCTCTCTAATGGCTGAGGAAGGTGTCAGTTTACCTGTGACCCCTGAAATAAGTAAGCCAGATGGTAATAATTTGAGAAGAAGTTCGACAGGAAAAGTAAGCTCCTCAAATGGTGAAGAAACTATTCTTCCTCATTATCTCAGGGCATCTACGGGTTCCTGTCATGATTTCTGTAAATATGGGAGGGCACATGCAATGGAAGCAAAGGCAACACGTCCCATACGGAAAAGAGTCGTAAAAAAATCTCCCGACAGCGAAGATCTATTAGGGAGTGTAGATCTGCAAGACAGCGAGATGGCGGCGGTTGAGCTCAAACTATCATCAGACTCCAAATCTCAGACGTCTGATTTCTCTCCGGCCATCAAGGAAGAAGTGTCAAAACAATCACTGGCCGGCAAAAATCCAACGGACACTGAAGTCCTGTGGCAGAGGAAAAAGACATCAGGTGTCAAGTTTAAATCTTCTGCACATATGAAATCCCGGCCATCTGATACCCCCAAAATCATGAAGGAGGAAGTCTCGTCATCCTCTGAAAAAGTGGAAGTCTTGTTTGTTAAACGTTCATTGAAAGCTAAAAATTTAAGCTCGTCTGCAGAGTATGCTACTTCTTTGAAGCCGAAATCTCTGACAGCTAGAAATTTAAGCTCGTCTGTGGATTATGCTACTTCTTTGAAGCCAAAATCTCTGAAAGCTAAAAATTTAAGCTCGTCTGTGGATTATTCTACTTCTTTGAAGCCAAAATCTGTGACAGCTAAAAATTTAAGCTCGTCTGCAGATTATGCTTCTTCTTTGAAGCCAAAATCTCTGACAGTGAAGCCAGCTACTTCTTTGAAGCCAAAATCGCTGGCAGTGAAGCCACCTACATCTTTGAAGCCAAAAGCTCTGACAGTGAAGCCAGCTACTACTTTTATGCCAAAATCTGTGACAGTGACGCCAGCTACTTCTTTGAAGCCAAAATCTTTGACAGGGAAGCCAATATCTTCTGCTAATACCTCTGGGAATGTTCGCAGCCTAAGAAAAGGAGATGCCAAAGCTGGCAAGACGACTGGGCCCAAAGTAGCTATAAAGAAGGCCCTACCTTCCCCTACAGCCTCATTGTCGTCGAAGGTTTCTGTTAATAGTGGTGCAGGATTAAGTGAAAGAAAGCACAGGGAACTCAAAGTTGTGTCTCCTCTTCTAAATGAGAGCGAGATTGAAAAAGCTGAACCTAAGAAACCCAACACTGACGAGGTTGAGGAGAAAACCTTGTATGTCATCAAGATGGAAACTGAGAACAAACCTTTGGAATCTGATCAAAATGAAGCTTTTGCAACTGAATTCTCACCCGCTTTATTCCCATCTCCGAAGTTTTTGTCCACACCAGATGCTATGGAAACTGAGAACAAACCTTTGGAATCTGAAGCTTTTGCAACTGAATTCTCACCTGGTTTATCCCCATCTCCGAAGTTTTCATCTACACCAAATGCTTTGTCTTCTTCATCCTATGAAGAAGAATCTCAAGATGTCTCTGAATGTATGACGAGTGAAGCAGAATGGGATTCGCTCTCAGAAGACAATGAATTGGAGAACATAGAAGAAGCAGACACATTGGAAGAGGGTTACAAGGATGGGTCGACAAAGGCAAGGATGCTTTCTTCTGAAGAAAAAAATTCCCAGCCAATGAAGTTAAACTTCCGAAGGGGGAAGGTGATTGATGTTCACTCTGTGGATGACAGACCAAGGAGGCTTAAATTTAGGCGAGGAAAACTGTCAGGAGGGAACCAAAATGTCAGGGCTGGTGCCCGAAAGAGAAGCTTTACAAGGACAGAAGCAGCTGATGGTGACATGGAGAGTTCGGAACCTGACTCACAGAAAGTTGTTTTGAGACATCAAGATGTGCAGGGAAAGAAAGATGCACAAGGTTTGTTCAATAATGTAATTGAAGAAACAGCAAGTAAGCTTGTTGTAACCCGGAAGAGCAAGGTTAAGGCCCTAGTTGGTGCTTTTGAAACTGTGATCTCCCTCCAAGACAAAAATCCTGCTGCAAACGCCGTTGAGTGAAAATTAATCTTCCATCCATTGACACATTTTTTGGTTTGACAGAGTGATAGGAAAATAAATATAAGCTTGTAATGGAGAAGTGAGTGACAAACTTATGAAGGTGCAGTCATATATTAGTTGATTGCTACAGTTGACATTAGAGGGTGTGGGTGTAGAGTTGAATGGAAAGTCTTGAAGTGCACTAACATGCTTCATAAACAGTTCTGAAGGGTATGCTGCTTGCTTTCGTTTCAATTTTATACCGTCTGTGATTGATTTTGTACATTGTGAATAAAAGCATTATAGTCTTGACCTCATGGAGTTTGAGTGAGAAAATAATAAACAATACAACTTCGGAGCTTTTAGTTGTATATTGTTTCTTCTTTATTAAGAATTGAGTGTATTTGTGGTTTTGTTATAAGTTCCTTTTCCTCCTTCCAATAGTATGACTGATCCAGTCATCCAAGATTACCTAATTTGTTCAAGTTTTGCTTCTAGTGGTCATTTCCATTTGTTCAGCATCGGTCCAAATTCTTGTATTTTATCCACGTGCAGTTTCTGTTGAGTTTCTATTGCAAATTTGTGGTTTAAAGCATAGTATTTTATTCATCTGAGATTTAATTAGTTTTTCTTTTGTGCTATAATTTTGATGTAGTCTGATCATAAAGGAGGGTGTCATTATGCTCTTAGATCTTTGGACCACTTTTAGCCATTCAAACTCGACCAAAATGTGGTGGATTAAGTGTAATTAATCCGATAGATTGGGAAGCTTAATGTGTCCGTATATGTCCAACATAAGGGTATATACTAGATAAATTCCAACACCTTAATTATTCTATATGCCTACCATCATTTGATGCTTATGCCATTTGGGTGCGAAAGAGAATTGAAAATCTCTTTGGGAAATCTCGGATTTTGGGTTCTCTGAACTTAGTTTCAAGTGGTATAATTCATAGTTACAAATTCCTTTTATTCATCTGAATATAAGAACCAGGTTTTCACTCCCTTTGTATGAGTTCTGAGATCTCTGTCAAACTTTCCTGTATCCTTCTGATGTTGTAGTTTTGCCTGCCATGAACGTGAAACTTTTCTAAGCATTGACTAGTTCAAACCACTCTTTACTTGATGGCAACATCTCACTATCTTTGAGTTTCATTCTGCTTCGGTTGTTATCATGTCATTTTCCCAGCCCTTGCGGGTTACATCTTTATAAGCTGTCATACCAAAAAGACAACACCGCTTCTGAAAAGCATAACCATTAAAGCCGAAGATAGGTAAAGCTTTAACACAGGGATTTGGAACAAGGAGATCAAAGAAAAGATGAAACTGATTCTGCAGAAACTCACCAAGAGCATCATAATGACAGGCCTTCGAAAACTGAGACAGTACCACTGTAGTTGTCTTCTTTAGTAGCTTTTAGCTTCATAATCACAACATTCCTCTGCCTTCCCTGATATTATAATCTACTGGGATGGATGTTCTGCTCTCTCTATTTGTTCCAAAGCCGTAAAAACAATAGTTACATGTCAAGGTCATTGTTAGAAGGTGCAAAGAGTAAACCGAAAAACTAATGTAAAGTTTGGAGAAGCAATTTTTTCATTCAAGTATTACCATAAAAGATTATATATATGATATAAGACTTTTATTTTACACATTTAAATCAAATGACATTAAACTTAAAGTTGTATGAAATGAAAAAAATTTAACTTAAACTTTAATACTAGTACTAGAAGGTTTAGAAGTTCAACCCAAAGATAAGTTTAGAGATTAGATGATCATTTTTTTTCATTTAAACTTCATTAAAAGGGACATATTTAATATAAAATTTTCATCTTACATTCAATCATCACCACCCTCTGTTACTATTCAACTTTTGGAGGCATCTAAATATGTAAAACTTTTCCTGTTTCTATGAAGAGCAGGCCTCAACATTCTTCTGTTAGGCTTTGAAATCGCTTTAGGTGGTGGAGAACATGTGTCACATTCGCCATCTTTTTTTTTTTAATAAATTTCTTGCCGGAAGATAGGAGCCACCCAACATGGCATTTTCCTATTCATAGAAATTATTATTCTAAGAATAAATAATAATGAGGACAATGACTTTTTAAAAACAATATAAGAAATAAAACATTATGCCCCAAAATAATACGCAACAAAATTTTCCTTTAACGCAAAAAAATTTAATAGGAAACTCATTTTTAACTCAAAGTTAGTTTATAAAGTGAAAGGGTATATACTTATATTTGATTAGCAACTTCATTTCATATATTTTTTTAAGACACGTTATCAATAAATTAGTTGATGCTGCTAATAATTATATTAGGCCACTAACATGATGACATTTTCTGTTCTTAATCTTTTCTTAATAATGTGAAATTGGAGTTGTGTACATGCATCAAGTGATGATGACAAAAGAGGGGACAAAAGAAAGTCCATAGGCAAGGTGTATGTAACCAATCAGAGGGTTCCATCTGTGCACAAAGAATCTTTGGCAGCTCGGAATTGACTCCATCACGTCCCGACATGCCAATTTAAACCCCAACAGTAAAAACGCTCGTGTGCACAAGAGAACTTTGGTCATCTGGTCAAAAAATGACCCTCCAGTAAGAGAATGCCGCGTCCGTTTCTTCAAGCCCGTCCCCATCAGTCCCTCCAAAACGTGGAATCGTGGCGTGATATCCATCGCCGTTCTTGTATAAACACAACCGTGCTGTCACGGAGACATTCCTTGCATTATAATACGTTTTCTTCTTCATTATGGGGGGGGGGGGGGGGGGGGCAGGCTGCTCCTCTCACTCGCGAACCATGACTGCGTTTCGTGTTGCAGTGCTCTCTGTGATTCTACCTTTTCTGTAGACGATACAGCTCCCGCCGAAACTGAGAAATTGCCGTTGATGCCTTGGGTATGGTAGGTTTTGTTTTTCTCGCTTTGTTTGTCGTCTCTGAGCTTTCGGATTTTTTTTTTTTCTGTGGGTTGCCGAGCCCTAAATATGCGTTCAGTGTCGTCTGCGCAGAGTTGGGGTTTCTAGGGCTTCTGGACCACTTGGAATGCGGGATTGGTGAGCTGAGGTGAGAATTCGGGTCTTCGATCTCGTTTTAGTTACTATCTGGTCAAGTTCAGGTTTTATGCATGGGTTTTATTCTGGTTATCGTAGAGGCTAGGGCTTATGAAGGTCTTGATTTCGTTTTGTTTTCGTTGAATGGAGTCCAGAACTAATGTGCGTCTTCTTTGAGACGGGTTTTTTGCTGAAATTTGCAGTGGATTTTGCCGGAAAGGTTGAAAATGATGTGGGGTGCCTCTGGTTCTGGAATTTTTGAAGTGATTGTTATGGATTGAGCAAACCCGATGAAATTAATTTGATTTTTAGCAATCATCACTCATTTTTGCTCAACCCTAGACTTTATGACATATGCCTTTGGCTTTGAATTGTTTGGCTTTGATTTGACGAGTTGCAACCTGGTCTGTTTGGTATATATATCACCAACTTTATTCTAATAGAAATTCCAACCCTTATAATATATCATTCAACTAGTTCGGCCTTTCTTTTGATAAAGCCACGTTCTGGGGCTCTTACAGATATTGTAATTGGTGGGCATTGTAGAATCTGAAGAACTTTGAGGTTGGCTCTGATTCTTCTAATATCATCTTTGCTACTTCTTCTTTCTTTGTGTAGGAAGGAATAGGAAAAGTTTAAACGTGAAGCTTTTGAATTAGATATCTTGAATAGCACTTAGTGCCTGCAATTCAGTATACTTGAGTGCTTCTTGGTCTAAGTAAATTTTCTATGGTTACGATGTAACCACTGGAACTCTGTGCCTGCCTCTTAACTTGAGTGCTATAAATTGCTTTGTCCTAGCGGAAAATTCCTGCTTGAAGACCTTGATTATAGTTTTGGCTCTTTTCTGTAGATTATTGTTTGAAAAAAGATCACTGAATGCTAACAGTTTGAACTGATGACACCTTTTTTCTTGGTACATATGACAATGATCTATGGTAATTGTTAACAGGTAGCTAACAATGATTCTAACGAAGCAGTACCGTTGCATACACTCAGCAAGCTGTAAATGCAGAAAAGGCCATCTAAGCGAAGATGTGATATTCCTAGTATTTAAGCATTTGAACTGGAACCCCAAGTTAATTGCTACTCTGTCCTGCGTATGCAAGTGGTTTGATGATCTTGCAAAGAGAGTACTATGGAAGGAGTTTTGTCGAACAAGAGCACCGAAGATGATGCTTGATCTGCAGTCAAGTGGTAGTCACAATGTAGATGGAAACTGGAGAGCACTGGGGAAGCTACTTATTTACTGTTCAGGATGTAAGAAAGGTGGCCTCTTCAATGGCATTCAAATTCCTGGCCACTTTGTTTACAGGACCCGTTTCTCTAGGACATCAGGGAAGAGTTTTCTTTTGCCACAATGCAGATCAGATGTTTTGTATGTATCTGATCCCTGTGAACACCTTGATCAAGGGGAGGAGGGGGATGTGGGATTCTTCCGTGGGGTTTTCAAGTCTTTTGCACTGTCAAAGGTGCGGAAGCTGCTAATTAAAAGGGAGGCCCAGCTTCATCCGACAGAGGTGTGCCCTTATTGTAAGGCAAAGTTGTGGAACATGTTGCAAGCCCAAATGGTGCCACAAAGTGCTAGCTGCAGGGTGGGTGCTTATGAGGACTGTATTGAGTATTATGTATGTCTCAATGGGCACATGCTTGGGATCTGCACCCTCTTACCTTTGTCTGATTCAGAGGAGGCTTCTGAGTTTGCGTGATGGTTGGAATGTAACTCAGGTATCCGCTTGCGTCAAGTACTTTTATGTTTTGTTAGATAGAACTTTGGAAAGATCACCAAAGTGATTTTTGTCAACGGCAGGTGTGCATCATTAGCTTACTTGGTAGTGATACTGGTGTTCTACCATTCTAGGCAGATTTTGGTACAGATATCTCTACCAAAATATGAGAATTACTAAATTAAAACTAAAGAAAATAGAAATTTCCTCCAGAGATATCTCTGATGGTACAAAAGCTGGTATAATCTTTTAGGCGGGACCTGTTGCATGGCCAACTTTATGAGGCGTGTTATCACAGCAGCTGGGCAGTTGTATGGGATCTTGTTTGCTTAATAAGCTTTATGTTAATATGACCACTGTGTAAGTAGGTACAACAACCCATTGAGACCGCAGTGACTTGAATTTTGGTGTTGGGCATCCAGCACATATGTTAAATTCCCACATTAATTAGTTTATGCAATAGGTTCTGCTTTAATTTATAAATCGCTTTCAATGGACAAATAGGAAATAGGTTGTGTTGTCAAATCTGGTTATTTCGGTTATGCTAAACCTTTTTGGAAGCAAGAGTTTCATCTAACATGTTAAAGTTTGTCCAGAAGATTCTTTCTTAGCTTATTAGTCTTTTGGACTCAAAAGGAACCGTGCGGTCAACCTCAATTAGTCGGGACTAAGACATTAAAGTTGCATACTAGAGTTCTAGATTCCTTTGCTGCTGCAGGAGCTGTCATCTCTGTGATATTAAGCAGTAATACCTTTAAAGGTAGTTTATGTGCTTTATTTACTGTAAAGGGTTCTTTCGATATTCTAACAAGACATTTTCTTTCCTTGGACAGATTCCTATTCATTGTACGCATAAAGTTGGGTAGGTGAAACGTGATGAGCCTTGAACAACTTATTTGGTTGAAGTTGGAATTAGTCATCACAATATCATAGTGTTTGGAGTCTCCTGCTTCAGTCTGGCACAGCCAAATATTTCCCATCGAAACGCTAAAAGCAGCTGCTAACCATCTCCTTTTTACACCATCCTTTTACATAGATTGTCAAATCCGAACCCTGTAATACTCTGTACATTTATGTTCGATCCGTATATGTATTTGCCTGGCATATTGTTTTGTGCAATGCTCTATACACACTTCTCTATGATAAACTAGTTGCTTTAACTGTTTTCTTTATTTTCTCCCAGTCTTTGCCTTCAGAATCGTGCAATAGTCTATACACACTTCATCTGCTTTATCTGTCTTGTTAAGCACATCCTTGGCATTATATTTCTAGTAATTTCTTGATATGCTGGAATTAGTGAAACGGACTTCAAATTCGTTTAGAACCTAATGAGAAAGTGTATCATCCTCTCAGAAGCAAGTATTAGAAACTCTCTAGTCAAAAAATATGTATATATTTTTTTTTTTTATCTAAGATTGATTTGTAAAGAAGATCTTTAAATAGAACAACTTATTCACTTCTAGTTGCAACAAGTCGGGCGATGGAACCCTCAGCATTCAAACTTTTCCCTTGCAATCCAAAAATCCCGTCCGCTTTACTGAGTTCAGACAGCCAGAACCAGGCGTGGGAAACCCCATTGATCAGAAACAGGGCTCGACGTGAGAACCTGAGGGCAGAGTGAGGGAATCTACGTTCTTTCGTGTTGGTAGAGTGGGATTTCATGAAGCGATTAAGGAAAGGGTCGACCATTGAATTGTAGTAATATTTTTCATCAATTCCCTTCGCAGTGTATGTTTCACGTAGTTACGCAAATTTACAAGATGAAGCAAGCTCTAATGCAGCATCGTCCTTCAGAAATAAGCTGCTTCAGAATGCTAATCACACCTTCACGTGCTTCAAACTTTACAGAGCGTGGTGCGTTTCTATGGTTGCCGCTGCTTCTCCCTCTTGGCTCTCATCCTTTCTAGGTCCTCGTCCATTTTTTTCAGGTCAGCCTCGGTTATACCACCACAAGACTTAAACTTAGGAGGAACAGCAGGAACGCAACTGATGGAGAAGATGACATTGAGATAAATACAGAATTTTGTTTTAGCCGAGAATGAACAATAACTTCCGAAGGCCAAAGACTTACGCTTTTTCTGAGTTTCCCGGAGGATGAGGCCCCTCACTGATACCAGTCTTCTTTCCGGGAGGATGATGCTCCACGCTGCTACCAGTTCTCTTTTCCGGAGGATGATACTCCACCCTGCTACTAGTTTTCTTTCCCAAAGCAGGATGCTCCTCCTCCCTGCCACTAATTTTCTGAACACAGGAATTTTCTGTTGTTAGAAACGTTGATTCTGAACACAACATAAAGAAACAGAGAAAGATTGAGTGGGGGGAGACTAACAAGTGATTTTCCCGGTCTTAAATGTTCCCTTTCTTCGACCATATCCATCAGGCGTTTCTAGAAACCAGAGATTCGGGAAGACATTCAACACAGACGCTGTTGAAAACCCCAATAACTTTTCAACAAAAGAACACAAACCTGCAAGAACGACTGCAACATGGGCACCACGATGAACCGATAATCATAAGTACACAACTTCTCAAGTGCATCATACGTAAGCTGCATGGCAGTCTGAGTTGCAAGGATTAACATATCGAGTAGTAAAAGCTGCAAAACTTGCATTGTTAGGTCAAACATGAACAAGAAGGAACTAACTTTAGATTTCATTGTTGTTTTACCCACCTGTTGATCCAGGAGTTTCCTCTGCCGCTGGAATTCCGTCTCTATTTCAGTGCCTTCCTGTGAGACCTTCAGAATGCTCCCTATGATATCCAGCTCGCAGCTTCTACTGTCCTCCGCAGCTTCACCATAAGCCTTAATGTCCATCCATCGCATCACCAGTAGGCTGGAATAACTCTGTGGAAGGCCCTGTAACCTGCTGTTCCTCAATTCCAGATACATCCTCTCAACTTCACCGAATGCTGTTTGGTAACTCAAATACTCGAATTTAGTCTCACATAGTCTCTGCAGACGATGAAATTCGGCTTTAAGTATTTTGTGCAACTCCGCTCCCCGACTTCTGCCGGCTTCTCTCACACTCGCCCATGTCTGTAATCGTTCCGGAATTGGAGGATCCTCCTTCCATAACTGATAGAGAAAAGAATCGCCCTTAAGGTCCAAAAGTGAAAAAATCCAACTATAATAACCGACTGCTTTTGCATCATCTTCAGGGACACTAACCAGTCTTCGCAACAACTGATCATCGAGGAGGAGGTTGGAGAATTGTTTGTTGAAACAGACCCTGGCTCGAACGCCTTGGTAAAAGTCCTGATCGTCCTGCAGGGTTTCAGTTATACAAGTCAATGCACAAACGCTTGCCAACTCTTCCAACCATTCAAGAACACGTTTAAGTTCCAGATCCTCCAGGAAGCATACTGACCGCAGACCATAAATGAGAAGAATTTGAATAACCTTCCTCTGTTCGGGAATCTGGTTTCTCAGCAAGTCTATTATCAAAGCCTGCAACTTTTGGCAATGGCTGAATGCAAAGCACCTACTTCGAATAAACAATCGGAGCTTTGCACGAACTTCCTCAATGAGGCTTGCACGGTCACTGTCGTCCTCAATGAGGCTTGCACGGTCACTGTCGTCCTGAAGCAGCCAACTTTCCAACTGGTTGAGGTTGGCGGGCCACGACGATAGCTCGGGCTTCCAAACGTCCTCTTCGACCTTGTTGAGGACCGCTTCGCCGGCTGTAACTGGAAACATCGACAGCAAATGACTGGACAAGGTACCTAAATGCGCGTGCTTTAAATGCGTCAGAATGGATGGGCCAATATGAAAGCTGTCGCCGCAGCAACAGCACGTCCAAAACCTCCAGTTCCAGGCTTTCTTAGCGAAATCTAACGCTTCCTGCAGAAACTCCTCGGCCGAATCCATCTCTGCCATGTTCTTCTTTGAAAAATGTGCTTGGAGTTCTTGGATTCCTATTTTCAACAATGTCTTCCTTCTAGAAACAGGCATGGCCGTCCAGAAGGGCTTCACTCGCGAGATTTGCTTCCATTGCTCTTTCATGTCGACTTTCTTTTCCTTCAAGAAATCCTCCGACCTCGCTGCTACAATCATTATCTTCATCTGGTGGCATGTCTCTATCTCGTTCCTGACCTCGAGAAGGGATTTATCCTCCAGGAGCTGCTTCCACTTGTCCCTTCGCTTCTCAGATTCAAGAACGATGATCTTGGGACTTAAATGCTCCTTGAGTTGCCACAGTCCCGACCTAATCGTCATCTCTCGCTTCCACGGGATCCTTCGTGTGGACCCTGGCTCCTCCGGCCTCTCGATCTTCACCCCACGCTCGCATTCTTGGAGCGCGGCTTCGTGCCGCCCAAGCCTCGAGAGAACCTGGGCGTGGAAGAGCGCGCAAGAGGTGGACGTCGGTGCCAGCGCCGCGGCTTGCCTCGAGGACTCGAGGGCCTTGACGAGGTGCTCTAGTCTCTTACTGGTACAGTCGCGGAACCGCGACGCCATTTTATAGTAAACAACGCTTCGAGTGGCGTCGATGACGGGGGAGGCGGAGTGGTGAGAATGCATGGATCCCAAGATTTTCAAGGCTTCGGCGTATTTCTCGCGGTCGAGAGACCGCAGTGCATGATCGCATTCTCGGGCAACTTCGGTCATTGGAGATAATGAAGCGATTGAGGAGAGGTCGAGGTCCATTTCAATGGAGGGAAGTGGAGATAAGTTGATAGCAGTTTGAAATTAAATAGGCGCAGTATGACTCAAGAAGCTTGTTTCTTTTTTTTTCTTTGTTTCTTTTTTTTTTCTTTGTTTCTTTATTTTTATTGTTTTCCTGCCAATTAAATTAGACTACTTAAAAATCATACAAATTCAGTTTAGTATCCAGCATTTAGTTAAAAAAAGCAATTAAAAAAGGAAAATGTAGTAAAAAAAATTGAAAATCATTTGCATGTCTTGAATCCCTACATACTACACCTTCTTCTTTTCTACATTGAGTGGCCTCAAGTAACTTTCTAAGAGTAATCATTTCACAATTTAAAGAGATGATGTTTTTAATTGTCTTAAGTTACAAATAAAAAGTGATTTTTGTTGGAAATGCATAAACAAATATGTAGATAATTCAATATTGTCTTTGAAATTAGAACAAACTTTCCTTTTGCATTATCACTATCACTTTCATTACAAACATTGAAAGGGATTCTTCATACCTCGAATAACAAAGGTAAGATTAGTTACTCTAAAGGTCAGTATGCTTCCTGGAGGCTCCGGAACTTGAACGTGTTCTTGAATGGTTGGAAGAGTTGGCAAGCGCTTGCACATTGACTTGCATAACCAGAGCCCTGCCGGGGCGATCAGGACTTTTTACCAAGGCGTTCGAGCCAGGGTCAGTTTCAACAAACAATTCTCCAACCTCCTCCTCGATGATCAGTTGTTGCGAAGACTGATTAGTGTCCCTGAAGATGAACAATATACTTGAAGCCGAATTTCATCGTCTGCAGAGACTATGTTAGACTAAATTCGAGTATTTGAGTTACCAAACAGCATTCGGTGAAGTTGAGAGGATGTATCTGGAATTGAGGAACAGCAGGTTACAGGGCCTTCCACAGAGTTATTCCAGCCTACTGGTGATGCGATGGACGGACATTAAGGCTTATGGTGAAGCTGCGGAGGACAGTAGAAGCTGCGAGTTGGATCCCTGAAGTTCTCACAAGAAGACACTGAAATAGAGACGGACTTCCAGCGGCAGAGGCAACTCCTGGATCAATAGGTGGGTAAAACAACAATGAAATCTAAAGTCAGTACTTTCTTGTTCGTGTTTGACGTAACCATGCAAGTTTTTTCAGCTTTTACTACTCGATGTGTTAATCCGCAACTCAGACTGCCATGCGGCTTACATATGATGAACTTGAGAAGCTGTGCACTTATGATTATCGGTTCATCGTGGTGCCCATGTTGCGGTCGTTCTTGCAGGTTTGTGTTGTCTTCATTCTGAAAGAAGATCTTTAAATAGAATTTAGATCTTTCTTAATATACCCCTACCTAATTAATATGGGTTGTGTAGCAAGGATTCATAAAGCGAAGCATGCTTCACCTTTGCAAGTCAAGAGATAAGTTGGAAAAGGGAAACTAAAAAGCATCAAAATTAACCAAAAGTGAGAAACAAGAAGACAAGTAAAGGTGACAATAAACTGCATGCATCGTGCTGCAATCCAGTTAGGATAAACCAGGAAAAGAGCATGTTCAGAGGATCATATATCCTGCTTAAGGTCTGCCTCTTCTGCTGCTCCAAGGTCCAAACCAGAAATGCTCATCTTGCCGACGTTAAAACTGTAGAATTTAATTCTTAAATAAGGGGCTTAAAAACAAAAGAGCTGTACGTAATGAACAGAAATTGTAGACTACTGATATAGCGGTACTGTCAAAACTAAAAGAAAAGCCCAAGCTGGAGACATGTTGTGTTGCTGACTTGCTGAGCATACAACAATAGAAGAACAATTCAATTTGTTCTGTTGAAGGTATTTGATAGTAATTAGGCATGCTACTTCTGCAATTGTGGGCATCACAGTTCTGATCCTGGAAATATAATGCACTCGAAACATGACTCGAAAGACCAATATGTAAATCCCAGAGGTTGGATCAGACAATGAACCCCAAAGGAAGTTTAATGCACATATTGTTTAATGCACCACTCAAACTATCATCCCAATACGAAATTTTATGCTGTTCCTATTCTCTAATTCACGACATGCATCCAACATTTTCAGAACCCAAAAATCAGATATTCATCCTCCAACAAATCCGACCACGTAGAGGAACTAAAAAAACAAAATTATATGCACTAACGAAAAAGTTCCAACGATACCCTGTCGCAAGCTCTTACAAGAAACAGAGGAATTCTCTGTTAACTGGGTTCTCAGCCACAAGTAAAGAGTAGATGCAACATAATCCTATACCAGCGTGAAAAAGACTTTCTCTGTCACTATATATATTGCAGAACGTAATACGAGTGCCATGAAGGTCATAGCTAATGGAATGGGGAAGCTGGACGAAGTGGCCAGAAATGGAGCCACACGGCAGCAGTGCTAAAGACGCCACTCCTTCCTTCACCTCCTCTCCTTTCCCAGTCCTTGATTCTTCTCCTCCTCCTTCCTCTGCTACAGTCTTTCAATCAAAAATCGAAGAAAAAAGGATAACAGATTATTCGAGAAGACAGCAAACGTTAGAATAAACAATACTCGGATTAATCAATACCCATCAATAAGATTCCCAAGAAAATGTCTCTCTCTGGAACTCAAAGTATATTTGTTGGGGTGGAGATGACCAACCCAGGAGCCCTTAAATAGGCGGCTTTTTTATGTGACCGTGAAAACATCGCATACAACAAACGACATGCGTAGGATAGAAACGACATAAGAATGAGCAGGCCCTCAGGATGCAAGTAAGCTCTCTAGTCCGTCCATCTTCTTCGGTATGCAGTCAGAAATGCAAGTGCCATCACTAGATTGCATAACAGCTCAGTGTTCCCATAAGGCTCATGAATGCAAGATGAACCCCGCTTCAAATGTTGGTTTCATCCCTAAATAGCTTGAATTGGTTGCAGAGATGCTACTTGTCTCAGGGATTACTTGATTTGTTGGAGATCTTTTCAATGATTTTTCCTTTCCAACCGGAAAGGGGAACACAAGAAGGCAGCCCAAATTATCGCATTATGAGTTAAAAAAATAATTGTCTCAAAACAATTATGTTACATTGGTATCTTAACTTGATGGATAAGGGGGAGACAGATGTTTGGAACTCAATTACAGATATAAAACAGTATGACCTTCATTTGTTTTGCGATAAATTGTTTCTTCCTGTTATTAATACAACCCTATTCCGAAGTTGTGTTTTTGGAGTTATCCAGACATCATAAAGGAAGGTTAACAACCGCTGGAAAATCCGACAAGGTGGTAATGCCACTCAAGCTAGCTCTAAGCAATTGCAAATGTTTTTGGAGCCTGACTGCAGTCGAGAATATTTAGTCGATGCCAAAGATTTTTTGCCGTTTATATCCCTCATGAAAACCATGTCTTGCCCAAGCCGAAGATTCTGGCAGGCACAAAACAAGCAGCACGTACTAATACTTCTGTGAGAAACCAGAGAGAATTCTTGGCAACCAATAAGAAAACTCAAGTTTGTGCATATTTGACTAACTCATGGCCTATAATTTTTATGAAAACAAGTAATATACAAGAAACGATTCGAACCACTAATGGCTTATAATCATTGGCCAAAATTTTGTATAAAAGATTGGGTAAATGAAACTAAGTACGAGGGGTTCAAAGAGTTGGCGAGACGGCTTCTGTCTCTGCAGCTAGAGTTTCTGTACCATTTTCAAGCCTCTTGAAGACTAGCTTTGTTTGGGGAAGTTGGCCATTAGAAAATGCCGTGACTTCTGTGTCTATTAGCACACGGTCTTCATCCTTAAACTCTCCTCTCAAGATGCCCTTTGCGAGTTCATTTTCAACATTCTGCTGAATCACTCGCTTAACTGGCCTAGCACCATAGTTTGGATCATAGCCGAGATTTCCAAGAAGTTCAACTGCTGCATCGGTCACCTGAAGTTTCATCTTCCGATCTGCAAGCCTTTGTTGTACTCGTTCCAACTGCAAAAGACATGCATACAAAAGGTAAGCTTCTGAAGCCATTCCTAGAACAATGGACTACATGGAAATGTCGCAAACAACTATGAGTTGCTCCTCGCAATCAGTTCAAAGAGATCAACATCTGCTCTAAATAGGTGTACAAAGATAACATAGATGTAACAAAAACACATTCACACAGCGCAAATCCTGTTCAATGATTGGGACCATTTATTAGACTCTTCAACCCAACAATCAACTCCAAGATGGCTTGCAATCAATCAGCAGACTCATGTCTAGGATCTCTGACAGTCCAATGGGTAAATAGAAAAACAAAAACTTAAAATTCAAGGCAGAATAATACTGTAACTCGTTAAATTAACTTCCAGATAATAGAATCCTCATTCCTAGTGACCTTCAGACCAAATGGCGCCTCTACTCCCCTATAACTATCGGGGTCCGAAAGGTTGGGAGTTCTATCATTTGGATGCACTGTAAAGATGCCAATTTAATTTAGAATTGAAAACCATTCACATGATAGATCATTTTCAAACAGCTGCTTGCATCCAAAAGAAATGGTGAAGTCAACAAACAATCATCATAGAGATCGTTACCTGCAACTTGACAATGATGTTTATCTGATCACGGTCCAGAGGCTGGAAGACTATGTACTCGTCAACCCGATTCATAAACTCGGGCCTGAAGATTGATCTAGCAGCATCCATCACCCGCCGCTTAATAGTTTCATATGCTAGTTCCTTAGGTGTGACTTCATCATCTGTGTTGAGTATGTACTGTGAACCCACATTTGATGTCATAATTATGACAGTGTTGGTGAAACTCACAGTGCGGCCCTGGGAATCAGTAACTCTCCCATCGTCCAAAATCTGAAGAAATACATTGAACACATCAGCATGGGCCTTCTCTATCTCGTCAAACAGAATGACAGCATATGGCCTCCTGCGTACTATCTCTGTCAGCTGTCCACCTTCCTCGTATCCCACATAACCAGGTGGGGCCCCAATCAATCTTGAAACAGCATGCTTTTCCATGTACTCACTCATATCAATCCGAACAAGAGCTTCTTCAGTGTTGAACAAGTATGAAGCAAGTGCCTTGGCTAGTTCTGTCTTTCCAACACCAGTGGGACCCATGAACATGAAACTAGCAATTGGACGACGTGGATCAGACAGACCAGCTCGAGATCGCTGAATGGCCTCAGCTACAGCTCTCACTGCAGGATCTTGCCCCACGACACGTTTATGCAGCTCTTCCTCCAAATGTAATAGCTTCTCCCTTTCTGATTGTTGAAGCTTGGAAACTGGGATACCTGTCCATTTACTGACAATTTCAGCAATATCGTTTCCTGTAACTTCCTCTCTCAACATAGACTTTCCTGAATTCATATATTCGACCAGCTCTTTTTCTGCAGTTTCAAGTTGTCGTTGCAAAGAGTTGAGGCTCCCATATTTCAGTTCAGCAGCACGATTAAGATCATACTCCCGTTCAGCCTGCTGAATCTCAAGATTTACCCTGTCAATCTGTGGAGCGAAAACAAAAGTTAGTCAAATAGGAATTCCTGTACCTCATTATCTTTAATCAACTTTTGCAAACTGCTCCTAATCTCCAATTGATTTACTCATGAAATCGGGAAGCTTGCATCCATTTATAAACATTTTCCTTTGACATGACAGACACGGTGTCTACTCTTAGGAGGTTGAGATATACTATAACAAACAGAAAACTTCTAACATGATTTATGGGTAAATTAACAGCATACCTCTTCTTTGATTGACTGAATGCGGGTCATGACAGACTTTTCATGCTCCCACTGTTCAGTCAGCTGTGCTTGTTTCTCCTTGAGGAGAGACAACTCAGCCTCAAGCCGGCTCAACCTATCTTTGGATGCTCTATCAGTATCATTTTGAAGAGAGAGCCTCTCCATCTCCAGCTTTAACACCGAACGGTTGATCTCATCAAGGGCAGTTGGCTTTGAAGTAATTTCCATTTTCAGTTTGGCAGCTGCCTCATCAACTAGGTCAATAGCTGTAATACAAAAGTATATTAGCTCTCAAGTACACATAGATCTTAAACATCCATTTCATGGAACTTATACGGACTTCAGGACCTCAAACCCGGCAGATAACTGAAGAGAACTGAACAAGAAACCATTTCCAAAAAGGGCATAAAATTGAAGTTCATATTATCTGGAGCCCATACCAAAAAGTTTCTTCCTCTCATATATTGTGGATTACTGACAGGCCATTTTTGTTATAACTCTTGCCATTCCAGGGTGGTTGGTATACCGAAATCTAACTAACATCCTAGTTCCACAGACAAACAAACATATGTTGTTTCCTTTTGGATTTCATAATCCTATATTACTATAAATGCCACAGCAGTGTGCTTCACTAGTGTAGCTTGAACAATACAGGCCTTATGGCTTCAGGAGCTAGTTTTAGTCATCTGATTCACACAGGTATCAACAATGAACATGGCAGCTTTCTATCAAAAGAACCTTTCCTATGTTATGTATGTTGTTCAACTTATTACCTTTATCAGGTAAAAATCGGCCACTGATATAACGGTCTGAAAGAATTGCAGCTTCCACAAGAGCACTGTCAGAAATACGGACTCCATGATGTAGTTCATATCTTTCCCGTAGACCCCGCAATATAGAAATGGTGTCTTCAACTGAAGGTTGATCAACATAAACCTGCTGAAAACGACGCTCCAATGCAGGATCTTTCTCAATATACTTCCGATACTCGTCCAAGGTTGTTGCACCGATGCAACGCAATTCTCCACGTCCAAGCATTGGCTTCAATAGATTGCCTGCATCCATCGCACCATTTGTAGCACCTGAAAACAAAATTAGAGGTTAGGCTCAATGTCATAAATGTTATTCTTCACTAAATTTCACGTCCATGTATTGCAAACTGAGAATCTGCTACTAAAACTGATGCCAAGAATGGAGAAGAACGACAATTTCTGTTCAGAATTAACCACTTAAGGACCAATACAACGAAAAAGGTTCCCCGAGACAGAAACAACAAAGATTATGAAAGCTGCATTGGCTAGCCTTCTGAATATTTGGAATCAGGCATCTGAAAAATTTAGCAAGCAAATCACCTGCACCAACAACTGTATGGATCTCATCAATGAAGAGGATAATGTGGCCATCTGACTCTGTAACTTCCTTGAGGACAGCTTTCAGCCTATCCTCAAATTCTCCCCTATATTTTGCACCAGCAATAAGTGCACCCATATCAAGGGATATTAGCTGTAAAGAGAGAACGTGGGTTAAATCAACATCAAAGTTTAACACTCATAAAGGTGGAGTAGGACATTAAAACTAATCATCCTCTCCAAGAGGTCATTACTAAAATTTATGCATATAGTACATACCTTACGATTCATTAGAGCCTGAGGAACATCACCTTGTACAATTCTTTGAGCAAGCCTATTGAAGTAGATAACCATATTAACATTCATAAACAAACGTGCCAACCACAAATGAGACAAATAGTTCAATCTAGGGCCCCATCAAAACTCCTGAATAAAGACAAGACTTTAGCTCCAACTTGGTGCTTACCCTTCAGAAATCGCAGTTTTCCCAACACCAGGCTCCCCAATCAGGACAGGATTGTTCTTTGTTCTCCTGGAAAGAATCTGGATGCACCTGCGTATTTCATCATCCCTTCCTATTACTGGATCAAGCTTTCCTGCTCTTGCCATGGCTGTCAAATCTTTCCCATACTTTTCCAGTGCCTCATACTTTCCCTCAGGATCTGCCCAAAATTCATTGCATACATCATTTAAGTGTTAAACACAATCATTTTTCCCATGACTAAATCAAGTACAAATCATAGAGAGACTATTAGAGCACCCATTACACAAGGCTTCATTACTCAAACCTACGAAAATGGAATAAGAAATGGAAAAGATCCTTTTCCACCAAGACCAATCAAATAATGACCTATCACATGGTAAAGAAAATCAAAAACATTTTAAGAAACAAAGAACATGAATACATTATTGTGTAGCAAAGACACATAGAGACTAAACATTTTCAATAAACAGCATGAAACGATTTTGAATGGTGTAGCAGTTCCAACACAAATTCACAGTCTAGTAGCCCGGACAGGACAAAATCCAGCAAAATTTTGAATATACCACAAAAAGCAGATAAGTTGCATCATGTACAACATCAACACAACAAAGTATGGCATGGCTTTTGAACTTCTTTTATTGTTTTACGTAGCTTCAATTTCAATCCCTTGCATGTCTGAGCACACATGCGCGTGCGCACACATACACACCCTACTAGTAAAAAATATTTAGAAAAAGAAAAAGTAAAAGGTCTATAGAAGTTGTTTTGCAGTTTTACTAGCTTTGCCTTCAATCACTCACGCATGCGCGCACACAAACATTCACATAGGGGTACATAAGAACAACAGCCAACCTTGGTCAATAACTGATTGGCGTCCCCTTATAGCTTCTACTGCAGATTTCAAATCTTTCTCTGATATTCTAAAATCTCGAAATATTTGCTTCCCAAATCGTTGATCTTGTGTGAAACCGAGAACTAAATGCTCAACGGACACAAATGAGTCCCCATACTCCCTCTTGTATTCCCTGGCTCGCTGAATCAAAGCTTCCAAGTCACGCCCTAACATTGAACCAGCTGATTCACCAAGAACCTGTACCAGTTGGACAGAGACAGAGATGTGCTTATTAGCTAGCCAGTTCAAAGATCATTGAACAAAGAACGTAAATCAGTAGTAGACTGACAACTAAAGAGTCAATTCCGAGAAGAACTTAGAAAAAATCGAGGGGACATTATAATGCTAGTCCAACGTTCCATATCAAGAGACTCAAATTCATTAGTAAGAGTGATAACTGGACACCAAAGTGCGTTAGTTAAGGAACACAAAGTTGAGACAATTTAGGAATTACCTTTGGTTGAAGCTGGATGAACTTATCAGTGGCCTCTAGAAGCCGGGTATTGTCCACTCCGGCCTTGGAGAAGATCCTGCGAGCAAGCCCATTCTTCTGCTCCAACAGCGCCTTCATTAAATGCTCAGTCTCCACTATCTGATGCTTGTTCTCTTTTGCCACTTCTGGAGAAGAGACGATCCCTTGCCATGCCATGTCCGTAAACTCTTGTTGGGTTATCTAACATTATGTCAAAAACAACCCATCACTTACTGATGCTACCATCATACCTGATTAGTTTCTTCGGACAATGTATGCAAATAGCATAACAAACCAATCGAGAGAAATTCCAATGTAGACTTTGGGATTCAGTCAGAACCAAAGTTTTGTTTTTCACTTCAATAATCAATGAAAAGAATACACAGAGCAACCAAATTACTAAAACCGAAAAGCGTACAACAATTCATCATTATTCCGAAAGAACGAGACCATTGGCAGGAGGAGTTCAATTACCAATTAACATTAGCGTTCAGAAGAAAATACCGAAAAAGTCATTATAAGCAATATCAAGCAACGAAAAAAAATTATCCCATAAAGAATAAAAATCAATGGAAGAAAGGGTTGAGAATAGCTAAAGACTAAAACGAATGTCATCTCAATGCTACAGACGCAAATAAAGGAAAATATAAAAATTGATCTCCCAGAAGCTCATATTTTGGAGATAAAACGAAGATAAGAAAGAGTTACCCTTCCACTTGAACCGTCACAGCGGACGACAAAGGGCCGTGACGACGGACCAAATCTCCGAAATCCATTAGGAAACCCGCCGCTTCTGCTCAGTCCCAGCGACTTCAACGCCTTAAGCGATCTGTGTTTAGCAGCAAAGTAACTAAGCCGCGACGGCTGAGATAGCGGACCATCTCTACCGTAACAGGCGGCCCCCACCGACCGCGAAAGACCGAGACTGACTCCGGAAAACGTTGTCGTAGAGGCCATACCCCGCCCGCTTTCAGTGAGTTCTTCGAGAAGTAAACGAACGGAGGAAGCTCAATGACGAAGGACTCCGAGCAATTTAAAGGAAAAGGAGAAGACTTTGCGTGTGAATGTCACAAAGGAGAAGGAATTCCCGCAGGCTTAAAAAGCGAAGGACGGACGAACACGGCGAAAGCTGTGGACACAGAGCGAGTGTTCTTGAAACATCGTGAAGCTTGTTGGGATTGGCAGGGTTCAAAGGATATGCCACGGCCGAACCTTGGGATACGACGGACGACATGGTTCATATACCTCTTACTCTCGTCCCACACCAATAAAATTCAACATATTCCGATAATAATAATTCAACATATACCTCTTATTATTATTATTAATATTATGAAAATAGTGTTTTGAGGGATCCAAGGGTATCTCATAGAAATCAACATATTCTCTTAAATGATACTCTCTTATCATTATTGAGTGCATGTTAGACTTTATAGAAACACTAAACTAAAATTATAAACTATAAGTTCAAAGAAAACAAAGAAAACTTAATGACTATTGAAGTTTGATGACTTGTGAACATATGACTTCCTAAGTTATATAAAGAATATCACTATTTATTACATACATGTAAAAAGCAAGAATAATTATTGAGTCTTTTTTTTTTTAATCTTAATTGACTTATGAAAGTCTTTTTTTGCTTTTATATGTACACAATTCTTATTATAGGCACAAGGTGCTTTAATTATTTGTAAAAAAGTTGTAGCATTAATTACTTTTAAAAATAATTTTTTTTCATGTGTAAGATAAGAATGTAGTATGTTAATTAAGATTTCTTAAATAAGATGTTATTATTGAGTTAAAAGCTTAAACTATTAGTTTAATCATGACTTAAAGTCTTATTAAGGAGAAATTGTTAGTGTATGTTGTAAAAAGAAAGGTTTGCCCAAATGATTTATTCATGTGTAACAAGTTTGTTAAGGAATAAGACATGTAATTTAATTCTCAATATTTTTTATATTATATTTCTGAGTGTATTACTTCTTCTTCTTATTTTAACATTTTCACATATTTATATGTTAATTATCAAGAATGCATATAAATACATATTTTTTTAATATCAATTGCTTGTCTATGTACTTGTACTTGATTGCAACTTGATAGTCACTATTTTTGTAACCCAAGTATCTCTATTGTTTCGATTATTACATGATATGATGACTTTATTGTCACATTAGTTTATAAGAACTTTTTCACATTAACATGAATAAGAATTATGAATCACATTTAAGCCAAGAATTTACGGAAGATCATTATTATTCTGTTAATATTCTATGAGCAGCATGCAAGAAAATATCTCGAGGGCCAATCATGTCACAAAGATATGGGTGGTTAGCCTGTATTTGTATTTCCTCAAGTAGTTTTCCTTTAATTTCTGGTTGGTCAAGATTGGTGGCATTTTCTTTTATCAGTTGTATTTCCTTTAGGTGGGGGCGAAGAAAGATAGAAATAACATGTAAGGGTGCCAAAGAAGGTAGTGGAATTTGGCCCAGTGACAATAAGACATCTTCACAAGGGCAAAAATATATAAGAAAGGCTCCATTCCAAGGTATTGACAATGCAAAATGCATACACCGTTTTCAACACCTCTCGACCAACGTCTTACCGAAACTTAATCCACGAGTGATAAGGTGTTAACACTTGAATATGGGCTCCATTGCCATGAGAAATTCCAATTTAATTGGTCATTATCAGCTCCATTGGGTGGCCCTAACAGACTTTTTCAGCTTGATGCAAATCCCCTAAAAGGGGAAAATTTTGTGGGTTGATGGTGTTCCCATCAGATAAGCAAGAAGCTCTACATTGAAGTTTGTGATTGTAAGCTTGATCAAGTGGTAAACCTTTCCCCTATTGCACTCTCTTTCGCATTCCAGCTCTTTCACCATGTTAAAATGGAAAAAAAAAAAAAGAAAGTTACAATTCCAAAAACAAAGATTAAGTGTCGTGAGAGACATTTATGGAAAATTTCACACAAAAGCCTATATAGACATTTGACTAGGTACGCCAAGAAATCCTCCATACGATGAAATAAGTTGATTGATCCAATATTGTAGATAGGCAAAACTACCCTCCAACCAAAAAATCATCAAAGATTAAATTGAACAAGGTGTCTCTTCCCAAACAAATAAATCTAAAGATTCAAGAAATTAAACTCAACTTTACTCCCAAAAGTTTTATTCTATTGTGGACACTTTTACTTCAAAGTCTCTGCATAGACTAATAAGTGCGATGGATTTTGGGCCAAGATATACCTATGCTCACAAGTTTATTGAATTTCTACTTGTAGAAAAAGACTAAAGAAATATATATTTATTTTCTCAACTTTTCATTACCGCATTAGCATTCAGGTACATGACTAGGAAAAATGTATTAGAAACAAAGCATTGATGAAAATTTAAACTACTAAAGCTATCGAAGCTCAATCCTTCTCGTTATACTTCATGGATGGTTGTTAGCAGTCATATCTATGGTCTGCATTTTACTTCAAACTTATTCAGCGTTTGCCAGCCTCCATCAAGCCAATAAGTGACATGAGAGAAAAGCAATAATACAAGCATATATTTTGCATTCAACACGATTTTGCAACAAGAAACCGAACATATTGTTTAATGCACCGCTCAAATTATCGCCATTCCAATATGAAATTTTATGTTGTTCCTATTCTCTAACTCAGGACATGCATCCAACGTCTTCAGAACCCCAAAATCAAATATTCATCCTCCAACAAATCTGACCGCGTAGAGGAACTAAAAAACCAAGTGGTTCTAGCAACCCGCGATCATGAAGGTCCGTTGCTGGCTTACTATTCGAAGTAAGCCAGCGTGCCTGCAGTGAGAAGCTCTGTCGGGGCCTCATACGTCGTAGCTATGTGGCTGCCACCTCATCTCCAAACAGGGATGCTGGACGAAGTGGCCAGAAATGGAGCCACAGGGCAGCAGTGCTAGAGATGCCAGTCCTTCCCCAGTCCTTGATTCTTCTCCTCCTCCTACCTTTGCTACAATTTTTCAATCAAAAATCGAAGAAGAAAAGATAATAGATTACTTGAGAAGACAGCAAACAATATAAGAAACAATACTCGGATTACTCAATACCCATCAATAAGATTCCCAAAAAAATCTCTCTAAAACTTAAGTATACTTGTTGGGGTGGCGAGGACCAACCCAGGAGACCTTAACGAGGTGGCATTTGAAAACGTTGCAAACACCAAACGACATGCGTAGGATGGGAACGACATGAAAATGAGTAGGCCCTCAGTATGCAAGTAAACCTAGTCCGAAAATCTTCGTCAGCATTAAAGCCACAAATGGAAGCGCTTCACGAGATTTATGTAACTGCGCATTGTTCTCATGAAAGGCTCATCAAAAAGTTGGTTCCCTTCCTAAATTGCTTGAATTGGTTGCACAGTAACTACTCGTTTCCGGGATTACTTGATTTGTTGGAGACCTTTTTAATAATTTCTCCTTTCCAAGCGGAAAGGGGAACACAAGAAAGCAGCCCAAGTTATCGCATCTTGAGTTAAAAAACAATTGTCTCAATACAATTTTCAGTTGTTAATATAGATAAAAAAACACCAAGCCCAAAAGTCAATTTCTTTATACAGATCCCAAGTGCGGCTTTAACAAGTGTACTGTCAGGAATCCGTGACTCCATGATATAGCTCATGTCTTTCCCGTAGAACTGCAGTACGGAAACAATACCTTCAACTGAAGATTGATCAACATAAACTTGCTAAAAATGACGCTCCAATGGTGGATCTTTCTCAATATACTTCCTATACTCGTTGAAGGTCGTTGCACCAATAAAACGCAACTTTCCATGACCAAGCTTTGGCTTCAACAGATCATCCGCATCCATTGCACTGTTTGCAACACCTGAAAATAAAATTAGAGGTTAGGCTCAACTTCATAAACATTATTCTTCACTATTTTTCACGTCCATGTATTGCAAACTGAGAATCTGCTACTAAAACTGATGCCAAGAACGGAGAGGAATGACAAATTTCTATTGAGAATTAACCATTTTAAGGACCAATAAAGAGAAAAACGTTCCCCAAAATAGAAACAACAAAAATTATGAAAGCTGCATTGGCTAACCTTCTGAATATTTGGAATCAGGCATCTGAAAAATTTAGCAAGCAAATCACCTGCACCAACAACTGTATGGATCTCATCAATGAAGAGGACAATTTGGCCATCTGATTCTGTAACTTCCTTGAGGACAGCTTTCAGCCTATCCTCAAATTCTCCCATATATTTTGCACCAATTAGTGCAACCATGTCAAGGGATATTAGCTGCAAAAAGAGAATGTGGGTTAGGTCAACATCAAAAGTTTAACACTCATATAAGTGGATTGGGACATTAAAGCCAATCATCCTCTCCAAGAGGTCATTACTAAAAGTTATGCATATAGCACGCACCTTACAATTCATTAGAGCCTAAGGACCATCACCTTGCACAATTCTTTGAGCAAGTCTATCGAAGAAGATTACCAGATTAACGTTCATAAACATGCATGCCCAACCATTAATGACACAAATAATTCAATTTAGGGCCCCATCAAAACGCCAGAATAAAGACAAGACTTCAGCTCTACTTGGTGCTTACCCTTCAGAAATCGCAGTTTTTCCAACACCAGGCTCCCTAACCAGGACAGGATTGTTCTTTGTTCTCCTGGAGAGAATCTGGATGCACCTACGTATTTCATCATCCCTTCCTAGGTACTGGGTCAATCTTTCCTGCTCTTGCCATGGCTGTCAAATCTTTTCCATACTTTTCCGGTGCTTCATCCTTATGATCTGCACAAAATTCATTGCATACATCACTTAAGTGTTAACCAAAATCATTTTTCCCATAACTAAATCGAGTACAAATCATAGAGAGACTATTAAAGCACCAATTACATGAGGCTTCATTGCTCAAAGCTATGAGAATGGAATAAAAAACGGAAAAGATCCTTTCCAACCAAGGCAAATTGAATAATGACTTATCATACAGTAAAGACAAATCAAAAACATTTTAAGAAACAAATAACATGAATACACTATCATATGGCAAAGACACATAGAGACTAAATATTTTCAACAAACAGCATGAAACTATTCTGAAGGGTGTAACAATTCCAACTCAAATTCACAGCCTAGTGGCCTGGACAGCACAAAATCCACCAAAATCATGAATAAATCAATTCTCATTCTTCTCCATTCTTGGCATCAGTTTTAGTAGCAGACTCTCAGTTTGCAATACACGGACGTGAAATATAGTGAAGAATAACATTTATTATGTTGAGCCTAACCTCTAATTTTGTTTTCAGGTGCTGCAAATAGTGCAATGGATGCGGGTAATCTGTTGAAGCCAATGCCTAGTCGTGAAGAGTTGCGTTGTATTGGTGCAACAACCCTCAACGAGTACAGGAAATATATTGAGAAAGATCCAGCGTTGGAGCGTCATTTTCAGCAAGTTTATGTTGATCAGCCTTCTGTTGAAGATACTATTTCTATACTGCAGGTTCTATGGGAAAGACATGAGCTATTTTATGAAGGCCGGATTCCTGACAGTGCACTTGTGAAAGCTGCAATTGTTTCAAAAGATTGCATCAGTGGCCGATTTTTACCTGATAAAGGTAATAACAAGTTGAGCAACATACATAACATAGGAAATGTTCTTTTGATAAAAAGCTGCCATGTTCATTGTGACTTCATTGATACCTTTGTCAATTAGATGACAAAAACTAGCTATTGAAGCCATAAGGCCTGTATTGTTCAAGCTGCACTAGTGAAGCACACTGCTGTGGCATCTATAGTAATATAGGATTATGAAATCCAAAAGGAAACGACATATGTTTGTTTCTGTGGAACTAGGATGTTAGTTAGATTTTGGTATACCAACCACCCTGAAATAGCAAGAGTTATAACAAAAATGGCCTTTCAGTAATCCACAAAATATGAAAGGAAGAAACTTTTTGGTTGTGGGCTTCAAAAAATATGAACTTCAATTTTATGCCCTCTTTGGAAATGGTTTCTGGTTCAGTTCTCTTCAGTTATCTGCCAGGTTATAAGATTCTGCAGTCCATATAACTAAAGAAAGTATGGTACTTCCATGAAATGGATGTTTATGATCAATGTGTACTAGAGAGCTGATATACTTTTGTATTACAGCTATTGACCTAGTTGATGAGGCAGCTGCCAAACTAAAAATGAAAATTACTTCAAAACCAGCTCCCCTTGAGGAAATCAACTGTTTGGTATTGAAGCAGGAGATGGAGAGGCTTTCTCTTCAAAATGATACTGATAGAGCTTCTAAAGATAGGTTCAGCCGGCTTGAGGCTGAGTTATCTCCCCTCAAGGAGAAACAAGGCACAGCTGACTTGAGCAGTGGGAGCATGCAAAGTCAGTCATGACCCGCATTGAGTCAATCAAAGAAGAAGTATGCTGTTGATGTACTCATAAATCATGTCAGAAGTATTTTCTTTGTTATAGTATATCTCAACCTCCTAAGATTAGACACTATGTCTGTCATGTCAAAGGAAAAGGTTTATAAATAGATGCAAGCTTCCTGATTTCAGGAATAAAGAGAAAAACGTTCCCCAAAATAGAAGCAACAAAAATTATGAAAGCTGCATTGGCTAGCCTTCTGAATATTTGGAATCAGGCATCTGAAAAATTTAGCAAGCAAATTACCTGCACCAACCAATGTATGGATCTCATCAATGAAGACGATAATTTGGCCATCTGATTCTGTAACTTCCTTGAGGACAGCTTTCAGCCTATCCTCAAATTCTCGCATATATTTTGCACCAATTAGTGCAACCATGTCAAGGGATATTAGCTGTAAAAGAGAATGTGGGTTTGATCAACATCAAAAGTTTAACACTCATATAAGTGGATTGGGACATTAAAGCCAATCATGCTATCCAAGAGGTCATTACTAAATTTATGAATATAGCACGCACCTTACAATTCATTAAATCCTACGGAACATCACCTTGCACAATTCTTTGGGCAAGCCCGTCGAAGAAGATTACCAGATTAACATTCATAAACATGCATGCCCAACCATTAATGACACAAATAATTCAATTAAGGGCCCCATCAAAGCGCCAGAATAAAGACAAGACTTCAGCTCTACTTGGTGCTTACCCTTTAGAAATTGCAGTTGCTCCAACACCAGGCTTCCCAACCAGGACAGGATTGTTCTTTGTTCTCCTGGAGAGAATCTGGATGCACCTACATATTTCATCATCCCTTCCTAGGTACTGGGTCAATCTTTCCTGCTCTTGCCATGGCTGTCAAATCTTTTCCATACTTTTCCAGTGCTCCATCCTTATGATCTGCGCAAAATTCATTGCAAACATCACTTAGTGTTAACCACAATCATTTTTCCCATAACTAAATCGAGTACAAATCATAGAGAGACTATTAAAGCACCAATTACATGAGGCTTCATTGCTCAAAGCTATGAGAATGGAATAAAAGAACCTTTCCAACCAAGGCAAATTAAACAATGACTTATCATAAAGTAAAGACAAATCAAAAACATTTTAAGAAACAAAGAACATGAATACATTATCATATGACAAAGACACATAGAGACTGAACATTTTCAACAAACAGCATGAAACTATTTTAAATGGTATAGCAGTTCCAACTCAAATTCAAAGCCTAGTAGCCTGGACTTGTCAAGTGCTTCATACTTTCCCTTAGGATCTACAGAAAATTCATTGCATACATCATTTAAGTGTTAAACACAATCATTTTTCCCATGACTAAATCAAGTACAAATCATAGAGAGACTATTAGAGCACCAATAACATGAGGCTTCATTACTCAAACCTATGAGAATGGAATAAGAAATGGAAAAGATCATTTCCCCCCAAGACCTATCAAATAATGACCTATCATACGGTAAAGACAAATCAAAAACATTTTAAGAAACAAAGAACATGAATACATTATTGTGTAGCAAAGACACAGAGAGACTAGACATTTTCAACAAACAGCATGAAACTATTTTGAATGGTGCAGCAATTCCAACTCAAATTCAAAGCCTGGTAGCTTGGACAGGACAAAATCCACCAAAATTTTGAATATACATAAAAGGCAGATAAGTTGCATCACGTACAAAATCAGCACAGACAAGTACGGCATGCCAAAAAATGGGCTTTTGAAATTCTTTTATTGTTTTACCTGGCGTCTATCTGTAAAGAACAAGCTCCTTTCTTTACTGAATTCTCACACAAATAGCAAGCTATTACACGAATGGTTCTTCTATTACAGCACACAACCTTAACTACCAGCTACAATAACCAAGCTACAGCCAAATTACAGCAAGGTCTAGCTACGCATTACAGATCCTACAATGGAACCCATTACCGAAAGAACCCATTACAGAAATCATCATCAATAGCTAAGAATTACAGCACCTACCGTAAGCTAGCCGTCGACGGCGCTCTCCAAAACTATCCTTATCTTTTCTCCTTCCAAAGCTAGGTCATAGAATGTGTTTTCCCTTGTTTTATCGTTTACTCATGGGGCCTCATTATGTCTTGGGCCACCCTGGGCCGTGGGTCATGACACTATCTCTTCCGACGCATCTCTGCGTTTCCGAAACTGAGAGTTGCCGATGCTACGTTGCTCTGCAGTGCTCTCTGTGAGTCTATCTTCCTGAACACGTGTAATGGTATCCAGTTAGCAAGCACACAAAGAAGGAACTCTGGCAGTAGGAGAACTCCTCCAGTTAAACAACTCAAAGTAGCCGAATGACAGCTAATACATAGAAGGAACAGCAATCTAGCCTCACCTCCGGGAGGAAGATGCAGAAACACACACTGAGCCGAGATGCTTTCCGGCGCTGCCTTCTCTGCAGCCCTAACTGAGAAATCGCCGTGTTATACATCAGGTCGGTGAGGTTACGGTATTCTGGTGGTAAGAATAAGATGGTAATTTCGGCTGAAGTAGGGTTGCAGGATGCTTGGTCCTAACATAAAGCCAGGCTTGGTCAACTTCACGCTCTAGGCTTGATTCACTTCTAATGTTTGGTCCTAACATAAAGCCACGTTATGGGCTTGGTACTAACTTCACGTAACTTTGAGGTTGGCTCTGATTCTTCTAATATCTACTTCTTCCTTTTTTATGTAGGTAAGAATAGGAAAATTTTAAACGTGAAGCTTTTGAATTAGATACTCTGGATAGCACTTAATGCTTGCAATTCGGTATACTTAGAGTGGCCTCTTAACTTGAATGCTATAAATTTCTTTGTCCTAGCAGAAAATTCCTGCTTGAAGAGCTTGAATTTTAATTTTGGCTCTTTTCCGTAGATTATTGTTTGAAAAAAGATCATTAAATGCTAACAGCTTGAACTGATCACACCTTTTTTCTTGGTACATACCTATGGTAGTTGTTAACAGTTAGCTGACAATGATTCTGACGAAGCAGTATCGTTGCATACACTCAGCAAGCTGTAAATGTGGAAAAGGCCATTTCAGCGAAGGTGTGATATTCCTAGTATTTAAATATTTGAACTGGAATCCTAAGTTAATTGCTACTCTGTCCTGCGTATGTAAGTGGTTTGATGATCTTGCAAAGAGAGTCCTATGGAAGGAGTTTTGTCGCACAAGAGCACCGAATATGTTGCTTGATCTGCAGTCTAGTGGTAGTCACAACGTAGATGGAAACTGGAGAGCACTGGGGAAGCTACTTATTTACTGTTCAGGATGTAAGAGAGGTGGCCTCTTCAATGGCATTCAAATTCCTGGCCACTTTGTTTACAGGACCCGGTTCTCTAGAACATCAGGGAAGAGTTTTCTTTTGCCACAATGCAAATCAGATGCTTTGTATGTATCTGACCCCTATGAACACCTTGATCAAGGGGAGGAGGGGGATGTGGGATTCTTCCGTGGGGTTTTCAAGTCGTTTGCACTGTCAAAGGTGCGGAAGCTGCTAATTAAAAGGGAGGCCCAGCTTCATCCGACAGAGGTGTGCCCTTAGTGTAAGGCAAAGTTGTGGAACATGTTGCAAGCTCAAATGGTACCACAAAGTGCAAGCTGCAGGGTGGGTGCTTATGAGGATTGTATTGAGTATTATGTATGTCTCAATGGGCACATTCTTGGGATCTGCACCCTCTTACCTTTGTCTGATTCAAAGAAGGCATCTGAGCTTGCGTGATGGTTGGAATGTAACTCAGGTATCCGCTTGTGCCAAGTACTTCTATGTTTTGTTAGATAGAACAAGTATTAGAAACTCTTTAGGTATAAATATATTATTTTTATATAAGATTGATTTGTAAAGAAGAGGATCTTTAAACCGAATTTAGACCATTCTTAATATATCCCTATGTAATTAATATGGGTTGTGAAGCAAGGATTCATAAAGCGAAGCATGCTTCACCTTTGCAAGTCAAGAGATAAGTTGGAAAAGGGAAACTAAAAAGCATCAAAATTGACCGAGACTGAGAAACAAGAAGACAAGTAAAGGCGACATCAAATTGCATGCATCGTGCTGCAAGCCAGTTACTATAAACCAGGAAAAGAGCACGTTCATAGGATCATACATCCTGCTTAAGGTCTGCCTCTTCTGCTGCTCCAAAGTCCAAACCAGAAATGCTCATCTTGCCGACGTTAACTGCAGAATTTAATTCTTAAATAAGGGGCTTAAAAACAAAAGAGCTGTACGTAATGAACAGAAATTGTAGACTACTGATATAGCGGTACTGTCAAAACTAAAAGAAAAGCCCAAGCTGGAGACATGTTGTGTTGCTGACTTGCAGAGCATACAACAATAGAAGAACAATTCAATTTGTTCTGTTGAAGGTATTTGATAGTAATTAGGCATGCTACTTCTGCAATTGTGGGCATCACAGTTCTGATCCACGAATATAATGCGAAGCATGACTTCAAAAAGACCAATATGTAAATCCTAGAGGCTGGATCAGACAATGAACCCCAAAGCAAGTTTCTCGTGGTTAGCATCAGGGGTTTAATTTCTGACTAATCAGCAGAAAATTCATTTCAGCTCAGAAACATGTAGATGACTTTAAGTAAACAACGATAGTAAAATCTAGCATCCGGATATGCTTAATCTACAGGCAGGCCAAAACGGTTTGAGTAGCTAGAAGTCAACATCACTTGGGAGTCTTATGCGTGCCAATCGTGCAGTAAGCAATAGGCTGGACTAATTTGTCAGATATATTTAGAAGTTGGAGCGGACAATAAAAGAGCAAAAGTCAAAGTTGATAACAGTGGTTAAACTACCGTGTCAAGAAACCCAGCAGCAAGGACAGCCAAGACCATTGCCTAGATAGTAGAATCTTTTCTAGACAAGTTATGAAACGGAATTGGTAAAGAGATAGAAGGGAAGGGAAGACCACATAATTACATACCAACAGCATTTAGCCCTGCTAATTTAGGCAGAAACTGCCTGATATGGTCTTCTGCTGCTTCGTCAGATTTCAGTGTCTCACATGCAAAAGAAACTGAAATCTTGTTCTTTCCATCCCTTTGCTCAACCATACCAACAACATCCTTTTCCCACCTGTCTCCTCATAACCATGAACATGGAAAGAGATTTGTTATTAACATGTAATTTTGATCTGTATTAAGCATGTGAGAGATCAACGTGAAGGGAAGAGAATGTGAGGCTTATTAATAAAGATAGAGTCATTACTAATGGATTGAAATTTAAACTACTAAAGACATATATCACCAATAAACAATTCTCATGGCACAGTAGGCTAATATGGTTAATCAGTTTTGATAGGTAACTGCAATCTCAGACAACATAGTAATTAGTCCAAACTTGAGGTTAACATTTGAGAAACTTGTTGCACAAAAGCAGATTAAAAAAGAAAATTTCCAAATGAAAACAGAGCTAAAATAAATTTTCATGGGTTTGGACATAATTCATTGAAAAGATAAATGAATGCTAATGCAAAATATCAATATCACTATGTAGCCTGCTGGAAAACAAGCAAAATGATTCATGATAGCTTACCCATGAGCGTGATCAATGCTGTTGAAGCGGGCAGCATCGTGGCCTCTACACTCCACAATGACAGCTCTTTCTTTCTTCATCTGCAATACATCAAAACTTATTAGAAGAATCTAACACAAATAAAAGAGCAAGAACAAATTAGCTCATAAATGTTTGAGTTAACTATAAATAAATTTGCCATGTTTTACAAGCTATCAATAATCCTATCTAAGATTCAATAACAAGAAATCATAAAATTTATGTTTCAATTGATAGATTCTCTCCATATGATAAATATATTGTTTAAAACACTAAACAGTTAACAAATAGACTTAAAGTTTCACAAAAGTGAAAGCAAAGCAGTTTTCATCTATAAGCTGGGAATTACAATATTCACTATAATGGTTGGCTCAGGGGTAAACTTTGTGTTTCATACTGTTCATGCATGTCATGTTGGAGAATCCATCAATTGGTATAGAAAATATGATTACTCCATTTTCACTTCTAACCACAAGGATGTTAGATGGTGTTTTTCAAAAAGGATAAAGGTAACTTTAGATCACCCCTAACTACACCAACACACCTTGTAATTTAATCCAAAAGGAAAAGAAATTTATATTGTATAGTGGCAAATACTAATGTCTAAACAAAAAGGAAAAAAGAGAAAAGGAAAAAGAAAGTAAATCATTAAAAAAGGCAAGAAGCTCTACATTGAAGTCTGTGATTGTAAGCTTGACCAAGCGGTAATCCTCACCCCTACTGCACTCTCTTTCACATTCCAGCTCTTTCATCATTTTAAAAGGAGGAAAAAAAAGAAGTTAGAAATCCAAAAAACACAGATTAAGTATCATGTAATATGATCATGAGAGACATTTATGGAAAACTTCACACAAAAGCCTTTACAGACATTTGACTAAGCGAAGAAATCCTCCATAAGATGAAATAAGTTGATTAATCCAATATTGTAGATAAGCAAAACTACCCTTTGGCCAGAAAATCCTCAAAGATTAAATTCAATAAGGTGTGTCTGGCCAAGCAAATAAATATAATGATACAAGAAATTAAACCCAACTTTACTACTTAAATTTTCTATGCGATTGTAAACACCTCAACTTCAAAGTCTCGGTATACACATCAATGAGTGTGATGGATTTCGGGCCAAGATATATCTATGCTCACAAGTTATATCGAATTTCTTCTTGTAGAAAAGGACTAAAGAAGTATATATTTATTTTCTCAACATTTCGTTACCTTATTAGCATTCAGGTACATGACTAAGAAAAATGTATAAATAGACACAAATCATTGATGAAAATGTAACTACTGAAGCTATCAAAGCCGGATCCTTCTCATTATACTTCATGAATGGTTGTTAGCAGTCATACCTTTGGTTTCCATTTTACATCAAAGTTATTCAGCGTTTGCCAGCCTCCATCAAGATAATAAGAAACTGGAGAGAAAAGCAATAATACAAACATATACTTCGCATTCAACAGCATTTTGCAACAAGAAACCGAACATATTGTTTAATCAGCGCTCAAATTATCATCCCAATACGAAATTTTATGCTGTTCCTATTCTCTAACTCAGGACATGCATCCAACATCTTCAGAACCCCAAAATCAAATATTCATCCTCAAACAAATCTGACCACGTAGAGGAAGTAAAAAACCAAATTTATATGCAATAACGAGAAAAATCCAACGATACCCTGTTACAAGCTCTTACAAGAAACAGAGGAATTCTCGGTTAACTGGGTTCTCAGCCACAGGCTAAGAGTAGATGCAAGCATAATCCTACACCAGCGTGAAATAAACTTTCTCTGTCACTATGTATATTGCAGAACGTAATACCAGTGCCATGAAGGCCATAGCAAGTGGAATGGGGAAGCTGAACGAAGTGGCCAGAAATGGAGCCACACGGCAGCAATGCTAAAGATGCCACTCCTTCCATCACCTCCTCTCCTTTCCCAGTCCTTGATCCTTCTTCTCCTCCTCCTCCTCCTTCCTCTGCTACAGTTTTTCAATCAAAAATCGAAGAAGAAAAGATAACAGATTATTCGAGAAGACTGCGAACAATAGAATAAACAATCTCGGATTAATCAATACCCATCAATAAGATTCCCACGAAAATGTCTCTCTCCAGAACTAAACTATATTAGTTGGTGTGGAGATGACCAACCCAGGAGCCCTTAAAGAGGTGGCCTTTTGATGGGACCGTGAAAACGTTGCATACACCAAACGACATACGTAGGATAGGAACGACATGAGGATGTGCAGGCCGTCGGGCTGCAAGTAGCCTTCTAGTTCGTAAATCTTCATAGGTATGCAGCCAGAAATGGAAGTGCCATTACTAGATTGCTTAACCGGCGTAGTGTTCCCACGCATGGCTCATGAATGCAAGATGAACCCCGCTTCAAAAGTTGGTTTCCTCCCTAAATTGCTTGAATTGGTTGCAGAGACGCCCCTCGTCTCAGGGATTACTTGATTTGGAGACCTTCTCAATGATTTTTCCTTCCCAACCGGTAAGGGGAACACAAAAATGCACCCCCAGTTATCGCATTTTGAGTTAAAAAATATTGTCTCAAAACAATTTTCAGTTCTTAACAACACATTGTTCTCTAAAACACGGCTATTCTTTAATATACCTAACTTGATGGATAAGGGGGTGACAACTTAGATGTTTGGAACTCAAGTGCAGAATAAAAATAGAATGACCTTAATCTGTTTTGCAGTAAATTGTTTCTTCCTGTTATTAATACCACCCTATTCAGAGGATGTATTTTTGGAGTTATATAGACATTATAAAGGAAGGTTTGTATTTTTGGAGTTATGCAGACATCATAAAGGAAGGTTAACAACAGTTAGAATCTGACAAGATGGTGATGTCACTCAAGCAAGCTCTAATGTTAGACAAACAGAGTGCCTCCTCCCCACCGGCGCGTGTGCAACATGCGCCTGCCAATTTAACACCATGTCAGCAGGTACGACCTGATGGAGACCCGCAACCCACTCTCGAATCTGATCTCCATCACGAGACGACCCGGTTCGTCCTCGATGCCTCTGCGCAACCCTAGCCGTCGCAGATCTTCCTTTTCAGCGATTCTTTCCTTATTTGCTTTGTAAATCACTGTAATTGATCTTTTTCCTGATTTCATTTATTGTTTCTTATCCATATATTGTAATCGTTATTCACATAATTCAATCGAATTGGAAAATCACATTGAAGCAAAACTAGGGTTTCTGTTCTTCGTTGTTCTTTGTTGTTCTTCCCCAATTTCTGAAAATTCTGGCCACTCTCTCCTCCGTTCGTCTAGTCGGTTTAGGATTTTAACATGGTATCATCATAGCCTTCGGCTAACGCCTCAATTCTGATCCCCCTAACCACTGATTCCGAAACCCCCAATTCTTCCTCTATCCCGACCCTTTCCCTTTCTTTTGCACCGTCGCCGGCGGTCCCTTCCCCCACCTCGTTCGATCGTTTCGATGGGTCAAATTATGTCTTATGGCAGACCCGTCTCATGCCCTTCCTCGTCTCTTAGAAACTCCTCCCAATTTTGGATGGATCCGAGCCCACACCCTTAAAAACCCTAATCTCTTCTGGCGGCGCCACCACCCCAAACCCTAATTTCACCTTATGGCTTTGCCGCGATCAAGCCGCTCTCAGCTGGCTTATGGCCACCTCCACGAACACGGTTGTCACCCAGCTCACGGACATGTTGACTTCAGTAGAGGCCTAGTCCTTTCTGAAGCACACGTACACTGCGTAGTCCTCCGCGTGCTCCGCCGCAATCTGGATGCAGCTTCAATCAATCACAAAGGGGACATGCTCGGTGACGGAATTCCTGTCGCAAGTGAAGGATCTCCTCGATTAACTCAATGCGATCTGTGGCAAACTTTTCGAAGATGACTACCGTGCATAGCACTTTAGAGGCCTTAATGACGATTTCGACGACCTAGTGACCTTCGTCACCACTGTTGAGTCGGCCACTAGTTTGCTCAACAGGGAAGCCTTCCACAGTTTCCTCCTCGCCTATGAAGGCCACCGTAATTAGAGCTACAGCTCTGCCACCATCAGAGCTGCAACTTCGCATTGACAGCGGCTACAGCATTTGCTACCTACCCAAATGGGTCTCAGGGCGGTTACTCAGGCCCACCTCGCTCTAGATCCAACTCTGGAAGCCACTACGCAGGCCAGCCCGTGGGTCAGTTTGCGGGCCATCTCATAGGCCCGCATGCGCACCAGCTCGCGGGCCAACCCGTAAGTCATCTCGCAGGACAACCTGCGAGTCATCTCACGGGCCAGACCATGAGCTCCTACGCGGCCCAAAACGTGAGAGACGGTCTCCTACCCCTCCCATAAGGCCAAAACTAGCCAAATAGGCCCAACAATCGTGGACTCCATCGTGGCCGCCCTTATTACCACCTTTGCCTCAAACTTAGCCACTTTGTTGCCAATTGTCGTGAACTTTTTAACTCGACCTTTATGCCACCCTCCCAAGGCCTAAATTCTCATTTTTCCCCTTAAGCCCATTATGCCTATAATTCCCCCCATACACATACCCCCTCCTACCTTCCCCTATAACCCCCAAGCCAACTATGCTACACTTCCCCTTTCTATCTCTCATTATTACCCCCCCAATCCCCCCTTCCTCCCTTGACCTAGCATCCTGACACCCAGATTCTGGTGCCTCCCACCACATTACCGACTCCACTTCTGCTTTTTCTAGTATTGCTCCATATTTCGATTCCCAGCAGCTCACTGTGGGCAATGGTGTTTCCCTCCCCATCACCCACATAGGTACTCTTCGCACTCTTTCCTTTCAACTCAAAAGTGTCTTAGTTGTTCTTTCCATTACCAAAAATCTTTTATCTGTCTCTTAGTTTTTTGTTGATAACAATTGTTACTTTTTATTTTCTTCCTCTCATTTTTGGGCTCTTTCTTGTCATACGGGGCAGATCATCCTCCACGGCACCCTTGATCGTGGTCTCTATCACGTCTCCTCCCCTAGCACCTCAAGTCATCCTCATGCCCTCACAACCATTCGATCCAGTCCTCTTCTGTTATGGCATCATCGCCTTGGTCACCCGTTGTTTGATGTCCTTGTTCGTCTTTTGCAATCCACTAATACTTGTTTTGTGTTGTCCTCATTTCCCCCTTGTATGGCATGTGCCCTCAATAAGGCCTATCACCACTCCCACCCCCTGTCTGTGTCTAGGTCTGCTGCCCCTCTTCAGTTAGTCCATTTTGATATTTGGGGCCCGTCTCCTGTAGTGTCTTTGAACGGCAATAAACACTATGTTTGCTTCACTAATGATTTTTCTCGATTTTCATGGCTTTATCACTTTTCCTCTCGCTCTCAATTTCTAAATATTTTTATGATTTTTCATAAATATGTCGAGACCCAACTTCTCTGCAAGTTACAAGCTATACAATGTGATAGTGCTCCCGAATTTTTGTCTATTACCTTTCGCTCTTACTTGTAGCAGCATGGCATTCATCAGCGAGTGTCTTGTCCTTACTCCCCATTTCAAAATGGGATGGCTGAACGCAAGCATCGCCACATCGTGGAGACTGGTCTTGCCCTTCTCACTCAGGCTGCGGTCCCCTCTCATTTCTAGGATTTTGCTTTTGAGACGGTCGTCTCCTAGATCAACTGCCTTCCCACTATGGTTCTTGGACATTTCTCCCTATGGCAGGTGTTGTTTCACTGTCCTCTTGATCTCTCTCACTTACATGTGTTTGGATGTGCAGTGTTCCCTTATCTCCGACCTTATGCTCCACACAAGCTAGCTCCGCACTCCTGAGCTTGCATCTTTCTGGGATATCCTCCTGGTTATCATGGCTACTGCTACTACTGCCCTGTCACACAGAAATGCTTTATTGTTGTTGATGTTGTTTTTCATGAAAATGTCTTCCCCTATCACATTGCCCCTCCCCACCCACCTTTACCACCAGTATCTCCCCAACTATCCCCCTCACTTTTATCCCTCACCTTCCTATTCCCCCCCCAACTAACTCCTCATTCCAACCCATCTTTGACCTCTTCAGACCCCACTGGTCCTAAGAACTCTCCAACCCTTCCCCCATCCACTGCACTATCTCCCAACCCCCTACCCCCTTCTCCCCCTCACCTTGTGACTCGTCTACAAGATGGTACCATACCCCACCACATTATTACCCACGACCACACTTATGCCCTTGTTGCTACCTCCACTTTCCATCCCCTTAAACCCACCTACTTCTCTCAGGCAATTCGGGATGCTCACTGGCGTGAGGCTATGGCTGCTGAATATACTGCATTGATTCGCAATGGTACTTGGTCTCTCGTTCCTCTCTCGCATGGTGCTCGTCCCATTGGCTATAAGTGGGTCTACAAGGTCAAACTCAAGGCAGATGGCTCTCTTAAACGCTACAAGGCTTGCCTTGTCACAAAGGGTTTTTACCAGCAAGAAGGTATTGACTTCATTGAGACATTTAGTCCCGTTTCCAAACCAGTAACCGTTCGCACGGTCATCTCCCTTACTTATTCCTGTGGCTGGCCCATTTGCCAATTGGATGTTTCCAATGCCTTTCTTCACGGTTATCTGTCTAAGGTAGTCTACATGGTTCAGCCCCCTGGTTTTATGGACTCTGCTCGGCCTTCTCATGTATGTCGCCTCCATCACTCCTTATATGGCTTGAAGCAGGCTCCCCAGGCTTGGTTTCATCGACTCAATATATTTCTAATGTCACTAGGTTTCATCATCTCTGCTGCGGATACCTCCTTGTTCACTCTTCATACACCTCATTACAATCTGATCCTCCTTGTGTATGTGGATGATATTATTCTCACCGGCTCTTCGCAGGCACCCTTCTCTCGCCTCCTTTAGGTTCTTTAGACGAAGTTTGTGCTCAAGGATCTTGGTCCTTTTCACTACTTGGTGTTAAGGTCCAACCTACCTCCACTGGTCTTATCCTACATCAAGGAAAATTCACTCAAGACATTCTGTCTCGTGCCAAGATGGTTGATGCTAAAATTGTCTCCACTCTTTGTACTACGGATGAGCCTCTTTCTATCTGGACTGGTGAACCCCTTGAAGACTCTGTCCTTTACCGCAACATTGTTGGTGTCCTCCAGTACCTCACTCTCACCTGCCCTAATATTGCTTACGTAGTTAACACCGCCTGTCAGTTTCTTCACTAACCTACCACTGCTCATTGGCAATTTGTCAAGCGTATCCTACGCTATCTTGCTGCTACTCCTCACCTTGGTCTTCTTCTCACCCGTAACTCGTCCACTGAACTTCATGCCTTCTCTGATGCTGGCTAAGCGGGCGACCATGATGATAGACGTTCTGTTGAAGGCTTTTGCATCTTCCTTGGTCACAATCTTATCTCCTAGAGTTCCTGAAAACAACGCATTGTTGCTCGATCTAGCACTGAAACTGAGTACAAGTCCCTAGCTAACACCACTACTGAACTTATGTGGATTGAATACCTACTTCGTGATCTTCGTGCTCTCCCTCCGTTCCCTCCGACTCTCTGGTGTGACAATCTTTCCGTTCTCTACTTGACAGCCAATCCAATCTTTCATGCTCGCACCAAACACATTGAGATCGACTTCCACTTTGTTCGGGAACGCCTTGCTCGCGGTCAACTCTATCTCCAGTTCATTTCTACTGTTGATCAACTGGCGGATATCTTTACCACAAGTCTCTCTTCTACTCGCTTTCGCACTCTTCAGTCCAAGCTTCAGGTTCATTCTGCCCCTTCAACTTGCGGGGGCATGTTAGACAAGCAAAGTGCCTTCTCCCCACCAACGCGTGTGCAACATGCGGCTACCATGTCAACACCACGTCAGCAGGTATGACCTGATGGAGACCCGTGACCCACGACCCGTTCCCGAATCCGATCTCCATCACGAGACGACCCGGTTCGTCCCTAACGCCTCTATGCAACCTTAGCCACCGCAGATCTTCCTTTCTGGCGATTCTTTCCTTATTTGCTTTGTAAATCACTGTAATTGATCTTTTTCCTTATTTCATTTATTGTTTCTTGTCCATATATTGTAATCGTTATTCACATAATTCAATCAAATCGGAAAATCACATTGAAGCAAAACTAGGGTTTCTATTCTTCGTTGTTCTTCCCTAATTTCTGAAAATTCCAGCCACTCTCTCCTCCATTCGTCTAGCCAGTTTAGGATTCTAACATCTAAGCAGTTACAAATGTTCTTGCAGGCTGATTGCACTCAAGACAATTTAGTCAATACCAAAGATTTTCTGCTGTTTATATCCTCATGAAAACCATGCAGTCTGCTTCTTGTCCGAGCCATAGATTCTAGCAGGCACAAACAAGCAGCATGTACTAATGCTTTTATGAGAAACCAGAGAGAATTCTTGGCAACCTATAAGAAAACTCAAGTTTATGTATATTTGACTAACTCATGGCCTATAATTTTCATGAAAACAAGTAATATACAAGAAAAGATTCGAACCACTAATCACTTATAATCTTTGGCCAAAATTTTGTATAAAAGATTAGGTATATGAAACTTAATACGAGAGGTTCACAGAATTGGTGAGACGGCTTCTTTCTCTGCAGCTGGAGTTTCTGTACCATTTTCAAGCCTCTTAAAGACTAGCTTTGTTTGGGGGAGTTGGCCATTAGAAAATGCCGTGACTTCTGTGTCCATCAACACACGGTCTTCATCCTTAAACTCTCCTCTCAAGATGCCCTTCGCGAGTTCATTTTCAACATTCTGCTGAATCACTCGCTTAACTGGCCTAGCACCATAGTTTGGATCATAGCCGAGATTTCCGAGAAGTTCAACTGCTGCATCGGTCACCTGAAGTTTTATCTTCCGATCTGCAAGCCTTTGTTGTACTCGTTCCAACTGCAAAAGACATGCATGCAAAAGGTAAGCTTCTTAAGTCATTCCCAGAACAATGGACTACATGGAAATGTCCCAAACAGCCATGAGATATTGTTCCTCGCAATCAGTTCGAAGAGATCAAGAGCTAGGTTTTGCAAGCTCTAAATGGTTGTACAAAGATCCAACATAGATGTGACAAAACCACATTCACAAAGTGCAAATCCTGTTCAATGATTGGGACCATTTATTAGACTCTTCAACCCAACAATCAACTCCAAGATGGCTTGCAATCAATCAGCTGACTCATGTCTAGGATCTCTGACACCCCAATGGGTAAATAGAAAAACAAAAACTTAAAATTCAATGCAGAATAATACTGTAACTCGTAAAATCAACCTCCAGATACTAGAATCCTCATTCCCAGTGACCTTCAGACCAAATGGCACCTTTACTCCCCTATAACTATCGGGGTGGCAAAGGTTGGGAGTTTATTATTTGGATGCATTGTAGAGATACCAATTTAGAATTGAAAACCATTCACATAAAAAAACATTTAAAAAGCTGCTTGCATCCAAAAGAAATGGTGAAGTCAATAAAGAATAAATATAGAGATCGTTACCTGTAACTTGACAATGCTGTTTATCTGATCTCGGTCCAGAGGCTGGAAGACAATGTACTCGTCAACCCGATTCATAAACTCAGGCCTGAAGATTGATCTAGCAGCATCCATCACCCGCCGCTTAATAGTTTCATATGCTAGTTCCTTAGGTGTGACTTCATCATCTGTGTTGAGTATGTACTGTGAACCCACATTTGATGTCATAATTATGACAGTGTTGGTGAAACTCACAGTGCGACCCTGGGAATCAGTAACTCTCCCATCGTCCAAAATCTGAAGAAATACATTGAACACATCAGCATGGGCCTTCTCTATCTCGTCAAACAGAATGACAGCATATGGCCTCCTGCGTACTATCTCTGAAACCTGTCCACCTTCCTCGTATCCCACATAACCAGGTGGGGCCCCAATCAATCTCGAAACTGCATGCTTTTCCATGTACTCACTCATATCAATTCGAACAAGAGCTTCTTCAGTGTTGAACAGGTATGAAGCAAGTGCCTTGGCTAGTTCTGTCTTTCCAACACCAGTGGGACCCATGAACATGAAACTAGCAATTGGACGACGTGGATCAGACAGACCAGCTCGAGATCGCTGAATGGCCTCAGCTACAGCTCTCACTGCAGGATCTTGCCCCACAACACGTTTATGCAGCTCTTCCTCCAAATGTAATAGCTTCTCCCTTTCTGATTGTTGAAGCTTGGAAACTGGGATACCTGTCCATTTACTGACAATTTCGGCAATATCGTTTCCTGTAACTTCCTCTCTCAGCATGGACTTTCCAGAATTCATATATTCGACCAGCTCTTTTTCTGCGGTTTCAAGTTGTCGTTGCAAAGAGTTAAGGCTCCCGTATTTCAGTTCAGCAGCACGATTAAGATCATACTCCCGTTCAGCCTGCTGAATCTCAAGATTTACCCTGTCAATCTGTGTGAGCGAAAACAAAAGTTAGTCAAATAGGAATTCCTGTACCTCATTATCTTTAATCAACTTTTGCAAACTGCTCTTAATCTCCAATTGATTTACTCATGAAATCGGGAAGCTTGCATCCATTTATAAACATTTTCCTTTGACATGACAGACACGGTGTCTACTCTTAGGAGGTTGAGATATACTATAACAAACAGAAAACTTCTAACATGATTTATGGGCAAATTAACAGCATACCTCTTCTTTGATTGACTGAATGCGGGTCATGACAGACTTTTCATGCTCCCACTGTTCAGTCAGCTGTGCTTGTTTCTCCTTGAGGAGAGACAACTCAGCCTCAAGCCGGCTCAACCTATCTTTGGATGCTCTATCAGTATCATTTTGAAGAGAGAGCCTCTCCATCTCCAGCTTTAACACCGAACGGTTGATCTCATCAAGGGCAGTTGGCTTTGAAGTAATTTCCATTTTCAGTTTGGCAGCTGCCTCATCAACTAGGTCAATAGCTGTAATACAAAAGTATATTAGCTCTCAAGTACACATAGATCTTAAACATCCATTTCATGGAACTTATACGGACTTCAGGACCTCATAACCCGGCAGATAACTGAAGAGAACTGAACAAGAAACCATTTCCAAAAAGGGCATAAAATTGAAGTTCATATTATTTGAAGCCCATACCAAAAAGTTTCTTCCTCTCATATATTGTGGATTACTGACAGGCCATTTTTGTTATAACTCTTGCCATTTCAGGGTGGTTGGTATACCGAAATCTAACTAACATCCTAGTTCCACAGACAAACAAACATATGTTGTTTCCTTTTGGATTTCATAATCCTATATTACTATAAATGCCACACCAGTGTGCTTCACTAGTGTAGCTTGAACAATACAGGCCTTATGGCTTCAGGAGCTAGTTTTAGTCATCTGATTCACACAGGTATCAACAATGAACATGGCAGCTTTCTATCAAAAGAACCTTTCCTATGTTATGTATGTTGTTCAACTTATTACCTTTATCAGGTAAAAATCGGCCACTGATATAACGGTCTGAAAGAATTGCAGCTTCGACAAGTGCACTGTCAGAAATACGGACTCCATGATGTAGCTCATATCTTTCCCGTAGACCCCGCAATATAGAAATGGTGTCTTCAACTGAAGGTTGATCAACATAAACCTGCTGAAAACGACGCTCCAATGCAGGATCTTTCTCAATATACTTTCGATACTCGTCCAAGGTTGTTGCACCGATGCAACGCAATTCTCCACGTCCAAGCATTGGCTTCAATAGATTGCCTGCATCCATCGCACCATTTGTAGCACCTGAAAACAAAATTAGAGGTTAGGCTCAACGTCATAAATGTTATTCTTCACTAAATTTCACGTCCATGTATTGCAAACTGAGAATCTGCTACTAAAACTGATGCCAAGAATGGAGAAGAACGACAATTTCTATTCAGAATTAACCACTTAAGGACCAATACAACGAAAAAGGCTCCCCGAGATAGAAACAACAAAGATTATGAAAGCTGCATTGGCTGGCCTTCTGAATATTTGGAACCAGGCATCTGAAAAATTTAGCAAGCAAATCACCTGCACCAACAACTGTATGGATCTCATCAATGAAGAGGATAATTTGGCCATCTGACTCTGTAACTTCCTTGAGGACAGCTTTCAGCCTATCTTCAAATTCTCCCCTATATTTTGCACCAGCAATAAGGGCACCCATATCAAGGGATATTAGCTGTAAAGAGAGAATGTGGGTTAAATCAACATCAAAGTTTAACACAAATAAAAGTGGATTAGGACATTAAAACCAATCATCCTCCCCAACACATCATTACTAAAATTTATGCATATAGCACACACCTTACGATTCATTAAAGCCTGAGGAACATCACCTTGCACAATTCTTTGAGCAAGCCTGTTGAAGTAGATAACCAGATTAACATTCATAAACATTCGTGCCCAACCATGAATGAGACATATAGTTTAATCTAGGGCCCCATCAAAACTCCTGAATAAAGACAAGACTTTAGCTCCAACTTGGTTCTTACCCTTCAGAAACCGCAGTTTTCCCAACACCAGGCTCCCCAATCAGGACAGGATTGTTCTTTGTTCTCCTGGAAAGAATCTGGATGCACCTGCGTATTTCATCATCCCTTCCTATTACTGGATCAAGCTTTCCTTCTCTTGCCATGGCTGTCAAATCTTTTCCATACTTTTCCAGTGCCTCATACTTTCCCTCAGGATCTGCAGAAAATTCATTGCATACATCACTTAAGTGTTAAACACAATCATTTTCCCATGACTAAATCAAGTACAAATCATAGAGAGACTATTAGAGCACCAATTACATGAGGTTTCATTACTCAAACCTATGAGAATGGAATAAGAAATGGAAAAGATCCTTTCCCCCCAAGACTGATCAAATAATGACCTCTCATATGTTAAAGACAAATCAAAAACATTTTAAGAAACAAAGAACATGAATACATTATCATGTAGCAAAGACACATAGAGACTAGACATTTTCGACAAACAACATGAAACTATTTGGAATGGTGTAGCAGTTCCAACTCAAATTCACAGCCTAGTAGCCTAGACAGAACAAAATCCACCAAAATTTTGAATATACCACAAAAGACAGATAAGTTGCATCATGTACAACATCAACACAACCAAGTATGGCATGCTAAAAAGGGGGGCTTTTGAAATTCTTTTATTGTTTTACCTAGCTTCAATTTCAACCCCTTGCATTTCTGAGCACGCATGCTTGTGTGCACACACACACTCTACTACTAAAAAATATTTAGAAAAAGAAAAATTAAAAGGTCTATGGAAGTTGTTTTGCAGTTTTACTAGCTTTGCCTTCAATCACCCACGCATACGCACACACAAACATTCACATAGGGGTATATAAGAACAACACCCAACCTTGGTCAATAACTGATTGGCGTCCCCGTATAGCTTCTACTGCAGATTTCAAATCTTTCTCTGATATTTTAAAATCTCGAAATATTTGCTTCCCAAATCGTTGATCTTGCGTGAAACCGAGAACTAAATGCTCAACGGACACAAATGAGTCCCCATACTCCCTCTTGTATTCCCTGGCTCGCTGAATCAAAGCTTCCAAATCACGCCCTAACATTGAACCAGCTGATTCACCAAGAACCTGTAGCAGTAGGACAGAGACAGAGATGTGCTTATTAGCTAGCCAGTTCAAAGATCATTGAACAAAGAACGTAAATCAGTAGTAGACTGACCACTAAAGAGTCAATTCCGAGAAGAACTTAGAAAAAATCGAGGGGACATTATAATGCTAGTCCAACGTTCCATATCAAGAGACTCGAATTCATTAGTTAAGAGTGATAACTGGACACCAAAGTGCGTTAGTTAAGGAACACAAAGTTGAGACAATTTAGGAATTACCTTTGGTTGAAGCTGGATGAACTTATCAGTGGCCTCTAGAAGCCGGGTATTGTCCACTCCGGCCTTGGAGAAGATCCTGCGAGCAAGCCCATTCTTCTGCTCCAACAGCGCCTTCATTAAATGCTCAGTCTCCACTATCTGATGCTTGTTCTCTTTTGCCACTTCTGGAGAAGAGACGATCCCTTGCCATGCCATGTCCGTAAACTCTTGTTGGGTTATCTAACATTATGTCAAAAACAACCCATCACTTACTGATGCTACCATCATACCTGATTAGTTTCTTCGGACAATGTATGCAAATAGCATAACAAACCAATCGAGAGAAATTCCAATGTAGACTTTGGGATTCAGTCAGAACCAAAGTTTTGTTTTTCACTTCAATAATCAATGAAAAGAATACACAGAGCAACCAAATTACTAAAACCGAAAAGCGTACAACAATTCATCATTATTCCGAAAGAACGAGACCATTGGCAGGAGGAGTTCAATTACCAATTAACATTAGCGTTCAGAAGAAAATACCGAAAAAGTCATTATAAGCAATATCAAGCAACGAAAAAAAATTATCCCATAAAGAATAAAAATCAATGGAAGAAAGGGTTGAGAATAGCTAAAGACTAAAACGAATGTCATCTCAATGCTACAGACGCAAATAAAGGAAAATATAAAAATTGATCTCCCAGAAGCTCATATTTTGGAGATAAAACGAAGATAAGAAAGAGTTACCCTTCCACTTGAACCGTCACAGCGGACGACAAAGGGCCGTGACGACGGACCAAATCTCCGAAATCCATTAGGAAACCCGCCGCTTCTGCTCAGTCCCAGCGACTTCAACGCCTTAAGCGATCTGTGTTTAGCAGCAAAGTAACTAAGCCGCGACGGCTGAGATAGCGGACCATCTCTACCGTAACAGGCGGCCCCCACCGACCGCGAAAGACCGAGACTGACTCCGGAAAACGTTGTCGCGGAGGCCATACCCCGCCCGCTTTCAGTGAGTTCTTCGAGAAGTAAACGAACGGAAGAAGCTCAATGACGAAGGGCTCCGAGCAATTTAAAGGAAAAGGAGAAGACTTTGCGTGTGAATGTCACAAAGGAGAAGGAATTCCCGCAGGCTTAAAAAGCGAAGGTCGGACGAACATGGCGTAAGCTGTGGACACACAGCGAGTGTTCTTGAAACATCGTGAAGCTTGTTGGGATTGGCAGGCTTCAAAGGATATGCCACGTACGAACCTAAGGATACGACGGACGACATGGTTCATATCCCACACCGTTAAAATTCAACATATTCCTATAATAATAATTATTATTATGAAAATAATGCTTTGAGGGATCCAAGGGTATCTCATAGAAAGCAACATATTCTCTCATCATTATTGAGTGCATGTTAGACATCGTAAAAACACTAAACTAAAATTATAAATTACAAGTTCAAAGAAAACATAGAAGACTTAATGACTACTAAAGTTTGATGATTTGCAGAGTATTTGACTTGCTAATTTACATAAAAAATATTATTTTTTGTTAAGAATAATTATTGAGTCTTCTTTTATCTTAATTGACTTATGGAAGTTTTTTTTTTGTTTTTATCTATAGACAACTCTTATTAAAGACACAAGATGCTTTAATTATTTACAAAAAAATTATAGCACTAATCAATTTTAAGAATAATTTTTTTTATGTGTAAGATAAAAATGTAGTATGTTAATTAAGAGTTCTTAAATAAGATATTATTGTTGAGTTAAAAGCTTAAAATGTTAGTTTAATAATGACTTAAAGTCTTACTATGTAGTTGTTAAGGAGAAATTGTTAGTGTATGTTGTAAAAAGAGAGGTTGCCCAAATGAGCTTCAACAAGGTTGTGAGTTCTATTAAGCTTGTTAAGGAATAAGACATTTAACTTAATTCTCAATATTTTATGTATTATATTTTTGAATTTACTGTTTCATTTTCTCATTTCAAACTTTTCACATGATTATGTGTTGATTATCAAGAATACATATAAATGCATATTTTTCTAAATCAATTGATTACAGCTTGAAAGCCGCTATTTTTCTAACCTAAGTATCTATATTGTTTTGATTATTACATACAATGACTCATTGTCACATTAGTTTATAAGAACTTTTGCACATTAACATGAACAAGAATTAAGAATCACATTTACCCCAAGAATTTAAGAAAGATCATTATTGTTATGTTAATATTTTATAAGCAACATGCAAGGAAATATCTCGAAGGCTAACCATATCACAAAGTTATTAGTGGTTAGCATATATTTGTATTTCCTTAAGTAGTTTTCCTTTAAGTTCGGGTTGTTTAGGTTTTGTGGTATTTACTTTTATCAGTTGTATTTCCTTTAGAGGGTGGGAAGAAAGATAGAAATAACATGTAAGATCCTTTATTACCAAGGCAAATTGAATAATGACTTATCATACAACAAAAACAAATCAAAAACATTTTAAGAAACAAAGAATACGAATACATTATCATATGGCAAAGACACAAAGAAACTAAAAATTCATAGCCTAGTGCCCTAGACAGGACAAAATCCACCAAAATTTTACCACTTCAATTTCAATCTCTTCTGTTGCATTTATTGTACTTCATGTTGTAATGTTTTCTATGATTCTACCTTTCTTGTACATGATACACTATCTCTTGTCATTTAGCTAGCTAGTTCAATGGTGAATTAGTAGGGATTTTAACCATAAGGTATGAAGTTCGACATACCATGTGCATGAGTTTGGTGCATGTTAAAAAAAAAAAACAAACAAACAAAAAAAGGGTCAAGGGCAGTTGCTTTTGAAGTAATTTCCATTTTTGGTTTGGATATCGTATTTTGTGAGGGAGAGGCCATTTTTGTTATAAGGGAGAGGCCATTTTTATTATAACCCTTAGCCATTTCCGGTGTGCATACAGAAATCCAGCAGGCGACCTACGATTAAGTGCATAATTCTGCTCCAGCCAGTAGCCGACCAAATGAACCTCCACTGTTCAAGCTGCAAATCATAGTATGACGCACATGCATTCTTCTGCACTGGTTCACTTGTTCCCTTCTTTTCTGTTCAATCCACATTTTTATTAATATCAGCTAGAAACACCAAAACATAATGAAATCCTGAATTAGGGAAACGATCACAGTAGTTAGATTGACTGGTATACATAATTGGCCTTGGTTTAAGAAGTTGTAAGGCTTAAACTGTATGAACTAACAAAACCCTAAAACTCTCCAACCGTATTCAAATATGGAGGTCAGTAGAATAGAGCCATCACTTAAAATGATAACAAAAAGGAAAAAAGGAACAGAATCAAAACAGAAGAATATGTTTTTATTTCCAAGAAACCAAATTAAGGGGAAGATAAATAATGACAAATTGTATCAGTAATAATTTTAGGTGAGTCTCGTATCCTTTACCTTTCTCCGAACAAGGCTGTTGAACAACAACATCCATGGTTGTTATTCCACCAGGGACATCACACAATGGACTCTGGCACTCACCAAGTGTTCTGTTATTTTCCAATATTTTTCCTGTGCTTATTAACTTGACATCTTTCACTGTCCTTGGACCATTTGCCTTGTCTTGAAAATAAATTTCATGAAAGGAGATCATGTTAGGCAAAACGACCAAGAAGGGCCAACATAAAAAATAACGTAACCTGAGTCCTAAAATCTCAATTGTAGTTTTACCGACCCACGTTATAAAATGCTCGGGATCATTCTTAATATTGATGCCATCATTATCCCATATACAAACATAGTACCCAGCGACTTCTAATTCACTCAATTTATCAAGTAGGGCTTGTCACCATCAAAATAGAGCCTGTCAACAGGAAATTTGCATCTGCTTGAACACTAACTAATGCAGCATTAATAGCTACACTGGGCAGCTGACACAACCTATGCATTTTTGGGGAACTGCCAGTACCTTGCATACCTACAAAGTTTCAATACAAGAAGACTTACTAGTTGTTCCGCAGGTTCTTATTTCTAGGTGATAAAGCTTAATACCTTCGACGAAGGCACTAAACAAAGAAGATGGTAAAACCCACCGTCTTCGTGTGTGTGAGAGAGAAGACAGATTGAAAATCCGAAGAAAACTTTGATTTCCAACAAAGCTGAGATGGAAATCGAGAATTACATGCGGTTTCTAACAAAATCGTACCTAACCTGACAAATATATATATATATCTTAAATTGCTTAAAAACTACTTTTTATATTCATTAGGTTTTCTCTATCTAAATGGCATGTTTTAGCAGATCTTTCTTTCCCGGAAATTTAACTGTGTTCTTCGTGCTCCTTTTGAGAATTTGAACCTTCTTGCTTTTCCATACACCATAACAAACACCATTTCTCTCCAGTCTCCGACATTCACCTCCAATCTCCACTTATTGGGGTTAACTCCATAGTCTACTCCGCAATCTGTCAAAAGAAGAAGGGCTCTTCCTCTTCATTTGAAATGCATGAGATATCTCTGACAGAGGAAGAAATTGGAACAGTTGATTCTGACTCCTATGAAGCCAGTACCCATCCGAGATGATACATTCTGAACATATAAACTAACAAGAATTCTCTCTCTATGAGGCTAGTTGGCTCATGTTATTATCATCATTACAAGATCACCATTCAAGTTCCCTACAGACCCCCTTGCGTGCAGTTTAAGCTTCTCAAAAACTACCTACCTTAATTTCAAATAGTTCCACTTTCAATGCAATGAATGTAAGCAAAAAGGAGTTAACATGAAATCTACTTCTTGCCCAAGGAAAAGATTCTGGCAGGCACTAAATAGGCAGCATGTACTAATACTTATGTGAAAACCAGAGAGAATTCTTGGCAATGTATAAGAAAACTGACTATATGTATATATTTGACTAACTCGGGGCCTGTAATTTTTATGAAAACAAGAAATATACAAGAAAAGATTCATACCACTAAATGCTTATAATCTTTGGCCAAAATTTTATATAAAATCCTAGGTATATGAAACTAATACGAGGGGTTCAGAGAGTTGGTGAGACAGCTTCTTTCTCCGCAGCTGGAATTTCTGTACCATTTTCAAGCCACTTGAAGACTAGCTTTGTTTGGGGAAGTTAGCCATTGGAAAATGCCGTGACTTCTGTGTCTATTAACACACGGTCTTCATCCTTAAACTTTCCTCTCAAGATGCCCTTTGCGAGTCCATTTTCAACATTCTGCTGAATCACTCTCATAGCCCAGATTTCCCAGAAGTTCAACTGCTGCATCGGTCACCTGAAGTTTTATCTTCCGATCTGCAAGCCTTTGTTGTACTCGTTCTAACTGCAAAAGACATGCATGCAAAAGGTAAGCTTCTGAAGTTGTTCCCAGAACAATGGACTACATAGAAATGTCCCAAACAGCTATGAGGAGTTGTTCCTCGCAATCAGTTCAAACAGATCAAGATCTAGGATTTGCAAGCTCTAAATGGTTGTTCAAAAATCCAACAGAGATGTGACAAAACCACATTCACACAGTGCAAATCCTCCATGATTGAGACCATTTATTAGACTTTTCAACCCAAACAACCAACTACAAGACGGCTTGCAATCAATCAGCTGACCCATGCTTAGGATCTCTGACACCCCAATGGGTAAATCGGAAAACAAAAACTTATAATTCAGTGCAGAATAATGCTGTAATTCGTAAATCAACCTCCAGAAAATAGAATCCTCATTCCCGGTGACCTTCAGACCAAATGGCACCTCCACTCCCCTATAAGTGTAAGGGTCGCAAAGGGTGGGAGGTCTATCATTTGGATGATTGTAAAGATGCCGATGGAGAATTCAAAACCATTCACATAATAAATCATATTTCAAAAAACGGCTTGCATCCAAAATAGATGGTGAAGTCAATAATAAATCATCATAGAGATCATTACCTGTAACTTGACAGTGCTGTTTATCTGATCACGGTCCAGAGGCTGGAAGACTATGTACTCGTCAACCCGATTCATAAACTCGGGCCTGAAGATTGACCTAGCAGCATCCATCACCCGCCGCTTAATAGCTTCACATGCTAGTTCCTTAGGTGTGACTTCATCATCCGTGTTGAGTATGTATTGTGAACCCACATTTGATGTCATAATTATGACAGTGTTGGTGAAACTCACAGTGCGACCCTGGAAATCAGTAACTCTCCCATCATCCAAAATCTTAAGAAATACATTGAACCCATCAGCAAGGGCCTTCTCTGTCTTGTCAAAGAGAATGACAGCATATGGCCTCCTGCGTACTATCTCTGTCAGCTGTCCACCTTCCTCGTATCCCACATTACCAGGTGGGGCCCCAATCAATCTTGACACTGCATGCTTTTCCATGTACTCACTCATATCAATTCGAACAAGAGCTTCTTCAGTGTTGAACAGGTATGAAGCAAGTGCCTTGGCTAGTTCTGTCTTTCCAACACCAGTGGGACCCATGAACATGAAACTAGCAATTGGACGATAATTTATATCGTGTTTTGATAATTTATATAATAAATTAAACATATATTTATTTGATTTTTATATTTAGAATTTATAGTAATGTCATTTTGTTATAATGAGTCTTTATTTTGTTTTGTCTTTTTTATTATCATATCGAATGGATCAAAATTTAGAATTCCAATAAAATATAAAATAAAAACTTTCACGGGCGAATATTTACTCTTTCAACATATATTTCAGTTGTAGGGTTATTCCACGACATGAGCTTTCAAAATAAAAGTGGATTGTTCCCGGGTTTGTTCCGCCATCCTACCTAGTGAATCATTAGGATTCGTTTTCAATAGAATCTTATGTATCCACACGTTCCGTCGTTCCCATCGCTTCTCGATTAATGGTTAGGCCTGAATTCTACAACGGAGCTCCTAATAAAAAAAAATGTGTTCTTGAGTCAATTTTCTCAGTCTTTATTGACTTGGGGCTCTTAATTTTTTTGTTCTATGAACAAATTTATCTAATTATAGATCACTCATAGACCTTTCATATTGGAATCATATAGAGCATTGATATTCTTTCTCTCTTTCTCTCACCCTTCCATTTATCAATATCTCAAATTAATGCAATGATGGGTTCTATTTATTTGGTATCTAACCGAAATGGACACCCGGATTAGACCGAACCTTTTGCTTTTTTTTGTCAGGCTATTGTGGATCAGACAGACCAGCTCGAGATCGCTGAATGGCCTCAGCTACAGCTCTCACTGCAGGGTCTTGGCCCACAACACGTTTAAGCAGCTCTTCCTCCAAATGTAATAGCTTCTCCCTTTCTGATTGTTGAAGCTTGGAAACTGGGATACCTGTCCATTTACTGACAATTTCAGCAATTTCGTTTCCTGTAACTTCCTCTCTCAGCATGGACTTTCCAGAATTCATATATTCGACCAACTTCTTTTCCGCAGTTTCAAGTTGTCGTTGCAAAGAGTTGAGGCTCCCATATTTCAGTTCAGCAGCGCAATTAAGATCACACTCACGTTCAGCCTGCTGGATCTCGAGATTTACCCTGTCAATCTGTGTAAGAAAAAAGAAAAATTAATCAAATAGGAATATCTGTACCTCATTATCTTTATTCAACTTTTGCAAACTGCTCTTAATCTTCAATTGATTTACTCATGAAACCAGGAAGCTTGCATCCATTCATAAGCCTTTTCCTTTGACATGACAGACATAGTGTCTGATCTTAAAAGGTTGAGATATACCATAACAAACAGAAAACTTCTGACATGATTTATGGGCAAATTAACAGCATACCTCTTCTTTGATTGACTGAATGCGGGTCATGACAGACTTTTCATGCTCCCACTGTTCAGTCAGCTCCGCTTGTTTCTCCTTGAAGAGAGACAACTCATCCTTAAGCCGGCTCAACCTATCTTTGGAAGCTCTATCAGTATCATTTTGACGAGAGAGCCTCTCCATATCCAGCTTTAACACCGAACAGTTGATCTCATCAAGGGCAGTTGGCTTTGAAGTAATTTCCATTTTCAGTTTGGCAGCTGCCTCATCAACCAGGTCAATAGCTGTAATACAAAAGGATATTAGCTCTCAAGTACACATAGATCTTAAACATCCATTTCATGGAACTTATACGGACTTCAGAACCTCATAACCCGGCAGATAACTGAAGAGAAATGAACCAGAAACCATTTCCAAACAGGGCATAAAACTGAAGTTCATATTATCTGAAGCTCAACACCAAAAAGTTTCTTCCTCTTGTATTTTGTAGATTACTGACAGGCCATTTTTGTTATAACTCTTGCCATTTCAGGGTGGTTGGTATACCGAAATCTAACTAACATCCTAGTTCCACAGACAAACAAACATATGTTGTTTCCTTTTGGATTTCATAATCCTATATTACTATAAATGCCACACCAGTGTGCTTCACTAGTTTAGCTTGAACAATACGGGCTTTATGGCTTCAGTAGCTAGTTTTAGTCATCTGATTCACACAGGTATCAAACGAACCTTTCCTATGTTATGTATGTTGTTTTGATTATTATTACCTTTATCAGGTAAAAATCGGCCACTTATGTAACGGTCTGAAAGAATTGCAGCCTCCACAAGTGCACTGTCAGAAATACGGACTTCATGATGTAGCTCATATGTTTCCCGTAGACCCCGCAGTATAGAAACGGTATCTTCAACTGAAGGTTCATCAACATAAACTTGCAGAAAACGACGCTCCAATACTGGATCTTTTTCAATATACTTCCTATACTCATCTGGGGTTGTTGCACCAATACAATGCATCTCTCCACAACCAAGCATTGCCTTGAACAGATTACTTGCATCCACTGCACCCTTCGTTGCACCTGAAAACAAAATTAGAGGTGAGGCTCAACTCAAAAATGTCATTTTTCACTATATTTCACGTCCATGTATTGCAAACTGAGAATCTGCTACTAAAACTGATGCCAAGAATGAAGAAGAATGAAATTTTCTATTCGGAATTAACCATTTAAGGACCAGTAAAGAGAAAGAGGTTCCCCGAAATAGACACAACAAAAATCACCTGCACCAACAACTGTATGGATCTCATCAATGAAGAGGATAATTTGGCCATCTGATTCTGTAACTTCCTTGAGCACAGCTTTCAGCCTATCCTCAAATTCTCCCTATATTTTGCACCAGCAATAAGTGCACCCATGTCAAGGGATATTAGCTGTAAAAAAAGAATGTGGGTTAGATCAACATCAAAAGTTTAACACTTATATAAGTGGATTATGACATTAAAGCCAATCATCCTGTTCAAGAGTTCATTACTAAAATTTATGCATATAGCACGCACCTTACAATTCATTAGAGCCTCAGGAACATCACCTTGCACAATTCTTTACGCAAGCCTGTTGAAGTAGATAAACATATTAACATTCATAAACAAACGTGCCAACCACAAATGAGACAAATAGTTCAATCTAGGGCCCCATCAAAACTCCTGAATAAAGACAAGACTTTAGCTCCAACTTGGTGCTTACCCTTCAGAAATCGCAGTTTTTCCAACACCATGCTCCCCAATCAGGACAGGACTTTTCTTTGTTCTCATGAAGAGAATCTGGATGCAACTACGGATTTCATCACCCCTTCCTATTACTGGGTCAAGCTTTCCTGCTCTTGCCTTGGCTGTCAAATCTTCTCCATACTTTTCCAGCGCTTCATACTTTCCCTCAGGATCTGCACAAAATTCATTGCATACACCACTTAAGTGTTAAACACAATCATTTTTCCAATAGTTAAATCCAGCACAAATCATAGAGAGACTATGAATGCACCAATTACATGAGGCTTCATTGCTCAAAGCTATGAGAATGGAACAAAACATGGAAAAGATCCTTTGCTACCAAGACAAATTGAATGATGACTTATCATGCAGTAAAGACAAATCAAAAACATTTTAAGAAACAAAGAACATGAATACATTATCATATAGCAAACACACATAGAGACTAAACATTTTCAACAAACAGCATGAAATTTTTTGAATGTTGTAGCAGTTCCAACTCAAATTCACAGCCTAGTGGCCTGGACATGGCATTACCCACCAAAATTTTGAATATACCACAAAAGACAGAGAAGTTGCATCACGTACAACATCAACTCAGCCAAGTATGGCATGCTAAAAAAAGGGCTTTTGAAATTCTTTTATTATTTTGCCTAGTTTCAATTTCAATCCTTTGCATGTTTGGGCATGCAAGCACGTGCACACACACACTACTAGCCAAAAATATTTAGAAAAAAAAAACTAAAAGGTCTATAGAAGTTGTTTTGCAGTTTTACTAGCGTTGCCTTCAATCACCCACGCACAAGCACACACAAACATTCACATAGGAGGAGATAAGAACAACAGCCAACCTTGGTCAATAACTGATTGGCGTCCCCTTATAGCTTCTATTGCAGATTTCAAATCTTCCTGTGATATTTTAAAATCTCGAAATATTTGCTCCCCAAATCGTTGATCCTGTGTGAAACCAAGAACTAAATGCTCAACAGACACAAATGAGTCCCCATACTGCTCTTGTATTCCCTGGCTCGTTGAATCAAAGCTTCCAAATCATGTCCTAACATTGAACCAGCTGATTCACCAAGAACCTATAGCAGTTGGACAGAGACAGAGATGTGCTAGTTAGATGGCCAGCACAAAGATCATGGAACGAAGGACATAAATTAGTGGTAGACTGACAAATAAAGAGTCAATCCCAGGAAAAACTTAGAAAAAATCTTGGGAACATTATAATGCTAGTCCAGCGTCCATATCAAGAGACTCAAATTCATTAGCTAGAGTGACAGCTGGACACCAAGGTACGTTAGTTAAGGAACGCAAAGTTAAAGACAATTTAGGAATTACCTTTGGCTGAAGCTGGATGAACTTATCAGTAGCCTCTAGAAGGCAGGTATTGTCCACTCCGGCCTTGGAGAAGATCCTGCGAGCAAGTCCATTCTCCTGCTCCAACAGCGCCTTCATTAAATGCTCAGTCTCCATTAATTGATTCCTATTCTCTTTTGCCACTTCTGCAGATGAGACGATCGCTTGCCATGCCATGTGCGTAAACTTTCGTTGGGTTATCTATCATTATGTCAAAACAAACCAGTCATCAAATTAGAGCAAACCATCACTTACGAATGCTTCCACCACACCTAATTAGTTTCTTCTGACAACGCATGCAAATAGCATAACAAACCAATCGAGAGAAATTTCAACGTAGACTTTGGGATCCTATCAGACCTAACGTTTTGTTCTTCACTTCAGTAATCAATGAAAAGATGTCACGGTCTACAACCGACTTCCCACCTAATGGCCGACGAAACTGCAATTCAGAATCTAATCTAAACTACGGTCTGGTTTTCCTTTCCGTTTCTTTCTAGCTATCTTTGCAAATAAAATCGCAGCAAACACCACAATCATTCAAGGATAGGTTTGTAGCACTTACGCGTATCAAGTGGACACAACACCCCTGCATCTACAAAGGACACAGCACCGACGGAACCGATCTAGGGTTCACGTATGCGGGAACCGTGAAGAAAGAGAAAAAGAAAAGGCAGAGAAACCTTACCTTGACAAGGTGGTTCGCCGTAGACATACCGCCCGCTCAAAAGAGAGAACTGGACTGAGGGACTGGGAGTTTTAGCGTGGTTTTGGCGCCTTGCAATTCTATCGCAATTCTAACTAGGTAGAGGGGCAAAGTAAAATAGTATCATATTTTGTGCCATACGTTGCTATAAAGAAGAAACCAAGTTTTCTGTTTTCTTTAAATCCTTCTTGCTTTCGCGATTTCTCCAAGAAACACAGATTCAGAAGGTTTGTAGTTTAATTGTTCTTACAGTAATTAAAGACAATTTCCACATGTTTTCGAAATACCCTAGTGAATAACAACATAAAAAAATTTATCGAAAAACTTAATTTTCAATTTTATCTTTCAAATCAAAGCAATTGAAGTATTTTCTTATAAGCGTCGTAATAAGACATTCATTGGCAGTAACGCTGAAAGCAAATTGAAATTTCTGTAGATCTCACACAAAAAGAATATCGAGACAAGAAGGATAGACGTCGCTGCTGCGTTTTATGTCAAGAACCCCCGCTAGATCAAGCAATGTGTCAGTCGATAGAGCCAGATTTCGCTTGCACAGAGAGATGTGCCTGCAGACCAACCTATACGTCTTACAGAGACTTAATCCACGAGTGCTAAGGTGTTAACACTTGAATATGGACTCCATTGCCATGACAAATTCCAGTTGAATTGGTCATTATCAGCTCCATTGGGTGGTCCTAACAGACTCTTTCAGCTTGGTAGGCTATTGATGCAAGTCCCTAAAAGTGTATCTCATGTTTTACCTAGCTTCAATTCTCAACTTAGCAGCAAGTGTATCTCATGCAATCACTTTGCCAGAAGGGTTCAATATGTCATTAATGATCCATTTGAAGGCAATTCCTCTTGGGCAAAGAATATCTCTATGCCCATATATAAAAGACGAAGCTCAAACAAAAACCAACTTAGAATTCCTGGAATCATTAGTTTTATGTTATATGGGGAAGAAAGAATATTATCCCTTCTGCAACTTGTAGTTGAAGTTCATGTTGATTGCCAGAATTTTGTGTAATTCAGGTACCCTTCTTCCATCTAGCAACAGTCCCACAGGAAATTCAGAAACTGCTCATTGCATTTGGTAGACAAAGAGCTATAGATTTCTCAGATTTGTTTATTCATTAGCAAACATCCCACTTTTAAAATTGGGATTGTGATCCACATTTGAGCGTTAGAACTTTGTATGATGTATAATTAATAAAAGGATACGCTTCATCATCTTCGTAAAACAATCACTTGTTTTTTCTAAGGATAAACGCATCCCTCAAATTCCACGGAAGTTAACAAAAGGAAAGATATATCACACTTCAAACTATGAAAAGGATGGTAAGCCAATATTAGTTCTCCATGCCATGAAGTATGGTCATTCTGGATCAAGTCAGTCAAAAGTTCCAGCTCTTTAATAGGACAAAAGAAGGCCTCAAACATGAAATTACAGCACAAAGAGAATCAAAATGTAAGATCCAGAGCAAATCCATTTGGTATGACACAAAATGTCTAAGAAAAAAAAATGGAGACATGATTTCACTATAACATAACCGATATATATACTTCACAATGAACACAAAATCCCAAATGCATGGACAAGCAACAGCTATAAGAGGAAATCGTTTAACAGGAGACCTATGATTAAGTGCATAATTCTGCCCCACCCAGCAACCGACCAACTTCATTATCTTATCACCTCCAACAATCTTTAACTGCGGTTGAAATAAGAACAAACCCAGAAAAAGGAAAAAGAACTTGAGAATCAAAGCGATATTAGCAATAAAGGAATATGTCGGTATATTAGCGTACCCACCTAATAGAAACAGAACCTCCACTGTTCAAGCTGCAAATCATAGTATGACGCACATACACTTCTTCTGCACTGGTTCACTTGTTCCCTTCTTTTCTGTTCAATCCACATTTTTATTAATATCAGCTAGAAGCACCAAAACATAATGAAATCCTGAATTAGGGAAACGTTCACAGTAGTGAGATTGATTGGTATACATAATTGGCCTTGGTTTAAGAAGTTGTAAGGCTTTAACTGTATGAACTAACAAAACCCTAAAAGTATCCAACCATATTCAAATATGGAGGTCAGTACAATAGAGCCATCACTTAAGATGATAACAAAAAGGAAAAAAGGAACAGAATCAAAACAGAAGAATATGTTTTTATTTCCAAGAAACCAAATTAAGGGGAAGATAAATAATGACAAATTGTATCAGTAATAATTTTAGGTGAGTCTCAGATCCTTTACCTTTCTCTGAAGAAGGCTGTTGAACAACAACATGCATGGTTGTTACTCCACCAGGGATATCACACAATGGACTCTGGCACTCACCAAGTGTTCTGTTATTTTCCAATATTTTTCCTGCGCTTATTAACTTGACATCTTTCACTGTCCTTGGACCATTTGCCTTGTCTTGAAAATAAATGTCATGAAAGGAGATCATGTTAGGCAAAACGACCAAGAAGGGCCAACATAAAAAATAACGTAACCTGAGACCTAAAATCTCAATTGTAGTGTTACTGACCCATGTTATAGAATGCTCTGGATCATGCTTAAAATTGATGTCATCATTATCCCGTATACAAACATAGTACCCAGCGAATCTTAATTCACTCAATTTATCAAGTAGGGCTTGTCACCATCAAAATAAAGTCTGTCAACAGGAAATTTGCATATTCTTGAACACTAACTAATGTGGCATTAATGATTACACTAGGCAACTGACACAACTTGTGCATTTTTGGGGAACTGCCAGTACATTACATACCTACAAAGTTTCAATACAAAAAGAATTACTAGTTGTTCCCGTAGGTTCTTATTTCTACGTGATAAAGCTTAATCTCACTGAGGAATGCACTAAAGAAAGAAGATGGTAAAACCCACCGTCCTTGTGTGTGTGTGTGACAGAGAGAGAGAGAGAGAGAGAGAGAGAGAGAGAGAGAAGGCAGATTGAAAATCAGAAGAAAACTTTGATTTCCAACAAAATCGTACCCAACCTGACAAATATGTATATATATCTTAAACCGCTTAAAAAATACTTTTTACGTTCATTAGGTTTTCTCTATCTAAGTGGCATGTTTTAGCAGATCTGTAATTCTTTCTTTCCCCTGAAATCTAACCATGTTCTTCGTGCTCCCTTTGAGAATTTGAACCTTCTTGCTTTTCCATACACCCTAACAAACACCTTTTTTCTCCAATCTCCCACATTCACCTCCAGTCTCCACTTACTGGGGTTTACTCCATAGTCTACGCTCCAATCTGTCAAAGAGGAAGAGCTCTTCCTCTTCATTTAAAATGCTTGAGATATTTCTGACAAAGGCGGAAATTGGAACAGTCGATTCTGACTCCTATGAAGTCAGTACCCATCCGGGGTGAAACATTCTAAACATATAAACTAACAAGAATTCTCTCTCTCTATGAGGCTAGATGGCTCATATCATTATCATCATTACAAGATCACATTCAAGTTCCCTAGAGACACCCTTACTTCCAGTTTAAGCTTCTCAAAAACCAACTAGCTTTATTTCCACTAGTTCCATTCAGTGCAACGAATGTAAGCAAAAAGGAGTTAACGTAATGACGTACTTATACCACTAACACCTTTAACACCCGATAGAAAAGCAAGATTTTTCATGTAGATGAAAGCATCCGCGTGTGCTTTCTGTTAAATATATTTGAATGCCTTAAGAAAAATACCACATAGAATCAACTCTAGGATAGTCCACGGGACACTACTTTAGCATTCTCAGATGCCAATAGTGATTGCCAAGTGCTCATGACAGGTCAATTCCTAAAGATAGTTTATGAGTTACAGAGCAATTTGGACAGATGAATCACAAAACAAAGCTTCTTAATCATCACAACAATACATATTTCTCACAATTAAACAGCTTCCACAATAAGATTCCCGACAGAGAACTATAAAAATATAAAGGTTTTCGGCAGTGATAATTATGGAATGAAAGTAAGAAGAGAACCAACCTTTAGGCCACTGAGCAAGAATACTTTCCTTTAAGCTTCCAACACTTGTTGCAACGGGAAAGTTTTTGGGGCCAATATCCGATCCATCAGTTAACCTAAACTTGATCCCTAATTGATCTTGTACCCCATCCATCTCCAAAGATCAACGACAGAGTTAGAATTTCAACCCAATATCTTCACTGGGGCCTTCCCCCAACAGGTCAATACGTCAAATCGGTTCGTTGTGAGGGATTAATAGCCCAATGAGAAACTTCAATTCCCTTGCCGACATAAAGATTTCATCAAACTCTCACTCTGATACTCTGATACTCTGCAAATATGAAATAAAGAAGAATAACAGATGGTAGATTGAATGAAAATTGTATAAGAAACAAGTCAAACCATTTCTCGAACCGAAAACTAAATACTAAAGTCAAACAATGTCAGAATACGTACTTGAAATGGAAATTCCATTGCAGGAAATGAAAATCAGTAATAAATATGCCCATCAGGCTAAATCCAAAAATGGAATACAATTCCGACCAATGCCACGGTAACAAGACTGAAGCACAACACTATCACAGCACTATGAAAGGCAAGAAGAAATACAGTCTCAGATAGAGCCCGAGACGGCTCTTATTCATCAGGGAGAAAAAGCACTAATATCTAAGATCAACAATAATCTTCATCTGGGTCATATCCCAATCAATCGGAAACCAAAAGAAACAAACGGAAAAACTAAAAATGAAAAAAAAAAAAAAAAAACCTTTACCAGTCGTCTTCTCGACTCGGAAACTGATCAGGGTCGTCTCCTTTCTCGGAAGCTTCTGTTTTAGGAATTCGAGGAAAGTAAGAAGAAGAAGAAGAAGCCCGAGGAGGCCCGGAATAAATATTAAAAGCCAGAGGAAGAGATCAAACAAGTGCCCACGGAAAAGCTGTTTCGGAGTTTTCAAAGTCTTCTAATACCGCGGTCAATGACTCCATCCTTTGCCTTCTTCCACTCTCCCTGTGGCCATGGAAATGGACAGCTTTTGGGATCCTTTCATTTTTAAAATCAACCCTTTTGTTTGTTAACTAACAATTTTGCAGGACGGTAACACTCATGGACGGACGGGCTATTTCAGTGCAGGCACCTCCCGGCCGCATCGTCCATCTGACTTTTATAAACAGGTTTATACCTACTGTATTCACCAAAACAAGGAAAAGCCAATTCGCAGATGAATCTTGATAAATACTTACTTAATGACCTATATTTTACTGTTCTTCAGTGACAATGACGGCGAATTCTTTTCTCACAACTCATATTAATTTGCAATACCGAGTAAAAGGCATATATGATAGTGCAAGACCAAGAAATTAGCCACAAAGACCATTTCCATTTAAACGTTGATTGGACATGGAAGGATAAGGCGAAGAACCGTTCAGATTCTCGGTTAGGCATCCATCCATCAGAAGAATCAGCCAAATGTGATTAAACGACAATCGAAGCAAGCGATACCAAGCCAAATGCTAATCATGCAAATAATTTAATCGGAAAGCAAGCAAAATGCCAAAGGATCCAATCAAACGAGGGACTGCTTCTTCGATGGAATTGTTAAAACGCATAAGAAACCTGCATGCGTTTCAAGAGCTCGGAACTTCAAAATTCTGTCGTGGGTTTCTAAGAATATTACAGAACTCTGAATGGGTTTCTTGTCATGACCAGCTCACAAAGTTCCACGAACGAGAATCTTTTCTTTATAGGTAGGCTTGAGATAAGCATAACCACATATCTTTCGGCAGATGACAGGGTAGGCATATCCAAAATCAGGAATTGTTTTGTAGAATGCAATCTTTTTGTATTGTACAAGTTTTGGATTGACAATACATATATTCTAATTTTAAGAAAGCTGATAAACATCCCTTGTTGACTACAAGGGGACATGTAGTCAATTGCTATGGATTCTTCAAGAAAACATGAAAAGAAACTATAGGCCAAGAATGAGCCTCGGAAACTGCTTCTTCTGAAAGAAATCATGAGCAGATGACATTCAGAAACAGTAATGAACCAGAGTGATGTAAGATTGGAAAAAGAATTTTCTGCACATTTCAATGTCTCTCGTTAAAGTACAAAACAAAAACCTATATGTAACCTAAAGAAGTTTTTTTCCTCTGAATAGGACCTGTAACAAAGCAATCTCATGACCTACCCTAGATTCACCATGAAATATCAAATGGAAAGGGAAAAAAATGGGAACTGACAAAAATGAAGGGAAATAAAGGTTCCTGGGCTAGTGGGGGAGCCTCGCAGATCATCTGTCCAAGCCTTCCTCTCGTTGTCTGCAACAGTGACTTCTTTGTGTATTTTCACTTTATTTCATATTATGCTCTAAGAAATCTAGCAAGACTCCCCTGACGAAGACCAATTATGGTTATCTTTTCCTCAACCAAAAAATAAAGGACAGATTGCTATGTTACAGATTGAAAGAATGAATATCATGCTGTGCCAGTGGTGATGGTCCTTGTCTGCAACAATACGGGATGACTGTCAATCTGGATCGTCAAAGATTTGCCCTTTTGGCCAATTTTCAGCTTGTCTTCTTAAACAAATCTTGAAAAGAATTTCGAGCCACAAAAGACTGATATTAAACCTGTATCACTTGGGTCTTTTCCTGCCTTATCTCTGTTTGTAAGTCCTCCGTTGGTCAATTATGATTCCAAGATGTGGCAGTTCCTTATAAAATCGTTCGTGTAGTTGACATGCTTGGCCCAAAATGGTCGGAGATGCTCAAAGCCGATTTCCAACCATGGTTTTGACTGCCCATTGTAGTGGATCACAGCAGCACTTTTGACACTCTCAATGCTGGTTTTATTCTGATAGCCCAAGCCAAGCAGATGCCACGACGGGTCAATGGGGTGAACATGACCTCTAAATGCAATCAAGGCAGGGGGTAAGGTTCCTAGCCTCCACAATGTCATGTTTGACTTCAGGTTCTGCCACCAAAAAAAGACAGTAACTAAATTAAATAACCAGCTATTTACTTAGATGTTAAATTGCAAACTCCTGAAATGGAATCAGCAATGAACTCCCGCAGGATAGCACTCAACATTTATAATCTCAGTCTTGAATGAAATTCAGGTCTATGCTGAAAAAAAAAAGGCCATAGTTCATCAATACATTGCCATCCACCCAGAATTCCTTCACATGAAGGGAAATCTACGTGATTTCCAAGAAAAAAGCAACTGGCATTTTGGAAATCCAGAAAATAGCTATGAACTTAAGTTGACAGAAAGAATGTGCCTAGGTGTATTAATTATATATCTTAGAAAACATTACCAGGAAAAACTTCATCCATCCTCTAATCTGAGCATTAAAGCGGAATTTATAGCAGGTGAGGATCCCATCAATAAATTAGGAATAGAAGCAATAAGATCCAAAATCAGATTTAAAACTTTGACATGGACACTCCTGCAGATGATATTTATTTCCAAACATTGATGTTTTCCTTCATCATTGACAACATAAGATACGTAATAGGAGGGAAAATACAAAATATATTCAAAATAAACTAAAAAGGCTGTTCAGTAAACTGAATACTTCTTTTACCTCTTTCAGCCAAAAATGGTATGTTTCTCTTATGTTTGTCTTCCTCCATGCCCGAAGATCAAATACATTCATGCCATAAGCCCATGCACATTCATCAGGGTCCAAATTCTTTATTATGAGGGGATGGGTAAAATTGAAGTAGTTCCTGAAATGCTTAGACATTACCCACCCATCTTCACCTTTACAAGTTTCAACAGCACCATTAACCTTTCCTCCAAGGTCAATTTCCCAGAGTTGAGATAAGTCACGCTGAATCACGACATCATCATCTAAAAAGACCACCTTGTTGAGGTTTGGAAAGAGCTGCAATATGGACGACCAACATACTTATTAAGAACAATAAAATAAAATAAAATAAAAAGGTGAAAGAAAGTGAGTGAATATCACCCAAAACAAAAGTGGAAAACAACCATTTATGAAATATAGTTTATACATTCTATGTTTTCTATACTCCAATTGATCATGGATTAGCAAAGATACTACTTCTAAATTCATAGGTCACCTGGCAATTTAGACAGCCGTTTCTCAAATATGATAAAATTGACTGGCGCTGGAAAGCCCCCAGGGAAAGAATGAAATGGACACCAAAAACAAGGTTGAAAATGGAAGCCTGTCGTTTGATGCCAGTTATCTCTTAAATAAAGCTTGCCCTAGAGCCCTTGAAGCACAATTTTTCACAGAGCTGAGTGAATAAGTACTTAAGGTACAAATTACTTCAACAGACCCCTGTTTCCGGGCCCTACAAGAAATAATTCTTTTCAATTATTGTAAATAACTGACCATCCTAACAATACCAGAAGCTACTTTTATATATTTGGCTCTGGTCTCGCTCCACTGTTCATTGGAGAGGTAATTCATACACTTGTCAGACAAAATGAGTAATTCAACATCATCCTGACATGCAATCATTCCAAAGCAATCAACCTTTCTTCTAAATTTGCAATGCTTAAATATATTTGGCTTGCACAAAACTTATAGTTGACAGCCCCATTCATGTCCCAACCTTCTCTATAACCAAGAAATGAAGTTCTTGACTTTTGCCAATGAGATAAGTTTGTAATTAATAATACAAAAATCTTGACCTTTGCCACTAATACCAGGGCAATGAGGAAAAAGAATATCTTTTACCAGATTTCTACCTGATGGGCATTCAGAGTAACCATACAAATGAATTAACTCTCTACAAAATCAAACATCTGCAAAATTTGTTGTTATTTTTTCTTCATAAGCTAATGAAATAATAAATCATAGCTTTTCAGATACCACATAAAGGAAAGGAGCAGAAACGTGACATTTACCTCTGGCAAATATATGCGTAGATGGTTGAGTAAGGCTATATACTTTGGACTTCTAGATTGCAATTTTGAAGAAAGTTGTCGTGGAGTTGTGTCACTGAGATTCGCCCCTGCGACATGGTTACCATGGTAATAACTCCGGATCCCATTTTGGTTCTGTACAGCTTCAACTACTGGAACGTTTTCTTTTTTTAACCATTCAAACTGGTGAACACCTTTCACTTCAACAATAGCAGGTGAGACAGGATTTAATGCAAACCATGAGTGCATACCCGCATAAGTTTTCTTGTCTGTGATGACATGGAAGACAATTTTCTCAGGGTTTAGTGATGACGAGACAGTGGAGGCAACAACAACTGAAGCAGCCAATATATTATCTGTTGACAGGACGAAGTGATTATAAGAGTTGTCTGAAAGCAAAGGAAGCAACTCCGGAGGGGGCAATTGTTTCCTTGCATGGGCATTTGAGGTATATTCATCAGTTAACCGCAGAGAGAGACAGTGAATCCCTTTTGGAATCGAGGTTGCTGCAAAGTGTTTGTTCATCATCTCCGCTAATTTAGACTCCCTAATCTCCTTCTCATATTTCTCCATCTGTGCAAATCAAAAATCATCAATTGAATTAAACTAGAGCCATCCTAAATAGTTTTAATTTTGTGAAGGGGAGGAAAAGGGTGTTTGAAAATAGCAACTGTTATGATACATCCATAAGTTATGATAGGTCCCTCTTGTTATGATACATCCAACATTTTCATTACACAACTGCGAACTTTAACCTCCAACAAATATAAGTTAACAATTCATTTCATTTCCTTTAAGCTTCAGAAAAGACAAGCAATTCAGTAATCGGATTAAACAGATGAAAACAAGTATATTTGCAAAATAAGCTTCATGATACAAATCTTTATAACAAATAAAAGGCCACAAGCAATGAAGAAGGAACATAGAAATAAGAATATTAGCTCCCAACGGATAAATAAAGCAAATCAAAGAAATGTGGAAAAAGACAGAGAAAAGGCTAAAGCCAAACAGCAAGATAAAAGTAATTGCAAAATGAAATCTGAAAAGAACAATATAGAAATCAATACACCCTACTCGATACAGCGTATTCACTGACAACATAGAACTAGTAATGGGACTTCAGCAAGTACGAATTCCACATTAAAACTATTGAATTATACCATCATTCCAGGGTTATCAGATAAATGCACAATCACATGTGAGCTGTAATGAAAGTAAACAGCAGCAACATACCAATTTCATAATTTCTTTCTACAAGGAATATCTAAATATTTGACTCCATGTGATACACTTTTGATTGAAAGAGTTTTACTAATTCCAAGAAATTTTCCTTATGCAATTGAAACTTGACAGAATTGATTATCTATATCAACACAATAGTAGCCAATTTGTCTCAAATTTTTTAAGATAGGAGCAAATAGAAGGTCAACAGAGATCAACAACACAAGAAAACACGTAGGATGCATCATCTTGGTTCAATTACCCACAGGAGTGAGAAATGCAAGATTCATAACTGGAAACTACATGATACAGAGCCAAATCATGTTTCAGCACCTAAATCAAGCATTCAGAAACCAAAACGCATAAAGATTACCTCTGAGATTTCCTTTCATGCATCAAAAGAAACCATATAAGTCTAGTAAGCATGGTGATAATAGGGGAAAACGAAAGCCTACTAATCCAATTAGTAGGGTTTATAGTTGTTCTAAATTGGTTCCCAGAGTACTAAAACGATTTATGAAGACCTCTAAGTTCTCTGTCCAAATATTCTTATTCTCTAATCATGTAACAGAAAACGTTAGGTGTACAGGAGAATCTATGTCACAACTAATCATTTGATTAGGCCCTAGTATAGGTCACCACTCACACAACTTTGTTGTCATTCCAATTTAGGAACAAAAAAAGGAAGGAAAAGAGAGAGAGAGAGAGAGGAAGAAGAAGAAGAAAAATAATAAGGTTGTCCTTCACTAGATGAGGGACAGTCAAATGGTCCTCATATAAGGACAACTTTCTGTAATAAAGGGTAGGTTGACCATCCCTTATCTCATGAGAGATAGGCCTCAGGAACGAAGAAGAGAGAGAAGGGGTAACCTCCCATGAAAGAGGGACAGCTAACCGTCCCTCAATTGATGTATAGTAGCTCTGAAGGGTGACCCTCTTGAAGAAAATAAATTGTTCCACATTTTACCTTTACTTTTTCAACTAGGGGTAAAAGTTTAATTCTACAAAGATAATAAACAGCATAAATCATCAGTTATCCAAATTGACAATTGTAGATTTGTTGTGACATAAACCCATCCATGCATCTAATGCTTTTTGCGAAATAGTTATAACTACTATGGAAGATGGCTTGTCTCGCAAGCATCTTCAGGATAACTTTGGTCCTTGAAGATCAATCTCGTACAACAGCAAACCTAGTGACAGAAAAGTAATTTCTCCTATTAATTAAGTTCTCAAACTCACAATTTTCTATGAACTTAAGTAATTTCTACTTGTACCATTTTGCATAATATCAAAGTGGATTAACTATTCTGAACTTAGCAAAACCAAGAGATGCGGTCATAAGCCATGAAGAGGATTTATATTGCTAGACCCCAGCCACAGATTGTGCCACTGATTCCTATAACGACAGACACATTTGAACAGGCATGAAACTTGAAGTAGCCTGGGACACAGGACCAATCAGGGAACTCAGAATTTCTTCAGCATGAAATAGTGAAATGATGCTTCTGACACAGAAAGTTCTGTAAGGATCACGTTAAAAGTGACAGATACACTTGAAGGCCTAAGTCACATAGAAACATTGAACATTCACCAACGGTTCTTTTCTTCCGTCAAAAAGCCATTACCAATTTAAAGTTATTCCTTATTATTGGAAAAAACTTTTCCCAATCCCTGTATCTACAGGCAAGAAAGCAAGAAGTCCCAAAACTCCACTACAAAGTCTAAAAGACCAAGATGTGCTTCTGATGCGAGGCAGTCCAAAAAATAGGACATAATAGTTTGAGGAGATAAGTATCCTTTGTTCCTTTTCCTTCTTTCTTACTTTCAACTTTGACCAAGGTCACAAAAATGAGTGATGAGTCATATAAGCCAAAAGTAGACTAACAGGAATTTATCCTCAAGAACAAGTTGATCATGTATGCAAAAAAATCCTGTTAACTTTTATTTGAATCTTGGAACCAGGGTTATGGATAAGTGATCTTTTCATCAACTTAACTCTATCCTTTTCTCTTCTGTGTTATTGCAATAATTAACTAGGATGAAATGATTCAAAAAAAATCCCAAATTACATATAATGTCCCAAAAGAATCCCCAAAATGGTATATATCACCAAAGCATGTAACTTACATAAAGACTAGGACCTCATCTGACACTACCAGTACATTATATACAGTAATGAAGGTTCAAAATTAACAGAGCTGACAAATTGTGAGGTTAAAAAGGGACATACAAAAAGACCTTAGTTTTCAGAAACCCTCTATCCTATTAACAGTATACTAGCAAAGCACATATATATTTCTTTAAGAGGCAACATACCATGGCCCTTAACATGAAAGCAAAGGTCCTTGCATCATACTGGTTGTTCTTCATTTCAGAAACAAGTTGACTAAATGAATCTGGCAGCTTTAAACCTTGTGGGATGTCCTCAGTTTTCACTTGGTTAAGAACCTCGTAAAAGTCTCTAACCATTCTCTGCCGCATCATACCACCACCATAAGAAGGATTCAGAATACGTCATAGAAAAATCATAGTAGCCTTAAAAGGCCAACCGAAAATTTTCATCTTGATAGTTATTACATAATTGCAGAGTTAAGCAACGTTACTTACCCCTGAATCATCACCGCCACCAAGAAACCTTGGCCCCAACCGCCTGCCTAAACAACCTGAAGGACAGAAGAGCAGGAATAAATTCATGGGGCCACCATTTGCACAGTGCTATTAAGAAACAAAACTCTGAAAACCCTGATCTAAGCATATGCATTCTACAAGCAAGACAGAGAGAAATCAAAATCAATGTAACCACATAAATATTAACAATCGGAATTGCATAGGCAAAATTTACATTTACAAAATAAAAAAACGAACAGCAGCAAATAATAAAGTTGAAGCTCACCCTTGAAATAGACATCTTGAACATATTTAGCTAACCAATACACAATCAGCAATACAACAGAAATAATTTACTCATGAAAGAAAAAGAAAAAAGAAAAATTTAGTTGAACTATGAAGATCACAAAACGTTTGAACATGCATAAAGAATCTAAATCTCAGCAGCATGAAAGAACTAGCAATGGCCATTCAAACAACAAGATTCCCAATCGTTAAAAGATATCAATGCTCAGCTCATATTCAAATTGAATCAAATAAAAAAACAGAAACCAGAAAAGATTTTAGCCAAAGTAAACTGTCCACAACAATAAATTATGGCATGAACCAATTTCTCGTTCAATCCAATAACCAAACCACGGGAGCCTTACCAGACATAAAAATTCACCAATAAGCATTAGAAGAAGCCCAAAAGCCAACCCAATCAATAAAAAAATTGGTTTCAGCTACACAAATAATACCCACAAAGCATTACTCCAGAATCCATTTCAGTCGGATCAATTAACAGAACCAAAAGGATTCAGCTACCCATATTCATGAAAAAACATGGACATTACACCAAAAAGAAAAGTCAACCCAATCAATTAAAAAAGCCAGATTCAGCTGCACAAACCAATGTCACAGTAATCAACAAATAGGCATATAAGAAAAACCCAAGTCAGATCAAGATCTATGATAAACAATCGAGACGAGACCGAATCGGTAAACTAATAGACTGGAAATTAATAAGGCAGAACAAAAAGTCGATAAAATAGAGTACCAAATGAGGAGCACTTGTTGACACCTTCAAGGGTAACGACAGCAGTCAGAATGAAGACAAACGGCAACAAAAAAGCGAGGATCAGAATGGTGTGGAAGAGGGTTCGATAGGAGAAGGGACGAGCTCCGGCCTTGATCTTCATTAAGTCAATAAACCCATGGCTACTGGAGATCGTGATGCTTCTCATACTAGGCGAGAAGTGAAGCTGCATCGTCGTCTGTGCAGCCGCACCAGCACACGAAAAGCCACCCCCACGCTCCTACCAATGCAAGACTCTACTCGACTCGATGCACCTACCTTCGCAAATGGCCCAAAAATCCCTACCATCAGATCCCAGCCTACGCCCACACCGAGTCCGACACAATTCAGATCTGTTTCTCGGGGTTCTTCCGCTCAAGACTTCGTTTCTTGTTGGTCTTCTATAAGACCGCATTGGAGATTAGCAAATGGGTTTTTGTAGACTCAATCACTGGCGTCAACCTAACCGCCCAATCAAGATCCTTGATTCAAAACAGCCTCCGCTCCCATCGATCAAAGCGAGTGTTCCCCACAGACACGGCGAGAGCGAAAGCGAGATAGCGAGAGATACAGGGGAAGACAGAAAAATCAGATTTTTCTTTTCTTTTTCTTCTTTTCCGGTACTTTTCCTCCTTCCCTCCTCACAATTTCATTGGCGGATCGCCTTCCGATCTAAGTAAGTTTGGTTTCCCCCAAAAATAAAGAAGAAATTAACACCCAACTATGATTATATCATATTCAAATATTCTGAGTCAAAACCGTGTTCAGTTTAGAGAGAGAGAGAGATGACTCGGCTAGAGAGAGAGCGAAAGAGAAACTTGTGGCGGGGGTCTTTGACCTTCAGGTTGATTTCCAAGCTATACTTAGATTTCTCCTATGTTTATGGACAAGCAAAGGGTTTATGTGGAGAAGAGGGGCTGTAATTTTAGCTAATATTTTTACCTTTTTCTCTCTTGATTTTGGGGGGAAGGTTAACTTTGTAAGGATAAAGGTACGGGGGTCAAAAAAATTTACCAAATTTGGACTTGTTTAGGTTTCCAGAACAGGGTATAAATTGCTATGGTAGATAGGTCTCTTTTCTCTCACTAGCATGCAATCTTAGGCTCACCTGCTTTTTTGTTAATTTGTTAAAAATAACATAATTTTTACCCTTCTTTTTTACTATATTAAAATTTAAGTTCAAATACCTGCATTTCTACTTATAGACAAAGATCATTATAAAAAGCAAATCTTAAACTCATGGTAAAAACTAACTCAAGATTGGTTTTAAATTTTACCTCATCATTAGACTCAATATTACACAAAGCAAAACAAATTCAACATGAATTCAACTTGAACTTTACTTGAAAATCCTCCTTTATAAAAAAATCTTAAGACGAAGGTCTTCCATTCAAAAGTTGGAGATCACATCTTTCTCTTAATAGAAAACATTATTGTGATTTTTATCATTCCAAATAGGTATTAAAAATATTGATCATGACAGTAGCAAAAATGACACTTACTCGACTAGTACATGGGTAGTTGGTGAAAGACAATCAATATATTAATCCAATTGATTAGTGGGCCTCGTTATTACACTTTCTTGGTTAGGTAGAACCATTTTTGAAGTACTTATTAGTGTTTTGAAAAAAGATCTCAAGGCTTCATTCCAAATGGGTTTTTTCTCTTCTCATTGGTTTCCTTTTCCTTTTCCTTGATTTTCTTTTCTGTGTCATCAAGATTGAAGACCCACGTCTTGGTTTGGCATTCAATTTTCAGAGCCTTTTCCTACGGTTTCTTGGCCAGTCTTTTTCAGTTGCACAAACCGTTCATGATCAGTTTTTAGTGCATCATTGATGAGGAGGCCAACCTCATTCTGTTATCTGGACCTGTCAAACCGTCTTTATGCCCACTTGTCTTGATTTCTTGCCTGGAATTTTTTTAAACTGTTGCAGAGACGAAGCTCTGATGGAAAGAACAGGACCACAATGCTCGAATCTGTAGGCAAATTCAGCACAAAGCATATAATATGGGGGACTGGAGTAGAATATTATGGGGTTGTTCCACAACAAAACAAGACACATGAGACGAAGTCATTGTTGAACTACCACCATACAGAAAAGTTTACATAACATGTTCTTTTAGAAGGGGAATTGTCTTTGGTTTTAAATAAAATATTAGGATAATATTCAATTAATGTATGGTATACGTTATTTTTAACTCATCCCTCTTGTACCAAATGTTGAGGAAGTACTACATTTAAATTTGAGTTTTAATATCATGTTGAAATTTTTATTTATAATGATATAAAACAAATATTTTATTTTTAAAAAAAGATATCTAAACAATATTAAAACGACATAGAGTACACAAAACAATTTCAGTAGGCCCTTACAGAAGAATTGGACCACTCTGTAGGAATTGAAACAAACATTGTTTTTGACACGTCCCTTGTACCAAATATAAAGAAAATATTTTTCCACATTAACTTTTGCCAACAAACAAAATAGTACTATACTTAAATTTGACACTTGGAATCATGTTAAAAAAATTAATTGCTTCTTTCAAAACAACTTGTAAAGAATATGCCAACATAATATAGAACACACAATTTTCAACGATGCATGTTCCCAGTACTTATGATGATGATGATGATGAGTAAGGCCATGTTGTTGTACTGCAAGATGAACAGCCTTCTAAGTGGAAGCCACCCGACAATTTGCACAAGGAAGCCACATGGGATTCATGGACTTCATGGAATCAACTCACCTTTCACCTGCGCCATCAATGCTCCAAGGTGATGGGGCTATGAGCAACAAAGCAAACAAGGCAAGAAAAGTTGGTTCCACGGCCTTGTATTATGGCACGGCTTGAGTATTAATTTGATGTGCAAGCCTGTTCCTTCCTGCAGCCTCCACATGGGAGAAGCTTGATGCTTAAGCTCAATGCTCAAAAAGATCATTACTTGGAGACAGCAGGTGGATACCACCGACGAAATAAGGTCATTTGTGGGCCATTGGAATTTTTATTTTTTGTAAACTAGTAATGATCTCAACCTTGCCTGGGTGCCTTGTTGCATATGGCAACTTCATGACAACCATGACAAAGATGTGCTTCTGTTGCTGTTTTCTGTACCATGACTAGTTTGAAAATCAAGTCTTGAGCCGTAGCTTACTGATTTCCATAAACCATTTAGAAACAACATTGTTCAGAATTACAAATGAGGGTAAATATATAGCAAAACACAATAATTTAAAGTGATTTAAATTGCTGAATTCTTGTACTTATTGTTTGCTCACTTCCCATACTTATGGTTCAAATAATAATTTTATTGATTTTATTATTTTTATTATTTTTGTTTGATAATTTTATTAATTTTATGGTTTAGTTTAATGATGCTGATTAAACACAACTTGTATGTTATGCCAATAAAAACAACATTGTATTACAATAGTATCTTGAAGCTGTTGTTATAAACTTAAACAATTCTTTGTCCAATCAAGCATCTTGAGGTGCTTGAAAAGCATTTGCCATCTTCAAATGGCTTCTCTCTTATCAATATTATTCTACTTTTTCCGTATTAATGAATTATGTGAAATTTTCAGCTCATCTTTTTTGACTGGATGCCAACCGAGTTGCTTTAGAACTTGGACAGATGGGACACATTGTCAGAACTTATCACGCGTGAGATATGTTTGGCATTCTTCCATTTCTTATAAAGTTAGGTGCAATTTTTGACTATTTAGAACCAGTAATTCAAAAATAGTATAAATTGTTTTACATTATCTAAATTATACTCAAGAATCTTCCTCAAGATAAATATATATTTTTCCCTTATAAGCCGATCTTAAAAAAAAGAAAAATCAGATTTCTTAAATCGTTATTATCTCTTATTGTATTGCACCTAACAATTTGGCAATTGATCATTAGCTTTGCCCCGTGAGGCAGTGAAACAAGCACTGTCGACCTTAGCTTATCATGTCTCTGGATCTCATCAGGGGCCAACCAGAAGCATATCCGCAATCTGAAAAGGTGACAGCACATAAGATGTTGAATCAGTTGGCGACAACAGCTTGAAAACATAGCCGATCTTTGGATTTCTAAAGCACACAAGGTGGAACAATTACCTGTAGCCCAGAACTGGCCAACAGGGACAGTTTCAGTATTCGGCTCCTACTTTCGTGTCTTATCCTATTTGTTTCTGTTTCAGACTCGGATATCCTACTTTTCTTGGCCTGAAAAGCATGCAGCATATAGCTTCAATGCTTCAAGTTCTGAAAGCAAGCAGTAACTTTAAAGTATCCCTTTCAGTTTCACGCTGTTTCTAACTCTTATGCTCAGCGAAAGTGTGTGCATAATTGGGCTACCAGGATGCTGGTAGGGATGAAAATGGAAGAACACATAAAAAGCGATGGAACTGAGCAACTGAGAGGGAACATGAACCATGCTGCTAATGAAACCTACAGCCTCCTGATTGGACAACTCGTCTTTTTTGACGAATACATTTCTATTTACTCCTTTCACATCATATATAGGAAACAGAATGAAAAGTACTAGAAGCTGTATAAAGTCCCATGAATAACTGGAACATTAAATACTCTATGCTAAGCAGTATAATACCAAAAATGCAGAAAACAGGAAAACAAACACAAAAGCTCTTCAATTGATTGATTTAGCCAATAATCACAAGACAAACTTAAAATCACCTGGAAATTACTGTTCTAATATAGAGAGAGGCACTTCGACTCTTCTTAACCAGGGAAGCAAACTGAAATGCATCCTTTTTTTTTTTTTTCTTACCTCTTCTCGAAAAAACATGATGGAAAAGTTAAAAAATAAAAATAGGAACCATAACGACTATATGGAGCTCTCAGGTCAGTGTATGGATCTGACAAAGTAGAGAACTGTGGTATTTCATCATTTCCTGGACATGGGAATACAATATCTGTGATGACTCAGAGGAAAACCCAGAAGACTAACCCGTTGTTGACATATTGCGTTCCACGTTAATGTGTATCAAAACTCTTGCAAAAAGAAAGACCACGTGACCTAAATAAAAGAATTCTTTGTCAACAGATGTCTCATCCCCAAAATTCTCATCATTCTAAAGCTAATGAACAGTAATAAACTAAAAGTGTATGTACAACCAATGTAATTGATCCTCCACCGTGTTCTTCTCAGGCTGACATGAAAGATACGAATGTATTACCTAGTTTCCGTACAATCAAGATCAATGGCCATGCTTCGATTTACAAGATTCCCATTTGTCCACGCACAGGGAGAATATTTAAGAAAGGAACGAGAAACCATTTCATTCTTAATGATGATGTTTGCACCATCTCTTTGACCAAGAAGTTTCTTCTGCAGTCAATAGTAGTTCAAAATCGACCTGCAAGCCCATCATAAGAGAGAAAATGGTCACCACGTTTAAATTTGATAGCTTACTTTCGCAAACTATTATTATAAATATATGCAGAGGTACTACGTACTTCCTTTAAAGAGATCCTCTTCTCAAGCAAACCAAGTCTTTCAAACATCAGTAGCAATCAATTATCATAATCAACCACTCTTTAGTCGGCCATGAACCTTGGCTTCTGATTGAAACATTGTGCCAGTGAGGGAGATGTCAAAATAGAGATAGTACCCGCTTGAAATGGCAAATCTTTATGCAGTTAACACACTTCTGACCTCAACCAAACTGTGAGCGGGTGTTTTCCTTAATCCTATCTCATTCATCACATGTCTCAAATCCTCAGCATCCTTCCACCTTCCAACTGCAGCATATAGGTTTGCCAGCAATACATAATTCCCAGTGTTTTTTGGCTCAAGCTCAAAAAGCTTCTTCGCAGCAACTTCTCCCAATTCAACATTCTTATGTATCACACAAGCACCAAGTAGTGCACCCCAAACAGCATGGTTGGGCTCGAATGGCATTGTCCCAATTAGGTCACAAGCTTCAGCCAGACGACCAGCACGACCAAGAAGATCAATAATGCAAGTGTAGTGATCAGGACAAGGGATTATTTGGTGATTCTCAATTATGAACTTGAACAGATTCAGACCCTCATCCACCAAACCTGCATGACTGCATGCATGCAAAACAGAAGTGAAAGTGACTTCATTTGGTTTCACGCCAGATTGAATCATTTGATAAAAAAGTGAAACAGCAATCTGGCCATAACCATGAACGCCGTAACAAGCTATTATTACACTCCATAGGATAATGTCCTTTTCTTTTTCAGGAACTCCACTAAAAATTTTGTAAGCAGATTCTAAACTTCCACATTTTGAGTAAATGTGAATTAAACCAGTGGCAACTTCAGTGCTTGACATGAACCCAGACGTTTCCAGATAACAGTGTATATTTGTTGCTTGCTGCAAATCTGCAAGAGTAGCATAGGAAGGAAGGAGACAATTCAAGGTTGCCTCATTGGGTTGTACTGCTTCCACCAGCATTTGTTTAAATAATCCTATTGCTTCTCTTGCAAGTCCATTCTGAACACATCCACAGAGAACCGCATTCCAAGGGACTGTTCGTTTTTTTGAAGTATTATTGAAAACTTTAAAACTAAGGTAAACCTTTTGGCATCTTGCATACATGTCGATCAATGCAGTCTCTATGATAACATCAGACTCCATTTTTTGCTTTATTGCCCACCCATGCAAACACCTACCATACTCAAAGGAGCGCAAACTACTGCAGGCTGAGAGAAGGGAAGCTATGGTTACTGAATTAGGTCTTATCCCATCAGACTCCATTGGCCAACAGGTCGTCAAAGCGCCTCTTGCATCACCATTCAAAATGTACCCGCTGATCATGGTTGTCCAAGTGACCACATCCCTCTCAGCCATGTTATAAACTACTAACCTTGCTTCGTCCATACTACCACACTTTGCATACATATCCACCAATGCGTTCCACACCGCTATCTTCTTCCCCAAACCCTTCTCTTCAACTAATGCATGAACCCTTCTTCCCATCGCCAGATCCTTGAAGTATCCACAAGCTGGCAACACCGAAACCATGGTGGCACCATCTGGCTCTACACCCTCATCCATCATCAAATTAAAAACCTTCATAGCCTCCTTTGCAGACCCATTCCGAAAGTAGCCATTAATAATAGTATTCCAAGATACAACAGTTGGCTCCCACATTGTATCGAAAACCAGTCTCGCTGCCTCCTCCTTCCCACAATTCATATACATTGCCATCAGAGAGTTTTGCACAAACGTGTCCAAGCTGAACCCAGACCTGAGTGTTCGACCGTGAACTGCAACACCCACATTAAGCAATGACAATTCACTGCAAGCCTTAATAACAAGCGGATACGTAAAATTATCGGGCCGGCAATGCCCCAAGGCCACCATTTCCACGAACACGTTTAGTGCGTCGTAGGGAATCCCATTTTGTACGTACATTCTTATCACGAAGTTATACATAGACGAGCTTCTTTCGCGCACTTCATCGAACAATCTCCGTGCGTGTGGAACAAACCCACACTGAGCATACGTCGCGGCAAGGTTCGAGCTAAGGTTGCCGGAGTTTGAGGAGGCGAGTAAGCCCGAGGTGATCGTGTGGGCATGGAGTTGTTTGGTCTTATTGAGAGACCGTGCGGCGGCGTAGTTTCGTAACAACGACTCGCACTGGGCAGTGGTCGTGGTAAGATGGTGCTTGGTTTTCGACAGTGTCAGCGCTGCGCCTTTCATCAATTCAAACCTCGCACTTTACCAAATAGAAAATAACGGTTGGATGCTAAATAGCCGGAGTCGACTCCTTCGAGAGATTGACCCTACTCTTTTTTATTTTATTTTAAATAACACATAACTCAACAAAACTTTGCTAATGCTTTAAACTAGACAGTAACTATCGGTTCCAAAGTATACTCAAATTTAGTAAAAAATGTAATCAAGAGAAAAATCCTACTTTTTTATATTAGTAGAGTTGACTTATTTTCATTAGCAAAATAATAAGAACTTAAAAGAAATAAAGTAGGCGTGTTCACCCTTATTTGACTATTGCTAACCCAATAATATAGTAGTAATTATATGGTTAAGATAAAATAGTCGTATGTGTTGCGAAAATAACCCATTGTACAACAAATAAAAGATACAAGTCAAACAATTAATACATAAAAGATATAAGATTTAAGATTATTGAAACAAATTCATCTCATATTTAATATCATAAGTACAATTATTGGTCCATTATTATATTTATTAAGTTTTCTTATGTAAACAATAATGCTCACAAGATCCACACACAATGCTCTTTTAGTTATGTAACAAACATATACATGTAAAACTATTGTGTTTTTTGGATGTCCAACTCAAAAGATTTTAAGGCTTTGAGGCAAATATAGAATTATGAGTTTCACAGTAATTAGAAATGAAAAAATATAACCTAATGATAAAGAAAGGTTTAAGAAATTGATAAGTTTTGATAAGTGATAAATATAGCTTAATTATCCAAATTACAAATTAAAAATTATCTAGAGTTTTTGCCTTCCACCACTAGCCGTCCGATCCCTAAATATTGACGGAAAACAAAAACAATCGGACGGTCACTATCTCCTAGTTCAGGCTTCCCATCCAGTAAAGCAAGAAAGCAGAGCGTAATTGCCGTCCACCCATTGCTACTCGTCCGCGGCGGCCACCTCGACTCGCCACGAAATCCCATTCTCCGACGACCTTGACGGAGGTAAGATATATATAGAGCTTCTCTTTCGTTTGTCTCCAGCGAGAAGAATATAGTAGAAAGGAAAAGCTGGGAACTTTGGGATTCCATTGACAGATTTCTCTCGGTCTCTGTATGAAATGTGTTTTAGTAGTGAACTGGGTTCTACTAACAAACTATAAGTGAAAAACTGGGTTTTGCTTTTGGTTTCCTGAATGCCCATTATTAGTTGCTTCGAATTCTGAGCTTAAACGTTAGTGCCTTATTGAATGCTTAGTGAAAAGTTTTAAATTTAATGAACAATTTTTCCTCTTTTTTTCATATTTGGTGTTGGTGTTGGTGCTGGTGTTTCAATGGAGGTCTGTTTTCGATTGATGCCCACAAGTTGTTCACCCGATGACCCAAATAAATGTTTCACGCCTGAATGAGGGTTAGAGGTTATCAATTGGTTTGAATTCAGTGTTATTTTGGGATCCAAGAGTCGGGTATGAGTTGTTACACAATATAATTAACAGAGCAAAATGGAGGAAGAGCCTTCTAGTGAAGCTAAAGAAGGGATGGAATGCTATGTGGGTTTGGAAGAAGAAGGCAATGAGTGTTGTGTGGTTGAGGATGTTGAAGCTCCAATGGTGTTGGATGAAGCAAAGGAGGATAATGTGAGTTTTGACTATTCTATGAGTTTAGTGAGTGGGGTTGTCGAGCCCACCTTGGGAATGGAGTTTACTTCAGAGGATGATGCTAGGAACTTTTACAATGCATATGCTAAGCAAACGGGTTTTAGTATTCGTGTGAATTCATATTATCGTTCGAAGAAAGATAATTCAATTATATCTCGGGAGTTTTGTTGTTCTAAAGAAGGCTATCGACGTGAGAAGCGCGCTAAAAGGATAGAGTATGGTGATGATGCCAAAAGGAGGCGTGCTCGACCTATCACAAGGGAAGGTTGCAAAGCATTGATGACTGTGAGGAAACGGGACAATGGGAAATGGTATGTGGCAAAGCTAGAGAAAAACCATAATCACGTGCTGGTGACTCCTGCAATGCGTCAATTTCTTAGGTCTCATAAACAGGAGTGTGATCCAAGAAAAAGTTTGAGTAACTCTTTTGGCTCCACTGAAACGAGTTTAAATGGTTCTGTGAATGTCTTGTCTGAAGATTCCTACGGTCTGAGTAAAATGGTATTTGACACACAGAATACCGTCAATTACATTGGAAGGGGAAGGCTGAGCACTTTTGGGATAGATGCGCAAAGTCTGCTTGGGTTTTTTAAGGTTATGCAAGCTAGTGATCCTGCGTTTTATTATGTAATACAGGTTGATGAAGAAGATCGGCTAAGTAGTGTTTTCTGGGTCGACACCAGATCAAGAATTGCTTACAATCATTTCTCAGATGTTGTGGCCTTTGATACTACCTACCAAGTGAATCAATATAAAATGCCTTTTGCTCCTTTTACTGGAGTCAATCATCATAAGCAATCAGTTCTGTTTGGCTGCGCGTTGCTTGCAGATGAGTCTGAATCCACATTCGTTTGGCTTTTCAAGACTTGGCTTGAGGCAATGTCTGGCCAGCAACCTGGCTTGATTATAACGGATTATGATTCTGCCTTAGGTAAAGCAGTGGAACAGGTTTTCTCCCTGTCAAAGCATCGATATTGCAAGTGGCATATCATGAGCAAAATGGCAAGGGAAATGGGAGATATATACAGCTCACTACCAAGAACATTTCAGATAGAATTTGAGAGGTGCATTAATAAGAGTGAGACACCTGATGAATTTGAATCTGCTTGGCCAATACTTCTTGATAAGTATAATCTTAGGGGAAATGAATGGCTTCAATCCCTTTATATTGATCGCAAGTTGTGGGTGCCGTCATATGTACGAGACACATTCTTTGCCGGGATGTATGCTGCCCAACGAATTTCAAGTGTCAACTCCCTCTTTGATTGCTATGTGAATGCAAAGACTACCTTAGAAGATTTTGCAGAGCAATATGAGAAGGCCTTAGATGATAGATATGAGAAAGAAGCAAGAGCAGAGTTTGAGACCTATTATACTAAACCAGTTTTGAAGACACCACTTCCTATGGAAAAGCAAGCTGCAGACATTTACACGAGAAAAATGTTTACACTATTTCAGAATGAAGTATTTGAATCCCTTGCACTTGCTGTGAAATCCGGTGAAGAGGAAAATGGAACCAGCACGTACGAAGTAGCAAGATTTGATGAAGAACATAAAGCTCACTTTGTGTGTATTAATGTAGCTGAACAAGTAGCTAGTTGTAGTTGTAAGATGTTTGAATTTGATGGGGTCCTTTGTCGACATGTGCTTGCAGTTTTTAAAGTAAAAAATGTCTTCAAGCTTCCAGAGCATTTTATTTTAAAGCGATGGACAAGAAATGCCAGGGACGAGACCATTTTAGATGCTCAGGCCTGTGGTGAAACGCAAGGCAATACTCAGAAAGGCAAGAACTCGCAGTACAATATTTTGTATCAGGAAGCAATAAAATGTGCAGAGGAAGGGGTAGCATCTGACCATAGTTTTAAAGTGGCATTAAACGCCTTAAGAGATGCTAGGATCAAAATTGTTAATGCGAAGAAGAATGCCATGAATGCAACGAAACCGGAAACCCTGACTAGTACAAGTTATCAAGATGAGAACACTACGAGTGCCGGTCAGGTGGACAGTTCATTGGCTCTAGTAATTCCCCTTGAACACCCGAAAAATAAAACTGGAGAATCTCTGGGAGAAAGTAATGCATTGCCATCGGAGCAATCATCAAGCAGAGTTATGTTATGCACCAATTGCAAGTGTCCGGGACATGACTGTAATACTTGCTTGTGGTTGAAGGATTCAGGCCAGAGTGCTTCCTTGGTAGGATTACTTTATTATGATTTCCATTTTGTGTTGAATGTCAGTATCTGCTCTAGTCATTTACACTTTTTTTTGGTTTTCCCTTCTTTCATTTATAGGACAATCAAGATTATCAGAATATCGCTCCTACGAGTAGTCCACGTGGGATTGAAGGCAACATTCTCTGAACAGAATGTCTTTATTTTCCATAGCTGTTGACATTTCGGCCTCTGTTCTAGTTGAACATTTTTATGATTAGTGATTTTTGTAGTATATCAGTTTTGATTGTATTCTTCCAGGGAAATGAAATAACCAAATTTATATCTTCTGTCCCCGCAGTATGCATTTCATTTTTCATTGGAAGTATTAAAAAGAAAAGAAAGAAGAAAAAGTAGGTCAATCACGTACAGCTGAGGTGCAGAGTCCTGCGGTCTTGGTCTCGTTCCTCTTATTTTGTGTTGCGTCTTCTGCCAAAGTCCTCTGTTTTGGGTCTTCATCTTTTACTCGGGCTCCTTTTCAGTTTTAATTTTGTCCTTTTGACACCCCAGAACCTCCTTTCCTTTTGAGTTTTCTTTAGCAATATACAGCGAAGTGGTTCCTAGTTCTTCCATTGTCATGTTCCCTTCTGTTTACATGCATATCAGTAAAGGTTAACATTACTTGCAGACGTTCAGTTCTGTAGTCTTGGTTTTAGTTTTGTTTCATTGCTTTTAGAATGAGATTCCAGTACCAAGCATAAGTTTCTTAAGTGAAGACAAGAAGGCATTCGCTTGAAAAAAAGTAGGGCATGACTTTGAGGTTCTTAATGAGATTCTGTTCGGCCAACTATCAAGCACCTACAAACTAAGAAGGCATAGGCTTTTCGTTTAAGCCAACTATCCCTTGCAGAAGTTGTTAGTAACATGGGGATTATACGAGTAAAATCTTTCCTGCTCCTGCTAAGTTGTGCGAATAAGTTTAGAGTAAGTGCTCTCTTTGTAAATGCAAATGAACAAGTTACAATGTGCGATCCGCAAAGTTGTCCTATCTGGTCTTTGGTCATGTTCTGGCTTCTTAAACATCGACCAGAAGCAATCATAGGCTTGTCTCGATCCCCTTAAATCTATACAAATGTACCAAAAACATGTAACAAAAACGACTCCAAATAACGTCATTTTGAATGCAATGAATTAAGCAATCCGTCGACATTAGAACTTCAGTGGCAGGTTACACTTGCCAATCTCACAAGGGGCAACCCCCAATTACAAACACACCTTTCACAATGGAAGGGAAAAACCAAATAATTGTCACAAAAATATGCAGCACAAAACAGATCCCATCGGATCGCATTTCATGTCATGATTTTCACAGCATTTCTCTTTTTCATCAAATCATCTTTAGATTCCATCTTCACAGGCGTAGGAGCAGAGAATACATAACCTCCATTGCGACCCTGATTACGCCCTCTAATTTCATTGTTGCCTTCACTTCTTATAATCCTTCTAAGATTTCTTTCCTCATCGCTGGTCTGTGGTGATCCTCCATTCTCTACATGTGCCTCCTCTTCATCTTCAGTTCCCTGAGGAAAGCCCCTTAGTTCTTCAACTTCACTGCAAAGATTTTCCACAAGCTCTCCCTGATCATCACTGGAAACACTCTCATCCAAGCAAGCACCACCCTCACTTGAAATTGGCTCATGGGTACTGCTAAAAACCCGATAAATATTTCCATCGTCTGCAAAACTAACCCTTTTTTTCACCCTTGGTCGAGCCTCATTCCTGCTCATCAAAACCCCACCATCTACAATTTGTCCATTCCTTCTACTGATGACCACTCTCGGGTTTTCCTGATCATCACCATCACAGGCTTCCTGGAACCCCTCAAGTTCCACATCTTCCTCATCGTTTTGAGACACCCTAGAAAATCTCCTTATATTTTCAACTCTAGCCCTCAATTTCTCTATCATTTCCCTCTGCCCTCCCAAATTTCTGACGTTAGTGGCGGAAAACCTAGATTTGTTTCCAGTTGGATAACCAAACCTCACGTTCTTCATTGTTTTGAGGGAAACCCCATGCCTTTCCACAGCCGCCTCCTCTACAGACTCCAAGAACCGAACTAAATCTCTGCTAAGCGACCTTTTTCCATCCCTAATCATTGGATCCCCACCCTGCAAACAAAATCAGATACTTAAAAAAATTTGCTTAGACAGAAGAATAAAGCCGAGTGGATCGTTTAGGCACAATAACAAATACCCATAGTCGATTTACCTGAATAGAGTCAAGCCTGAGAAGCAAATCCATGACTTTGCGCGAAAGAGCGTCAAACTCGAATTGGGGTCCACCGGAAAGAGAGGATTTGACAGAGTTGAAAGTGGACTTGACGAGTGCAAGCTCTTTGAGCTGTCTAAGCGTCCTTGATCTGCGAACAAGGAAGGCACGGAAATGGGTTTGGATAACCCGAGCGGCCAAGTCTCTAAGAGTAGAGCGATACGAAGGTGAAGACGAAAAATGCTGGAGCGAGGACTCTAGAGCATCGATGCGCTGAAGCAAGGAGGAGATAAGAGAATGGGTCCCTGAAATTTCTTGAAAGCGCGGGTTTCGAGGCCGCCGCTGGAGGTGTTGGTACTGACTCTGGGAATGAAGATTGCGGGGGTTGGACTTCGCAGATTGAAGATACGGGTCATGACCGTGGTTCGCCGGAACAGATTGGAGAATGTGCCCAGCAAGGGCTTGAAGAAGCGGGTCCGATGACGGTGGCGAAAGATGGGGTGGTGGGCTGCAGCAGTGCCCGGAGTTGCAGCAGCAAGTGGTGTTAGTCTGGGGAGGAGCACAGCCGTGATGGTGGTGGTGATAGGCCATTTGGCACCGCGAAGGCCACAGATTTGTGGGTTTAGAGGGTTTTGATCGGAGTCAAACCTCCGTGGGAAGATCACCGAACTTTGACTCCTAAAAGTACAGGAATAAAGCCGCTTGGACGATCGTGATAAAGTTTATCCCGAGATCGATGAAGACATCCCGGGGCTTAGGCAAAGCGCTTTGCTAAGTACAGTGTGTTGAACCCTCGGGACAGAATGATGTGATGTCGTATGATCTATCGTTAAATCGACGTGAAGAAGGAGAAGAAGCTGACGTGGACTGAAGATGATTGGGTCCATGGATGGTCAAGATGGTGGGCCGATCTTGCCGTGGATCTCATTGTAGACCCACTGAACTGATGGGTAAATGCCGCAGGTCCTGCGCACTAAACATAGACTCCACACCTAGGCACAACCCACAATGGTGCTTTAAACTTGAGTTAGTTTTTTCGATTTTTTGATAAATATCATGTTAGAAAACTTAATCTTGCACAAGGGTTAACATTGTTAAAAAAAAATGTTACAGTTTTAAAGATAATTGAACTTACCATGTAAACAGGCTTAAATCTTTTGGCTCAATAGGTAGGTTCGTTACATTTAATATTATAATTAGGTTATTAGTAATAATTAAATTTGTCATGTAAATAAACTTAAGCCTTTTGACTCAATAGTTAGGTTCGTTATATTTAATATTATAGTTAGGTTATAAGTAATATTTAAGTAATATAATATTTATATTATACTATTTTTTAATAAAGCTAAGACAATATGTGGAAGAAAAGTCAATCAAAAAATGAAAGGAAAAATGACAGCCGTTCAACAAAGAGAAATACATTATTTAACCCAGAAATCACTCTCGGTTATTGTTGTAGCATCACCATCAATCAATTACAATATGATGACTTAGCAAAACATATATGAAGAATCACTGAATTTGGAATTTGAATTTTATGTTCCCTCAAATTTGTCCACTTCTTTGGAAACCTAAAATCTTGTCGCCCCATGATGGTTGATTTATAGTATCCATCATAAATATCAGAGCCACGAGGCACTTAAACTATACCATCAACTAGATCCGCTTTCCAGTGAAATCCTTACAAGTGGACGGTTTACATGGTGTTTAGGCAGCAAACTAACCGAACCAATAAACTATGCAACACTTGTTCCCGATCTTTCATCACCTGCCCGCGAAATCTTCTTCCTAACAAGGCTTCCCTGCAGCCAGAACCATTACAGTTAACCAGCGAAGTGCAGACTAAATCGCTGATCACATCGAATTCGACACGCGGCGATATTCGAGAGCCCCAACTCTGTGACTGCAATAGATCTCGATGTATTTAACCACTGGGAATAAAAACTTTACACGTCTTGATAATCGCGAAGTCCCATCGTTTTCAAGGATAAGAAGGCTGAGGGGACGCACGCTCGGCACTGAACACTCCCAGTTGCAGTCTCAGTCTCAGAGTCTGTCACTCGTGAGGCTCCGAGTCTGCGATCTGAGAATGGCAGCTACGCAGTTCTCTGCAACTCCGACTCGGTCAGAGGCATTCGCGCCACGCAATGCTATCAGTAGATTGTTTGATTGCGGTTCCAGAGGCAGCAGATCGAAGGTGTTGTCGATCAGGACCTTGAGCTCGCGCCCGGCGAGACGGTGTTTCTCTGTGGCGAACGTGTCTGGCGAGGCCAAGCAGAAGCCGAAGGATCCGATCACGGAAGAAGGTTGGAGTTTCGTCTTTTGTTTAAGTTTTTCGTTCTAACAGACGATTTCTAGTGGAGCTCGATTTGGTTCTTTCTCCTACAGAGTCCAATGATTAAACTTTTGGAATAAGTAGTGGTTGCAATTTTCTTTTCTCTTCTTTGTTTCAAATTTGGTACTTGAGTTTGAGGATGTGTAGCGGTTTTTAATTCAGTATTTGCTTTTACGTTAGAGAGAGAAGAATGCTATGATACACTTAAGAATTTCTTTGGATGGTGGTCAACTTCGCTGTGATGTGAATGATGGTCATCTATCCGGTGAGCTTGTTTTCCTGTATGTGAAATTTCTCTCCCCGTGGAAATGAATGTCAACTTTGCACCCTCTACCAAGATAGGTAGGGTGATATCAACCCCTGAAACCACTGACAGTTTGCCTTGTTAGCACAAAGAAAGGATTGAGATTCAACACTTTCCTTTTGGGTCTATCGGAGGTTATGCTATTCGATGATCTCAATTATCTATTCCAGTCGAACTTATTTGATATGCTCACACTATTTAGGATGCTATGAAAATGGTTTATGGGTTAATCGTTGACAATTTCTTTAAAAATAAAGCTGGCTTAATTTAAGAAGCATCTCAGCTGGTGTGTTTTAGGTGAGAGAAGTATTTTTCAAATAATCATGTAAACTCTTCATTTGTGTGAGAGAAAAGGTTTCAAATTAGGTTCCTCTGGAGTTTTCGGATATTATGCTGTAAGTAATGTTGGTGTTCTCACATAAATGATGGTTACCCTTAATGTTTTGATGTAGAAGTTCCAATGGCTCACGCTTCATTCAGACCGGATGCTGCATCTATTGCCTCAAGTATCAAGTACCATGCAGAGTTCACCCCATTGTTTTCTCCAGAGGGGTTTGGACTTCCAAAGGCATTCTTTGCAACCGCACAAAGCGTTCGTGATGCTCTCATTATAAATTGGAATGAGACATATGATTATTATGAAAGTTTGAATGTAAAGCAAGCTTACTATTTGTCAATGGAATTTCTACAGGTTTGTCTTCTTGTCTTCTGCATTGTATCAGCAATGCAATTTTATCATCTTCTGCTTGGAAGATACTGTTATTCCCTGACTTTTAAATTTTGCAGGGTAGAGCTCTGTTAAATGCAATTGGTAATTTAGAGCTCACTGGAGCTTATGCAGAGGGTTTGAGAAAGCTTGGACATGAATTAGAACATGTGGCTTCCCAGGTCAGGTTGCTTATTTATGTCATTTCCTTTCATTTTAAAAAGCTTTCCAATGTAAGTGGCAAACCAACCATGGTGGTTGGGAGAAGTGGATCACAAGCATAATTTAATTAAAGACAAGATTGGAACCTTGTCAAAGGAATTGTTTTCAATTCACATCTTACATTTTTACTAATAAAATTTCTTCTTGGCAATCTTAAGATCATGATGCATAAAGACAAGAACACTAATTTTGGTTTAGAAATTTGTCTTTAGACAATCTTAAGATTTTGAAGCATAAAGATAAGATCACACTTTTTGAGTTAAATGATAGTTTGATCATCTGGAAGTTGGACTAAAGCATAATTTTCTCTAAAAGTTAAAAAATAAAAGGTACAAAATAGATGTTTGAAAACCAACAATTGGAAAATGTTGGGTCAATTGAAAAAGATTAAAATGGTGCTTGTCAAGATGGAAATAACATATAATGATTCAGAAATCCCGTTCAATGAATCAAGACATCATTCACCTGAGTGGTTGACCTCATTGTATGAAAATTCAAAAAGAAGGGGCTCGGAGAACCCAATTCAATCACTTCCATTCTCCAATTAACGAGACTGGTTCTCATTCACCCAAGCAATCAAATGGTCCAAACAGTTTTATAAACCCAGGCATTGTGGTGAGATCATCTCTTATCTTTTTCGTCTGTTCCCTTTTGGTGAGCTTGAGCATCTGTCTTTGGTCCGGAGGAAATTTGGGCTCACACCATAAACCAAGGGAAACTGGAAAAGGTGAAGAAGAGATGGGATATAAGGAGACAAGTCGCACGTGACTGGGTTGTAAAACAATCCTAATTGATATTGTTCTCTGTTAATTGGTAGTTGATGAGGAGTAAACATAGTTCTTTGGTTGGATTTTCCAGTTAAGAGTGACCGACTCCTTTCAGGATATCCCTAATTCTTCTGTATCAGCATCTAATTAATGCCTACCAGATAGAATCTGAAACTTTTAAGACTGGCATCTTGATCACAATATTAAATTTAGATGAATAGTCTACAGAAAACCAAGACGGTTTCCTAATAAGATTAACAGCTATAACTCTCCTAATATAAGAAATTAAATTGTCCTGAATTGTTTGAAAATTTTGATATCTCTTTTGATAGGAGCCTGATGCTGCACTTGGTAATGGGGGTCTTGGACGCCTTGCTTCTTGTTTTCTGGACTCTTTGGCGACATTAAATTACCCAGCTTGGGGATATGGACTTAGACTCAAGTATGGCTTGTTTAAACAGCGGATTACAACAGATGGGCAGGAGGAAGTTGCTGAAGATTGGCTTGAGGTATGACCCGTTTCTGCCTAATTTCTTACACCTCAAAGTGCTTTTCAGTATTAGCATTATGTCTTTCTGTTATTTTTACTAAATTATGGTTTCTTCTTGAAGATGGGCTATCCTTGGGAAATTGTAAGGAACGATGTCAAATATACAGTGAAATTTTACGGCAAGGTTGTCTCAGGATCAGATGGAAAAAAACACTGGGTCGGAGGAGAAGATATAGTGGCTGTTGCTTATGATGTTCCAATACCAGGATATAAAACTAAAACCACTATCAACCTGAGACTTTGGTCAACCAAAGCTCCAATAGAAGAGTTTGACTTGTATGCTTTTAATGCTGGAGAGCACACAAAAGCCTACGAGGCCCTAGCAAATGCTGAGAAGGTTTGGATGCACTCATCATTGTATGAGTTCTTTTCTCATTTATATGATCTTGGCTGTTACAGGTCCCACTTTTAAAATTTTTTAACAACAAAAATGGATTGGGCCATATATTATCTGGAGATTCTGAAGTGAGTGGTAATGTTTGAAGAGTCTTTTTATTATCTTTTTACTTTGCATTGTTAGAGGTCACATTTATCTCCTTTTCTTAATTTTTAATTTTAGTTTTATTTGTTTGTGTCCTTTCTGTTTTTTGGGTGTGGTAGTGGAGGAGAGGGCTATTGTCACATGCTTCGATACCCCATACATGTATCTGTGCTCTCTTCTCTCTCTCTCATTCCAAATATGAGTAAACCTGCTGACCAGTAATGCCTAAGTTTAGATGCTCTCTTCAGTTTGTTTTGTTTTTGTTTAGCACTATGTTATCTGGGCACCTAATAGAAAGAGTGGCACCTTAGGGGATCTTGTTTGTGTTTCTGTATATCAGATATGTTACATACTCTACCCTGGAGATGAATCGTTGGAGGGGAAGGTCCTTCGGCTGAAGCAACAGTACACTCTATGTTCAGCTTCTCTCCAAGATATCATTGCACGTTTTGAGAGAAGATCTGGAGCAAATATAAATTGGAAAGAATTTCCTGAGAAAGTTGCCGTGCAGATGAATGATACTCACCCAACCCTCTGTATCCCAGAGCTGATGCGAATTTTGATAGATTTGAAGGGTTTGAGCTGGAAAGATGCCTGGGATATCACTCAGAGGTATAGACTATGCTGTTTTACATGCATGCATTAGTGATATACTTAAATATGTTGATTGTGCTCCATATCAGTGGATTTAATCGCTATTTTTTTGTATCAATAATTTCATCTATCTCAACGTAGATATCTTGCTTCTTCTTATGGGATATCCCAAAATTCAATTTTCAAAAGTAGGAAGGTCTTATAATATTTCCTATATTGCTTTTAATGGTTTTTGAAAAGGTAAACAAGGTATTTACAAAAGTTGTGTCAACTTTAATATAACATACTGGATCTTTGGGGAAGACACTTTTTCTTTGGATATAAGTCATGCTAGTTAAAACAAAAATAAAATTGAAGAATGAGAATGTTCATGTTTCTGTTGTTATGAACTGAGCTAGGGAAAACAGATCATGGCAGAAATTTTTGTCCTTTTTTTCTATTCTTGCTTCCCCACTATAAAATGCAAACCAGATTGGATTTGTATGGAATGAATTAAAAGGTTTCTTTATTCTTTTTACTTTGTAACTATGTCACAAAGAACGTGCACTTGTGTGCTTTTTGATTCAAGTGCTTGGTTTGCCTAAGATTCCATATCAACAATTGAAAAGGAGAAAGAGAAAAAAGATTTATAGGCATGTCTGCTAGATTTTTTAATTATTTCCAACCTTCCTTTACAAGGTCTTTGCATACTGAGTCTGAAATTTAGCAAAATCTACTTCTCACATGCTGCTACCTGTGTGCTAGAACTGTAGCATATACAAATCATACTGTTCTTCCCGAGGCATTGGAGAAGTGGAGCTTAGAACTTATGCAGAAACTGCTTCCTCGACATGTTGAGATCATAGAAATGATTGATGAGGAGGTAATGCATACATCTATAACCAAATCTGTTTTTACCCATTGAACCAATCTATACTTTTCCTGACTCCTGACATTTTGTATTTTGCAGCTTATCCGAACCATTGTATCTGAATTTGGTACAGCTAATTCTGAATTATTGGAGAAAAAATTGAAGGAGATGAGAATATTAGAAAATGTTGATATCCCTGCTGCCTATGCGGATTTGCTTGTTAAGCCCAAGGAAGAAAGCCCTGTCGCTGATCCCAGTAATGAACTTAAACAGTCTGAAGAAGTAGTTGAACCAGTTGATAAAGATGAATCTAAGGAGAAAGGGACTCTGGAAAAGGAAACAGTGCTGTCTGAACCAGTACCGGAACCACCAAAGAGGGTTCATATGGCTAATCTCTGCGTTGTGGGAGGTCATGCAGTAAATGGGGTTGCTGAGATACATAGTGCAATAGTAAAGGAGGATGTATTTAATTCATTTTATAAGGTAAACATTCATTGCTTATTTTTTTGGCCCCTTTAATGGATGAAATATAGTGCAATTGATGATTCTGAAAGATAGTGAGGATATTCAATCAATGTATATAAACTGGGAAATGTGCTTCTATAATTGATCTCTACGCTATGATTTTGGCAGTTGTGGCCTGACAAATTTCAGAATAAGACAAATGGGGTGACACCAAGAAGGTGGATCCGCTTCTGCAATCCTGATTTAAGTAAAATTATAACTAACTGGATTGGTTCAGAAGACTGGGTCCTGAGTACTGAAAAATTGGCAGAGCTACGGAAGGTAATCCACTAAAACCGAACTTCTTACTGGGGAAACTGTCACTTTGGTGAATCTTAAGTCTTGACAACTGAAAAGAGATTCTGATTTTTCTTCAAATTTCCTACATGGTCCCCGTTCCTTTTATTTATATGTGTTCTGATAGGCTAAAGTTGGATGAGGTACAAAATGGGTATGACTATAGCACGCACACTCCTTTGCTCTTCAGGCTTGCAACCATTAGGCACGTACCTGTGAAAAGATAAGAGTATTCTTGCTCACACTTGAAAAAACTCATAATTTCTTGATGTAGTTTGTATGACATGTTAAAATTTCAAAATTAGCACCCATCTCTATACAGCCTAAGTAATGCTTATTTTTGTGGTCTGCATTGAAGAAGAAAAAATACACGCGTTATGAAACCCCACTACACCCCTTGCGGCCCCCCTCACACACTTCACCCGCACAACAACTAAGCAACCAAACAACCGACCCAAAGAAAAGGCCCTTTGACAGCACTTTGCCCAAATTACCTTGTTGAGTCCATTTATTTTCCTATTTCACCTCAACAAGCAGGCCCTACACATTTTCTTCACTGCGTTAGAAAATAATGAATGTATCTAAAATTTCATACTTTTTGATACACAAGGCATTGCAATATTTGGAGTGAAAACTGTCTTGTTTGTCTTATATATACATGAGCTTCTTAAAATTTAAAGCTTGGATTTTGAATTTTCAACTATTCTCTATCCATTGTGCACTATATTCTGATAAATGAATAACTGATGATTTCAGTTTTGCTGTTCCCAGATATTTATTAATCAGGGTATTGTGACTATTATTAGTTTGCAGATAATGAAGATCTCCATATCCAGTGGAGGGAAGCAAAAAGGAGCAACAAGATGAAAGTGGTATCATTGATTAAAGAGAAAACGGGATACTCTGTCAGTCCTGATGCATTGTTTGATATACAGGTAACTTGCTGTATGAGTTCTTTCCGTACGAATGTGAAAAGTGACTGCGGGAGTAACTAGTTTCTCAGATGAGGCGAAAGGAAAAATTAACAGAATAAAGGACAAGGCTATGATATGTTCCATATGCCTTGTGTAGATGAAATATCAGACAAATTATAGAGATGATATTGCTGTGGTTTGCACTTAAAGAGGAAAGTTTTTCTGAATGCTCCAATACCTCAGTTCATGGTTCAATGTTCTTGCAAGATAACGTGTCTAGAGAAAAAATGTATGCATATGGAGTTTTGTAAATTAACCATGGGGTTTAAAACTTGTAAGCCAGTATGTGTGATTGGTAGTTTGTGGCTACCACACATTTCAATTCTGTTTTTCCTTCTCCTCTCTGAAAGTGCCTTTTCTTGCATTTCATGGTGAACTGATAGATGGATAAATTATTTGTAGGTGAAGCGCATCCACGAATACAAGAGGCAACTATTGAATATCTTGGGAATTGTTTACCGCTACAAGAAGATGAAAGAAATGAGTGCAGAAGAAAGGAGAGCAAAGTTTGTTCCACGAGTTTGTATATTTGGGGGAAAAGCATTTGCTACCTATGTGCAAGCCAAGAGAATTGTAAAATTTATCACTGATGTTGGGGCTACAATAAACCATGATCCTGAAATAGGTGACTTACTGAAGGTATGGGTGGCTTTGATCTTACTAATTTATTCTTCAAAAAGTCATCAAACATTGATATCTCTGTCAAAAAGTTAGCTCTAAGTGTTCATGATGTAGTTACTGGAATCAAGCGTCTTTTCTCATCAAGAGTCTCACATCATGTAGTTACTGGTATCAATTGCGTAAATTCTCTATGTCCTTGGCAGTGATCAAAACATAGGCTTTTGTCTCTGTCACAGGGGTGTCTCTTTGTGAAGATTGGTGGCACATATTGTGACACAACAAGGTTTTTCTGGATTCTTCAGAAAATGGGGTGACTTGTCTTTACCACTGTTTAATCAGCTTGGATCCTACCCACTTTCTGATAATCTCAATCCAATTCGATCTATAGATCTATGTTTCCACATTATTGACTTCGATTAATTCAAATTGGATTTCTGAAAGAACTCAAACTTCTCTCTTGAAATGTGTATGGGTTGCTTGCTGCAAATTCCTTTGCATTAGTCGATCAGAGTTATTGTTGTTTGTGTCTTTGTCCTGTATTACAATATCAGGGTTATTGTATTGCGGCCAGAGTTCATAATCTTGTTCTTTTGTATTAGGTTGTTTTTGTCCCAGATTACAACGTTAGTGTTGCTGAATTGCTTATTCCTGCGAGTGAGCTATCAGAGCACATAAGGTATTTCACTTTCATTCTTAATATATTATCTTGCTTTTGTCTCTTGTTCTATAGTTTGTATTTGCTGCTATTGCAAGTGGGAGTTGGTCTCAAATGTTTTCCGCTATTCATGTTGTTAATGGATGATTTTGCTTATCTGGCTAGCCAATATGTGGCCTCCTTTCTATAGATATTACAGGCCTGTGCTATACTTAGCGAGGCAAGCCAAGGCAAAACCCTCTCAATTGAGGCCCAAAATTGATTTTAGGGGGAGCTTGAGGGTCCTACCCTTTTGCTGGATCTGGGTCCTGATGGAGCCTTCTAGATCTTTTCTTTACTGTAATTGTGCAATGCTTGAAAGGTGCATGGTAGATAAATGATGGGAAGCAAGACTAACTAGTGCTAAAGTCAGGTTCAGGGTTCTGTAATTTTCTGAAGTGCTTATTCAATTGGCTGTCTGATCCTAGTTCTGTGATATTGATGCAGTGGATTTTAAGTTCTTTCTTCACACGGCCTGTTATGTCTCTGTGTTTCAGTATTAATACCAAAAGAAAAACCAGTTATTTTTGGGGACTGGGAATGTTTTCAGATCTGTTGCTTGGTACTTTTTGGCAGTTCCAAGTGCAACTAAGTAATTTCGGTACAACTAGAATCGAGCCTAAGAATATTTACCGTAATGCCAAAAGTATTCACTAGTTGATGGAAATGTCCAGTCAAGAGAGCTTGAAGCCTTCTGCTGTGATAAATATACAAAGTACTTGGTTTGATGTTTAATTTTCGTATTTTCTTATTGAGTGTTGACTTGTTGAAGTGCAATGAGGATATGTGGAAGTGAAGAATGATTTATCGATGTCATTATGTATGAGTAAGTTTTGTTGAATAAAGATTTCATACAACTGCTCATCTTCTCTTGTTCCTCCTTTCTTTCTTAGTACTGCTGGAATGGAGGCCAGTGGAACCAGCAATATGAAGTTTGCAATGAATGGCTGCATTCTGATTGGAACCTTGGATGGTGCAAATGTTGAAATAAGAGAAGAGGTTGGAGAGGACAACTTCTTCCTCTTTGGTGCTAAAGCTCACGAGATTGCAGGGCTCCGGAAAGAAAGAGCTGAAGGGAAGGTATGCCCTTATGAGCAAATTATCACTCTTCCTCTGTTCTTTTGCTACTAAATCAGCCTTGTTGTTTATGTTGTAGCAATGATTGTAGGGTACTTCTCTTTCAATTCTAATCTTGCTGAACTCTTGATGTAGTTTGTTCCTGACCCACGTTTTGAGGAAGTGAAAGAGTTCGTGAGAAGTGGTGCTTTTGGTTCTAACAACTATGATGAATTGATGGGATCTTTGGAAGGAAATGAAGGTTTTGGCCGTGCTGATTATTTCCTCGTGGGCAAGGACTTCCCCAGTTACATAGAATGCCAAGACAAGGTTGATGAGGCATATCGAAACCAAAAGGTGAGGTTTATATGCATTTCTGTTTGCAGTTTGTTGTTACAGTCTATGTAACAAAAATTATGAAGTACACTTTTTCATATCTATCTAATGGGTCCATTTGAATGCGTACGCGTATTTGCTTCAATCCATAATACCTCAAGAATTTTCTTGCATGTCAATTTCTTTCGTGGCTCATTCATCAAAGCACATTCAACTCAAAATAGTTTCGGCTGATAAATTGTGCAATATTCATCTAATTTAATGATCATGGCCGATGGTTTTTCACCTTGCTTCTGATGATAATTGATATTCATTGGTGTTGGCATAAAATTATATATTGTCGGTTGCCTCGTGTTTACATTTTTGTAGGCACTTCTCACACTTGCAGTCAAAAGCATAAATCATTCTTTTTTTTTTTTTTTGGTGGTTTTATTTGTGCCTCATATCTCTGGTAATATTTTAACAGGAGATGTAGTCCTGCATCTTAGATTCATACATGGTTTATCAATCAAGCATATCCTAGTAAAACGTTGCAAAATATGCTCCAATTTTGGAATATTCACGAAAACTGTTGCAAATGGTTGGCGGTTGTTCAAACTGCTTCCCTTAATAACATAAGTGCATGGGCTTCTGTCGGCACTTTCTCACACATGTAATCACAAACACAAATCATTCTAATTTGGTAATATTATTTGTGCCTAATATCTGCTGTTATTGTTGGTTCAGAGATGGACAAGAATGTCGATCTTGAATACAGCGGGATCATACAAGTTCAGTAGTGACAGGACGATCCATGAGTATGCCAAAGATATATGGAACATTCAACCTTTCCAACTGCCGTAGACGTGTACATTGTAGAGAGTGGCGGAGTTGGTATTGGTACTTAGTGGTGGCAGTGGCCCTTCATTATTGCACTCTCTTTCGTTCGACCCTTTTTCTGGCTATGTGAAGTAAAATGCTGGGATCAAGGCGTAGTTCAAGTTATATTATGTAATAAATGGTCCGAAGCGTATGGGCTTCTGTCACTCAATTTTGTATGGCTCACCAATCACCATGGTTGAGCCATCATAACAGATGCTGAATTACCTTATGCTCCGCCTTGAAATAAAAATGCTTAGATTTTCTGGTCAAAAGCTTATAGTAGCACCCCACCATGCAACAGCAGTATCCATCCTTCATTCTTGAGGATGCTGTCTCTACACTTGAAAGGTGAGGTTGTAGTTCCCTTCCCAGTGTATGTTACCTGTTTCATCTTACCATTCTTTTTCCTCTTATAAATTGGTTTTGGTTTGAATCAAATTCCAGCACACAATTCTTGCATATAAAATTTCCCTCATTAATGTATTGTACTCGCCCTGAGAACAAACTAAGTATGATTTGGCCATGTGGCTACTGTCTTGGTTCAAGAAATGGAAGCTATCAGAATGGAGCTGTATTAATCTTTTAAATTTATTGGAAAGTCAACAGATCAAATCAATGGAGTTTCAGGTCATTGGAGAAACTAAAATAAATGACCTACTCAAAAATCTTCCCTCGATGAGGAAGCAAGGTTGATTACATTATGTTAAATATATCCAGAAAACTTCCAAAACTAATCTTTAGGTGGCAGTAGCGACTCTTGTTCTATATGTTTCCTATCTTTAGACTGACAACACTACATATTACACACGTCTTCACCCCACCTTCAAGAACTTTCCTTCCCTGTCTCCGAATCCTCCAGAGGGCGAGCTGCCTTTCTTTTGCTCTTATGCCGACCATCTTTCACAACCTTCTGTTCTTTTATCCTAAAATCTCCTATAGGTTCAGCTCCCTCCTTCGGACTTTTTGGCAAATCAACTGCTTTGCCCACATCACCAATATTGCGCCGTTCTCCTCGTCCAGATTGGGCAGGGGCGGCTGCTTGATTTAATTTCTGGAGGTTCTTCTTGTGCTTCTTTCCCATCTTATGCTTCTTTAGTAACGATACAGTGAGACAATCAATTTTACAAACTAAACAATATGCAGGTCGCGCAACCATTGTCTTACTTTTCTCTTTCTTCCCAGTACTATTTCGACACGGCTGAGCTGTGTCGTCAGGTTGGTGAGGGAAGCTTGGATTTGCAATAAACGGCTGCCCTCTCACATTTGATGGCATTGACACCCCCTGCAAAAGGTAAATATGAGCAACTCAATTTCAGAAAAAAAAAAAAGAAGGAAAAAATAGTACATGCACAAATGTCAATTTTTTATCCTTTCTTTAAACCCTTTACATTTTGTTATCCTCTGTTTCCTCGTTGTGCAGGGAAGCCCCATCACTAAACAAAGGAAGAGTCTAAGTTGTTTTACACAACGGTACAACCAAGATCAACCAAAATATCGTAGGAAGATGCCTCTGGAGTTACGAAGAAGCTAACCTGGTTACACCAGTTCCACTCTTAATCAAAACATAAACACGCTCAAGACAAGCAAAAGTGTATGCCGAGAATTGCAGCATCAGTTCCTAACCTATCTACGCTGCATAACCTTCAAGATGTCCCTTCCTTTCTACATTGGATAACGTGGTTAGAATGTCTCCAAACTCCGCTTGTTGTGCCGTGCAAGATACAACATGCAGATTAACAACAAATTTAGAAGGTTTAAACTAATATAATGTCTTACATTTTTTGTAGTATCTTTTAATTATTATTATTTTTTTATACTTTTTTCTCATCAAATGAGCATTTTATAAATTCTCTCATCAATAGAATTCATGAGAAAAGTTCTCTCTAACAACTACTTAGTTCCAAAGGGGCTTTATCAGTAATAAGGCTCATCCACTAGGTTTTTCCATTTTTGTTAATTAATACTAAACAAAATTATAATTACATAGATATTAAGAAAACCTACTACAAAAAAAAATAATAACATTTAATTTTTATAATTACATAGATACTCTTTATAATTACATAGATACTTCTAATTGTAATAAGATATTATAATTATACCTTCTAATCTAATTATTTGATCAATTCTAAGAATTTCAAACTCTATCAATGCACCGACAATCCTCATGGTGAAAAACTTACAAGCATAAAAAAGCTGCAAACTGGGCACGTAGAAATAAGGACAGCAATGAGGTCCCTAATTAAAAACACATTGGATGTTTGACTCACTTATGAACTGACAAAATTATTTACCTGCTTAAGCTCGCTGGATTGACTACATCTATCGTGAAAGAATCGAAAGGAATGAATTTTTCTAATTGCTAGATTTTTGAAAGGGTTGGCAAACACAGCAGACAGTGCTAATGGTCTGAGAGTATTCTCTTCACCCCATTTCATGCCTCCCGAAATTTACCTGCCACCTCACCAGCAATCGTAAGACAACCAAATTTTGGCATTCAAAACTTCGAATTTCTTTCTTTTCTCACGCTTTCTTACCAACCAACTAAACACCAAAACCACGAATGCATTAACAAATTAACGATTAATTTCTCAAGAAATCCATAAAATAAGTTAATGAAACCCAAAATTAAATTGACATGCACAGTGAAAAAATCTTATGTAATTAAGGAATTACACACAGCTTCACAGCCAACTGGGTTCGTAGAAATCAGGTCTTAGTACCCGCACGAGCCCGCTTCCACTGCAAGCATGGCTATCAGTGCCTAAATGGACATCTGTCGGGGCCAAGGCTGTGGTAAAAGTCATTGGGTTCCACAGAGTGAGGGAAACTGCGTTCGCGTTTGAAGAGTAGTACGGGTGATGGGAAGAAGAGTGGGGTGGAGGGTGGGGGTCTCCGGATCTCCGGTCAAGGTTCGGTGGTCGCGGTCCCGGTGGGTTTGGGTTATACTCAGGCCATATGGTGCCGTCCACCGAGTCCTGCTTCATACAGAACTTTTCCGAGAGAGATTTTCTCTTTCCTTACCTTTTCTTGTTCTGTCCAATTCATAGGGGAAAGCGGAGCCTAAGAGGGATTCTGGATATTGGATCTAGGCTCATCGTAGACATTAAAGCTACAGGTTTCAGCTCGACACCAAAGTCTAAGCCAGGGGCTTATTGATGATCTTTGTCCCTCGTGTTTTGAACCACAGACTTCCAGCAATATCCTCACCCACCTCTGTTTCCATTAAAACACAGCTTCTTCCTGGCATGGGCAAGAAGCAGCATTTGGAATGGACTGCAGAGTCCATTTCTTCCTCTGGAAATGAGAGGGTCTCTCTCTTGAATAAGGAGGTTAGCTTTCTTTCTTTTTGTTCCTTTTTTTTCTTTTTTGGTCTGGCTTATTGGTTATTACGAGGGTTATGTCTGTTCAACATGTATATGTATATGTATATGCATATATTGATTACACATTTATATAATTTGATGCCCCTGCATATATGTTTTTACAAGATGTATACATGATGAGAGAAAAGCGTAAAGGAAGCATACTAGACTTGAGTTGTTATACTTACCCCATCATCCCCTGAACCACATACTGGAATTCGATTTGACTGATTCTCAACTAAGGCTTCACCTGACCAAAAAAATTTTTTTTTTAAAAAAAAAAAAGGAAAAAAGGCTAAGTGAATGTGTCTGTCTAGTTACTAGCCCTGCTATACAAAACATGTGTCAGTTACCTCTTGTAGCTACAGTTGAGTTTTTAGAATCAGTTGGTTGCTGAAAATCATCCCAGCCACCAGTATTACGATCATATGATATCTGTGCGGGAAACTGGAAATCCTCATGAGGGTCAAATCCGAAATCCCAAGATGATCCAAGTAGCAAATCTCCAGAAAAACCAGTTGATCCTTCAAAAAGCAAACGGAATTAGATATTGAGAACATGGGATGATGATGATGATGAAAATATTCGATCAAGATATTAACTACTTGACCATCCTTGTAAATGCATACACTAATTATCTAACTTAACTTGAATAATTAAAATTTTTAGTGAAGAACAAATCTTTCTCTGACCTCTGTACCATGTAATGAATAAAAGTAAGCCACTTCGCTATCAAAGCAATGTATGATCAATTTCTATATGTTTAACTAACAGTACCTGGAATTCCTCCCATGCCTGTGTGATTAGCACCAGATTCAACCTGTTTATGAAGTCAACGTCATAAATTAAAAGCATAAAAGATATTCTTATACAAAGGAAAATAGAGGTAAAATTGAGGCACATTAAGATGTAAGGTTAAAACTAGTGGTTTACTGTAGGCACTATATACGACATTCCAAAGACTTGAGTTATTATACTTACCCCATCATCCCCGGAACCACATACTGGATTTCGATTTGACCGATTCTCAACTAAGGCTTCACCTGACCAAAAAATTTAAAAAAAAAAGAAAGAAAGGAAAAAAGGCTAAGTGAATGAGTCTGTCTAGTTACTAGCCCTGCTGTACAAAGCATGTGTCAGTTACCTCTTGTAGCTACAGTTGAGTTGTTAGAATGCTGAAAATCATCCCAGCCACTAGTATTATGATCACATGATGTCTGAGCCGGGAATTGCAAATCCTTATAAGGATCAAATTCGAAATCCGAAAGAGAAAGATCTGGGATATCCTCAAAAAGCAAAGGGTGAGAATATTGTATATATAATTTAAGAAAAATATAGTATTAGAGAGTTGAGAACATGGAATGTTGATGAAAATATTGGATCAAGATACTAATTACTTGACCATCTTTGTAAATGCAGACATTAATTATCTAACTTAATGAGAATAACTAAAAAGTTTAGCAAAGAACACATCTTTCTCTTGCCTTCTCTAAACTTAAATTACCGGTATGCATAATGAATAAAAGTAAGTCACTTCACTATCAAAGTAATATAGGATCAATTTCTATATGTTCAACTAACATTACCTGGAATTCCTTCCATGCCACTTTGATTATCACCATATTCAACCTGTTTATGAAATCAGTGTCATAAATTAAAAGCATAAAAGAGATTTTTATATAGAAGGAGAATAGAAGTAAACTTGAGGCACATTAACTAGGTTAAAACTAATAGTTTACTTTGGGTACCATATCCAATATACCAAAGGCATAGTCAGAAGGAGAAGAAAAAGACTGGAGATGTGGGAAAAGACTTATGGTTATCCAATATACATGTTTATGAATATATTGGTTAGATATTTATACAACCAGATGAACCTACTAATATGTATTTACAAAAAGTGTATATGCATATATGTGAATACATGCAGGAGAAAAACATATAGGAAGCATACTAGACTTGCATTATTCTACTTACATCATCGCAGGAACCACATACTGAAGCTCTACTTGGTGGAAAATCAACAAAATCTTCGTCAGTGAAAGAGGAGGAGAAAGGCGGCCTAGTAAACCTATTGATTGACTGGGATGAGCTCGGCCGTCCTAACAATTCTTCAAAAAGAAACAGGTGAACATATTGTATATCCAATTGTAAGAAAAATGTAGGATTAGTGAATTGAAAATATCGGATGATGAAAATATTAGATCAAGATACTAGTGGTTTGACCATACCTATAAATGCAGACACTAATTTTCTAACTCATTTAAAATAACTAACAAATTTAGTGCAAGAACGTATTTTCCTCCTACCTTCTCTAAACTTTAATTACTAGTTTGTGTAATGAATAAAAAAAGTAAGCCACTTCTCTGTCACAGCAGTGTAGGATCAATTTCTATACGTTCAACTGATGTTACCTGGAATTTCTTCCATGCCAGAGTGATTAGCACCAGATTCCTCCTGCTTATGAAATCAATGTCATAAACTAAAGGCATAAAAGAAATTTTTATACCAAAGGAAAACAAAGGTAAAATTGAGTCACATTAAGATGCCTTAGGTTAAAATTGGTGGTTTACTTTTGGCACCCAATCCAACATATCAAAGGCATAGTAAAAAAGAGAAGAAAAGGACACCAGATGAGGGAAAAAAGTCTTACGGTTATCCAAATATACATGTATGTGTATATTTATATATTGATTACACATTTATATAGATTGATGCACCTAAAAATATATGTTTTTACAAGATGAATATATGCATATATGGGTATACATGATAGGAAAAAAAAACATATAGGAAGCACACTACTTACATCATCGGCCAGAGAGCCACACGCTAGAGTTCGAGATGACTGAGTATCAACTAAAGCTTCACCTGCCAAAAGGAAGGGGAAAAGGGCACAGTGAATGAGGCTGTCTAGTCACTAGCCCTGCTGCACAGAGCATGTGTCAGTTACCTCTTGTAGGTGCAGTCGAGTTGTTAGGATCGCTTGGTTGTAGAAAATAATCCGAGCAACGAGTGTTAAGATTGTATGTTATCTGAGCCGGAACTTCAAAATTCTTTGATGGACCAAATGGCAAATCCTCACAAGGATTGGATAGGAAATTCGCACAATAACGACGTAGGAAATCCGGAAAACGACCTTGCTGGAAATCCCCAGGACCTGTTGACTCTTTGAAAAGCAAAGGGTGAGAATATTATACATACAATTCTATGAAAAATACAAGATTAATGAATTGAGAATATCATATGACAAAAATATTAGATCAAGATATCAGTTGCTTGACCATCCCTATAAATGCAGACATTATTTGTCTAACTCAGTTAAAATAACTAAAAAGATTAGTGAAAGAAAAAAAATCTTCCTCTAGCCTTCTCTAAACTTTAATTACTAGTATGTGTAATGATTAAAAATAAGTCACTTCTCTATCAAAGCAGTATAAGATCAATTTCTATATGTTCAACTAACATTACCTGGAGTTTCTTCCAAGCTTCGGTGATTAGCAGCAGCTTCCTCCTATTTATGAAATTAATGTCGAAAATTAAAAGCATAAAAGAGATTTTTATATTGAAGGAGAACAAAGGTAAAATTGAGGCACATTAAGATGTCTCAAGTTAAAACTAGTGGTTTTGGCACTATATCCAACATACCAAAGGCATTGTCAGAAGGAGAAGAAAAGGAGTCAAAATGAGGGGAAAGAGTCTTACAATTATCCAAGTATACATGTATATGTTTATGTATGTATGAATTACACATTTATATAGATAAATGCACCGCCCTATACGTATTCAAAAACTGTTTACATGCATATATGTGAATACTTGGAGGAGAGAAGCATATAGGAAGCACGCTAGAGTTGAGTTATTCTACTTACATCATCACATGAATCACATATTGAAGCTCGACTTGATTGATAATCAACTAAATCTTCATCTGTGAAAGAGGCGGAGAAAGGAGGCCTAGTGAACCTATTGATTGATTTGGATGAGCTTGGCTGTCCTAACAATTCTTCAAAAAGCAAAGGGTGAGAACATTGTATATACAATTGTGAGAAAAATACAGAATTTGTGAATTGAGAATATCAGATGATGAAAATATTAGATCAAGATATCAATTGCTTGACCATATTTGTAAATGTAGGCACTAATTGTCTAACTTAATTAAAAAAACTAAAAGATTTAGTGAAAGAACGCATCTTCCTCTAACCTTTTCTAAACTTCAATTACTGGTATGTGTAATGAATAAAAGTAAGCCACTTCTCCATCAAAGCGATATAGGATCAATTTCTATACAGTCAACTGACGTTACCTGAAATTTCTTCCATGCCAAAGTGACTAGCACCAGATTCCTCCTGCTTATGAAATCAATGTAATAAATTAAAAGCATAAAAGAGATTTGTATTCCAAAGGAAAACGAGGGTAAAATTAAGGCACATTAAGATGGCCGATCCAACATATCAAAGGCCTAGTCAAAAAGAGAAGAAAAGGACACCTGATGAGGGAAAAGTCTTACAGTTATCCAAACATACATGTATATGTATATTTATATATTGATTACACTTTTATACAGATTGATGCACCTACATATATGTTTTTACAAGATGAATATATGCATACATGGGTATACATGATAGAAGAAAAGCATATAAGAAGCACTCTAGACTTAAATTATTCTACTTACATCATCAGTTAGGGAACCACATGCTAGAGTTCGATATGACTGATTATCAACTAAAGCTTCACCTGCCAAAAAGAAGGGGAAAAGGGCACAGTGAATGAGGCTGACTAGTCACTAGCCCTGCTGCACAAAGCTTGTGTCAGTTACCTCTTGTCGGTGCAGTTGAGTTGTTGGAATCATTTTGTTGTTCAAGCTTGTCCTGGTCAATAGTTCTAGGATCATGAAGTATCTCATCGTGACTTTGAATGTTCTTACCAGTACCTGTCGATTATTCAAAAAGCAAAGGTTGAGAATATTGTATATGCAATTTTAACACGCTCAAAAAAAAAAAGGACAGTTAGAATATAAAATTTAGTGAGGAACGAATCTTCCTCTTCCTCGGGCCTTCTCTAAACTGCAATCACCTGTATATGTAATTAAAAAGAAAGCTAAGCCACTACTCTACCAAAACAATATAGGACCAGTTTGTAGATCTACTAACATTACCTGAAATTTCTTCTATGCCAGTATCTTTCTGTTCTTGAAGGTAGTGAACCAGGACATTACCATCCACTTTCCTGAAACAATATTAATAGTAAGATGGCAGATAAAATCAATTCATGGGAAACTAAAATTGCTTTATTAACCTTCTTTTCTCGTCAATGAGCCAGTAACACCTACGAGAAATGTTCAGCTCCCCGTGGCCATGCGCATAGTACACATGGAGCCTATTTATTTTCTGAACCTGAACCATGAAACAAGAAGCAAACGGCCTTAAAGATAGGTATGGTGCCTTTGCAATTCATGGTAAGCAAATCATACCCTGAGTACCATGAATTGCATGTACATAGGAAAGCTCACCTTTAAGTACTCATGGGATTCACTGACAGTCTTTCCATCCTTCTTCCAGTTATGACCATCATTCCTGAAGTTCTTAAACTTATCACGGTCAATAAACACAATAGTGCCACCTGTTACATTTTATAACGGAGACAGACCACTGAATCATATCAGTAGTAATAGATATCATCTACCCACTGATTAAGGAAGTTCTGTAGATTATTCATAAACTCCATCGAACTTATAGACTCGTAGGAAAGAAAATAATACACTAGAATATATCCATTAAAGATGGCGATGCAGATGCATGAGGACTAATGCTTCAGTGATCCTTGAGTTAAAACCTGATAAAAATCATGTTACGATTAATAGAAACAACCAATGAACATTTTACTTTTGGGTGACTTCAATCGATGGGTTCTGAAGCGGAAAAACTCGTGATTACGAAGCAATGCATAAATTTCACGAGCGTCGAGCCATCTTTCCTTGCCCTCTTCCACAAGATCCTCTAAATCTGTTCAAGAAACAAGTAGCCATAGAAACCAGAAGGCATGAGAATCGTATATCTCAACATAAATGGTGTTATGTGAGGGCTGTTCTCTTTGCCAGCCTTGTCAAGGTCAATTCAGTATATCCCCAACAGTATTGAGGTTCAACCCTCTGCCAGCTGTCGATACAGCAAAAAAAGCGGCGAAGGGATAATCCTGGGCACATAATACTATTTCCCGGAGCACAAAAACGCGCGAGAGGTAAAGGATGGTGGGAGTGAGAAAAGGAAGCGAAGGAAGCAAATATGGAAATAAATCAGAGAACTAGATTCACAAGACGGAGGAAATGGAAAAGAAAGTAAGCGGGTGAATTCAATTGTATCTTCCATTAACAACCACTGTGTGTGCTTGTACCTGCGCGAGTTTTGAATCCGTGGACATCGGAACCCTGCAGCGACATTGCAGCATCCTCTGTCATCAGGCGATCCCATGGCAGAGAGTCTAGTAATTTTATAGCTCCGTCCGGGGGCCTCTGCACCGCGGAAAGAACGCGTAAAGGGAGCTTTCCTTTGCTTCGTTCATATTATTGCCTGTAGACTGACTCAGAAAGTCAATATACGGAAGGTGTACACCTGCTTCCCGCCCGCGCCAAGCGTGACGACCCGCGATTTACAAAATTCTTGAAGAGACTTTAGTGAAATTATTTTGAAATTATGGTTCAAAAATCTTTGTAGTTTAACATTAAAAGACGCTAATTTTTTTTATTAGATAAATTGAATGTTCAAATTAAGAAATTATTAGATAAAAAGTTAATAAAAGAGACAAGTAGTCTTCATTTTAGTCCAATTTTAATGATAAGAAACCATAGTGGAATTGAAAAAAATCAGAATGGTTATAAATTATAAAAGGCTAAATGAGTAATTATAGTTTGATGGCCACTTCATTCCTCAAAAATATATCTTAGTTAATCAAAATAAGGGATCAAATATTTTATTAAGTTTGACTATAAATTAAGTTTTTGAAAAATATAACTAATTGAGGAATCTAAAACTTTAACAGGTTTTAGTTCTCAAAGAGGACATTATCATTGTAATGTAATATAACTCCTCAAGTTTTTCAAAGATAGATTTTTATATTTTCTATATGAATGATATTCTTGTGCTTATTAAAACCCTAGAAGAACACACACACAAAATCTTAAAACTAATGGTGAAAAATTCCAAAGAAATGAATTATTCTTTCTCTTAAGAAAATCAAAATAGAAAAAGAATCCATTGAATTCTTAGGATAAATTTAATAAACTTGTTAACCAAGGCTCTTTGTAGTAGATAATATTGATATTTTCTCTCTAATACTTATTCAAATTTCCTACTTAAAGGAGAATTTTAGCAAAAATATCTCAATTATGATACATTACCTAGGTTAAGAGGTAAATTATTTACCTTTGTAGGTTTCCCAGCATATTTACATTATATGTTTCATCATTTTATTACGTGAACCCACTTCATTTGTGTGAGAGAAAAGGTTTCAAATTAGATGCTTATGCTGTAATTAATGTTGGTGTTCTCACATAAATGATGGTTGGCCTTAATGTTTAGATGTAGAAGCTCCAATCACTCACACTTCATTTAGACCGGATGCTGCATCTATTTCCTCGAGTATCAAGTACCATGCGAGTTCACCCCGTTGTCTTCTCCAGAGGGGTTTGGACTTCTAAAGGCCTTCTTTGCAGCCGCATAATGTGTTCGTGATACCCTCATTATAAATTGGGATAAGACAAAATTGCTACAGAAGTTTGAATGTAAAGCAAGCTTGCTAATGTCGATGGAATTTCAACAGGTTTGTTTTCGGGTCTTTTGCATTGTGTCTGTTAGATTTGTCCCACATCAGCAGGAGAAAATGTGGCTCCTTGTTTCTTCTTGAGGCCCATTATAAGACTGTTTAATATGATATTAAAGCCGGGAAATGTCTTTTATAAAGTAATTTCTTTTTCATCCTCCATTTATTTGGCAATAAAGTTATTTTCCACCGTTTGTAAGGAGAGAACTATACACAGGCCGCATAGTGCAGTCCTCTGGGTCCTGCTTCAAACACAGCTTTTCCGAGAGAGATTGTGGATATTGGATCTGGGCCTGGAGCTACAGGTTTTAGCTCCGCACTCAAGTCTTAGCCATGGGCTTTTGATGTCCTAGTTTGTCTGAGAAAAAGCTCAAGTCTTGAAAAAAATTTGGAGGGCACTCGCCCTCAATTGACCATCAGGCAAGATAAATCCAATTCCGACTTTAATCATACCCCCTTCTAGTTTCTCTTTATGTTACTAATACAATTTAGTTTATAAAAATACAATCACTAGATCTGGCATGCATTTTGTATATAGATAGAACAAAAAAGTAAGAAACTAACAATTTTTTTTTTTTAATATGTGAAAGGCCTAAGTCTATTTTTTCTCAAAATGTCTCACTGCAAAGAGGGATTGCTTAACTTTATAAGACAGATTATAAGTCCTCTTCTCCCCATTGTAAGACTCTTTGTCTTATATTCTTGTTTAGTCCAAGCTAGGTCTTTATATCAATGCATAATTAACCCATTTTGAGATTGGAATGGATCATACTAACAAAGAATTAACTTTTAAAAATGAAAGACATAAGCCCATCTCTACTCAAAAAGTCTTATTGAGATGAGAGTTGTCTAAGTTCAAAAGGCACATTACAAGCGTTTCTTATTTAATGTGAAACTTTCTGTCTAATATTTTCTTTCAATTTAAGTTTTTTTTTTTTACTAATAAAAGATTAGCCTATCTTTTACATTGAGATGTATCACACAAAAGAAATACTAACTTTCATATTATTTAAAATGCTCATGTTCACCTCCAATCAAAAAATCTCAATGAGAAAAAATAAATTATATAAACTTATAAGACACATTACAAGTATTCTTTTATTTAATGTGAGACTTTCTATTTTTTTCTTTATTTTTATTGTTTTATTTCCACCGCATAATAAATTACGTGTGCCAATCGATTTTAGCATATTACTGTCATGTTAAAGGTGGCAGCACCATTAGAATTTGCTCCATGGTTTTTCATTTGTGGGAAGGTGGTCAGTTGAAAACCCCGATGAACAGCCTGTTGTGGGGTGGCAATTCTTAAGAATGTCACTGCATATGCACAGGTCATTTACAAGCCAAGTGATGACCTGCAAACTCACATCACATGACCTTTTCACGTGTTCTGATTCATTGTGGCACAAGCATGCTCCATGTAGATTTATATGCATGGAAGTGTCAGAGAAAGAGAGAGAATTTGCAAGTTGTGTAGTGTGTTGAATGATCAAGCAAGCAAAGTTCATGCCTGAATGGCAAAGTCTGATGCAAAAACAAAAGACAAGCATGGTTGCCACTCCAAACTTATCCAAATCTAGCTAAAATTAATGGGCTTTGGTTTGTTCTTGGGTTGTTGTGCGGTACCTATTCAACTAGCAAGTGTTACGTTTAAAATGATGTTAGTAGTGGCACTTGATCTAAATAATTATGGATCATTAGAAACTTATTATCTCTTATATAATCTAAATTCATTCCTCTATAGTAGGTTTCAAGTAATATAAAATATTTTAATATCTCACTTTGCAATTACTATAGAATAAAGTTGTGAATTTAGTAAGTGACACCATAAAAAAAAATTGATATTTAATTTAAGTCATCTTATTTATTTAAACCACATGTTATGGTATTATGTTAAAAAAAACTTATTTTATCTTTAAAACTAGTTTAAAAGGATAATAATTTGCTTATATAAGAAACTTTTCACACAAAAAATATAGGATTTTCCTACAATGACACGTGTTTAAGTAATCCCAAGTCAAGAATGGGATAAGTCAAGCTTGACTAACGTTTCATCAATGTGGTTTGAGCCAGCTCAAAAAATGAGTTTGTGGTACTAACACTAAAGACTCAACCATATCTTTATCCCAACTCTATGTTGTTAGCAAAGTCATGACTACTAAACACCAATCCCTTATTTCATTATCAACCAAAGGTCCACTCAATCCTTCACATTGCATTTCTGCTTGTATATACATGATCAAAATAAGATGGATGATGTCAAATTAACTAAGCAATCTTCTTCAGCTTAGTCCTTTTGCTAGTAGCTCAGTAAAGCTGCTAGCAGCACGAGAAGTTTTAAGTTCAACATTCATTCATGCAAGAACCAATCTTGGACGATTTTAAGTCCATCCACATGAATGAAAGAGAAGTCCAAAAGTAGGTAATTCATCAAAAGGTCGATCAGGGAACGTGAAAGCAAGATCAAATGAATGAAAGAATGAATGTTCTATTCTGGAACTGTTTAACTTCATCAGTAACAAATGTAGATTTACAGGTCGAACGCAACGGGGGATGAGCTCCACAGCCATGGATGGAAGTCTCTTTCCTTGGTTGTACTTCACAACACCATCACTTCATGCTTCTGATCGTTTCCGACCCACCATGCCTTGAATCCAGCATCGAGATTGCCTCCTTGCTCAACTAAATCACTGGTATCAGAAATCTCTTGCTTTAATTCCAAGTTCGTTTCAACTATGCGCTCCGAGTTTCCAATCGAATGAGCTCTCTTGTGACCGCCTAAAGCTTGACCGGAAGCAAAAACCTTAAAACAGATATGGCACTTGTACTCCTTCGTCTCTTTCGACTCAAAACTTGCCGGAGACACTTCATTCATCTCCCGCATCGGAAAAATGTTACGCCGGCGGATCTCCGGTGGGTTCTGACTCCTCAGATCATAGCAGTATTTAGTTCTGTGAATTGTCTGGTGGCCTCCAACTGCCTGATGTGAGTGGAAATTCTTGTTGCAGGTCCTGCTTACGATTCCAGAATTGGAAGAAGTGGACACCTTTCTCGAACCTGGCTTCAGAGATCCTGAATTAGCTCGATCCAATCCATTATCTTCTATAGAATCATGATCCGATTCCAATCCAAAAGGCTTGATTTTCATCTCATTCTTATTACCATTGTCGATCTCATCTCCCGACGTAGCTTCTAGTCTAGGCATCATTGATTCTAGAACAATATATTTATTTATTAATTACCTTTCAAGCTTTCATATTTTCGCATAAAAATAACAATCTCAGAATGCCAGGTGAGCTCCGGAAAATGTTAAATCTAGAACGAGTAACTGCAACCTGCGAGCTGCGCTTATGGTATTTTAACTAAGGAAGCCAAAAAAAAAGGAGACCACGGAAGCTCCGGGCAAAGGACAAAAGAATTCACTAAAAGTTGTCGAATGTTCCGTTCACATTCATTCATCAATGTGCGAAGGGGTGTCAGGGTCATAACAAGCCGGAGGTCCACCGCGGGACGCAACCGTCTCGTTGAAAAACATTAGCGAAGAATTGGACCCCTGTTGGGAGCTCACTTTTCCGCACTACCTGTTCGCACCCTATTGCCCCGTTCTGGACCACTGTTGGGAGCTCACTTTTCCACAACCCCCCTCTTAGCAGCCTGTTTGCCACCGTTCTGAATCAAAGCGGGAGGCTATAAATGCAGGGACTCTCGCTTGCTGTGCCGCAACGGGATCACTGGATAATGCGAAGATGCAGGCAACGGGGCTGCAGGGCTCTAACGATCACGGATTCAGTACTCACGAAGGTACAAGCCGACCCTAGTCGCTAATGGTTCTCCTTGCCTGCTTTCTTCTCTCTTCCCTTTCCTTACTTCTTGGGACTTTAGTTCTCTGATTTATTTCTATATTTGCTTCATTCTCTCACTCCTACACCGGCACTCCGGCGTCTACTGTGCGCCGGGAAATTGTGCTGTGTACCCAGGACCCTTCCCCCTCTTCTTTCGCTCTGTAGACAAGGCTATACAGCTGGCAGAGGGTTGGACCATTCATTGACCTTGACAAGGCTGGCCAAGAAAACAGCCTTCACATATCGCATTTTATATTGAGATATATGATCCTCTTGTCTTCTGGTTTTTATTGTTACTTGTTTTATGAACAGATTTGAATCGTATTTTCGAAGGAGGCAAGGAAAGAAAGCCGGAGACTGGTGAAATTTATGCATTGCTTCTTAATCACAACCGTTTCCCCTTCAGCAACCATCCGTTGGCGTGTCCCACAAGTAAAATGCCTATTGGTTATTTCTATTAATTATAACCCTAGGATCACTGGAGCATTAGCCTTCATGCATCTGCCTGGCCATCGTTTTTGCTTTGACCCTCAATATCGCGTAATCATTATGCATTTTTCTGACAAGACTTGTAAGATGATATCGATTACTACTGATATGATTCTCTGTTCTGTTTCGGTTATTAAATGTAACAGGGGGCACTATAAAATTTTTGAACCGTCCCCGGTCAGGGAGATTCCGGTACGACGGTCATAAGTGGGAGAAGAAAGATCATTCGTTCTTAAAGGTGAGCTTTCCTATTTGTGATACGTTAGAAGGGCAACCACTTATATATGTTAGTGTTTGACTTGTGTTTTTAAAGTATACACTTCTTGATACAAAAGTAAATTGCAAATATATGTAGGTACATGCATATGCAAAGGCACCATATTTATCTTTAAGCTCCTTCGCTTGTTATTTCATGATTCAGGTTCAGAAAGAAAGAAAGATCAGAGTACGCTATGCGCATGGCCGTGATGGACTCAACCTTGTCCGCAAGAGTTACTGGCTTATTGACGAGAAAAAAAGGTTAATAATATATATATATATATATATATATATATATTTGCCATCAATTGATTTTATCTGCCATCTTAATACTTGTGAATGGCATGAGCTTTTACAACAAGAAGATTCTAACAACTCGACTCCACCTATAAAAGGTAACTGACACATGCTTTGTACAACAGGGCCAGAGACTAGATAGACTCATTCACTATGCATTTTTCCCCTTCTTTTTGGCAGATGAAGCTTCAGTTCCTAATCAATCAAATCCAACTGCAGCATGTGTTTCCCGAGTTGATGTTGTAAGTGGAATAGCTCAAGTCTAGTATGCTTCCTCTTTGCTTTTCTCCAATCATGTAAACGCATATATACATTTTGTAAAAACATAGAAGTAGGTGCTTCAATCTGTATAAATGAGTAATCACTATATACATATACATATACATATATATATACATATACATATACATGTATATGTGACTATGTCTTTGATATGTTGGATAAGATGCCAAAAGTATACCACTAGTTTTAACCTAAACCATCTTAATGTGCCTCAATTTTTACTCTCTTTTCATTTGGTATAAAAATCTCTCTTATGCTTTTGATTTATGACATCGATTTCAGAAACTGGAGGAATCTGGTGCTAATCACACTAACATGGAAGAAATTTCAGGTAATCTTAATTTAACATATAAAAATCGATCCTATATTTTTTTGATAAAGAAGTGACTTACTTTTATTCATGATACATACCTATAATCTTAAGTGAGAATGCAAGAAGAAGATGCATTCTTCACTAAAATTTTTAGTTATTCTAATTAAGGTAGACAATTAGTATCTGCATTAATAGGGACGGTCAAGCAGCTGAAATATTGATCTGATATTTTCATCATTGGATGTTCTCAATTCTCTAGTCCTCTATTTCTCTTGAAGTTGTATACACAGTATTCTAATCCTTTGTTTTTTGAAGAATCGACAGGTTCTGAGAATAACGTTCAAAATGGTGTTCAGATACCAGATAATCTTGACGTTCTTTTCCGGAATAAGCTTCTTCTTGATCCAAGTTATTCTAACAACTCCAACTTCACCTCCAGGAGGTACTGACACATGCTTTGTGCTGTGGGGTTAGCGCCTAGACAGACTCCGTCACTATTCCTTTTCTCCCTTTATTTCTGGCAGACGAAGTTTTTGTTGATAATCAGCCAAATGGAACCGGAGTACGTGGTTGGTGGGATGATGATACAGCGTAGAATAACTCAAGTTTAGCATGCTTCCTATATACATGCTTGTATCCAACATTACTATACATGCATATATGTAGATGCGGCTACCTGTAAAGAGTCTTTTCCCTCATCTCAAGTCCTTTTTCTTTGCCTTCTGACTATGCCTTTGATATCTTGGATACGGTGCCAAAAGTAAGCCACTAGTTTAACCGGCGGCATGTCGATTTAACTTTTCAACCAAGTAGGGCTCTGTACGAAGCAGGACACAATGGAATGTGTTTCGGATTATAACACAGCTTCATCATGCTGAGTAGGATGCCATCGTCCACGGTGGATGGCAAATCCTCAAACGTTCCTGAAGCTTCAAATGGGATCTCCACGTTGCCATATTCACGCTGGCCGTCACCAGTAGAAGCCGTGCAACACGACCTGCACTGTAACTGTATTGGTTCCATTTTGTATTTTGTAAATTGTTGTGTTTGTATTAGTTTTGACAGAAAGTAACTGTGTTGATTCCATTTTCTATTAATACAACGAGCGACAGAATCAAGTTGTTTCCATGTATCTTTGTAGTTTAGAAAAATTAGTTTATGAGAATATTTTGTATTATTTCTTTTCTTTATAAGTGTCCAAACATTGTATTATAAATAGGCCTACTGCTTTTAAACCCAAGTACATAGATACAAAGCCTTTGTTGGAAGATGGGCCGGGCTAAGAGGGAACTGGAGGTGAGAGAAGCATTGTTCGAATTATCATGTAAACTCTCTTCATTTGTGTGAGAGAAAAGGCTTCAAATTAGATTCCTATGGAGTTTTCAAATTAGATTCCTCTGAGTTTTCAACAAAAACTAATATTAGTTTTCTCACATAAATGATGGTTACCCTTAATGTTTTGATGTAGAAGTTCCAATGGCTCACGCTTCATTCAGACCGGATGCTGCATCTATTGCCTCAAGTATCAAGTACCATGCAGAGTTCACCCCATTGTTTTCTCCAGAGGGGTTTGGACTTCCAAAGGCCTTCTTTGCAACCGCACAAAGTGTTCGTGATGCTCTCATTATAAATTGGAATGAGACATATGATTATTATGAAAGTTTGAATGTAAAGCAAGCTTCCTATTTGTCAATGGAATTTCTACAGGTTTGTCTTCGTGTCTTCTTCATTGTATCGGCAATGCAATTTTATCATCTTCTACTTGGAAGATGCTGTTGTTCCCTAACTTTTAAATTTTGCAGGGTAGAGCTCTGTTAAATGCAATTGGTAATTTAGAGCTCACTGGAGCTTATGCAGAGGGTTTGAGAAAGCTTGGACATGAATTAGAACATGTGGCTTCCCAGGTCAGGTTGCTTATTTATGTCATTTCCTTTCATTTTAAAAATCTTTCCAATATAAGTGGCAAACCAACCATGGTGGTTGGGAGAAGTGGATCACCAGCATAATTTAATTAAAGACAAGATTGGAACCTTGTCAAGGGGATTGTTTTCAATTCACATCTTACATTTTTACCAATAAAATTTCTTCTTGACAATCTTAAGATCATGATGCATAAAGACAAGAACACTTTTGTGGTTTAGAAATTTCTCTCTATACAATCTTAAGATTTTGAAGCATAAAGATAAGATCTCACTTTTTGAGTTAAATGATAGTTTGATCATCTGGAAGTTGGACTAAACCATCATTTTCTCAATCGTTAAAAAATAAAAGGTTCAAAAGAGATGTTTCAAAGCCAAAATTGGAAAATGCTGGTTCAACTTGAACAAGATTAAAATGGTGCTTGTCAAGATGGAAATAACATTTTATGATTCAGAAATCCTATTGTATGAATCACCACATCATTTAACTGAGTGATCGACCTCGTTGTACGAGAATTCACATGAAGGGGCGTGGAGGCCCCAATTCAATCACTTCCGTTCTCCAATTAACAAGACTGGTTCCCATTCACCCAAGCAATGAAATGGTCCGAATAGTTTTATGAACTCAGGCATGTGTGGTGAGATCATCTCGTATATTTTTCGTCTGTTCTCTTTTGGTGAGCTTGAGTATCTGTCTCTGTCTGGAGGAAATTTGGGCTCACACCATAAAACAAGGAAAGTGGAAAAGGTGAAGAAGACATGGGATATGAGGACACAAGTCGCACGTGACTGGGTTGTAAAACAATCCTGATTGATATTGTTCTCAGTTAATTGGTAGTTGATGAGGAGTAAACATAGTTCTTTGGTTGGCTTTTTTCTGTTAAGGGTGACCAACTCCTTTCAGGATCCCTAATTCTTCTATATCAGCATCTAATTAAAGCCTCCCAAGAGAACCTGAAAGTTTTACGACTGGCATGTTGTGCTCAATATTAAATTCAGATGAATAGTCTACAGAAAACCAAGATGGTTTCCTAATAAGATTAACGGCTATAACTCTCTTAATATAAGACATTAAATTTTCCTGAATTGTTTGAAAATTTTGATATCTTTTTTGATAGGAGCCTGATGCTGCACTTGGTAATGGGGGTCTTGGACGCCTTGCTTCTTGTTTTCTGGACTCTTTGGCAACATTAATTACCCAGCTTGGGGATATGGACTTAGACTCAAGTATGGCTTGTTTAAACAGCGGATTACAAAAGATGGGCAAGAGGAAGTTGCTGAAGATTGGCTTGAGGTATGACCCCTTTCTGCCTAAATTCTTTCTTACACCTCAAATTGCTTTTAAGTATTGGCATTATGTCTTTCTGTTACTTTTACGAAATTATGGTTTCTTCTTGAAGATGGGCTATCCTTGGGAAATAGTACGGAACGATGTCAAATATCCAGTGAAATTTTACGGGAAGGTTGTCTCAGGATCAGATGGAAAAAAACACTGGGTTGGAGGAGAAGACATAGTGGCTGTTGCTTATGATGTTCCAATACCAGGGTATAAAACTAAAACCACTATCAACCTGAGACTTTGGTCAACCAAAGCTCCAATAGAAGAGTTTGACTTGTATGCTTTTAATGCTGGAGAGCACACAAAAGCATACGAGGCCCTAGCAAATGCTGAGAAGGTTTGGATGCACTCATCATTATACGAGTTCTTTTCTCTTTTATATGATCTTGGCTGTTAAAGGTCCACTTTTAAAATTTTTTAACAACAAAAATAGATTGGGCCGTATATTATCTGGAGATTCTGAAGTTGAGTGGTAATGTTTGAAGAATCTTTTTATTATCTTTTTACCTCACATTTTTAGAGGTAGCATTTATCTCTCTATCTCTCTATCTCTCTCTATCTTTTTTTTTTTTCCTGTGTCCTTTCTGTTTTTTTTGGTTGGGGGGTGGTGGAGGAGAGGGCTATTGTCACATGACCTTCTTCGATACCCCATACATGTATATTACTCAGAGGTATAGACTATGCTGTTTTACGTGCATGCATCAATGATATACTTAAATATGTTGATTGTGCTCCATATCAGTGGATTTAATCGCTAATTTTTGAATCAATAATTTCATCTATCTCAATTTAGATATCTTGCTTCTATTTTTGGGATATCCCAAAATTCAATTTTCAAAAGTAGGAAGGTCTTGCAAAATTTCCTATATTGCTTTTAATGGTTTTTGAAAAGGTAAACAAGGTGCTTGCAATAGTTGTGTCAACTTTAATATAACACACCGGATCTTTGGGGAAACATTCTTTCTTTGGATATAAGTCACGCTAGTTAAAACAAAAATAAAATTGAAGAATGAGTGTTCATCTGTCTGTTGTTATGAACTGAGCTAGGAAAAACAGATCATGGTGGAAATTTTTGTGTCCTTTTCTTCGTTTCTTGCTTCCCCACTATAAAATGCAAACCAGATTGGATTCCTATGGAATGAATTAAAAGGTTTCTTTATTCTTTTACTTTGTATCTATGTCACAAAGAACATGCACTTGTGTGCTTTCTGATTCAAATGCTTGGTTTGCTTAAGAAGGGGCTTCCATATCAACAATTGAAAAAGAAAAAGAGAAAAAAGATTTGAAAACTTATCTGGTAGATTTTTTAACTATTTTCAACCTTCCTTTACAAGATCTTTGCATACTAAGTCTGAAATTTAGGAAAATCTACTTCTCATATGCTGCAACCTGTGTGCTAGAACAGTAGCATATACAAATCATACTGTTCTTCCCGAGGCATTGGAGAAGTGGAGCTTAGAACTTATGCAGAAACTGCTTCCTCGACATGTTGAGATCATAGAAATGATTGATGAGGAGGTAATGCTTGCATATATAACCAAATCTGTTGTTACCCATTGAACCGATCTATACTTTTCCTGACTCCTGACATTTTGAATTTTGCAGCTAATCCGAACCATTGTATCTGAGTTTGGTACAGCTAATTCTGAATTATTGGAGAAGAAATTGAAGGAGATGAGAATATTAGAAAATGTTGATATCCCTGCTGCCTATGCGGATTTACTTGTTAAGCCCAAGGAAGAAAGCCCTGTTGCTGATCCCGGTAATGAACTTAAGCAGTCTGAAGAAGTAGTTGAACCAGTTGATAAAGACGAATCTACGGAGAAAGGGTCTCTGAAAAAAGAAACTGTGCGGCCTGAACCAGTACCAGAACCACCAAAGAGGGTTCGTATGGCTAATCTCTGCGTTGTGGGTGGTCATGCAGTAAATGGGGTTGCTGAGATACATAGTGAAATAGTAAAGGAGGATGTTTTTAATTCATTTTATAAGGTAAACGTTCACTGCTTATTTTTTTTCCCCTTTTAATGGATGAAATATAATGCAATTGATGATTCTGAAAGATAGTGAACTTATTCTGTCAATGTCTATAAACTGGGAAATATGCTTCTATAATTGATCTCTACGCTATGATTTTGGCAGTTGTAGCCTGACAAATTTCAGAATAAGACAAATGGGGTGACACCAAGAAGGTGGATCCGCTTCTGCAATCCTGACTTAAGTAAGATTATAACCAACTGGACTGGCTCAGAAGACTGGGTTCTGAATACTGAAAAACTGGCAGAGCTACGGAAGGTAATCCACTAAAACCGAACTTCTTACTGGCGAAACTGTTACTTTGGTGAATCTTAAGTCTTGACTACTGAGAAGAGATTCTAATTTTTCTTCAAATCTCCTACATGGTACCCCTTCCTTTTATTGATATGTGTTCTGATAGGCTAAAGTTGGATGAGGTACAAAATGGGTATGACCATAGCACACACTCCTTTGCTCTTTTCAGGCTTGCAACCAGTAGGCATGTACCTGTGAAAAGATAAGAGTCTTCTTGGTCACACTTGAAAACTCATGGTTTCTTGATGTAGTTTTGTATGACATGTCAAAATTTCAAAATTAGCACATCACCCATCTCTATACGGCGTAAGTAATGCTTATGTTTGTGGTCTGCATTGAAGAAGAAAAATAACACGCGTTATGAAACCCCACTCTACACCCCTTTCGGCCCCCCTCACACACTTCACCCGCACAACAACCAAGCAACCAAGCAACCGACCCAAAGAAATGGCCCTTTGACAGAACTTTTCCCAAGGTACCTCGTTGAGTCCATGTCTTTTCCCATCTCAACTGAACAAGCAAGCCCTACACATTTTCTTATCTGCATTAGAAAATAATGAATGTATCTAATATTTCATACTTTTTGATACACAAGGCATTGCAATATTTGGAGTGAAAACTGTCTTGTTTGTCTTCTATGTACATAAGCTTCTTAAAATTTGAAGCTTGGATTTTGAATTTTCAACTATTCTCTATCCATTGTGCACTATATTCTGATAAATTAATAACTGATGATTTCAGTTTTGCTCCTCCCAGATATTTATTAATCAGGGTATTGTGACTATTATTATTTTGCAGATAATGAAGATCTCCATATCCAGTGGAGGGCAGCGAAAAGGAGCAATAAGATGAAAGTGGTATCATTGATTAAAGAGAAAACAGGATATTCTATCAGTCCTGATGCATTGTTTGATATACAGGTAACTTGCTGTATGAGTTCTTCTTTCCGTAAGAATGTGAAAAGAGACTGCGGGAATAACTAGTTTCTCAGATGAGGTGAAAGGAAAAATTAACAGAATAGAGGACCAGGCTATGATATGTTACATATGCCTTGTGTAGATGAAATATTTGACAAATTATAGAGATCATATTGCCCTAGTTTGCACTTAAAGAGGAAAGTGTTTCTGAATGCTCCAATACCTCAGTTCATGGTTCAATGTTCTTGCAAAATAATGAGTCTAGAGAAAAAAATGTATGCATATGGAGTTTTGTAAATTAACCATGGATTTTAAACCTTCTAAGCCAGTATGCGTGGTTGGTAGTTTGTGGGTTCCACACATTTCAATTCTGCTTTTCCCTCTCCTCTCTGAAAGTGCCTTTTCTCGCATTGCGTGGTGAACTGATAGATGGATAAATATTTGTAGGTGAAGCGCATCCATGAATACAAGAGGCAACTATTGAATATCTTGGGAATTGTTTACCGCTACAAGAAGATGAAAGAAATGAGTGCAGAAGAAAGGAAAGCAAAGTTTGTTCCACGAGTTTGTATATTTGGGGGAAAAGCATTTGCTACCTATGTGCAAGCCAAGAGAATTGTAAAATTTATCACTGATGTTGGGGCTACAATAAACCATGATCCTGATATAGGTGACTTACTGAAGGTATGGGTGGCTTTGATCTTGCTAATTTATTCTTCAAAAAAGTCATCAAACATTGATATCTCTGTCAAAAAGTTAGCTCTAAGTGTTACAGGATGTAGTTTCTGGAATCAAGCGTCTTTCTCATCAAGAGTCTCACATCATGTAGTTTCTAGTATCAATTGCATAAATTCTTTAGGTCCTTGGCAGTGATTAAAACATAGGCTTTTGTCTCTGTCACAGAGGTGTCTCTTTGTGAAGATTGGTGGCACATATTGTGATACAACAAGGTTTTTCTGGATCTTCAGACAATGGGGTGACTTGTCTTTAGCACTGTTTAGTCTGCTTGGATCCTATCCATTTTCAGATAATCTCTATCCAATTTGATCTATAGATCTATGTTTCCACATTATTGACTTCGATTAATTCAAATTGGATTTCTGAAAGAACTCAAAACTTCTCTCTTGAAATGTGTATTGGTTGCTTGCTGCAAATTCCTTTGCGTTAGTCAGTCAGAGTTATTGTTGTTTGTCGTTTGTCGTTTGTGTCTTTGTCCTGTATTACAATATCAAGGTTATTGTATCACTCCCAGAGCTCATAATCTTGTTCTTTTGTATTAGGTTGTTTTTGTCCCAGATTACAACGTTAGTGTTGCTGAATTGCTTATTCCTGCAAGTGAGCTATCACAGCACATAAGGTATTTCTCTTTCATTCTGAATATATTATCTTGCTTTTGTCTCTTGTTCTATAGTTTGTTTGTTGCTATTGTAAATGGGAGTTGGTCTCAAATGTTGTCCACTATTCATGTTGTTAATAGGTGGTTGTACTTATCAGGCTAGCCAATATGTGGCCTCCTTTCTATAAATATTACGGGCCTGTGCTATACTTAGCAAGGGCAAGCCAAGGCAAAAACCTCTCAATTGAGGCCCAAAATTGATTTTAGGGGGAGCTTGATTGTCCTGCCTTTTTGCTGGATCTGTGCCCTGGTGGAGCTTTCTAGATCTTTTCTTTACTGTAATTGTGCAATGCTTGAAAGGTGCATGGTAGATAAATGATGAGAAGCACGACTAACTAGTGCTAAATTCAGGTTCTGGGTTCTGTGATTTTCTGAAGTGCTTATTCAATTGGCTGTCTGATCCTAGTTCTGTGATATTGATGCAGTGGATTTTAAGTTCTTTCTTCACATGGCCTGTTATGTCTCTGTGCTTCAGTAGTAATACCAAAAACAAAAGAAACAAAAAACAGTTATTTTTGGGGACTCTGGGAATGTTTTCAGATCTGTTGCTTGGTACTTTTTGGCAGTTCCAAGTGTAACTAAGTAATTTCAGTATAACTAGAATCGAGCCTAAGAATATTTACCGTAATGCCAAACGTATTTCACTAGTTGCCAGAAATGCCCAGTCAAGACAGCTTGAAGCCTTCTGCTGTGATAAATATGCAAAGTACTTGGTTTGATGTTTAATTTCGTATTTTCTTATTGAGTGTTGAGTTGTTGAAGTGCAATGAGGATATGTGGAAGTGAAGAATGATTTATCAATGTCATTATGTATGAGTCAGTTGTGTTGGATAAAGATTTCATACAGCTGCTCCCCTTCTCCTTCCTCCTTTCTTTCTTAGTACTGCTGGGATGGAGGCCAGTGGAACCAGCAATATGAAGTTCGCAATGAATGGCTGCATTCTGATTGGAACCTTGGATGGTGCAAATGTTGAAATAAGAGAAGAGGTTGGAGAAGACAACTTCTTCCTCTTTGGTGCTAAAGCTTACGAGATTGCAGGGCTCCGGAAAGAAAGAGCTGAAGGGAAGGTATGCCCTTATGAGCAAATTATCACTCTTCCTTTGGTCTTTTGCTACTAAACCAGCCTTGTTGTTTCTGTTGTAGTAATGATTGTAGGGTACTTTTCTTTCAATTCTAATCTTGCTGAACTCTTGATGTAGTTTGTTCCTGACCCACGTTTTGAGGAAGTGAAAGAGTTCGTCAGAAGTGGTGCTTTTGGATCTAACAACTATGATGAATTGATGGGATCTTTGGAAGGAAATGCAGGTTTTGGCCGTGCTGATTATTTCCTAGTGGGCAAGGACTTCCCCAGCTACATAGAATGCCAAGAGAAGGTTGATGAGGCATATCGAAACCAAAAGGTGAGGTTTATATGCATTTCTGTTTGCAGTTTGTTGTTAAAGTCTATGTAACCAAAATTATGGAGGAAGTACACCTTTGCATGTCTATCTAATGGGTCCAGTTGAATGCGCATGTTTATTTACTTCAATCCGTAATACGTCAAGAATTTTCTTGCATGTCAATTTCTTTTGTGGCTCATTGATCAAAGCACATTCAACTCAAACAATTGCGGCTGATAAATTGTGAATTATTCATCTAAAATTATTGATCATGCCCGATGGTTGTTCACCTCGCATATGATGATAATTGATTTTCAGTGGCATTTGCATAAAATTATATATTGTTGGTTGCCTCATATGTCTACATTTTTGTAGGTACTTCTCACACTTGCAGTCAAAGCATAAGTCATTCTGATTTATTTATTTATTTTTGGGGTGGTATTATTTTTGCCTCATATCTCAGGTAATATTTTAACTGGAGATGTAGTCCTGTATGTTAGATTCGTACGTGGTTCATGAATCAAGCATATCCTAGTAAACCGTTGCATTATGCTATAATGTTGGATTATTCAAGAAGACTATTGTAAATGGTTGGTAGAAACTGCTCCCGATAATAACATAAATGCATTGGCTTCTTTCTAGTTTTATCCGTAGTCGGATTATGTCTATAATGCTGTCGGCACTTTCTCACACATGTAGTCACAAACACAAATTATTCTAATTTGTGCCTAATATTTGTTGCTGTTGTTGGATCAGAGATGGACAAGAATGTCGATCTTGAATACAGCAGGATCATACAAGTTCAGTAGTGACAGGACGATCCATGAGTATGCCAAAGACATATGGAACATTCAACCTGTCCAACTGCCGTAGCTGTGTAGATTATAGGGTGGCGGATTTGGTATTGGTACATAGTGGTGACAGTGGCCTCCCACTGTTGCACTCTCTCTCGTTCGTTCCTCTTTCTAGCCATGTAAAGTAAAATGGTGGGATCAAGGCATAGTTGAAGTTATATTCTGTAATAAATGGTCCGAAGCGGATGGCTTCTACCACTCAATTTTGTATGGCTCACCAATGGCCATGGTTGAACCATCATAACAGATGTTGAATTACCTAATGCACCGTCTTGAAATAAAACTGCTTAGATTTTCTGGTTAAAAGCTTATAGTGCCACCGAATAATGGATCCTTTAGTGATGGAACAGCAGAATCCATCCTTCACTTGAGGATACTGTATCTACTCTTACAGGGTGAGGCTGTAAATGCCTTGCCAGTTTGCTTGTTTAAGTCAATTTCATATTGCCATTCTCTTTCCTGTTCGCTTACTGATGACATGCAGCTAACCAGCCAACCGAACACCAAAATACATAAGAAAAATGAATAAAATCCCAGAATTAAATTGACTTGTGTAATGAAAAAAATCTTCATAAGTAATGAATCACTCACAGCTCCATAGCTAACTGGATCCGGAGAAATCGGGTCTGCGCAGTACCCGTATGAGCCCGCTTCTACCGCCTGATGGTAGCGAGTGTTTGACCAAGAGCGAGCGTGGCTTTCAATGCCCAAGCGGGCATCTGAATGCTCATTCTAAGTTTAAAGATGTTTTTACCTTGTCCATAAACAAACATCCAGATTAAAAATGTATTAACACTTTAGTGAAAATAATATAACAGAAGTCTTAAATTAGTTAAATGAAAAAGAATGGTTCTCAATTATTGAGTTCACTAGTCCACTTTCCTTTAGATAGAAACAAACGAGCATTTTAAAACATTACTTTGATTGTTGATCCCCCTTCCATTGGATAAGAGTCTCCAAGGCAGTGATGGCTAGGTCCACTAGTCTACTTTTCAAATTTGAAAGAAAATGGAAGAAACCTAGGAGGGAGGAAAACAGGAACAGGAGTCATTGATGGGCGCATCATAGGGCTAAAGAGTGAAGGAGATAAAAGGGAGCCGCCACGTTGAGCAAAGGGGATAATGGAGTCGTTTTATCTGTAGAGAATTCCAGAGCTTGGCTGAATCCATCAAGGATTGTGATTCTTCTTGGTGAATGAGAACTGGTTGATATCGTTACAGAGCAATCTGCAAGGCATAAGTGTAGCGAGGAACAAAAACTGAAATCTTGGTAGCACAGACGAGGATTCGTTCACTAAAATATTCTCCAACTGGCGATGTCATATGCCTTCCTACATGATCCTCGGACTATACAATCCATCTACCATTAACTGAAGCGCCGGTCCATCGACGTCATCGTAGTCATTGGCGTCCACGTTGATGGAATCCCCCAGTGGATATGTGCTCACTCCCTGCAAACAACGAGAAACGACTAGATTGACTGCCTTACGCCAGTGTTTTATGTAATTTTACCATAACTAACGCATAGAACACGTAACAGCTTGGTTTGCTCGTAGAAGAGCACACCTAAAGCCTGCTACCGTCAACCTTAGACTGATGCTTCTAAACATCATGCTTATGCAAAATAAACAGTTGAACATCTCCAAATATACATGTATATGAATATATGCAAATAGACGCACCTGCACATATGTTTTTACAAAATGTATGTATGCATACGTGTGAATACATGTAGAAGAAAAGCATACCAGACTTGAGTTATTCTACTTACATCATCAAAGGAACCGCATACTGCCATTTGAGTCGACTGATTATCAACAAAAACTTCATCTGCCAAAAAGCATAGTTAATTAGTCTGTCTAATCACTAACCCCACTGCACAAAGCATGTGTCAATTACCTCTTGTAGGTACAATTGAGTTGTTAGAATAAACTGGATGAGGAAAAGTCTCGTTCCAGAAAAGAGAACCATCATGATCAAGTATTAGATCACGATTTTGAACGTTTATACCAGAAGCTGTTGATTCAACAAAAAACAAAGGGTGAGACTACTATACATGGATTAGAGAATTGAGTACATGCAATGATGGAAATATCAGATCAATATTTCAACTACTTGAAATATTGTGAATGAGTCTGTCTAATCGCTAGCCTTGCTGCCCAAAGCATGTGTCAATTACCTCCTATAGGTGCAGTCGAGGGGTTAGAATCATTTTGGCGCACAAGCTCATCCCGATTAGGAGTAACAACATCATCGAGTGTCTGATGATCATTTCGGAAGGTGGAATCCTCACAAGGACCTGTTAATTCTTCAAAAAGCAAGGGTAATAATATTTTTTGAGAAAAATATTACATCAAGAAATCAACTGCTTGAACTATCCCAATAGATGTAGACACTAATTGTCTAATTTAATTAAAATTACTAAAAAATTTAGTGAAGACCGGATCTTTCTCTAGCCTTCTCTAAACTTAAATTACTTGTATGCAACGAAAAAGAAAAAAAGAAAAAGGAAGCCACATCTCTACCAAAACACTATAGGACTAGTTTGTATATGTTCAGCAAACATTACCTGAAAATTTTTTCCTGCTAGTCTTCTCTGAAATTTTTTTCCTGGCAGTCTTCTCCGAACTTTTGGAGTAGTGAACCATAACAATGTCATTTTCTTTGCTGAAACAATATTGATAGTAAGATGGCAGATAAAATCAATTCATGAAAAATGTATACATACATGTTATATATATAATTTTATTTTATTAACCTTTTTTCCTCGCCAATAAGCCAGTAACTCCTGCGAGAAATGTTGTGTCCATCAAGTTCATAAGTATAGTATCCAGAGATCACCTTTTTTTTTTTTAACCTGAACCGTGAAATAACAAGCGAAGGGGCTTAAAAACAGATATGGTGCCTTTGCATATGTATGTACCTAAATATATTTGTAATCTTCGTTTGTATCAAGAAGTGTATACTTGAGAAACACAACTCACTCAATAATATATCAGAAATAGGAAAGCTCACACTTAAATGCACATGCTGTTCAGGCTTCTCCCACCTATAACCATCTTGCTTGTAGTTCCTAAACTGACGACGGTCAAAAAACACAATAGTGCCACCTATTACATTTAATAATCGAAATAGACCATAAGCATGTCAGTAGTAATCGATATCGTCTGCTCACTGATTAAGGAAGTTTTGTCGATTGTTCATAAACTCCATCAAACTTGTACGAGAGTGCCTTTTGTTTTGGATTTTATTGCAGTTTAAGCCAACAAAACCGTAACCATTCTGTCTTATTACTAAGTAGTTCAGTATATTACCCTGCCGGAAGTCATTGAAAATGCTTCGAATGCCATCATATGTGGCAAACAGATAAAATTACCAAGGCTCACGAGGTGTGAACCGAGGCTTTCTGACAAGGCTTGTAAGAAAGCTAATAATACACAGTAGAAAGTGCATGATTACGCGATATAGCGAGTCAAAGCAAAAAAGATGCGATGCATATGCATGAGCGCTTTTGCTCCAGTAGTCCTAGAGTTACTATTAATAGAAATAACGAGTAGGCATTTTACTTGGAGGCCGAATCAATTGATGGATTTCGACTTCGAACTTCTCGTGATTACAAAGCAGTGCATAAATTTCACGACCGTGGAGCCACCTGTCCTTCCCCCTTTTCAAAAGCTGCTCTAAATCTGTTCATTGAAACAAAGTAAACATAAAAAACTGAAGGCATGAGAATCATAACATAAATGCTGATATGTGAAGGCCGTTTTCTTTGCCAGACTTGTCAAGGTCAATTTAGTATTGGGGTTCGATTCCCTGCAAGCTGTCTACACAGCGAAAGAAGCGGCGAAGGGATAATCCTGGCTACACAACACTATTTCCCGGCGCGCAGTAGACGCCCGATAGTGGTAGAGTGACGGTAGGAGTGAGATTAGGAAGCAAATATAGAAATAAATCAGAGAACTAGAGTCCCAAGATGTAAGGAAAGGGAAAAGAGAGGAAACCAAGCGGGTATACCTTTCTTAGTTTTGAAATCATGGACGTCTGAGCCCAGCAGCCCCATTGCCTGCATCTTCGTATTGTCCAGCGATCCGCTTGCTGATCAGCGAGCCGAGAATCCTCATTTTATGGTCTTCTCGGAGCGTTTCAATCTAGTGTCAAGAGCATGTGAAGACCCTTGTGTGAGAGTTCCAGCTCAGTGAACCAGAGATTTTATGCTCAACCTCAGCTTTGAAACACAAAGTCATGAAAAGTTAGAAGCTCAACTTTAAAATGCAAGAAGAAAGGAGTCGAGAAGTCCCATCACTGAGAGACGACAGCGACCCTGAGCTTCGTCATCAGGAACAAGGTAGTGTCAATATGGGGTTGTCGAAAGCATGCTCAGTTTACCTGTAGGGAATTCAGCTTTAAGAAGAAAGAATTCCAGGAAGTCCTATCATTGGGGGAAAGAATTTTGGAAGTCCTATCATTGGGGCATTGTGAAAGTTGTGTTTAGTTCCCCTTTAGGAATTTCCTAGGTTTCTTCGGCGCCACCCCCCCCCCCCCCCCCCCCTCTTTTTTTTTTTTTTTTTTTTTTCTTTTTCTTTTTCTGGGTATGGTATGCTATAACGTACAATTATTGCAAAGGCATTGATGTGTGAGTAATGATTCAGCTTCGGCACTTTCTTTTAACGTGGTCTTTTGTAACTGGTTTTGACCCTTCTTACCATTAATAAAGAAAAAACCGCGAGGGATATCCCAAATTATATTGACAGACATCTGAAGATCTGAAACAGCAAGAAGGCAAATCCAGATTGAGATTGCCCCAGGTTTCTAACAGTGTCGCATGGTGGATTCAAAGGCATTGAAAATTACTTTGAGAAAACGGGTGAATTTGACACTCATCCCTTCCCCCACAAGACTTGCAGCCAAAGAAATAAAAAAAGGCAGTTTCGTGGCCTACATTCCAGGGAAAGGTCTTGATTCTTCTAAACAAACCCTCAATCATCGATTTGGACAGTCGATGGGTGACGTCTTACTGACTAATAACTCCCCATCATCCGATCTTTTGTTGACCTCTGCCAGTCAATTTAACGCGCTCGGAATCGCCCACTTGCACAAAAGCAATTCTTGTAGCAACCAAACAACATTAATTTATCACCACCACAATAAAGAATTCAACCTCATGATGGAAAGATCCATTATCATCTTTCCTAGACACCTGTCTACGACACTTTTGACTAGTTGCAAGGCATTAAGGTTAAAGTTGGCTCTAGGTCGGTTAATATGGTCTTCTCAAAGAGGTTTTCTTCGATTTGCTGTTGACCCAGAAGGTAAAACTTGTCACTCTGCGGCTAAGAGTTTCGCAGGCAGAGGTCAACAATCAATGGAGGGTGAAACTAGTAACCCTTGGATATCAGGTTCTATCCCGTTGAAGAGCCACTCTTGAAGGATGAAAATGGAGAAGCCTATCCTATAGCATAAAAGGAAGGGCTTGTTTACGGTGGGAATAAGAAGGCACATAGTTTTTCTCCAGGCACAAAAGGAGATTCCGTGAAGATGGACATTTGGGACCCCATGGACCCCAGAATTGTCCCTAACCACCATGGCTGCTTCGCCTTAAATAGGTTACAGAGGAAACAAAATCTTTGATGTTGATCTCTCAATCACTCTCTCACAGACACAAACTATAGGACTGCAGTGTCCTTATTTCGAGCCGAAGATTCTATTGCTGGCGGTCGGAACAAACCCTAGCAAACTTTACCATTGCGCACGATCTGTGATAAATATTAAAAAATGTTACAGCTGCTTGCTACTTCAGCGTTACTCAATTGACAGATGTGAATGGGTTTTCTGCTCAAACAGCTGTGCAAGTGGGTACCCCATTAACATTCACTGATGTTAATAAAAGGAGCAAGTATTTGACGATGGTGAGCAAAAGAAATGAGGAAGCTTTGAAATGAAGAGTGCATTTAGGAAGGGGGGGGGGGGGGGGGGTGTGGTCTGTAAAGTTGGATTATGCCGGGGATGGAATACTTACTCGTTGGGTCTTTAAATAAATGTTGCTGACGCCATGGATGTACTATAGAAAGTGTGCATAAGCGCTGGTGAAATATAAGAAATGACAGTCTCACCATGGATATGGTAATTGAATGCAATTAATAGGAGGATGCTCTTCTGTTGTAAAGTGATGGTCCTCCCTGCTTGGAAGGAAATCATTTCGGTAGGGAAAATGCATGTCATAAAAAATTAAGTTCGTACATTTTCAAGGAACCATTAAAGTTGCCTTCAGGTTATAAACCCCAAAAACTTAGTGGAGAATTCGGCCATATGACAGTACACTAGAGGAAACATCTTGGCTTTCAAAATCTCATCCACACCCCATGGAAAAGTTGGAAGATTAAAACATAATCATATCACTCACCAAACAATTCCCAAAAATCGCTCTGATTTATAACTTTTCCACACCCTCTTTTCTCTTTGGTTCCCCAGTAAAGTCATCCCTAGTCAGGCAGAAATCGGTAACGTACAGGCTGCACAAATTGCTGAGGTGCCCAATAAAGATTAGCATACTTTCCCTTCATTCTCAAATCCTCCTTCCCGGAAGCCTGGCTGGTGTCACTTCCAAAAGATAAAGCTTCACCAGTTAGACCTTCTTCTCTCCCTTTTGCCTCATTTGAAGTGGCGCCAACCTTGCTACTCAACAATCAAAACCTCCCATGATGGCCTCAGTTATGGTCATGATTTTTCCGAGTTAGAGAATATCGAAATTTAATGGAGAAAAGGGAAGATATGGTAGACGACAGGCGTGTATCATCTAATCACGATCAATTTCTGTCTCCAACTGGGCAAAACCATGATGATCACTGGGGAGAAAAGTGAACCAGTAAAGGTCGCGTTATGCCTCCAATCATCTATCTCACTTCCGCAATCGACTTCTATATCTTCTCTAACTCGACAAAATCAAGAGAACGGCTATAACAAAAGTGGTGTACCAAAGGAAGTATTTTGCTTTGCCTCCACTTTCAACAACTGTTCAATGTCGTCCGCTATCCTTTTGGCATCCAGTGATGCACCAAGTAGTCCACGTTTTGTAAAACACAGCGAGTATGGCCCACACTCCCCTTACCAACCATTCGGAAATTCCCTCTCAACCCATCTTTCTTTGAAAACATTTGTTCCTCCTGCCAATTTAAGTCCAAACATGTCTATTTCAGTCTTTTGAGCTAGAGTTTAGTGCATATAAGCAACAACGATAAAGAAACATGTGCTTAAGAATGAAGAAATTGGAAAGAAAAGCAGACGAAGATTAGGCACCTTTAGCCAAGAGGTTACGTTGCTTCTGCAACCGGTTGCCAAAATAATGGCGTCAAAGTGCTCTATTTTTCCATTCATGAACGCTAATGTGACGTTTTAGCTGTTTAATGCCTGGCAACACCTGCCCGAAAAGTAAAAAGGTTAAAACTCTAGGAAATGCTTAAAACATATGGCAACCGAAGCAAAAATTTGGAAAAAATTGGTCAATCACTCAATAATAGAAAGCAGCACCCATCAAGAAAATCAAATAGAAGTACAATCATTCGACAAATGAAGTGCAAATCTATGCAAGATTTGGGTCGCCAACAACTGAGAAAAAATATAGGGAGATTTTGATTTGATAAAAAGGGAAGGTTCCCCCTTTCTCTTAAACACTTTTTGGGATGTTACTTGACCACTTAATTTGGTATCAGAGCTAAGGATAAGGTTCTACTTTATAATCTTTCATGTCTCAAAGTTAGACCTCTTTTCGCACGTAATACTTATATTAGCATGAAAGGAGAGTGGTAAATGTAGGGATTGTCTTATATAGAAAGCGATAAGATGGGCCCTTAGTGTTATAATTGTTGATATTTTTCCATAAATATTTTAAAGTTTTGGAATAGACATTCATACTCTAATAACCTTTTTCTCAATTTTCATTTTTTTGTATGCTTCATCCCAATACTATTTCCATGAGGTTGAACTACACCGTTAGGCTAGCGAGTGAAGCTTGGATTTGCAATAAATGGCTGCCCTTTTACATTTGCTGGTATTGACACTACCCGCAAAGGTATCAACAAATTAGTTTCAAAACAACAAGAAATATACTAGTGCATGCACGAATGTCAGTTGTTTACTCTTCTTTAAACCCTATACATTTTGTTATCACTTCGTTCCGTCATCCTGTAGGGAAGCCACATCATGGAAGTGTTAGGTTTTTGTTAAATGCTTAGGAGCTAGGATTCAAGCAAGCACACCAACAAGAACCATTATCACATGATTTCATGCGGAAATAAAGATCTAGGCACACACACACAAAGAGGACACCATATTTTAGAGTGGTTCAGCCAAGTATGCCTACGTCCACTATCATCATTATCCGGCCCCTTCTCCTACTCATCAGGAACATCTATAGTACAAGATAAGCTCACCAGAGAACTGGCTGGATTGCTACAGTACCCACACAGCAGCAGCACATTGCTACGTAGTCTCACTCTCTCTCTACAATCTCACGCTCAAACTCAAACATCTTTCTCCTGCTCCTATTTAAAAAACACCTAAGAAAGGTAAATGACAATAATGCATTTCTTCACCTATTCTAATCCAAATATTCCTAGGGATAGGAAAGTCATTCATCTTTACTAAATATTACAAATTCTCAACAGGAAGAGTCTAAATTGTTTTACACAAACTGTACAACCAAGATCAAGCAAGATATTGGAGAAGAATGCCCTTCAAGTTACGGAGCTAAACTACTCACCAGTTCCACTCTCAATCAAAACAGAAGCACACACAGGACAATTAAACGAGTATGCCTAGAATTGCAATATAAGCTTCTAGCCTATCTCCAACCCCAGCTTGTTAGTGCCATGCAAGATACAACATGCATGCATGTCAAACTCTATTAATGCACCGACAATCCACATCAAGTTGAAAGTTTGACCATTTTTATGACAAATAACCAAGCAACCCGGTTGGTGATCAGAAAAGTTAGCTAATGGAAAATCCAAATAATGTCGTAAACACCATCATGTGTCCAAAGATAAGCTAGCAGAAGAAAACAAAAGGAAGATGATGAAAATGGCATGTCAGCAGTGCACAACAGGATGACCATAACACATCAGCAGAACTAGCAGACAAAGTAGTATGAAGCTACAATATAGAAGAATGATAGGGGCATTAGGCACCCAGAAAGAAAGAGTTATCTTATTATCTATTGTGGATGAGTTTGGCAGATATATTGGGTGGCCATGGCGGTCAGTTTTCTGGTCCTAGGATTTGGTTACCGTAATGCCTGGGCCTTTTTATTCACCATAATTAAATAGCACCTCGGATGAAACAACTACACCTCAACATGGTCCCAACATTGCCTGCTCAATTACTTTTTCTCTAAAATAAGCCTGCGAATGAAAGACTTTCTAGCTAATATAGCCATTATATAGAGAAAAGGAGTTATATGGTTACAATTTTTTTTAAATTGTTTGTTTGTTTGTAGTTTTTGTGCATTACGAAGAAAAATTAGGATTTTCCATTTGATAGTGTTAGCACACTCATCACCATCAACTTCGAGGTTGTTCTACAAATTAAGGCCTCTCTTGACTCCTCTATTCTCCCCTGTTTGAGAAATAAAAATTATTTTATTTCTTCATAGTTCAACTTGATTTATTTGAATTCTTACCTTTCTTTCTCAAATATATTCCATGTTATTAGCTTCTTAGTTTTGCATGATGCCAATATTGTCTTCTTCTTAAACATCAATGGTCTCCTTCCTTACTTCTCTTTAAATACAATAGGGTATACAATTCTCTTAATCACTAGAAATTTCGTGGAAGACTTCATGCTTTCCTCTATTAGCACCTTTATCTCTACTAAGGCATGCTAATATCTTCACCAAGGATTGTCTTAAGCTTACTTTCGACTTCTTCGATCCAAGTTGATAGTTTATTCTATCCCTTCAGCTTGTGGGGGAATGTTAACATTTAAAAATGCCATATCAGCACCCAGTACATCAATCACGTCAACATGGAGTGCCATGTCAGTCCTAACCATCATGGAATGAAAATCTTGACAAAAGCTATCTACATTGTGACTAAAAAACTATCTAAATTAGATTTGATTTGATTTTGTATAGATTTGATTTGATTTGGTTTTGTAAATTGTTTTAAATTGTAATTCTTTTTGCCTATATATAGACGCTTGAATCTACCTCTATAATTGGTGGGGAAAATTGATTTAAGAAACTTCACAAATGTAGGGTTCCAATTTTCTTCTTTCTCTTCTCCAATGAACCCAAAATATTTTGGTCGTTGATCTTTCCCTTCTTTCACTAGGCCTAAGTTACAACTACTGCAAGTTAGGTGAAACTTGTATGTAACAATCAAATATCCTATGAAATTTTTCAGGAAGGTTGTCTCAGGATCAAATGAAGAAGAAAAGGGTTTCTTCATTTAGTGGTTGTTGCTTATAATGTTCCAATGCTAGATATAAAACTAAAACCACTATCAACCTGAGACTTTGGTCAACCAGATCTTCAGCAAAAAAGGTTGAGTTATAAGCTTCTAATGCTCGAAAGCACACAAAAGCATACGAGGTCCTTTTCACTTTTATACGATCTTGACTGTTACATGTCCACTTTTAAAAAGTTTTAACAACAAAAATAGATGGGGCCATATATTATCTGGAGGTTCTAAAGTTGAGTGGTAATGTTTGAAGACTCTTTTTATTTTCTTTTTACCTTGAATTTTTAAAGGTAACATTTAGCTCCTTTTCTTTTTCTTTTTTTGTACTTTCTACTTTTTGGGTAGTGTGGTGGAAGAGAGGACTTTGATCTTGCTAATTTATCCTTCAAAAAGTCATCAAACATTGATATCTTTATCAAAGAGTCAGCTCTAAATGTTACATGATGTAGTTACTGGAATCAAGCGGCTTTCTCGTCAAGAGTCTCACATCATGTAGTTATTGGTATCAATTGCGTAAATTCTCTAGGTCCTTGGCAGTGATCAAAACATAGGCTTTTGTCTCTGTCATAGAGGTGTCTCTTTGTGTGAAGATTGGTGGCTCATATTGTGAATCCAATTTGATCTATAGATCTATGTTGCCACATTATTGACTTCAATTATTCAAATTAGATTTCTAAAAGAACTCAAACTTCTCTATTGAAATGTGTATAGGTAGTTTACTGCAAATTTCTTTTCATTAGTTGATCAGAGTTATTGTTGGTTGTCGTTTGTGCCTTTGTCCTATATTACAATATCAGGGTTATTGTATCACACCCAACGCTCATAATCTTGTCCTTTTGTGTTAGGTTGTTTTTGTCCCAGGTTACAACGTTAGTGTTACTGAATTGCTTATTCCTGCAAGTGAGCTATCACAGCATATAAGGTATTTAAGTTTCATTCTTAATATATTATCTTGCTTTTGTCTTTTGTTCTATAGTTTGTATTTTCCGCTATTCATGTTGTTAATGGATGATTGTGCTTATCAGACTAGCCATGTTGCCTCCTTTCTATAAATATTATAGGCTTGTGTTATACTTAGCGAGGCAAGCCGAGGCAAAACCCTCTCAATTGAGGCCCAAAATTAATTTTAGGAGGAGCTCAAGGGTCCTGCCCTTTTGCTGGATCTGGGCCTAGATGAGCTTTCAAGATCTTTTCTTTATTGTAATTGTACAATGCTTGAAAGGTGCATGGTAGATAAATGATGGGAAGCACGACTAACTAGTGCTAAACTCAGGTTCAGGGTTTTATGATTTTCTGAAGTGCTTATTCAATTAGCTGCATGATCTAGTTATGTGATTTTGATGCAGTGGATTTTAAGTTCTTTCTTCACACGGCCGATTATGTCTCTGTGTTATAGTAGTAACACCAAAAGAAAAGCCAATTATTTTTAGGGACTCTGGAAATGTTTTCAGAGCTGTTACGTAGTACTTTTTGGCAGTTCAAGGTGCAACTAGGTAATTTCGGTGCAACTAGAATCGAGTCGAAAGACATTTACCGTAATGCCAAAAATATTTCACTAGTTGTTGGAAATGCCCAGTCAAGAGAGCTTGAAGTCTTCTGTTGTGATGAATATACAAAGATTTGGTTTGATGTCTAATTTTTGTATTATCTTATCAAGTGTTTGTTAGAAAAAGAAAACTTTACAGGATCTGTGTAGACAGATCTAAACACTTTTTGAATGATTTTGATTTAGCAAACAGATGTAAATAGAATAGATAGAAACATACCACTCTTGTGATCCATTCTTTTAGTGTCATAAACCCAATAATACTCTTTAGAATTCGGGCTTAGGCGAATATCCTCTATTCTCATAAGAATCACTGGCTCGATGAGAGAACCTAGGTTTTATCTCTTTGTGAAAAGCAACCTTATGAAACCCTAAGAATAATATGAATTTATATCATGAGCTAGAGGATAAGACCTAGTCATTACAATTCCAAAGGAATCTTTAGAAGAGATTGAAGAAAAAGTTCCATTATAATCTATTTCTTCTTTCTCTGTGAAGCCTTTTGCTACTAATCTAACTTTAAACCTTTCAACTTGCCTAGTAGAACTCCTTTTAGTCTTATATACCCATTTACAACCAACATGTTTATAACTTTCAAGTAACTCAATAAGTTCCCAAACATCATTATGTTTCATCGATTGCATTTCATCTTGCATTGCATCTAACCACAACTTTGCTTGAGAACTCGATATTGCTTCTATATATGTTATTGGATCCTTCATAACTCCTATATCATAATCATGTTCACCCAAAATAAACTAAATAATCTGAATGAATTACAGATCTTCTTTCTTTAGTTGATCTTCGAAGTATCAGTTTAAGATCTTGATTCTGCACTGGTTGTTCCACAACTGGATTTGTAACTAATGATGAAGGCTCAGAAGTCCTTATAGTTGGTACTATAGGCAATTCTATTTATTGAGTAGGTAAAGAAAACGTCACAGATGTACCTACTTCATCTGCATCCTATATAGGTGGAGTACTACCAATATTTTTTGCTACATCAAGCTCCAAAAATTTTACAGTTTGAGACTCTATAATTCTAGTTTCTCCAATGGGTTATAAAAATGATATCTTTTAGAATGTTTAGGATAAGAAACAAAGTAACATCTTGTAGTCCTTGAATCCAACTTACCTAGAATTGGATTATACATCTTACTTCTGCAGGACATCCCCAAACTTTCAAATGATTTAAATTAGGTACACGACTAATCCACAACTCAAATGATGTAAGTGGAACAACTTTTGTAGTACTCAATTGAGTATATAAAGAGTTGTTTTCAAAGCTTCTCCCCATAAGAAACTAGGTAAATTGGTTCTACTGATCATACTTCTCACCATATACATAAAAGTCTTATTCCGTCTTTTAGTTACACCATTTTGTTTAGGACTCCTTGACATTGTAAATTGAGCAACTATTCCAGAGTCTTCTAAATATTGAGCAAACGGGCTTTTAAGCTATCTAGCATCGCCATGTTTGCCATAATATTCTCCCCCTATCTGATCTAACAACCTTGATTATTTTTCCCAACTGTTTTTCGACCTCAGTCTTGAAAATCTAGAATTTATCAAGAAACTCAGACTTTTCCTTAATCAAATACAAGTAACTATAACGGGAAAAATCATCTATAAATGTAATAAATTATACATTTCTATATAAAGTTGATATATAGGGTCTACTGATATTAGTGTGAATGATCTCTAAGAGATCAGAACTGTGATTTGTAGTTTTTTTTTTTTTTTTTTATCTTGACCATTTTGCCTCTACAACAATCAACACATGTTTTTAGATCATTTTTAAAAGATGGAAGAATGTTAGACTTTATCAATCTATCCACCCTCTCTCTAGAAATGTGACCAAGCGTTTTATGCCACAACATGTATGATTGTTCTTTAGGTAAAGACCTTTTGGGAACAACCTTTTCAATATTGTAGACATTATAGGGAGAAAAACTTAATTGATATAAACCATATGATAAAACACAAGATCCAACTTGATTTGAATTGTAAAACAGAGTAATCATTGAATTCTTTATTTCAAACGCATAACCATCTATGTCTAAACAAAAACTGAAATTAAATTTCGTCTAAAAGACGGTACATAAAAAATATTTTTTAATAACATTGGAAAACCAAAATCTAATATTAAAATAATATCTCCCATAAAGTCTACAAGAACTTTAACATTATTCCCAACTATAAGTCATAGTTCATCTTTACTTGGTCTCCGCTTGTTTATGAATCCCTACTGGCTTGCACTTTTGAAGTTAAGATTTGTATTTGTTACACTCCTTCTTCATACGACCTTTCTTCTTACAGAAGAAGCAACGGTCACTCTCTTTCTTGAACAATGTTTTCTTGACCCTACCTTTATGACCATATAAATTCACATTCTTAGAGGTTGAAGGAATACCTAGATGACTTGGTGCAGCTGCTCTTTTTCCTTTTCCCACATTTGAATTGGGTGAATACATAACCATATGCGGCTTGTCTCGCTTCAATTTCTCTTCTTTAACTATTACTTTAGCAATTAGATCATTAAAAGACCAGCTCTCTTCCTGATTATTATAAGCAGTCTTGATTATTCCAAATTCAAGATAAAGCAAATTCAGAGCATGGTGGACAACACATGCATCAGGAAGTGCAACATCCAATGCCTTAAGCTTTTTTTGGTAATCTACCATTCTGATGATGTAATCTATTACATCACCAGCACCATCATACTTTATGGCATATAATACTTGAAGAAGTTGCCCTGTTTCAGTATTTGAAGATACTCGATACCTATTTTTTATAGCATCCATAAATGTCTTAGCTGTATCATCCACAAGCAACCCACTCTTAAGATGATCCATGATTGACCTTTTCATGGACAATAAACAAATATGATTACTCCTTGTCCATGATTCAAAAGCTTTCTTTTGTTCTTCAGTATTCTCTTCAGTGAGAGTAGCTAGTTGTTCTGTAGTGAAAGCAGAATGTACATTTGTCATTTCCATTGCGAACATAACATCTTCCTTCCATCTTTTAAAGTTCGCACCCATAAGTATCTCAATAGTTATCATTTGATTGTAAATTGAAAAAGTGACTGAAAGTGAGCCAATACAAGATTAGTAATATATGACTACAATATAAATACAATCACATGATCACATACTTGGAGATTCATAAACTCTATCATGTAAACACCTTTGAGCAAAATACATAACAAATCAATGTAAAATCTCAGTATAGTAAAGGCCATGAGAATATTCTAATTTTCATAATGCATTTTAACCTTTGGGTGCATAAACTAATCCAATTAGTCTAAGCACATGCATTTCTACTATGCAGCTCTTTATGTTCTAATATATAATCACCTCCTTTGGGAGTATAACTATATACTAAAATGAAAACGTCCATATATGCATGAGAAAACTTTTTTTGAACACAATTAAGCTTGCCATTTTGGCAGTCACAACTTAATTGGATCATTTCCATACGCAGGACATGCTTTATGTGCTCATTAGAATATGAACAAACACTTTAACACAATTAACTAAATGCATGCTACATTTACATATACTATCATAATAGAATACAAAGTTTGTATATGAACAAGCTTAAGCATGATAGAAAGAAAACAATATGTCAACATACATGCTCTAAACTTTAAAGATCAAAAGGGACTAAAAAGATATATAAAACATATTAAATAATATATCAAAATGTTAGTTATTCGAAAATACGTTGGTTCAAACCGTGCTCAATTTGGACCATCCACGTGCTCCCACGTGCTCTCATGTGCTCTCATGTGCTAGTTAAAGTTTCTAGTCAAATGGTTGACTTTTTTAAACTGTTGACTGTTGACCGGGTTGGGCCCATGGACCCGAATGGGTTGGATTAGGTTGACCCAAATGGGACAAACCTGGATGGGCCAGATTGGGCCAATCTGGATGGGCTAGTCCGGCCTGACCCAAATGGGTCGAACCATCTTGATTCGGGTCTAGCCCGTTGGGTCTGGATTTGGGTGACCTACGATGTGGGTTAAATCATTTATTCAGGTCAAAATTGACCCAAATGTGACCCGAATGAACTGCGAACGATTTTGTTCGTGATTCACTTATTCGTGCAAGATTTGCACGAAATAATCACTGATTTTGGTACAGAATTGCTGGAAACCAATGAAAAAAAATTCCTTTTGGCCAATTAAACCACAAAAATGACCAAATTTGAACAAAAATTTTTAAGTTTTTAAACAAAACACAAAAAAATACCTTTAATGTGATTTAAGTGCTGAAATTTCATGTAGATTGGTAGATCGACATGCATAGAAGCCGATTGTAGGGAGAAACATCTCAATTGGATCAAAATTTCATTGAATTTTGCCCGATTAAGAGATTTAGATTTTTTTATAATTTGAAATTTTTGAAAATCACATTTTGAACCCAAATAATCTAAAAATTTATTTAACTAAATAGCAAAAAACACCCAAAAGTTCAGCAAATCACATTTTGAACCAAACAAAAACAAAATAGATTTAAATCAAATGAAAATCAAAATGGATTTTAGACCTCATCTATGTTGCTCTGATATCACATGTTAGAAAAAGAAAACTTTACAGGATTTGTATAAACAGATCTAAAACACCTTTTGAATGATTTGATTTAGCAAACAAACGTAAATAGAATAAATAGAAACATACCGTTCTTGCAATCTATTCTTTCGGTGTCGTAAACCCAATAATGCTATTTGGAATTCGAGCTTAGGTGAATATTCTCTATTCTCATAAAAATCATTGGCTCGATGAGAGAACCTAGGTTTCGTCTCTTTGTGAAAAACAACCTTATGAAACTTTAAGAATAATACGAATTTATATCATGAGCTAGAGGATAAGACCTAACTTTACCTTATGTGCAACCCAATAGGCCCACTCATCACGGCCTTATTTGGTTAGCCACGGCCCACATCAACTAGTCCATATTTAGAACTTATGGACCAACTTAATATATCTCACTTAAGTAAGCGTAATAAAAATTAAGCTAACAGTGTTAACTTGTTAAAGTGCAATGAGGGTATAAGGAAGTGAAGAATGATTGATTGAAGTCATTATGTATGAGTCAGTTTTGTTGGATAAAGATTTCATACAAATGATCCTTTTCTCTTGTTCCTCATTTCTTTCTTAGTACTGCTGGAATGGAGGCCAGTGGAACCAACAATATGAAGTTTACAATGAATAGCTACATTCTGATTGGAACCTTGGATGGTGCAAATGTTGAAATAAGAGAAGAGGTTAGAGAGGATAACTTCTTCCTCTTTGGTGCTAAAGCTCACGAGATTGCAAGGCTTTGAAAAGAAAGAGTTGAAGGGAAGATATGCCCTTATGAGCAAATTACCACTCTTCCTCTGCTCTTTTGCTACTAAACCAGCCTTGTTGTTTCTGTTGTAGTAATGATTGTAAGGTGCTTCTCTTTCAATTCTAATCTTGCTGAGCTCTTAATGTAGTTTGTTCCTGACCTATGTTTTGAGGAAGTGAAAGAGTTCGTTAAAAGTGGTGCTTTTGGTTCTAACAACTATGATGAATTGATGGGATTTTTGGAAGGAAATGAAGCTTTTGGCCGTGCTCATTATTTCCTCATAGGCAAGGACTTCCCCAACTACATAGAATGCCATGACAAGGTTGATGAGGCATATCGAAACCAAAAGGTGAGGTTTATATGCATTTCTGTTTGCAGTTTGTTGTTGAAGTCTATATAACCAAAATTATGAAGTACACTTTTTCATGTCTATCTAATGGGTCCATTTGAATGCGTATGTGAATTTGCTTCAATCCTTAATACCTCAAGAATTTTCTTGCATGTCAATTTCTTTCGTGGCTCATTCATCAAAGCACATTCAACTCAAAAATAGTTTCGGCTGATAAATTGTGTAATATTCTTCTAAATTAATGATCATGGCCGATGGTTGTTCACCTTGCTCCTGATGATAATTGATATTCAGTGGTGTTTGTATAAAATTATATATTGTCATTTGCCTCATGTGTTTACATTTTTGTAGGCACTTCTCACACTTGCAGTCAAAAACATAAATCATTCTTTTTCTTTTTCTTTTTCTTTTTCTTTTACTTTTTTGGTATTGTTTGTGCCTCATATCTCTGGTGATATTTTAACTAGAGATGTAGTCTTGCATGTTAGATTCATACATGGTTTATCAATCAAGCATATCCTAGTGAAACGTTGCAATATGCTCCAATTTTGGAATATTCACGAAAACTGTTGCAAATGGTTGGCGGTCGTTCAAACTGCTTCCCATAATAACATAAGTGCATGGGCTTCTGTTGGCACTTTCTCACACATGTAGTCACAAACACAAATCATTCTAATTTGGTAATATTATTTTTGCCTAATATCTATTGTTGTTGTTGGATCAGAGATGGACAAGAATGTCGATCTTGAATACAGCGGGATCATCCAAGTTCAGTAGTGACAGGACGATCCATGAGTATGCCAAAGCTATAGGGAACATTCAACCTGTCCAACTGCCGTAGATGTGTACATTGTAGAGAGTGGAGGAGTTGGTGTTGGTACATAGTGGTGGTAGTGGCCTTTCATTATTTCACTCTCTTTCGTTCGTCCCTTTTTCTAGCTATGTAAAGTAAAATGCCGGGATCAAGGCGTAGTTCAAGTTATATTATGTAATAAATGGTCTGAAGCGTATGGGCTTCTACCACTCAATTTTGTATGGCTCACCAATCACCATGGTTGAGCCATCATAAAAGATGTTGAATTACCTAATGCTCCATCTTGAAATAAAAATTGCTTAGATTTTTTGGTTAAAAGCTTATAGTACCACCCAACAACGGATTCTTTAGTCATGGAACAGTAGTATCCATCCATCATTTTTGAGGATGTTGTCTCTACTCTTACAAGGTAAGGCTATAGAAGCTTGTCAGTGTGTCACATTTTCATATTGCTATTCTTTTTCCTGTTCACTTACTGATGTCATGCAGCAGCTGGTTAGCTACGACAAAAGACCCTTTTTAAATGTTTAGGTGTTATAAATTGGTTTCGGATTGAATCAAATTCCAGTACCCAAATTCTTGTATATTTAAGTTTCTTCTTGTCTTGTCTCTCTGCCTCTTTATTGTATTGTGCTCATCGCGAGAACAAACTAAAGTATGATTTGGTCATGTTGCTGCTGTGTTGGTTCAAGAAATGTAAGTTATTAGAATGAAGGTGTACAAATTCCGCAACAACTATTTCAAATTCAAAGGGTAGGTTTGCTAGTCACCTTTAACACTGTATTTTGAGACGTAAGAGATATGCAGGGAAATGTACATCTATTCAAAGAGGAATCAAGGCTGATCATATTATGTTAAAACGGAATAATACATCTAGAAAATTTCCAAAACTAATCTTTAGGTAATAGTAATGACTCCTGTTCCAACTACATGTTTGCTCATCATAGCAGTATGCTTCTATCTTGCAAGATAATAATACAGTTGCAGACAACATTATAAATCTCCAAATTCTCTACAAGTTAAGCTCTCTCCATTGGACTCTTTTGCAAATCAATAATTTCACCCATATCACTAATATTGCTATGTTCTCATGGCCTGTATTGGACATAAGCGGCCATTCTATTTAATTTCTCGTAGGTTCTTCTTGTGCTTTTTTCCCAACTTATTCTTGTTTATTACCTCACAATATGTAGAGTTCATAACCATTAAAGGTGGATATTGTCTTACCATTTCATGTCCTTTTATGTAGGGAAGTATGCATTTATTCAAAGAGGAAGCAAGGCTGGTCATATTATGTTAAACCAAAGTAATACATCTAAAATCTTCCAAAACTAGTCTTTGGGTGGCAGTAGTGACCCCTATTCTAACTACATATTTTCTCATCATAGTAACATACTTTTGTCCTATAAGATGATAATTGAAGACCATCTCATTGTTGTAGATAACATTATAGATTACACATGTCCTTACCACCTCAGCTACCGCCCCACCTTTAATAACCTTTTGTATTTTTATCTCAAAATCCTCCACAAGCTTAGTTGCCTTTCTTTTGCTCTTTTACCAACCATCTTTAGTAGCCATCTATCCTTTTATCTCCAAATACTTTGCAAGTTTAGCTCCTTCCTTTGGACTCTTTTTCAAATCAACTGCTTCACCCACATCACGAATATTAATATGATCTCATGGCCTGTATTGGACATAGATAGTCACTCTATTTAATTTCTCAAGGTTCTTCTTATGCTTTTTTCCTAACTTATGCTTGTTCAGTACCTTTTTAGTGTCACAATCAATTTTACAAATTGCATAATATATATAGATTGCATAACCTTTGTTAAATGTGGATATTGTCCTATATTAAAAGTAAGCTATTAGAATGGAGCTATTTCAATCTTGCAACAATTGTTTCAAATTCACAGTAGAGTCTAACACATCAAATCAATGGAGTATTGTGTTATTGAAGAAGCAATTTGTGTTTCATTTTTGTTCTTCCTTCTTTAAATACAAATGGTATGTTTGTTGGTCTCCATTAACTAGATTTTTAGAAGGAAGAGATGCAGGGAAGTTTACATCTATTCAAAAAGGAAGGAAGGTTGATCACATTATGTTAAAGTGGAGTAATACATTGTGAAAACTTCCAAAACTAATCTTTAGGTGGTAGTAATGACTTCTATTCCAACTGCATTTTTGCTCATCATAGCAACATGCTTCTATCAAGTAAGATGATAATTAAAGATTGTCTCATTATTGCAGAAAACATTATAGATTGCACATGTCCTTATTGCCTTGGTTGGTACCTTTCTTGTAATAACCTTTTGTCTCTTTGTCTCCAAATCCTCCACAAGCTTAATTGTCTTCCTTTTGCTCTTTTGCTAACCATCTTCAACAATCATCTATCGTTTTATCTCCTAATCCTTTGCAAGTTCAGCTCCCTCCTTTGGACTCTTTTGCAAATCAATAGCTTCACCCGTATCACCAATATTACTATGTGCTTATGGCCTATATTTGACATAGGTGGCCACTTTATATAATTTCTCAAGGTTCTTTTTGTGCTTTTTTCCTGGCTTATTCTTGTTTAATATCTCATCAATGTCACAATCAATTTCACAAACATCACAATATGCATATTGCACAACCTATGTTAAAGGTGGGTATTATCCTAGATCAAAAGTAAGCTATCAAAATGGATCTATATTAATCTCACAACAATTATTTTAAATTCACAGGAGAGTTGAACACTTCAAATCAATTGAATATCATGTTATTGGAGAAGCAAATTATGTTTCATTTTTCTTCCTTTTTTAAATAAAAATACTAGGTTTGTTGGTCACCATTGACTAGATTTTGAGATGTAAGAGATATGCAGAAAAGTGTACATTTTTTCACAAAAGAGGCAAGGCTAATCACACTATGTTAAAAGCATAGTAATATATGTAGAAAACTTTAAGAACTAATCTTTAGGTGGCAGTAATGACTCCTATTTCAATTGCATATTTGATCATCATAGCATTATTTCTATCCTACAAGATGATATTGAAAACTATCTCATTATTGTAGATAACATTACAATTTGCACCCATCCTTACTACCTCGACTACTACCCCACCTTTAATAACCTTTTGGCTTTTTGTCTCCAAATCCTCCACAACCTTAACTATCTTCCTTTTGCTTTTTTGCCAACCATCTTCAACAACCATCCATCCTTTTATCCAAATCTTTTGCAAGTTTAGCTCCTTTCTTTGGACTCTTTTGCAAATCAATAGCTTCACCCACCAATATCAATACGTTCTTATGGCTTGTATTGGATAAAGGCAATTGTTCTATCTAATTTCTCAAGTTTCTTCTTATGCTTCTTTACCAACTTATGCTTGTTTATTATCTTTTTGATGTCACAATCGATTTTGCAAATTGCACAATATGAAGTTTGCATAGCCTTTATTAAAGGTATGTATTATCCTACATCAAAAGTGAGATGGACTAATGGCCTTACAAATGTTGATTTTTTTTCTCACCTAATGCTTAAAGATTTTGAAATGAAGCCTCACACTCTAGTATAATATTAGAGTGAGCCTTCTCACTTTTAGTCTTCAATATCATTCACAACCATATTTTATACTTTTTTGAGTGTGGAAGTTAGGGTACTATCCTATGGCCATATATGTGATGGCTCTCCCTTCTTTTTTAGGTGCTTTTTGAGAATGTTACCAAAGCATCCAATTTGTTATCAAAGCCAAGGATGAGTTTTCTTTTTGTAATCTCCTATGTCTTGAAGTTGGGCATTTTTTCACATGCAATGCTTATGTTAGTGTTCGGTGAAATTTAGATGCAAGTGAACATGTCGAACAAGTAATATAATGATAAGAAAAGTATCGTCCCACGAAGATTGGTGAATACTAAACTAATTAAGTACTAATGATGAATTAATCCTAAAATTTATCTAGCAAATCAAAATATTGTTGAAGATGAATTAAAATTTAAAATTACTAAAACGAAAACTCAATACTAATTAAAATTGGATCCAAGTAAGAAAAATCAAGATGAGACACATGTTAGAGCTTCCGATTTCACCATAACTACTAGATATGAATTTCTATAGTTTATGCCTGCAAGAATGATATTATTTATGTGATGGCGGAATTTCCTAATTTATTTACTATCCTAGGTCTAGGTAAAGTAAACCTATTTAGTTCATTAATTCACTATATCTCTATATGTAAATTAAAACAAACTAAATGCATTAGGATCTGTGAATATTCCTGGTTTATAATAAATCTTTCAATCATCTTATCACTAAAAGCCACACAAATAACATGGTATATGTCTATCCATATTTAATTCATGGTTATATATTATAAGAAGCAATTGCATATTATTACCTTTCAGTCTCTAACATGCACGTCAACTCATTCAAATGGTGGCCAATCACTTAAAAGTATTAAGCATAATAATATATAACTCACATAAATAAAATATCTTGCAAAACATAAAAAACTTATAAAATTCACATCATCATAGTTAGGCTACATCTTTGCTCTAACAAAAGAAGTTTAGAACATAATGAAATACAAAACCAAAGTAATAGTGAAAATTAAGCAAAACATCTTAAATAGAAAAACAGGAAAGTTGTCACCACACTGTCTTCTCTTTAAGAATTCTTTACCGAATTTCTACAATTCAAGAATGATAAGAAGTAGAAGGAAGCTTTCGCGCCTCTATTTCTCTTTTTCTTTCTTGGTTTTCTCTTTCTTCTCTCACTTTTTCTCTTCCTTCTTTGGTTCAGGCGGCAACACACGGTTTCTCCCTTTTTTTCTTTTTTTTTCTCTCTCCTGTGCGGCGCCTCCTTCTCTTCACGTTTTCTCCTCCTTGCGGTTCCTTTTATGCTATCTTTTCCTCCTCCTTGGCAACGTGTCCTTGTCCTACTCAATTTAGAATTCACTTTTTTGGTCTTTTCTTTTATTCTTTTGGATTTGTACACGTTGCCTTCTTGTAGCTTTTTTTTTCTTTATTTCTTTTGTTCTTTTAGGGTTTGCTGCATAAATAACATAAATTTACATAAATATATCAAAACTTAAATATTATCTTATAAAACTTGTATTATTTATATCTTAAAATATCTAAAATAACTCTATAAAAATAGAGTTATCAAGACCCCCAAACTTGACATTTTGCTAGTCCTCGAGCAAAAATAAGAGATAATATATATTTTGGACAAAACCCCTTCTTAAAATTTACTCAAAATTGCTCAACTTAACAATTCAAAGAAAAAAATAGCTTTCATCCAAACAAAATAATTGTTTCATAAGACAAGATAGACTTTTAACTATGTTGACCATGTGCTTATGTGTGAGTGTGAGTCCTTATCTTTTCAACTATGTGCACTCTAAATAGATCCACATTAATATGCAATCTCTTAAAGTCTTTAACCAAACCTCATAAGTTTGCTTTTCATTCCTATCTCCACTAATGTAGGCCAATCATCTAACCAAGAATCAATAGGACTTTATAAGCTTGTAATGTAAGGCTGGGCTAGGGGTAAGATGAAAGTCATTTAAGCTTAATTCACCCATGAACACATTGCTTTCTAGGATCTAATTTGAGCTTTTGTCACTTTTTTTTTTCACAAATGATCTTTCTATCACCACTTCTCTTATTCCTTTCTTCTTAAAAATACTTGATTTCACTTGGATTTTTTTAACACTCACAAAAGTCACAATTATGCTTGCAATAATAAAGCAAGTAGTAGGACTAGAAGTGTAACCATTATAATCTTATCTTGCTGATGAGATCTAATTACTATGCAAAAGCCAATTTCTAAACCTTGAGTGGCTTGAATTTGACAATAACCAATACGAGAATTCCATTCTTGGACAGATGTTACATTTCCTTCTTTTTTTTTTTTCATTCACAAAAGCAACATATTATGCTACATAATCATTGCAATCAACATCCTTCCCATATAACATCCTTCCCCTCGACTTCTCTTTCACTCAAATAGACTTATATCCTAAAAATCAATGTGTTCAAGGGTGTGGGATGAAAGGATAATTTGTCAAAGGCTCAAAGGTATATATATGTGGGTGTTAAAATAAAAAAATGGATATAAATCAAGGCTCAACGGGGTGACTGGGGATAAATAAATAGGGTTGGCTTGAAAGGCTCAAACGATCCAAAGAATGGCCTAAATCATTTTCTCAATTAGATGTAGCCTAGGATTTCACCTCAAGAGGAAATCAAGCAAATTCTAAGATCCGGGTGAGATCTAAGAAAATCACATACTTCACATGAATGTTCTCCAGAAATACATACAATTTCAAAAATGAAGGACTTTTAATGTTTAATAAATGGATCAACATAATCAGAATCACACTTAACTCACATCATAATTATAGGTTTGAACAAAATCTACATCTTCTTAAGAATCGCTAAGAATTCAAAACAAAGGATTCAATAATGACATGAGAAAACAAATTCAATTAGATTTAGCAAGAAAAGATTTATTTTCCCACCCCCAAACTTGAATGAAGCATTGTCCTGAATGCAAAAAGAAATAATGTAAAAATAAAGGAAAAATAAAGGTAAAATAGGAATGAGAAAACTCCCCTGATTGTAGGTGATAGCCATAGAGAGTTCTGAGGAGATGGTGGTGACAAGCTTTCAGCAAAAGAACCAACAAAATGCTTGGGTTGCCTCCCAAGAAGCGCTTGCTTTATAGTTTTCAGCCAAACTATCTTCAATGGGGCTACTCAAGGAGGAAGAAGATCAATGGTAGTCTTCTGCATATTGACTCCCTCAAAGTAGGGCTTCAAACGCTGACTTTTCACCTTAAACGTGCCTTGGGTGTCATTTGCAACTTCTATTGCTCCATATGGGAATACCTTAGTGACTATGAAAGGGCCAGACCATCGAGACCGCAATTTACCTGGAAACAATTTAAGACGAGAGTTATAAAGTAATACTTTCTAGCCAACTACAAACTCTCTTCTTAATATGTGTTTGTCATGCTATCTTGTTGTCCGCTCCTTGTATATTTTGGCATTTTCATAGGCCTCATCTCGCAATTCCTATAATTCATTCAGCTGCAACAATCGAGTTTCACCTGTAGACTACATATCAAAGTTTAAAAATTTCAAAGCCCAATATGCTTTATGCTCTAATTCTACAGGTAGATGACAAGCCTTCCCAAACACTAGCCTAAAATGAGACATTCCAATTGGTGTTTTGAATGCTGTTCTATAGGCCCAAAGTGCATCATCAAGTTTCATTGACCAATCTTTCCTTGAGGCATTCACAGTTTTTTCCAAAATTCTCTTAATTTCCCTATTTGATATCTCAACTTGACCACTAGTCTGAGGGTGATAAGGGGTAGCAATCTTATGGGTAACCTCATACTTACCTAAAAGTGCTTCAAATTGTTTGTTACAAAAATGGGTCCCTCTATCACTTATGATTGCCCTAGGAGTGCCAAAACGGGTAAAAATATTTTTCTTTAAGAATTTAACCACAACCTTAGCATCATTTATAGGCAATGCTACTGCTTCTACCCACTTAGACACATACTCAACAGCCACCAAAATATACATATTTCCATAAGAAGGTGAAAAGGTCCTATGCAATCAATACCCCAAACATCAAATAACTCACACACAATAACATTGTTTAGAGGCATCTCATGTTTCCTAGAAATATTCCCAATTCTTTGACATTGATCACATGCAACTACATATGAATATGCATCTCTAAAAAGTGTGGGCCAATAAAATCCAGACTGTAAAATCTTAGCTGCAGTTCTGGTGGCACCAAAATGACCACCAGCCTCTCTAGCATGACAATGGTGTAGGATACTGGCCATCTCTTCCTCAGGAACACATCTCCTTATAACTTGGTCTACACATACTTTAAACAAGAATGGCTCTTCCCAAAAATAATGTTTGAGGTAAAAAAAAAAAAATTTCTTTGTTGATATGACATTTTAGGAGGAAGAACATTACTTACTAAATAATTGACAAAATCAGCATACTAGGGAATTTGGATGGATTGGAGTGCAAAAATCTTTTCATCAGGAAATTCTTCTATAATCGGGTGATCTTCTTCCTTCATATTGGGAATTTTGGACAAATGATCTGCAACTAGATTTTCGATCCCCTTCTTATCCTTGATCTCCAAATCAAACTCTTGTAGCAATAGAATCTACCTGATTAACCTAGGTTTTGATTCTTTCTTTTCAAGTAGATGCTTAAGAGCAGAGTGGTCAAAATAAACAATAACTTTTGAACCAATTAGATAAGAACGAAATTTATCAAAAGCAAATACTACTGCCAAAAGTTCTTTTTCTGTTGTTGAATAATTCAATTGTGCACCTGACAAGGTTCGACTAGCATAGTAAATGGTCTGAAAAACTCCATTCTTTCGTTATCCTAAAACAACTCCTACTGCAAAATCACTAGCATCACACATTAGCTCAAAAGGTAAGTCCCATTCTGGTGCTGCCATGATTGGTGCTGATATTAACTTTTCCTTTAAAGTTTTAAAAGCCTGCAAGCATTCATCAGAAAAGTTATATTTCACATCTTTAACCAACAAACTTGAAAGGGGTCTAGTAATTTTAGAAAAATCTTTTATAAACCGCCTATAAAATCCTGCATGCCCCAAAAAGCCTCTAAGAAGTTTCACTGATGTTGGTGGGGGCAATTTTGTAATGACCTCCACTTTAGCTCGATCAACCTCTAATCCTTTTTTAGATATCTTGTGCCCAAGCACTATTCCTTCCTGCACCATAAAATGACACTTCTCCCAATTCAAAACAAGGTTAGTCTCTTCACACCTTTGTAAGACCCTTGCTAAATTATCTAAACAAATGTCAAATGATGAACCAAATACAAAAAAATCATCCATGAAAATCTCAATGAATTTTTCAACCATATTAGAAAAAATGGCCATCATGCATCTCTGAAAAGTGGTTAGTGCATTATAAAGACCAAAGGGCATTCTTCTAAAAGCAAAGGTACCATAAGGACAAGTGAAAGTGGTTTTCTTTTGATCTTCTGGTGCAATGTGAATTTGATTATACCTTGAATACCCATCAAGAAAGCAATAAAATTCATGTCCTGCAAGTCTTTCTAACATTTGATCAATAAATGGTAAAGGGAAATGATCTTTTCTAGTGGCATCATTCAGTTTTCTATAATATATACACACACGCCATCCAGTAACTGTCCTAGTTGGAATCAATTCATTATTATCATTTCTTTGAACAGTCATACCTCCCTTCTTTGGCACAACTTGCACAGGACTTACCTAGGGACTATCTGAGATAGGATAAATGATCCCTGCATCAAGCAACTTGATTACCTTAGCCTTCACCACTTCTTGCATCTTTGGATTCAATCACCTCTGAGGTTGAACAGTAGCTTTGTATTGCTCTTCCATCAAAATCTTGTGCATGCAAAGTGAAGGACTAATTCCCTTGATGTCAGCTATTTTCCATCCAATTGCTCCTTTATGCTCTTTCAACACCTGAAGTAATTTCTCTTCCATTGATTCTGTCAAAAAAGAAGATATAATTACTGGCAAAGTAGAAACTTCATCTAAATAAACATATTTCAAATGGGAAGGTAAGGGCTTGAGTTTAAGAGTTGGGGGCTCTTCAATTGATGGCTTAAGTTTTGTCATATGTTGTCCCAACTTTTCAAACTTTGTTGCCTTTTGTTGTGAATATGGTGGATTTGCCTCCATGAGATTGGCATACTCCTATATCTCTTCACTTTCAATTTCCTCATTCTTTGGGTGAACCAAGCATGCTTTAAGTGGATCCTTGAAAGCTTTTTCCTAAAAGATCTTATTCACAAACTTATCAATTGTCTCAACCCTAAAGCAGGAATTATCATCAAAGGGATGTTTCATAGTAGTAAAAACATTAAAAGTGACAGAATCATTTTGAACTCTTAATATTAACTTCCCTTGTTGTACATCAATCAGAGCTCTCCCTGTTGCTAGAAAAGGTCGACCTAAGATAAGTGATACCTCAAAGTCTTTCTCCATGTCAAGTACTATAAAATCTACAGGAAAAATGAATTTGTCAACTTTTACCAATACATCTTCTACAATGCCCCTTGGATATTTAATTGATCGATCAACCAATTGTAGGGACACTGTGGTTGGCTTTACTTCACCCAATCCTAATTTCTTGAAAACAGAAAAAGGCATTAGATTAATACTAGCTCCTAAATCACATAATGTCTTATCAAAGTGAGAATCTCCAATAATACAAGGAATTGTAAAACTCCCTAGATCTTTTAATTTTGGAGGCAGTTTGTTTTGTAAGATGGCTGAGCATTCTTCAGTTAGCTTCACAGTTTCATACTCTTCCAGCTTCCTTTTGTTTTTCAATATCTCCTTAAGAAATTTTGCATAACTGGGCATTTGAGCTAATGCATCTGCAAAAGGAATGTTAATATGTAATTTTTTAAATACATCAAGAAATTTAGAAAACTGCTTATCTATTTTATGTTGCTGGAGTCTCTGAGGAAATGGAACTGGAGGCACATAAGGCTTGGGATTATTAGGGAATAATGTCCTATTGGTTGCCTCCTCAGGCTACGTGCTAACATCATCTTCCTTATCCCTAACATTTTCCTTCTCAACATCATCTTTTCTCACTTGTTTGCCATTTCTCAAGGTTATTACCTTTGCATCTTCTATAGGATTCTTCTCTGTGCTACTTGGCAATGAACCTTGTTGTCTTCCAGAAATCATATTAGCCAACTGACCTATTTGCACCTCTAAATTTCGAATTGAAGCTTCTTGGTTTTGCATTCTTGTTTCGTTGTTCTGTAACATCTTGGCAACCATGGTGGTGGCCTCATCGCATTAGAATTACTCCATGAAAAATTTGGGTGGTTACGTCATCCCGGATTGTAAGTGTTGGAGTATGGATTATTTTGTGGCCTACTTGAATTTCCAACATAATTAGCATCTTCACAACCCTGTGCAAAGGTGTTACCTACTTGGCACTCTATGCTTGCATGTCCTCCACCACAATGATCACATAATATGTTCTGAATCCTCATGACTGGAGCACTCAGGTTATCTATTTTCTTATTGAGTTTTTCAATTTGTGCATACATTGCAGTGTAAGCATCTACTTCATGAATTCCACTAGCTTTCCTCACTGATGTACTCTCAGTAGGCCATTGATAACTATTATTTGCCATTTCCTCCAAAAGATCATATGCTTCTTCTGGTGTCTTATTGTTCAAAGCCCCTCCTGTAGCTGCATCAAGTATAAAATGAAGATTTGTACTAGACCCATTATAGAAAGTTTGTACTTGTAACCATATGGGTAGTCCATGTTGTGGACATTTTCTTAAAAGCTCCTTGAATCTTTCCCAAGCTTTATACAATGATTCATTGTCCATCTGCATAAAAGCGGTAATATCGTTACGCATTTTTGCAGATTTTGCTGGAGGAAAGAACTTACTAAGAAATTTTTAAGCCAAATCATCCCATGTTGTAATTGATCCTGTAGGAAGAGAAGAAAGCCAACTTTTAGCTTTGTCTCTTAAAGAAAATGGGAATAGCCTTAATCTAACAGCATCATCTGTGACTCCATTGTATTTAATCATGTCACAAATTTCAAGAAAAGCATTAATGTGAGCATTTGGATCATCATTTGGTAGCCCATAAAATTGCACAGAATTTTGAAGCATCTGAATGAGTGCTGGCTTGATTTCAAAGTTGTTTGCTTGAATTGCAGACCTTTTGATGCTTGATGTGACACCCTGAACTATTGGTGCAACATATTCTTTTAAAAGCTTGCATGGATCATCCTTCTCTGCCATTTTTGTAACTTTATTTCTTTGTTCTCTTAGCTCCTTTCGTTGCTTTCTGACTGTGCGTTCAATTTCTGGGTCAAGATTAACAAGTTGTTCTCTTTGGCTACGGATCATGCACGTCTGTAACAATCCTGAAAAGTAGCAACTAAAAAAAAATGATTGATATTTATTTAATTAATTTTTTAATGTAAAAATAACAATAATAAAGCAAAGCAAAAATAAAATCTAACAAAACAAAAAAATCATTTTTTTAAAGAAAATAAAAACTAGATTAAACTTAGAATTATTTGGTATTAATATTAATGAGTAGTAAAACAATCAATCCCCGGCAACGGCGCCAAAAACTTGTTCGGTGAAATTTAGATGCAAGTGAACATGTCGAACAAGTAATATAATGATAAGAAAAGTATCGTCCCACGAAGATTGGTGAATACTAAACTAATTAAGTACTAATGATGAATTAATCCTAAAATTTATCTAGCAAATTAAAATATTGTTGAAGATGAATTAAAATTTAAAATTGCTAAAACGAAAACTCAATACTAATTAAAACTGGATCTAAGTAAGAAAAATCAAGATGAGACACATGTTAGAGCTTCCGATTTCACCATAACTACTAGATATGAATTTCCATAGTTTATGCCTGCAAGAATGATATTATTTATGTGATGGCGGAATTTCCTAATTTATTTACTATCCTATGTCTAGGTAAAGTAAACCTATTTAGTTCATTAATTCACTATATCTCTATATGTGAATTAAAACAAATCAAATGCATTAGGATTTGTGAATATTCCTGGTTTACAATAAATCTTTCAATCATCTTATCACTAAAAGCTACACAAATAACATGGTATATGTCTATCCATATTTAATTCATGGTTATATATTATAAGAAGTAATTGCATATTATTACCTTTCAGTTTCTAACATGCACGTCAACTCATTCAAGTGGTGGCCAATCACTTAAAAGCATTAAGCATAATAATATATAACTCACATAAATAAAATATCTTGCAAAACATAAAAAACTTATAAAATTCAAATCATCATAGTTAGGCTACATCTTCGCTCTAACAAAAGAAGTTTAGAACATAATAAAATACAAAACCAAAGTAATAGTGAAAATTAAGCAAAACATCTTAAATAGAAAAATAGGAAAGTTGTCACCACACTGTCTTCTCTTTAAAAATTCTTTACAGAATTTCTACAATTCAAGAATGATAAGAAGTAGAAGGAAGCTTTCGCGCCTCTATTTCTCTTTTTCTTTCTTGGTTTTCTCTTTCTTCTCTCACTTTTTCTCTTCCTTCTTTGGTTCCGGCGGCAACACATGGTTTCTCCCTTTTTTTCTTTTTTTTTTCTCTCTCCTGTGCGGCGCCTCCTTCTCTTCACGTTTTCTCCTCCTTGCGGTTCCTTTTATGCTATCTTTTCCTCCTTGGCAACGTGTCCTTGTCCTACTCAATTTAGAATTCACTTTTTTGATCTTTTCTTTTATTTTTTTGGATTTGTACACGTTGCCTTCTTGTAGCTTTCTTTTTTTCTTTATTTCTTTTGCTCTTTTAGGGTTTGCTGCATAAATAACATAAATTTACATAAATATATCAAAACTTAAATATTATCTTATAAAACTTGTATTATTTATATCTTAAAATATCTAAAATAATTCTATAAAAATAGAGTTATCAGTTAGCATTCACATGAGGTAAAGTGATAAAGGTGGGTAATGTCTTACATAAAAAGTAAGAAGATGGGCCTTTGGCCTTATAATTGTTGATGCTTTTCCATCTATGCATTAAGGTTTTAGAATGGACACTCATACTCTAATAACCTTGGTCTTAGTTTTCATTTTCTTCTATGCTTCATCCTAGTACTATTTCCGTGCGACTAAGCTACACCATTAGGCTGGCAAGTGAAGCTTGGATTTGCAATATATGGCTGGCCCTTCACATTTGATGGTATCGACACTACCTGCAAAGCAAATTAGTTTCAAAACAACAACAAATATACTAGTGCATGTACAAATGTCAATTGTTTACTCTTCTGTAACCCTATACATTTTGTCATCACTTCGTTCCGTCATCGTGTAGGGAAGCCACATCTCGGAACAAGGGTAGAGTCTAAATTGTTTTACACAAATTGTACAACCAAGATCAACCAAGATATTGGAGAAGGATGCCCTTCAAATTACGAAGAAGCCAACCTACTCACCAGTTCCCCTCTGAATCAAAACGTAAGCACACACAAGACAATTAAACGTGCATGCCTAGAATTGCAGCGTCAGCTCCTAGCCTATCTCCAACCCCAGCTTGTTAGTGCCATGCAAGATGCAAGATGCATACATGTCAAATTCCATTCATGCACCGGCAATCCACATTAACGTGAAAGTTTGACCATTTTTATTACAAATAGCCAAGCAACCTGGTTGATGATCAGAAAAGTTAGCTAATGGAAAATCCAAATAGTGTCGTAAACATCACCATGTGTCCAAAGATAAGCTAGCAGAAGAAAGCAAGAGGAAGATGATGAAGATGGCATGTCAGCATTGCACAATAGGATGACCATAACACATCAGCGGAACCAGCAAACAAAGTAGTATGAAGCTACAACATAGAAGAATGATGGGGGGGCATTAGGCACCCAAAAAGGATGGGTTATTGTATTATCCATTGTGGATTAGTTTGCCACATATATTGGGTGGACATGGCGGTCATTTTTTTAATCCTGGGATTTGGTTACTGTAATGCCTGGCCTCTTTCTTCGCCAGAATTAGAGAAAAAAAAAAAAGGAGGGGAAATGTAGAAAAAGAAACAACAAAAGAAAATATTAGCATAAAGGATGGAAGGAAAAGAAAACTTGTTGGTTAAGGATGAGAACTATTTGGGATAGATCAATTAGCAGTCATACTTGTCATCCTCGATGTTATCAACATTTAAAGTGAAAGGATTATTGCGCAACGAAATGAAATGCCATTTTCAGTGTTAGTAAAAATGGCACCTCAGATGAAACAACTAAACCTCAACATGGTCCCAACAGTGCCCGTTCAATTACTTTTTTCTCTAATATAAGCCTGCAAATGAAAGACTTTCTACCCACCATAGCCCTTATATAAAGAAAAAAGGTTATATCGTTATATAAAAGAAATCGTTTGTTTGTTTGTACTTTATGTCTATTATGAAGAAAAATTAGGATTTGCCATTTGGATAGTGTTAGCACACTCATCACCGTCTACATCAGCAGGATTAAGTGATAGCGGCAACAGCAGCGGCATCAGCATGATAGTATAGGGGTACCCAATAGTGATGTAAAAATAAATATTTTTATACACTTGATATATTTGTATATCTGAGAAAAAAAAATGCATTTCAATAGTGAGAGAATAAGGAGAGAAGAGTTTCCTCTTTTTTCTTGAGCATCGTCCATTTTAGTTTCTTCGTTAATTTCAACTTGGTATTATCATAGAGCATACCAGCCACTTTGTTAAGGTCCACTCTTTACAACCAATTTTAGTGTCAAATAAGTAAATCAAGTCAATAGACGACTACCTAAACCCTGAATCTATCTATTGTCATTGAGTTCAACACGACAATCACATGGTCATGAATTGGACACATGATGGTGTATAAGACATTTTATGTACATTTCTGCTGAGCCATTGTTTATTTTCTGCCCCCGAAAACAAACAATTGTGATATCATTTGATTAGTACCGGTTTCCTCTCCTATTTCATGAAAAATCCAGTAATTTCATTTTTTTAGTTCCATATTTATCTTTCCTATAAAATCTAATAATGTTTCTTACGAGACCTTGGTAATGTCTCGTCATTTATTTGTGTTGCCTTGCCATTTTTCATTGTATCTGTTAAACCAATTGAACTTTATACTAAACATAACTTAAGTGTGACCAAGTTAGGCGGGAAAAAGTTAACTAGTAGAGGTAGGAAGTGGATGTAGGCGAATAGCACGGAACCCCATAAAATCTGTGTGCAAATTCTACATTCAAAAAGACAAATGAACACAAGAGAGGCTTTTAATCGTAACAGTGTAGCAAAAAAGTAATGGATTAATAGCAAAATTGAAAACTTTCTCCTCTTGTAGCAAAAGTGGGTAACAAAAATGAGGATTCATTCCCCAAATCATTCTCTGACTCCAGTGATGTCATATGCACTCATCCAAAAACCTTGGACTATCCATCCATCATTGACTGGAATGCCCAACAAATCATAGGTGTTCGCGGTTGTGGGATCCCATATGAGTATATTTGCGCTCATCACTCCAAGCATTTGCCGCCTGTAAACAATCTAAAGAAGGTTCAGGTGAAGATACCCCCGCTACCTGCAATGTGAAACAATTAGAGTGACTATCTTACACAAGTGTTTTATGTAATTTAACCAAACATAACTCATATAACAAGTAGCAGCTTAATTTGCCTGCTGCTGTCAAACCTTAGCACTCTGATGCCTCTAAACATCAATCTTATGCAAAATAAACAGTTGAACATCTCTATAGCGTTGCTAACAGTAAATAGAATCCAGAAGCTAAAAATAGTCTCCCTTCTCACCGTGAAACATGCTCTACTCTTGCGGCATCATTGTCATACAACCAAGCCATAAAAGAGAATTTTCTATTGAAGGAGAACAGAGGTAATATTAAGGCACATTAAGATGCCGCAAGAGGTTAAAACTAGTGGTTTACTTTTGGCACTCTATCCAACATATCAAAGGCATAGTTAGAAGGAGAAGAAAAGGACTCGAGATGAGGGAAAAGACTCTTACAGTTATTCAAATATACATGTATATGAATATATTGGTTACACATTTATACAGATAGCTGCATCTACAGATATGTTTTTACAAAATGTATATATGCATATATGCGAATACATGTAGGATAAAAGCATATAGGAAGCATACTAGATTCGAGTTATTCTACTTTCATCATCCCAGGAACCATATATTGCAGTTGGATTTGACTGGTTATCAGCCAAAACATCATCTCCCAAAATGAAGGGGAGATTGGGCATAGCGAATGAGTCTGTCTAGTCACAAACCTCACAGCACAAAGCTGGTGTCAGTTACCTCTTTTCAGTGCAATTGAGTCGTTAGAATAATTTGGAGGCAGAAATTAATCCTAGTAAAAAGTATCAAGATAATTAAGTATCTGATCATGATTTTGAACGTTCTTACCAGAACCTGTCAATTATTCAGAAAAAAAGGGTAAGACTACTGCATATACAATTTTAAGAAAAATACAAGATTAAAGAATTAAAAATATCTAATGCAAGGATATTAGATCAATATATCAACTGCTTGACCATCGCTGTAAATGCATACACTAATTGTCTAACTTAATTAGAATAGCTACAAAATTTAGTGAAAAATGCATCTTTCTCTGGCCTGCTCTAAACTTAAGTTACTAGTATGTGTAATGAATAAAAGTAAGCCACTTCTCTATCAAAATAATATAGGATCAATTTTTATATGTTTAACTAACATTACCTGAAACTTCTTCCATGCTAGTGGGATTAGCACCAGCTTCCTCCTGTGTATGAAATCAATGTCAGAAATTAAAAGCATAAAGAAAGAGATTTTTATATTGAGGAAAAACATAGTTAACATTGAAGCACATTAAGATGCCTCAAGTTAAAACAAGTGGTTTACTTTTGGCACCCTATCAAAGGCATAGTCAAAAGGAGAAAAACATGACTCGAGATGAGGCAAAAGACTTTTACAGTTATCCAAATGTACATATATATGTACATGTATATACTGATTACACATTAATACAGACTGCAAATCTACATATGTGGTTTTACAAAATGTAAAAATGCATATATATGTATACATGATAAATGAAAAACATGTAGGAAACATACTAGACTTGAGTTATCCTGCTCACATCATTACCCCAGGAACCACGTACTGCAGTTGGATTTGACTGATTATTAACTAAAGCTTCACCTGCCAGAAAAAAGGGGAAAAAGGCATAGTGAATAAGCTTGTCTAGTCACTAGCCCAGCTGCCCGAAGCATGAATCAGTAGGTGCAGTCGGGTGGTTAGAATCATTTGGTTGCAGAATATTATCCGATTCAAGAGTATCAATATCATTAACTATCTGAACCTGATTTGGGGCGGTTAAATTCTTACTAGAACCTGTTGATTCTTCAAAACACAAAGGGCGAGAATATTGTATAGGCAATTTTAAGAGAGAAAAAAGGAGAAAAAAGAACTAAAGAATTGAGAATATCTGATAACAACAAGATTTGATCAAGATATTAGCTGTTCAACCACAATTGTAAATGCAGATATTCATTTTCTAACTTAATTAAAATAACTAAAAAATTTACTGAAGAATGAATCTTCCTTTGGCCTTCTCTGACCTTAAATTGCCAGTAAGAGTAATGAAAAAAAAGTAAGCCACTTCTCTATCAAAACATTACAAGACTAGTTTGTATATAATCAACTAACATTACCAAATATTTCTTCTATGCCGGCATGATTAGCACCAGATTCCTCCTGTTTATGAAATCAATCTCATAAATTAGAAGCATAAAAGAGATTTTGATACCGAAGGAAAACAAAGATAAAATTGAGGCACATTAAGCGGTCTTAGGTTAAACTAGTGGTTTATTTTTGGCCCACTATCCAACGTATCAAAGGCATAGCCAATAGGAGAAGAGAAGGACTCAAAATGAGGCAAAAGACCCTTACAATATCCAAATATGCATATATATATATATATATATATATATATGTATATATTGATAACCCATTGATACTAATTAACGCACCTACATATATGTTTTTACAAAATGTATATATGCATTATCCATATACACGAAAGGAGAAAAGCATATAGGAAGCATACTAGACTTGAGTTATTCTACTTACATCATCATTCTGGGAACCACATATTGCAGTTGGATTTGATTGATTATCAACTAAAGCTTCACCTGCCAAAAGAAGGGAAAAAGGCATAATGAATAAGTTTGTCTAGTCACAAGCCCAACTGCACAAAGCATGTGTAAGTAGGTGCAATTGGAGGGTTAGAATCATTTGCTTGCAGAAGCTCATTCGATTCAAGAGTATCAATATCGTTAACTACCTGAACCTAATTTTGGATGGTTATATTTTTACTAGAATTTGTTGATTCTTCAAAAAGCAAAGGGTGAGAATATTGAATATGCCATTTTAAGACAAAAGAAAAAAGAACTAAAGAACTGAAAATATCCAATAACGACAAAATTAGATCAAGATATTTTCTGTTTGACCATACTTGTAAATATAGAAACTCATTGTCTAACTTAATTAGAATCATTATAAAATTTATTGAAGAATGAATCTTCCTGTAGCCTTCTTTTAACTTAAATCACCAGTATGTGTAGTGAAAAGAAAAAAGAAAAAAAAAGTAAGCCACTTCTCTATCAAAACATTATAGGACCAGTTTGTATATGTTCAACAAACATTACCTGAAATTTCTTCCATGCCAGTCTCCTTCTGTTTTTGAAGGTAGTGAACCATGACATTATCATCTACTTTCCTGAAACAATATTAATGGTAAGATGGAAATAAAATCAATTCATGAAAAAAATGAAATAAAATATCACTTTATTAACCTCCCCATCTCGTCAACAAGCGAGTTACACCTGCGGGAAATGTTGCCACGCGCATAGTATGCATGAAGCCTTTTTTTTTTTCTGAACCTGAACCATGAAATAACAAGCAAAGGGGCTTAATTAGATATGGTGGCTTTGTACATGTATGTACCTACATATCACAGTAATTTTCGTTTGTATCAAGAAGTGAATATTTCAAAAATACAAATCACACACTAGGTACCATAAGTTGCACGTACACAAAGTGGTTCCCCCGCTAACATGTCAGAAATAGGAAAGCTCACCTTTAAGTACTCATGGGATTCACTGACAATCTTTCCATCCTTCTTCCAGTTATGACCATCATTCCTGAAGTTCCTAAACTTACCACGGTCAATAAACACAATAGTGCCACCTGTTACATTTAATAACCGAAACAGACCACAGAATTATATCAGCAGTAACCTATATCATCTACCCACAGATACAGGAAGTTTGTAGATTATTCATAAGCTCCATCAAACTTATACGAGAATGCTTTTTGTTTTGGATTGCATTGCAACATAGAGAAACAAACCCGTAGCGTCATCCTGTGAGAACCTAGGCTTTCTGACAAGGCTTGTAAGAAAGTAAATAATACACAGTAAAATATACCGAATAAATACTTTTCAAGGTAAAAAAAGGGATAACAATTACGTGATATTGCGAGTCAAAGCAAAAAAAGATGGCCATGCAGATGTCTAGTGCTTAGTGATCCTAGAGTTAAATCTGACATAAATCGTGTTACAATTAATAGAAATAACCAGTAGGCATTTTACTTTTCGGCGACTTCAATCGATGAACTGTGAAGCAGAAATGCCCGGGATTAGAAAGCAATGCATAAATTTCACGAGGGTCGAGCCATCTTTCCTTCCCCTCTTTCAAAAGATGCGTTAAATCTGTTCATGAAACAAGTAACCATGAAAATCAGAAGGCATGAGAATCATATATCTCAATATAAACGGTGATCTGTGAAGGCTTTTTCTTTGCTAGCTTTGTCAAGGTCAATTTGGTATATCCCAAACAGTATTGAGGTTCAACCTCTGCCAGCTCTCTATACAGCGAAAGAAGCGGCGAAGGGATAATCCTGGGTGCACAACACTATTTCCCGGCACACAGTAGACGCCCGAGAGAGGTAGAGGGATGGCAGAAGTGAGAGAAGGAAGCGCAGGAAGCAAAAATAGAAATAAATCAGAGAACTAGAGTCCCAAGACGGGAGGAAAAGGGAAAAGAGCGAAAAGCAAGCGGGTGAATCCAACTGTATCGTCCATTAACAACTAAGGTTGCTGCTTGTACCTGCGGAAGTACTGAATCCGTGGACATCAAATTCCCGCAGGCCAATTCCTGGCATGTTCGTATCGTCGGGCAATGCAGTGGGAGCACATCGAGGCGGAACTCACTCATATTTATAAGCTCCATCGGGACGCTTCTGTGTCAGGAGAAAACGCATGAAGAAAGTGTCCACACCACCGCCAGCGTCATGTGCATTTTCCGCTTGCACCATCTGCATTTTCACCAAGAGTGTTGTTATCTAACTATTTGAAACTCCACTTATTTTATTCATTGGAAGAGGATTACGCGGTATGGGAAGAAGAGTAGGGTGGAAGGTCTAGGTCTCCGAAACGCCGGTCAAGGTTCTGTGGTCGCGGTCCTGGCGAGTTTCGGTTATACTCACGCCCCATGGTGCAGCCATTGAGTTCTGCATCTTACACAGATTTTTCTTTTTCCTTTTCTCTTTTTCTTGTTCTATACAATTCCAAGGGGGAAGTGAAGCAAGAGAGGGACTCTGGATATTTGATCTGGATGACATCCATTTTGTATGTATACAAAAAAAAAAATAAAAATTTAAGAGCCTAGAATGAGATAATAACTCCATACTACTTATTTAACACGCATTTATTGTATAAGTTTTAAATTTAGGTATAATAACACATGATGTCACGTAAACATAAGCTCCCAGCTTTGATACAGCCCATAAAGGTGACCCAAACTTAAATTGGTTTTTGAACACAAATACCATGTTAGAAAATTTAATTATATAACGAATTTAACATAATGTTGAATTTTTTTTAATAATATTTATGTAATATAAGATTTATAGTATACTGTTTTTGATAAAACTAAGATAGTAGTATGAGAAAATAAGAGATTCTATTGCAGAAAAAGATGACACTCACAAATTAAAAATGATTCAAATTTTCTAATTCACTATCTTGCTTGTGCTTAGTTATGAAATTTTTGTAATTCATTGCCTGGATGCTGCTTAGTTATATTCATAAAATATCAATTAAGCCTAAATAATTATAAACTTTTATAAGGTTGAATGTGTGTGTTACTTAATGTATTTTATATTTTAATTTTAATTTTTTATTTTACCTAATATATAAGTATTTTTTCATTTTTTGAGGATTTAACTTACATTATGTAATTAGTATTTATTTAAAATATAATTGTTACGTTCAGTTTTATTGATATTAATAATATTTGTTCTGAAATTATAGATTTATTTTTTTAAAGAGAGAGAAAAAAATCTGATAGTCAAAAGAAGAATGACAGACGAGCAGCAAATAGAAACGCAATATTTAACTAAAAAATCATTATCGGTTGAAGCATCTCCATCGGAATCATTGCATTCTGATGACTTTGACAAAATATAGGAAGAATCAAAACCCTGTCAGTGAATTTACAATTGGAATTTTATGTTTATTTATGACACTTCCGTGTACAGATTGGAAAGTAAGATCAATCGATTATGTATAGAACATTCCCGAAATCTCCGCCGCTATGACCGAGTTATAACAACCACCATAAATTTCAGAGCCACGCTGCACTTAAATAATGCCATCAACTAGATGAAATCCTTATAAGCGGGCTGAGACGTACTTACAAGTTTTTAGAGAAGTTTCAATTATTCCCAACTAAAGAAGGTTTTAGAAAAATTTAGAAATTTCAAAAGATTAGACAAAAAACATTTTATTAGAAAATTTTAGGGCTCAATTTGGAATTACAAAACTAATGAATAATAGCCATTCATTTGCATCCTCCCTTATAACTAGTCGTAATCTCAATGCATGTAGAAGAAGCCAAGGATAACCATTTACTCCACTTCTTTTTGGATTGTCACTAGTAAAATAGTGTAAGTACATCTTGATGGTGTGGTTTACAACCTTCATCTGACCGTATGACTAAAGATAACATGTTGAAATAACGTCGAAGTTAGTGGAAAAGCTTCTTAGTTCTTATACTCTTTCTTTTCCCATAAATCCTTCATTCTATTTTTTTTTTCCTTTCTATACGTATTTTTCTATGTCTTATAAGTTAGGTTGGCTTAGCCATTCTAAAATATACAAAGATATTAAGTGCGCATGGAATCTTAGAATTGTCTAATTCCATTATCATACGTCTTACACGGTTTAGGTAGCAATCTACCCGAACCATTAAACTATGCAACGCTTGTTCCCCGATCCTTTGCCAGCTAAATCTTCTTTGTAACGACGCTTCCCTGCAGCCGGAACCATTAAAGTTAACCAACGAAGTGCAGACTAAATCTTCGTTGACTTGGACCTCCGCACGCGGCAAGTCCTGTCAGCGCCAACTCTGTTACTACAATAGATGTCCGCGTATTCAACATTTGGGAGTAAAATCTCGATACTATAAGCAATAATTTGTTCCCAACGAGTCAAAGAAATCTTGAATTTACATAGTTAAAGTATAGAATACCGAGAGCAAGAGATGAAATATTATGAATACGATAAAAATAAAGAAATACATATCGTTCTTTGAATCTATAATGAAGATCTGCAAGGTGAAATTTGGTCTTCTAATTGTGATTATATTCTCTATTTTCTCTTTATATACACCGAGTCCAATGAGGGGACCATAAATGACAACATATGAAAAACTCTTAGATCTTCCTTTTTATTGTAGTATTGTTTATAAAGTTAGAGGATATAACTTAACTTCTTTTTTTGTTTTGTTTTGTTTTTGTTTTTGTTTTATAGTATTCGTATTACACAAGTTAGTTCATATTTAACTTATTAAGAAACCTTATATTTTATTTTATTATACCAATCCAAAGTCTATCAATATAAATTTATACAAGTGCGTCTCTAAAAGCCCATTAAATATAAGCTCATATTCATGCACCTATCAAAATTGGGTTAACATTCTTCTACTTACACTATATTAATGAGAATGAAAATTAGTAGTAATAATAATAATTATTAAACTTCAAAAATAGTTATTTGTGTGCATCCTTATATTAGTTTAGAGACAATTTTTAAAAGCTGTTCCTATCTCCTAAATTCTAAAACTCTGAATCATAGTGTTAATTGTATACTTTAAGTGACATAAGACAACCCATGATTATAAGAGTTCCTAACTTTATTGATATGAATTTAATATGGTAATATGACAACCAGATAAAACGATAAAAATATTCTTTATATGTTATTTCTTAAAGAATAAATGGTCATCAGTATGCCTGTAGTGTTTGTACGTGTTGTTTATTGATTCTCCTCGTTCTAGGTTCTTTGAATTAGATGGTTTTCTCTCTCGCTATACTCTTAGAAATAAGACAAAAAATCCCTTGATTATGCTGGTAATGTTGGGCCGCACTTATGCCCTGCAGATTGCTCTTATGCAGGCCTCCGCTTCTATACACATGTTTATCTTTCATTTGGGCTGGATATTGTTGGGCTGATCACCTCAGCCCGCTGTGTTGGATCTGGGTTCGTCGTGGACATCAAAGCTACCGGTATTAGCTTCACACTCAAGTCTCGGCCATGGGCTTCTGATGTTCTGGTTTATCTGATAAAAAGCTTGAATCTTGAACAAAATTTACAGAGCAGTGGGCCTTCCCCGACCGTCGGGCAAGATAAATCCAATTCTGACGTTAACAACAACCACTTCTAGTTTTTCTTTATCTGAATAATAAAATTTTATTTATAAAATTACAGTCCTTACACCTGACATGCATTTTGTATATAGATTAAAAAAATTTAAGAAACTACCATAAAAAATCGTTTTAGTTCAATATGTAAAAGACTTAAGTCCCAACCCTTTTTAAAATCCTTCATTAAGAAAAGAGATTGTTTAACCTCATTAAGATCAATTACAAATGTTATTTTCTTTAATTTAAGACACTTTGTCTAGTATTCTTTTGTAGCAAGCTCGGTCTTCTTATTGGTGAATTATTAACCCATTTGAAATTAGAATGGATCACACAAATGAAGGTCTAATTCAAAATTATTTAAAAGACACAAATTTACCTCTTTTCAAAATGTTTCATTGAAAAGATGAATTACCTAAGTTTATATGGTACATTACACACACACACACACATATATATATTTTAATGTAAGACTTTTTATTGACAAAGGATTGGTTTATTTTTAAGATTGAGATGAATTACACATGGAAAGACTAACTTTGAACTTTGATATCATTTAAAAAGTTTAGGTCTCTCTCTTTTCTCAAAAAGTCTCTTTGAAAAGAAAAGCTTTTTAAGTTTATAAGTTACATTGTAAATGTTTTTCTATTTAACATGAGACACTTTGTTTTATTTTCGCTCTAATTTTATTGGTTTATCTCCACCACAACTTCTTTTAATAGTGATAATAAATTACGTGTGCCAATCCATTTCCAGCTTATTACTGGCATGTTAGAGGTGGCAGCACCATTAGATCTTGTTCCATGGGTTTAATATGTAGGGAGGTGGTCAGCTAAGAACCGCGATGAACAGCCTGTTGTGGGGTGGCAAGTCCTAAGAATATCACTGCAGATGCACAGGACAGTCACAAGCAAACTCACACCTCATGACCTTTCACGTGTTTGATTCATTGTAGCACAAGCATGCTCCATTGCATCAAAGATTACATACGGGAGTGTCAGAAAGAAAGAGAATTTGCAAATAGTGCAGTGTGCTAAACGACCAACCGAGCAAAGTTCAAGCCTGAATAGCAAAGTCTGATTCAAAAATAGAAGACAAACATGGTTGTCACTCCATAATTATCCAAATCTAGCTAAAATTAATGGGCTTTTGTTTTTTCTTCGGTTGTTGTGGGGTACCTATTCAACTAGCAAGTGTGACATCTAAAATGATGTTAGTAGTAGCACTTGACCTAAATAATAATGTATGATTAGAAGTTTATTATTTCCTACATACTTAAAAGTTAGTCTTCTATAGTAAGTTATGAGTGATATAAAACATTTCAATATTTCATTTGCAAATATTGTAAAGTTGTAAATTTTGTGACAAAAGAGACCTAACAATTTATTCATTTGAATTATGTGTTATGGTATATGTTAAAAAAACTTATTTTGTCTTTAAAACAAATTTATAAGGAGACAATAATTTGCTCATACAAGAAATTTTTCACAAATTATAAGAAATATACGATATTCCTACAATGAAACGTTTAAATAGTCCCAAGTCAAGAATGGGATTAGTCAAGCTCATCCGGGTTTTCAAGCTTGACCTATATTTCATCAATATAGTTTGGGTCAGCTCAAAACATGAGTTTGTAGAGCCAATACTAAAGACTCAACCATAGCTCCATCTCTAACTCCTGTTGTTAGCAAAATCATGACTAATAAACACCAATTCCTTATTACATTATAAACCAAAGGTCCACTCAATCCTCCACATTGCATTTCTTCTTGTGTATGCGTTATCAAAATGAAATGGGTCATATCAAATTAACTAAACAACTTCTTCAACTTAGTCATTTTACTAGTAGCTCAGTAAAGCTGCTAGCAGCATGAGACCTGTTTTCCTAAGATTCAAGTTCAACATTCATTCATGCAAGAACCAATCTGTCCAAAAGTAGGTAATTCATCAAAAAGTCGATCACGGAACGTGAAAGCAAGATCAAATGAATGAAAGAATGAAAGTTCTATTCTGGAACTGTTTAACTTCATCAGCAACAAATGAGGATTTACAGGTCGAACGCAACGGGGATGAGCTCCACAACCATGGATGGTAGTCTCTTTCCTTGGTTGTTGTGCTTTACAACACCATCACTTCATGCTTCTGATCGTTTCCGACCCACCATGCCTTGAATCCAACATCGAGATCGCCTCCTTTCTCAACTAAATCACTGATTTCAGAAATCTCTTGCTTTAATTCCAAGTTCCTTTCAACTATGGCCTCCGAGTTTCTAACCGAATGAGCTCTCTTGTGACCGCCTAAAGCTTGACCGGAAGCAAAAACCTTAAAACAGATATGGCATTTGTACTCCTTCGTCTCTTTCGACTCAAAACTTTCTGGAGACACTTCATTCATCTCGTGCATCGAAAAAATGTTACGCCGGCGAATCTCCGGTGAGTTCTGACTTCTCAGTTCATAGCAGTTTTTAGTTCTGTGAATTGACTGGTGGCCTCTAGCTGCTTGATGTGAGTGGAAATTCTTATGGAAGGTCTTGCTTACGATTTCAGAATTGGAAGAAGTGGACATCTTTCTCGAACCTGGCCTCAGAGATCCAGAATTAGCTCGATCCAATCCATTATCGTCTATAGAATCATGATCCGATTCCAATCCAAAAGGCTTGATTTTCTTCTCATTCTTGTTACGATTCTCGATCTCATCTCCTGAAGTAGCTTCTAGTCTAGGCATCATTGATTCAGCATCCCTGTAAAACTCATCAACACGGACTTCCAACTTTGGTTTCTTTATTTTGAAAGACTCGAGGACTTCACAAGCAAAAGTTCCTTCCTCGTTACCATCGACAATCGCCTTGAAAGTCATTGAATCATTATCAGAAGATTCTGCAACCATGTTGAATGCATCCCAATTGGTTGGACCCCTAGACAGCATTATCAAGCTTATAGCTACATCTTCTTCTTCTTTCTCTGGTTCTGAGAATGATACAGATCCACCCAAACGAGAAAATGAAGAATTTGAACGAATCTTGCGGCCCAATTTGTTTGATCTCTTTTTCCGCAACAGCCCGAGGCTTTCACTGTTTGATAGTCTATCCATTTCCATCTTCTCGCTGGAACTAGTCCACGATCCATAGCATAAATCAGGCCCCTCAGAGTGGATCCTCTTGTGGGAAATGAGAGCCTTTAGTGACTGATACGCTTTGCTGCATTCATTACAGCGAATTCTACTTCTTTGTCGTCCAGAGTGATGCCGCAAGTGTCCTGACAGAGCCTTCAGTGACCCAAACCCGCTGCCACAGATTTCACAGACAATTTCTTGCCTCGAAGTAGCAGGTTCCGAGCGCGAAATCTTCCAGGACTTCTTTGGTTTTTCTCTTAGGCCATAGCCTGTACGCCCACAAGCTTCGAATCTCATCTTGCCATTGATCCCATTTTCTTGTCCCTTGGCCGAATTCTTGCTCGTATGACCATTCACACGCCTCTGTTCTTCATCTGGCTCCATCAGGGGATTTTGCAAGGAAGTTCAACAGAATTTTCCCGGGAAGTCCGATAGACTGTTATCCCATTGCAACCAATCACATAAATCCAGATCAGAAGCTGAGAGACCTGAAATTTTCCCAAACACATGCCAGGGAATAAAAACTCAAAAGAAGATTCAAGAAACAGGGGACCCAACCAAGACCCAGGTGAGAAAAATCTAACTTACCAGGCAGATTACTACGATTTGCTTTCCGAAGAGTCCTCAAGAAGAAAAACCCCTCTGACGATCCAAAATCCTAGGTAAAAACATGATCTTGAGGCCCCAAAAACCCTTCCCAGAGCGCTTTCCTATGCATTTTCTCTGGATTATACGAAAATGCAAGCAATATGTAAAAATGCAAGATATGTAGTACCTTGAAGGGAGCAAGGATACCCAATATCCTTCAGGTGTTGGCCCCCAAACGCTTAATCGCTTTACACTGACATGGCCGATTCTGTATCTTCACTTATGCAGTCATGGTCACCAATAGGAGGAACAAACAAAGGTCTATAAAGAGTATCTCAGTATACTTTGGGTGGTTTAGGCCTGGAGGTGTCCTTCAGCGACTAGCTGTCCTGATTCATCGACAGTGAACCCTGAACAGTCGGATTCCTCCTTTCGTTTGCCTCAAATGTGTGCACAATTTTTACCAGATCATTCCATTAAGTAGTACTGACCATATTCATTAAAAAAATAACAAACTCAATATATTAACGGTGTACGAGTTAGTGTCATACATAAGTTTTCAGAATGGTAGCATAACAAAAAAAAAAAAAAAAAGGTAGCATGCATGAAGAACTTATGATCTGGATTGATTTTACTTCAGTTAAAATGGTTAAGAGCTTGAAGTTCAATGTGGTAAATTAAGATGCAGGAAATTAGTAGCATTTCTCAGGGTGTACATTGATGGGATTCTGGGATCTTTTGTTCAAATTAATAACTCCTTACTACCATATAACTTAAACAGGCTGGCCAACATGGATCAGATCCTGGAAACAGAACAGCCGGCCTTTATGATATAATATATTTTAGGAGAAAATGATGGTTATAGTTACAATATTCATCTCCTTTCTTTTCCTGCATTGGTCATTCAAAGGAAAAGTATAAAATGAGAGAGTTTAACTTAATGCTTGTGAAGAAAAGATGGCCAAAAACATGTGTATTGGGAGATTGGAGTCGTATTCAATTTGGTGGAATTATCTACGAAATTTTACTAGAAAGATTGATGCTTTCAAACGATTATTCAGCTATGTTTTGAACAAAAGAGAATCATCTCTGTGTTTTGTTCTTAACAATGGTTGTGGTTCGGCAATCACATTCGTGTTAGGTACGAAAAATCTTGCCTTTTGGATACCAACTCCGAATTGCATTACACACCTAAAGTCCACTCAATTCTTCACCATGTATTGTGTAGGCAGGCCATTCCGATTGATTAAGCAGAGAGTTAATAAGTTGATGGATGATGTTGATGAGAGTGTTCTGTCAGTCAAAGTGGGGAGACGAAATAACCAGCTTGTCAATGCCCTATAAGGAAGATGTCTTGCCCTTTCTGAATCATGAAATTTAAGTAAGGTAGAAATGTTGGCGTTGAAAATAATTGATTGTTCCACATTATTAGTATCTTGACATAATATTTTTATTTTAACTTCAAGTGCTCCCTCTTTTAATGGCTAATTTTAAGAGAAGAAAATGAGTTATTTTAATATACTGCTTTATTAGTCATAGATCAAATTGTTATAATGTTTTGAGATAAAAAGAATTATTATTATTATTGTTTAAAATAATTATTCTCATACTATTAATATCTTTGTCATTTCCTCCTTATATGTTCATATATCCTTTTCACAATCATTTTTGTCCATAATAAGTAATATTAAATGTAACTTGGGTGTGACTAAATTAGGGAGGGAAAAAATTCGTTGAAGCTAAAGAGTTCCCAAGGTCAAGCTTTCTCTTGAGGACGTTGTTCCTTCATCCTCACACTTCAAATGTGTGTATGGTTGGGGTACTGGAAATCTACATGCATTTGTTGTCATGTCATGGGCACCAAGTGAGAGGGAAAGATAGGGAGGGGCGGACCCCCCCTTGGAAATGGTATCCTAATGTGGTGTAAATCTAAAGATGCTGCTGTACTACAAGCTAAGTTAAATGAGTGCTAAGGATAATGACAATTTATGAACAAGTTATACTTTATTGAATCTGTACACATTATACTTTATTTTACATTCACAAATTTCTCCACTTGGCACACACACCACCCACCCCACTAGCACACACCACTTTAGCTCTCTCACCCAACTTCACATACTACATACTTATCACACTTCTCATTTCCCTTTTTGCGTAGGCCAGAAAGAGTCACTTTTTATACTAATTGGAAGTCAGTACTCCACCAACTTTAAACATCTATATTGTTCTTGAGACTTGAAAGCTTTTTTCACAGTAAATTTGACATACACTGCGTCTTCTCCAACCTCTAATTGGACAAGTCCTTACGCATGGCCTTTCTCATCATTACCTTCAACTTATGATAGCTTACATGCACAGGATGCAAGTGCAACAAATTACGCATTCCACTCTTTTGGTGAGAAGCCTTGCTAGTAACTTGTATTTTATAATTTGTTTATGACCATTGAAGAAAAGTATGGGCTTCCACTTTGAAAACCAACGATCAAGTATTTGAGGTCCTTAAATAATTTCATACTACGGTTAATAAAGCAATTGAAAGAGAAGAGAACCACACTACATTCTTGTTGATTATGAAATTGAATGCAAATGCTCATTTGAACAATACAATAGAATTAAAGTATCACGCTTTACAAAATAGTTCTTAAAACTCCATAACACAATGAGATTACAAAATAGATAAACACAACTATTGCTAAAAAAATCATATATATGCTTTCATAGGCCAAATTGTCTCAATCATTTTGTAATGAGATGAGTACTTTAGTGGACCTTATTGACTTGTTTCTTTCAATCTCATTAGAGTTTGATCTACTTGAGAAGGTTTGGACAAACAAAAAGGTGTTATTTCAAGCATCTAAGAGTATTGGATTGCATGACATCTATTCAGAGTCTTAGATATAAAAAGAATAAGCTTTATGACAAAGCTTAAAAATTGCATCTTCTTGGGAAATATATATCTTAAGTTTGATATTGGCTACAAAGAAAGTTAGATTACTAAAGATAATAATGTTATCCTTTTTTAATATCAAATTATTAAAGATTTTAAGAGGATTGAGAAGTTTGCAATCGTTGATGAAGGTTTTGTGGATATACCTTTACCTTCTTCTCCTATAGTAAGGACAAATAACGAGAAAGTTATATAGGAAAAGTTACTTATGGATGCAACCAATGATGAAATCCTTACAATTATAGGCATGGCAATTACTAATGTAGATCCAGCAGGACAAGTTGATAATTATCCTTATGAGTCATCAATCTTAGCCCTAATCAAGAAGATCAAATAAAGAATGATATCCTTTAACTAAATATTTGTCATGAGTCTATGATGTTGACTAAAAAGGAAGAATCATAGTATTGTGAGGACCCCAATGAAGATAAACATAAAATGATTAGATGAAAGATATATAAAAGGAGATGAAATTATTGTATGATATTGCACTTATAACCTTGTAGCATTATCTAAAGTTAAGAGAGTCTCAATAACAAATGGGTGTTTAAGTTGAAATTAAAAAAGAAAAAGAAAAAAAATCTACAATTAAGATACAAAGTCAAAAATAACTCTATACAAGTTGTTCTTGTTTTACTAAATTAGGAGATAAGACAACTTAATGTAAAAACCAATAGAGATTTGGAAGAAGAAATCTATATAGAGCAACTAAAAAGTGTCATACAAAAAGGTAAAGAAAATTTTGTAATTATTTTAAAGAAGAACTTAAATAGCCTAAAGCAAGCATTTTGACAATGGCAAAAAAGGTTTGACTCATTTATGCTATAGCACGAATATGATAAAACCATATCAAATTATTATGTGTATGTGAAATACTTCTTAGGAGGTGATCTTATCATTTTACTTATGCATGTTGATATGTTAATTGTTAGTCATTAATACTAAATAGAGACCTTGAGTTAAAAGAAAGAATTGAATAAATCTTTTCTTATGAAAGATTTGAGAACATTAAAACAAACTCTTTCTATAGGACTTTCACGCGATACAAAGTTTGTTGGGAAATTAGAGTTGAGCCAAGTGATACAACCCAAAATCGTTACTTTTTACATATTCCAATTATTTTGAGTACGATGGATCGTGAGGACTAGTTCATGATTGATAACCAAATGGATAAGGGCACGACGAAGTTTAGTCTTTAATCTCTTTCTTGTGGGTTTGTGATTGTAGTCTTCTTGATTTTGTTGTTGTGGTCTTGCCGTTTTCGGTTAACTAAGTTTTAAAAAAAGAGTATCCAAGAAACATAAGAATGAAAAGACCCAGATGAGAAGAGGCCGGCAGGAGACTGTTCACAAAGTACTATGTAGTGTATAGAAGAAGATACATTGCACGTGAAGCCAATGCAAGAACTGCGGCGGCATCCACAATTTGCTCCGCTGGAGCAACCACTGTTCGCCGGTGATTATCTCCGGTAAACATTCAATATGAGTTGAAACGTCAAAAGGAACAGAGAGCGCGGATCGGGGAAGCTTTGCAATGTCGGTTATGTTGTGATGAAATCATGAGATCGGGAGAAGCTGCACATAACCTTTTTAACTTGTTTACTTTCTTATTCTGCTCTGCTTGGAACGTTTTCCTTACGTGATTGAGGGTTGATCAACGGAATTAGCGGGGCTAACCATTTTTAGTTTAGATTCTGGTTATATTTTTCTTTTGTTTGTTTTCTCTCCTTTTATAAATAGATATAAGTTTTCCCTAAAAAGCTACGAATAGTTAAAAACAACTTTTTCCAATTTGTTAATCATTAAGTTTGTCAGAAGATGTCAACTTAATCAATATATTACTAGTAGGAGACTATTTTTAACACATTCCATCTTTTTTTAGCATGAAAACATCACGAGGATTCAATTTAAGAATAATGATTATGAGTTAAAATCACGAAAATTGCATGAGTATCATATTAGGAATTAATTTTTCTCTTTAAAGTCGGTCATTAAAGGATGAAAACCTAAACAAAATACCATAGTAAGATATTAACTATATGGGACAATATATATTTCTTTTTATCACCCAAAACTCCCTACTAAGGTTTTTTTTTTAATATTATAATGGATACACCAAACTCATGTATATAATAATGTGCCAAACCTCAAATTTTAGGGTCCTACTAACTCCTCTCTATGTTAGTTGTCCTATCACCAGCACGCTAGTAAGGTTTGCTTGATGTTTAAATTAGAAAGTAACTTTAAAATATGCTAAGGCCAATAAAAAATATAATCAAAAGGCTCCTACATGAAGTTCTCATTATAATTTCCACTATATTCAAAGGGCAATAGGACAACATATTTGAATAAGGGGTCTTGATCTTTAGCTTAATGGCAAAACATATTTGAATAAGGGGTCTTGATCTTTAGCTTAATGGCAAAAAGTTAAGGACTTTTGTCCTGTAAGTAGACTAGGTAAGGGGTTTTAACCATCTCCATCTCTCCTTTGTGTGTGCATTAAAAAAAAAAGTATATTTGAATAACAAATAACTGTACATATTTATTCAATCTCAATAAACTAAAATATTTTGATCTTCTAGTTTCATCAACTTAAGAGTTTTTTTTATATCTCTTAAAAAAGATTTTCATTAACTTTTTAAAGTTCGAATTGAAGTAAAATCTTTATCACAGTTATGAACTTCCCAAATCACTCATTGATCCTCATTGATCATGCACAAATGTATTGTTATCAAAGCTCAAACACATTAAATTCCATTGACTTTGTTATATTTTGTTTAATGTACACATTGTACATGCCTTTTCAGAGCTGAGGTTCACCACAGCCAGGCACTGACGAACCGACGTTGTTCCAGTAGTTACAGAATGCGCGTGTCAGTTCTAGCCCTGCTGCACGTGCGAAATATCAGCTTCCAACTACGGAAGAAGGTTGCTTTTGCTCAGCTTCGGCCAATGGCCGATCTCGCGGTTACTTTGTTCTTCCACATGTGGAAGCGGTCCTTGAGAGGCTGACAAAATCTTGCCATTCGTTTCTCTTTTTGTACGTTTCTATGTCGCTTTCGTAACCATAACAACTGCCAAAAGGTGGTGCCTTCGCCATTTGACGTTTTGCTTGCATATTTGTAGTTGCAGCGGGGAGAAGGAAAGGGCGGAACAGAGAGAGGGAGAGAGAGGGGGAGATCTTGATCTTGTTCTTCCCCATAACGACGTTGAATCCTCGACCGGGCTGCTGTTCTTTTCTTCACAGCACTTCCGGAAGCAATCTGCCTGGTGAGTTTGTCTCTTTTTCGTCTGGATCTTGCTTGCTTTCTCTAATTGTTAAGCATTCTTTTGTTTGGTTCCTGGAATTACAGAGCAAGGTAGAGGGTTCTTGGGTTTCTAATCTGTTCCTTCTTTCCTTTTTCTGTTTCAGTGGTTGAACTTGTATCGAACTCTCTCGGAAAATTCAATTCTTTTGAAATTCTAAGATGGGAAAAGATCAGAAACAGAGGCATGTTTGCAAGCTCTGCAACAAGGCTTTTGAGAGTGGGAAAGTGTTGGGAGGTCACATGAGGGGTCATAAGAACAAGAATTCAAGCAAAGGAAAGAAAAGGGTGATCAAAGCCGAGATCGGTTTCGAGGGCAGTGGGCTTACTGGTTATGGCCTAAGAGAAAACCCCAAGAAGTCTTTGAAGTTTTCAGCACAAGAGATTGTCTGTAAAGTCTGTGGCAATTGGTTTAAGTCACCGAAGGCTCTGTTTGGTCACATGAGGTGTCATTCTGGAACAGCGAAAAGTGGAATTTTCTGTAAAGAATGTGGGGAGGGGTTTGAATCAGTGATGGCTCTCACTACCCACATGAAGATCCACTCTGCAAGATTCGATTTGTGGAATGAATCTTGGACTCATTCAGGCCAGCAGATGGAAGTGGAGAGCCAATCAAACAGTGGAACTAAGCGATCGAACAGAAGGGGTGACGCTTTTCGTCGAAATGATTCATCCTCTAATTTGGATGAATCTGTATCCTTTACTGAAGCAGAGCAGGAAGTAGAAGAGGTAGCTGTATGCTTGATGATGCTATCCAGGGGTGCAATCAATTGGGGTCGCTTTAGCTCGATTGCACAGTCTTCTGAGAATGATTCCGTGACTTTTGAGGTTAAATCACCCGGAGAAAAGAAGCGAATTGTATATGATAATGAAGTCCTCAGGTCTTTGAAGATGAAGAAACCAAGGTATGACGATACTGACTCTCGCGTTTCACATTCTGATACTGTCTCATCTCAGATAAGCGAGTTCGAATATGGGAACGATTCTGGGTTGGAAATTTCTACAGAAGAGATTGAATTAGAAGCTCCTGTTGATGAGTCAAGAGATGGAATGAAGAAGGATAATCTCGAAGGAATGGAGATGAACCCCAGTGAGGAAGAGTTGGATGAAGGTTTTACAGGAGATAATGGATTACGTCCTGCTATTTCAGGATCCTTGAAGTCTGGTTTGAACAATAAAACAAGCTCTGATTTTGGAACCGTAAACAATTCTCTGAAGAAGAGTGAATACAAGTGCAAGACCTGCAACAAGAATTTCCACTCGTATCAGGCACTCGGAGGCCATCAGACAATACACAGAACTAGAAACAGCTCTGATCAGAAAATTCTGAGGTGTAGACAGAGCAGTTCAAGTAGCAGTGTTCCTGAAACTGAGTCTAATTTCAAGCTTCTCAATCTTGAATGTAGCAAGAATTCTCCTACTAAGGAATACTCGTGCGACATATGCTTCAAGATTTTTGCATCAGGCCAAGCTCTGGGGGGTCACAAGAGGTCTCATTTGGTTAAAAACTCCAAGGACATAGCTGAGGAGACCTTGGAAGTAAACCAACAAGCTTCTGATAACTGTGATGTAGAAGTTGATCTAAATCTGCCAGTAATTCTCGAGGAAGAGACCGTGGTCGATGTGGGATTCAGGTCATTGAAGGTTAGAGATGATCAGAAGCATGAACTGATGGTCCTCTGATCCCCATGGGAGGAAGGAGATTCCATCCATGGCTACCATGGAAATTTCTACTTGCTTTTGTTGATGACAACCCCTGCTCAGCTGATTTTTGTCATGTTACTGATGACTGTCCATAGTTTCTCAAACTATGCTAATTCATATCCATTTCAGTTAGATCTTTGATACTGGATAGGGATTCCTTTTTTCTTTTTGACATCTTTTTCCTACTGTCTGTGGCTCGCCTCAAAATTTTACAGTGAGATGAGCAGGAATGCTCTGGTTGTTCCTTTGGTTGAGCTTTTTAGCCCAAAAAGAGTTGAATAGTTGACAGAACATGGAATCCTGGTAAATGCAATTTGTGAATACTTTCTGTGTTTAATTTACGTGCACTGATAATGAAATCTCAGCTGGTTTAGCTTTTTCTCGAATTAGCTTCAGGTGAGTTTGATAACTCATCTCTGTAGAAACTAACGCTTGGCTTTCCACCTAACCAAAATTTGCGAGGCTTCAGTGATTGATTGATTGATCCGGTGAACTGCAAGTGAGAGCAGAAAACGATTTCAAGGTTATCGATGGCTAAATGATCAGAAATTGGTCTAAATTCTCGCCAATATGCAAAAGTTCACTAGTTTATATAGAAAAAATTTCATGGAAAATGAACTTAAAGAAAGCTTATTTGATTTTTTTTTTAGCTGCACCATCTCACTGTTTGGACACGACCTGCATATAGCACTGAGAGATTCTGTAGCTGCTCGTGTCTACAGTTCTGTAAATTCCATCTCTTCCATTGTTACAAAAAGTGAAGTATCATTGAAGAAATACAAAGATATTCCACAAGCGACAACGAGAAGGTAACAACTGGGAAAAACGTTGAGTAAATAACGCATGATTACTCAGATATTACTGCAATATTAACAGGTTTCCATAACAAACTTCGATTCGGTAGAGTGGAACCGAGAATTTCATTAGGTCCCTAAGCCTTCTGAGAGGGAATCATTGAACTAAACCGGCCGTAATTTCCATGCTGATACTGAGACGAAAAATGGGATTCATATTTGCAGATGAGCGCTTACAAACCTACATACTGAGATGAAAACTTTCACAAAGCCCTTATCTGAAACAACCATCTTCTGAGACTCTACTACATCCTTTCCACATCTTCCAGCAAGTTCAAGATTTTCAGGACGAAAACTGAACTGAGGCAAAGCCCTACCAAATGTGCAAAGTCTAAAGTAAAATCCCATATGCCCACTGGAAGGCCCTATGGATGCTCAAAGTACCAGGACTGACAACTAGACGAAACATTCAGCTCTAGCTGAGAGTTGGCCACTGCCATCTGAATAAGATTGCATTCAACTCCAAATTGGTAAAAATCAACTTGCATCCACCTAACCTTCGCCATCATAAGTCTCACGAGGGTATCCTGTAATACCTCATAGCCTTGTGGAACACAATCAGCCTCTCAACCAATATTAAGATATCTTTGTGTGCTCATACTTTGCAGGACTCTCTTCTACCCGTTTCCTCATCAAGTCAACCACAGCTATCAACCCTACCCGGCTGAAACTCATATGACGTGCAGGAGTCATCTTGGTTATCATAATCCACACCGCTACTGGTTAGAATTTTAGAACAAAGATCTGTATCAACATCACCATGACAGTCACTAGGGGAATTAATAACATGTGTAGTGGAAATATCATCTATATCTCCTCCATCCTCTTCATCAGTTCCCACGCTATGAATTCTGATTTCAGTGCCATGTTCACTGGTGCCCATCTCTTCCTCACCCTTAAGGTGTTCAGGGCAATCCTTTGCATGATCTTCTTGACAGTATAAAGTGGCTTCTTGATCAAAAGGAGACTCCACCACAGAGTCTTCATCTTCTTCTGCCAATACAAATTCACTTGTTTGCCACTCATCATTGTCACTATCAATGTTTAGCGGAGCAAATCTGTTCTGCTCAGCACGTTTTTGAAGCATAAAGACATTGAAATAATAGCTAACTAGGTCCTTCTTTGTTCGAAATGGGAAAACTGCTAAGAGATGGTCCCAAAAATTCTTTCCCAGTGAAGCAGGGTTAGAAAGAACAACCTGATGGAAAATATTTTCTTCCTCTTCAGTCCATCTCTTAGCAACCTCCTCTCCCATCTCACAGAACCCCAACTCCTCAAAAATCTCCTTTCCAAGATTTTCCCTTAAGTTTTCCCTTGCTTCCGTCGCATGCTGTCTCACGCATCTGATAGAACCCATGTCAGGGCAGCTACAGTCACTTCTGATATTGGAATGACAAGATTTTGCAGATGCTTCGAGCTTGGGCATTGGAATGAGACACGTACCCATCAGCCGCTTATCAACATCATCAATCAGGAGGCCTCCATCTGATGCATGTAAGAGGTCAAGCTGTGAATCAGATTTATCCTGATGATCTGAAGAGATCTTCAGATGCTGGTGGTTCCAGTCTGGAACAAAAGCTTGATGCTCTGGCCCAACAGAAACTAGCTTTTGAGGGGGAAAACCAGAAGCGGCTGAATAAAAGTCATCAGACTGATAGACAGCTTTCGGTTGTCCAGAATGAAAAAATTCAGGAAAAAATGATAAATTAGTAGCTGCCTCTGACCTAATATCAGCTCCAATAATACCTCCATTAACCAACAAAAATTGGGAAAATCTTCCAGTAACACCAGCTTCTAATAACTTGGTCTCATTTGAGACCCTAGTGACTGGATCATTTATAAGCCTTCCTTCATCTTGAGACCTAGTAAAACTGTCCTCACCTTCACCATCTTCACATGGGAATTGGGTCAGGAATAAAATTGAATTTAAACTTAAAATAGAATGCTATGGTGGCATTAACCCTGATGTTAATGATGGAAAACAGAAAAGTACGAAAATATTTCATTGTGATAATTATTCTTCATCAATTCAAAGAAAAAAAAATCAAAAGCAAACAACCCTGTTCTTTGACTCAAGAAGACTTGCAAATGGGAAACGGAAAAACATCAAAGGTATGTTTCTATTTCCAAAGGGATGATTTCAAATCTTTTGAAAGGTGAGACAGAAAATGGTGAACAGCTCAAGTTTTGACCAGAAAAAGCTTAGTGAGAATCCAACCAATAAGATCAATATCTTTATCAAGAAATGCAGTTAATGGCCAAGTCATTACATGCACAAGACTACAGGGATGACACAAGATGCCACTTAACCAAGAATCTCGTGCAATGTTAATAAACTATCAACTGTATTTTACCTGAATTTTGAGGCTTCTCAGTATCATTAGCAGGGAAAATGTCAGTCGTCGGAGCAATCTGACTGCCATATTCCAGTTGTCTTGGATGCTTAGAAGCAACCTCACAAGAATCCTCATCAACAAAAGGCCGTTTGTGAGGCATTTTTGGTACTGCAAGCAGAGTTTGTTCCATTAGAACAATGGAAACAGAACATCTGCAAAAAGGTCTTTGACGTTTTACATGAATCAGAATCAACAAACCTAAATTTCCGAAATTTTCTCTCTTTTATTTTTCTTTTTTATTTTTCTACTTTTTTTTGTCTTTTTTTTAGTAGCCTAATTGTAAATCATGTAACTGCGTGAGATTGAAATGGTTGATGGACAATGGAAACAAGAACTAACTCCTACGCTATCAAGGTCAGACATAAGATAAAATCTATCAAGAAATAAATTTTAATTGCAATGAGATGTCCAACCAAGTGCATGATGAGCAAAATAAGTAGCCTTGTATTTCCCAATACAATAAAGCAGAAATTAATATGAAGACGTCCGAAATGATGATCGATGGCTGTATAACGTCCCAAGATTATAATTGCAACTACTTTTATGTCTCACCAGGAAGCGTCAGACAAAGAAACACACTTGGTACTAAACTAACAACTAACTTACCATTAAAAAAAAAAAAAAAAAGACAGAAATAACCGATTTTCAAAATTAAAAAAGAATAAAACTATACTTCATACCTGAGCAGGAGAAGCTATTGAACCTCAAAATGGTGCAAAAAGACGAACGGAAGGGACTTGAACAATGAAAAACGAAGAAACCACCAAAACCCTGCCTTTGGATCTCCCAAATCTTCAAAACTCAAAACTCTGGATACTAGAAAATGAAGCTCTAATTTACAAGAAATAAGAATACACGTATCTAGTATCAGTGGAAATAATTCGCAAAAATAATAAATAAACCAATTTCGTTTTGGAAATCCACAGAAATGCTCAACTTTTCATGGGAATCCGGGAAATTACAACCGATCCATATGAATTTGGACAATCAGAAACCACAAGCACTAACGATTTACAGATAAAACAAACCCTGATTAAACCCAAAAGTTTACCACAGCTTTTCAAAGCCCTAACCCTCGAATCGAAGTAAAGGAACGGCGGGATCTAATAGCGGGATAAATTGATAAAGAAAAAAAAAAGAATACGACAAATGAAGATCCGAATCAAAGATCCGAAGGGTCGAACGGAATCGCTATCGCAATTATGCAGGTTTGGGGTCACAAATTTCCACAGAAAAGGGTAAAGTTCATGAGTTCATGTTTTACTGCTCGGGGGATCCAGGGGCGCGCGAACCTGCGACTCGCGCCGCTGAAAACGAGAAGGCCGAAAGCAGGGGCACAGTAGGAAAAACAGCCGACGAAAACGACGTCCCTTTGCCACGTGTAAGAAACCCACGACTTCTTTCCCGCCTGCTTCTCGAATCCCAATTTGCAAAATTCCAAAAGGACACAAAACTCTAGAAATCTTCTTCACCAAACAGATCTTCTGATTCGACCGGTTGGAGAGCAGGAATGGTCGAAGCAGCGAAAATGGGTGTAATGGGTTGGTTTCTTTTCACTGGTTCCATTATTTTCACATGCATAGTTAACCAATACAACTAATATGATATTTTATTAGCTTTTAGTTTAAGACTTGTGATAGAATGGTCGACCATAGTAACATTTGATGTCAAAACTAGCCTCATCTCTTGATTTCAAAGTGATTATAGGGGCAAACATATGGCACGAGTCTTATTAGGTGGATTGCCAACAGGCATAGAATGGGCTACAATTGAGTGAATTGTCGGGATGTTGGTTCATAAACATGATAAAGTATAATAATCAAAATGAAATGATTCTTAATTGGCTTTTAGCTTTAAAGTTTTTAATATAATGATCGAAAATTGTAATAACTGGTTCCTCCTACTCTTGCTCAAATTTCTCGGAGCTTGGTAAAGGGAGCTAGAGAAAACTAAGATAATTTGAACAGAAAGCAAAGAAATATCAACGGATGGTTTTCTTTAAATGTTAGCAAGCTCCTTAGCTGAGTCAAGTGTGAAAATGGTGATATCTAGGGTTTATAATGTTAAAATTCTGACAGATTTATAAACAATTAAATAATTCATGAATAGGATGTCATAATCTTTTTTATGATTATTAGCCCCTCAGCAAGATAGAAAAAGGTTTTGGTGCAATCATGAGTATTGGGTGCAATGATACGCCAAAACCAAAAAGAGTTGCCAAGAGGATGGATGAACTGACGGATTATTAAGAAACTGATACAAAAGCTTCCGATAAATGGGGACGATTCTAAGAGTAATAGAATATTGGACCAAATATAGATCAAGAAAGTTTTCTAGCAAACAAGTAACAGAGAGACAATAATAACTTGGAATACAATACAAGGCAAAACATAGGGCCTCTTCTTTCACCAGATTTATACCACTTATCTGACTATGCTGGGAAAGTTGAGGCAGCGAATATCATTGAAAAAAAATGTAAAGAATCAAACTGATGTCTCCAACTATGATTCCTCGACCCGCAACATCTTGACCAGAGTATCTCTTCTAAGCCACTGCAGGCAGGTCCTTGAGCCATGGATCCAGGGGCTTCCCTATTGAGTACACAATAAAACCAATCTGGCGCAGCTTCTCCACATCAGCAACGTTCCTGCCATCGAATACAAATGCGGGTTTCTGCATAATATCATAAATCCTCTGGTAATCAAGATTCTTGAACTCATCCCACTCGGTGAGAATGCAAACACCATGGGCATCCTTTGTTGCCTCGTATGCATCCCAAACCACGCTCACTTGCTTCACAGTTGTGGGGCTCATTGGCTGCAGGTGAATGGGGTGGTCCCAAGTGAACTTGTCCATTGTGAGGTCCCTTTGGATCTGGTCTTCGGTGACCTGAGGATCATAGATGCTCAGGCGGGCCTTGTCACCCAATAGACCCTTGCACACATCGATAGCTGGGGTCTCCCTTGTGTCACCAGTGTCTTTCTTGAAGGCGAACCCCAGGACGGCAATCTTCTTGTTTGAAACCGTGTTAAACATGGAGGAAACAACACGGTTCACAAAGCGGCTCTTCTGGTAATCATTGATCTTGATGACTTGTTTCCAGTACTCTGCTACCTCGGGAAGGCCATTGCACTCACAGATGTAAACCAGATTCAGAATATCCTTCTGGAAGCAGGACCCACCAAAACCAACACTGGAGTTGAGGAACTTGGGACCAATCCTGGAGTCCTTACCAACAGCGTAAGACACCTGTGAAACATTTGCTCCAGTAGCCTCACAGAGAGCTGACATGGCATTGACAGACGATATCCTCTGGGCCAAGAAGGCATTTGCAGCAAGCTTGGAGAGCTCCGCAGACCAGAGATTGGTGGTTAGAATGCGGTCTTCAGGGACCCACTGAGCATAAACATCCTTCAATGCTTGGATAGCCTTCTGGCCTTCGGGAGTTTCCCGACCTCCGATGAGGACTCTGTCTGGGCTAAAAAGATCTTGAATTGCGGTTCCCTCAGCAAGGAATTCTGGGTTTGAGAGAATTTGGAATTCGATTCCTTTGCTGTTGTGGGTCAGAATTTTTTCAATTGCCTCAGCAGTTTTGACGGGGACTGTTGATTTTTCGACAACAATTTTGTTAGATTTTGAAACATCAGCAATCATACGAGCTGCACTCTCCCAGTAAGTCAGATCTGCAGCCTTTCCTGCTCCAAGACCGCGAGTTTTGGTTGGAGTGTTGACAGAGACAAACACTATGTCAGCTTCTGAGACATGTTTCTCCACATCCGTGCTGAAGAAAAGGTTCTTGCCTCGGCACTGCTTCACAACACCATCAAGGCCTGGCTCATAGATGGGGAGCTGCTCACTGTTCCAGGCATTGATCCGAGAAACAGAGATGTCCACAACCGCCACCTCAATTGATGGGCACTTAAGTGCAATTACGGCCATTGTCGGGCCTCCAACATATCCAGCACCAATGCAGCAGATCTTCACCATTTTGTTTTTCTACTTCAAAATCTGAACAAGATGAAGTTCATGTAAATCAGAAACAGAGAAAATGTATCCAGATCTCCCAATTGCAACAACCTTTCACATACACGAGATTCTAGAATTCACCCACTCCAGGAGAAAAAGAAGATCAATATAGGGAAAAGAAACTTCTTTGGCCGTACAAAATTACAAATGATTCACACAAAAATCATCAAAAGGCCAAATAAAACTTCTTTCTCTATTATTTAGATAGGTGCTTTTGGTTGAGAATTTGGCTTTTCTAACTGTGCGCTACCTACAAGGTCCTTATGCCTCAAAAGGAAGGATCTTTTGCATTAAAATTGAAACATAGACAAGATATGTAGTGTAACAAAACTTTGTCTCAGATCGAAATGGATCTCGGGAGGAATAAGCCAAATAGAAGGGGTGGAGTTATTATAATTAAAGTGGGCTCCTTCCCTACGACCATTAATCCTATTAAATAAAAGAGACACCATGCAGTGATTGCATTGATGAAAACTTACTTGTGCCATACATCTGAAACCTGAGATTTTCACGTTAAATAAGCAAAGACTATGGGTAGGACAGGAGTGCAACACCAGAGCAACACTACTTATTGTAACTTGACTAGTAATGAAGAACGTTATTACAAGAGCGCTGCAGACAGAACCAGATCTCCCCCAAACACAGAATCACTAGAAGATCTACCCAGGCTAGAAATGCAAGTGACAGATCACGAGCTATGTAACCAACGCTAGTTTTGAATTGCTAAAAATTCGTATTACCAATCACAAATCCCGCCAGATCCACAGCTAATTCGCTCGATTTGTCTACTCAGTGTCGATTTCAAACACAAAACCAATCTCGTCTATGCACGAGCTTAAACATGACAAAACAAACAACAGATCAAGAATAAAAACGTGAAAATGGCAGCAGATCTGAGGATCAGCAACACTGACATTAAAGCGACGACCAATTCACATCTCCAAACACATAATTCGAAAAAGTTAACCATTCCGAATGAAATTCTAGCAATTGCTACAAAGCACGAATCAAAAACTGCAAAACTCGCTGCCCAAAAGTACCTTTGAACCAAGCTTTGCTCTTATGGCTCTAACTGTCCGAGACTTCTGTGAAGGGGGAAGAGAGGGAAGAAGCTCTTATATACGCAGCGCTTGTCCGGGTCTACCCCTGGACTCTCAGAAAGGACAGACGAGTCCCGGTCCCTGCAGGTGAGGTGGACCTCTCAAACAATTCCATATCACCATGCACCGTACGGCAGGTGGAGGAGGAGAGGCAGAATTGTAACTTGGCCTGCATCGGTCCCATTTGTTTTTCCCTAATTACCCAAGTACCCCTAGTCGTGGGCCCGGAAAAGTCAACTCCGCTACGCTCTTCCTACAGCTTAGCGTGCGATGTCCTACGCGTTTGCCACGCCAAGCAAAGCTCTGTAAAGCACACAGCCAAGCTTCCCGGTCGGTGCTACTCCACGTTGAACAGTCAAATAATTTCTCCAATGTATATATGTGGAATTTACGATATATTATTTTTATAAAATAATGCCTATTTATCTTCTGCCAAGCAATTCAAGAAAAATTTAAATTCCAATTTCTGTCTTTTTATTTGTAAACAAATTTTTTTAATTTATAAAAAGTAGTTTTATGTTTAGAGGAAAAGATGTGTTAAGTCTTACATAAAACATATATAATTTGTAAAGAAATAAAATTCTTGACTTAATATTTTGAGATTTTAAATTAAACATATATCATTCTTTATAATTTCTAATAATAAAATTTTTGTCGTCTCATATTTGACTTTAATTTAACTTACTTCTAACGCTTGAAACGCTAAAGTCCCTTAAATATTGATAATCTAGTTCCTTTTCAATTGTCTTTTTAGAGAAGCTAGCAGGAGAGTTTCGTGAAAGGTGCTGTAAAGTTACAAGAATAGATCCCAGCCTTCTCCACTTTCTGATAAGAAAAATGCTTCTGAGAACATTCGATTTATGGTACACATATACGATGTGAATCCCATGTGCATTCGGGTCAGGACCAGACCTTATAAATAAATGGGAAATATCGAAGGGCAAACTTAAAATCTAAGGAATGAGATTGCTTCAGGAGTCAAAAGCTGAGGAGTGTAATCAAAGCCACGTCGTATAGGAAACGCTAAAATCGCCGAAAAGAATAGAAAGAATGATGAAGCTTGTGTTTTGGTAATGATGACTCGTGGAAGTACCCATAAATTTGGCTTAAAAAGATGATTTGAAACGTGGAATGTGCTACAGCAAAGCCGATTGCTACACCTAAGCAGCAAAGGAAATAGATTAAGTAGACTCCTGTGGCGTGTTTTTGTTGACAGGAATTGGTGATGCGTTATTGTCTGTTATCTTGTAATTTCCCACAGCAAACTAAATACGGAAAGCAATAGCAGATTCTCTTGTCAATTATGGGTACACAATTTAAAATGTTGGACTTGTTGATCGGCTTGGATCATTGCCATGATCATGCCTAATTATCGTTAAGAAAAATCATAGGTTAAACATACTGTTTGATGTTTTTCATGTTTGACTCTTCTTACCTTAAGTAATAGTCTAAAATATATGTTTTTTAGTCATTTTTGAAAGGTTAGACTTATATCTTACCTTTTGTATTTATTTGATATATAATTATTATGTTTAACTTTATTATTATTATTATTATTAAAAATTGTTAGGATTTAGCCTATGTTTAATTAAAAATAAATAAATAAATGTTATTAAACTCATTTATACACCAAAAGTGTGGTGTATATTATAAATCCAAAAGGTTATCACAAAATTCAACAAGGAAACGAAATATATTTGATAAAATTACAAATTTCTTATTTAGTAAATTAAGTAGAGCTATTGCAAGATCTCAACTTAAAAAGACTCGTAAAAAGCATCAAACAAGACTAGACTCATTAAGCCTAGTTGTAAAGCTTTGCGGGCAGAAAGTAATTAAATGGGAGGTATGATGTTGCTGCTTTGGGTCAAGTCAGAAATTAACTATTTACCGGGCCTTTGTCAGCTTCCCCTGTATTATGTACTTGGTTGCCTTGTTGCCCGATTGGTCAGTTAGGTTGTTTATTGTTGGGTTAGATGTTGCTATCAACTGGTTTTGTGGCTGTCCCTGAACACCGACAATTACTCCAGTTTCAAACAGGGATCTGGGACTTGCTATGATGGAATTTGACCGAGATGAAACCTCGTTGTCTATTGATTGAGACCAACACCTTATAACCAAACTAAGCACATTCATCTGTTTCTTTTCACACTCTTTTTATGATAAAATGTTTTATCTTTTTCTTTTTATCTTTTTTTTTTTTAGATAAGGAAAGAAGATCAGAACTGTGGCTTAAACACTACGCCAAGAAATGCTGATTCTTGTTTTGAAGCGAGGCGGAGGGGAATATGTTCATTAAACGAGCAATAATTGACATGAGAAGGCAATCATCTGCCCTGCCTTTCTCTGCCATAGAAAATGGAAAGCACCATTCTCCGAGAGGGAGATTCATGCCCTTGTTTGTGTCTCTTTTTATGATTTTGATGATTATGGTGATTAGACACCCACAAATTCTACGCACCTCAAATTTTGACAACCAAAAAGAATTTGAGATATGAATTGGGTATTATTTTTTTATTTGGAGCATATTGTAATGGGTTTGGTTCCAATTCAAAAAATTAGCATATTAAGTGGAGTAAATCAAGCTTCTTATAAGGCTAAAATCATCCACTTGCATTTTTAGTGAGGGACAAGTCCTCTCTCTTGGAACATGATATTTTTTATACTACTTAATATATTCTATGTACTTTTAATATGACTGCCTTTAATGGTTGGGTCTATCTACCTTAAACATTTGACATTAATATTAAAAAGATGTTATAAGTCTATTATAATATATATATATATATAACTAAACATGTACAAAAACTTGACTACTTTTATTAATCACTTTTGTTAATCACAAAAGATAAGGTAAAGGACCATACCTTTTCTAGAAATATAATAAAATCATTACATTCTTCAACCCTTTGAAAAATGGTGTACATAATTAATATATAGAATTCAATGACCAATAGAAAATGGTAGAACATTTTTGGATCCTTAAACAAATAAGCCCTAAGCCTTATTAATCATAATTGATAACATATCTAACAAACCATAAAGTAATCAAGGAGGTCAATAATTAATTAAACTAAGTTGATCTTTCTAATACTATCTACTTTTGAGTAGAGTAATTAATTAAGTTGATCTTTCTAATACTATCTACTTTTGAGTAGAGTAATCAAGTCTACATGTAAGCTCAAGATCACTTAATTGCCTTTTTAATGTGTGACAAAGTACTTTCTTAAAGTGTTCCATATTAGAACGTGATAATATGACATAACAATTATAATTATTCTAATTTTTTAGATAGATTCTTAAAATCACAAAATATATGGTCACGCCCATTTATTTATTCTCATTGAGGGGGAAAAAAAAGTGCAATCCAAAGAACCTCGGTCTCAAAATTCAACCTTCTCTTTTACCCTTAAATGTTGCAATTAAGTCGAGTTACTAAAAATATATTGCGAAATTCGAAAGTCGTTGGCGTCCACTGATTGGTCAATCACCATACGAGAATGCGTACCTAAGTAACTCCTCCGTAGTTTCCTTCGAATTCAAGGGCCGATTCTGTAATTGAGCCTAGAGTCCCGCAATAACCGTTATTGATGAAATCCAATCAACGCCACTAGGAGTATCCTAATTGCTGAATCCAACGTTCAAAAACCGAACCAAATTTCAAATTCCTCATCCTACGGCCCACAGCCAAACCCTACCAAAAAAACTAGCCGTTACAAGAGCGGACCTGTGATCTCAACGTTCCTATTTTCCTCTCTCCCTCTAAATGCTTTCATTCATTGTTTCCGACTTTTCATCAATTCCAAATATCAAAGCACGTAGTCATCCTCTCTCTCTCTCTCTCTCTCTCTCTCTCATACATCAAAGAAGAGCCCAAAACCATTTTCTTTTACGGCGATTCTTTGTGGTTTTTCCCGGTCACTTACCGATGGATTTGGTCGGCAAGAGTTCCGGCGCTGTGACCCCTGTGAAAGAATCACATGGGTCTCGGTCCAAGATTCAAGAAAATCATAAACTAGGAGAGAACTGTAACCCCAATGTCTCGTGTTCAAGCCCTGGTCCGAAATCCACGAGTTCCCCTGTGATCAAATCCGCCAAGGCCCAGAAATCGGCTGTAAAGAACGTCAATCCGGTCGGGTACTCGCCGCGGAATAGGATCCGGGAGAGGAAGTTCGTGGTGGCCAAGAAGAATTCCAAGAAAGGAAATGCTGGGGCAAAGGTCGGATGTAAGTGCAAAGAGAGGGCTGGTGGTGGTGATGTAAAGAAGTGTTTGTGCGTGGCCTATGAGAATTTGAGGGCCTCTCAGGAGGAGTTTTTCAAGAATCCAAGTGAAGACACCGGCGACTCGAGCCAGTTGACGGGTTGTGATAAAGCTGAGAGAGAACTTGAAGAGGAAATAGAGAAGGGTTTGATGCTCCAAGACCAGAAAGTCGACGATGGGTATGAAGGGAAGGGGGAGGAGGGTTTTAGTTCGCCGACGAACGATTCGGATGGTCAAACAGGTAGTTCAACGATTAAGAGGAGGAGAGACAAGCTGTTGGAAGAGGCAAGGAAAAGTGTGCCTGAATCTGGCTCTGGGAGAGTGATGCATCTGGTCAAGGCCTTTGAGAAGCTTCTTTCAATACCGATCTCGAAGGACTCGGGTGACAATGATCAGAAGGAAGAAGAAGAGGACAACAAAAAGAAGCCTGTGAAATGGGCCTTACCAGGATTGCAGGCTCCTAAAGCTTCTGACACGGGGGCCTCTGATTCTTCTTTCTGCCCGTCAGATTTCTTCTTGACATCGGAGAACCTTGGTCTAGATTCACGAATTTCGGTTTCATCTTCGTGGGATAGTAGCCAGGGAAGGTCAGTAGCAATATGGTTTACTTATTTAATATTAGATTTGATTATTTTGAGTTCAATAGTTTGTGTTTTCTGATTCTGTTTTCTTTGGAATCTATTCGTGCTTCAGTATATCAAGCAGGACTTCTAATGGGGGCCGTAGGAGCCGAAGAAATGTAAGATTTACTCACTTTGTTCTGAAAATTGGGGGTGGAAGTAAATGTTACATTAGCTGAGGAACCCATATTGTTATATTCATGTTTGAATCCAGAGCTCTGAATCTTCTGCTACAATGGGTGCAAGGAAATGGAAGAAGCAGCAGCTTAAAGTCACAAGCCAAAAACCTTTCAAGCTAAGAACAGAGGTGAGTTGAGGAAAGAGAATTGATAATAAATATTTCAACTTAACTTGCATTGGATCCACTTAATAAAATTGGTAATTAAATCTCGTTTCAGCAAAGAGGAAGACAGAAGGAGGAAGAATTCATGAAAAAATTAGAAGAAATGGTGACAGAGGAGGAGAAGCAACGGATACCAATTGCACAGGGTCTCCCGTGGACAACAGACGAACCAGAGGTGAGGTCATTTTTTGGAATAAGCATTAGACCTTAATATCTGGATGATGTAGCTCCAAATCAATGCCAACATCATATAGAAAGATGAAATCTTTTGTCTATTTGTTTTTAATTTAAGTGCTATACTAATGGTTGACATGATTGCAATTAGTATGTGTTTATGACCTTGTTTGCAACGTTTGCTGCTTGTTGTGTCAGTGCCTGATAAAGCCTCCAGTGAAGGAAAGCACAAGACCGATAGACCTGATGCTTCACAGTGATGTCCGAGCAGTCGAACGAGCCGAGTTTGACTATCAGGTTCCTGTTCTATTCATTCCGATTAGATGCATTTTCCTGCCAAGTTTCATATACTGCTCAGTTTTTTGCATTAGCTGAAAACATATTAACTGGGGTTCAGTTGTGTTCTGGACTTATTCTTAAAGAGAAATGACTGGTTTAAAAGATGTCTTTGCAGCAAAATAACATGCTGAATTCTATCTCCAAATTGGACAAACTTTCCTGAACTTCATGAAAGAGTAGTTTTCAGCGGTAATGGCTTGTAACCACAGATGCATCAGATTCTAACCTTTGATTTCCTTGCATGTGGGCATAACTAGGTAGCAGAGAAGATGAGCCTGTTTGAGCAATACAAGATGGAAAGGGAGAGACAGCAGAAGGTACATAACACGAACAGGAAGGAGTATCTTGATATCACAAAGTAGTATCTTCCTCTCTGATCTAAATTGAATATGTTTCTATGTTCTTGCAGTTGGCAGAAGAGGAAGAAATAAGACGGTTGAGAAAGGAGCTCGTTCCAAAAGCACAACCCATGCCATATTTCGACAGGCCTTTCATTCCTAGAAGGTAAAGCTGAGCAGGTTCAAACAAAAACATAGCTTCTTTTCTCCTTGCTTTGTACTTGGTAATTATAAACTCACAATGTTTGGTAAGTACATGATGTAGTCTATCCCAAAAGAAATCTTGAAACTATTTGGATCATGAAATCTGTTTTCTCTCATTGTTGTCTTTGTTTGTTTAAAGGTCAATGAAGCATCCAACCATACCAAAAGAACCGAAGTTCCACATTCCTCAGCAGAAGAAGGTCAAATGCTGCCTTTCGTGGAATGACATCAGTACCTACACTTACCAACATTGAACTACGAGAAAATATCCTCTGAATATCATCATTCTATTGTCAGCAGTTAATGAATAATCATGTATTCTTTCATTTTGGCCCAATTTCTCTTAGATTTTGGTATTGAACTCCTGTATATGTGATGCCATTTTCTGAAGCAACCAATTTAGTTGCAATTTTGATATCTTTCTCTGACTCCTATACTGATATCCTTTAATATTGTAGAGATGATGACGGTGTAACCCTATTGGCGTAATCCGACTTCTATTTAATAGCGTCATATCATCAAAAAGAAACCTGAAAGAATCAGATAAGGAAAGTAGGAGTGTTACCACCATATAGAACTATTCAGCCATGTGGTGGGAGTGTTACCACCATAAAAGCCCAGTTCCACTACATAGACTGCCTGAAAATGCTTCAGTGTCGACAAATTCGGTAGTTGTAGACCAATTACAGTGAGATTACAAGGAAATATAGTAGGACTAACTCGTCCCTGACAAAAATTACATAGAAAATGACTTTCCGGGCTAAAGAAACGCATGATCTGCACTCTGATTCCAGTAAAGAAAAGATTCACTTATAACTTTGCAAGCTTCTATCCTAGTACTACTACATGATACACTCATAATAGCATGGCCAACAGAAATGATTCACACGTTGATTTCGATTTCAGTGAGCTCAATTTCAACTGGAAGCAAATCGTTCCTCCAAATGACAGAATTCCTTCCAACAGTCCACCCAACGGGGCACTTCCGAAGGACACTTCCCACACTGCCATGGGAGTACTTACCCAGAAATTATATGTATTTAAGATTCCTTGATAGAAAGCAGAGTCGTAGAAAAAGAGAAACCTACAAACTCAGGGCCACAAAATGAAACCTCCAACTTAGTACGCATCTTCCTGCTCGCCTTAAGGATTGTAAGTAAAAGAAAAAAGCCTAAATAACAAGAATATCCTTAGCTTCAAAACTGCGAAATTAGTCATCAATAGTCTGAATTTTGTCACGACAAAAACAATGTCATAACCGAGAAGTGCAATGCAGGGAATCCGATGAGAGTAGCTTTTTTTTCCCGTGAGACTTGCACCATGAACCCTTTTTGATTGGCAGGTTGGGCTGTGCATGGCTTGCGAACTCGTGCGTAAATAAAACGAATAAATTTTTTATTTCAAATTCACGTTGGACAAAAATGCAATCGCGTTTACAATTTGAATCGTGAGAGAGCACACGCTCGGCATTTAACGGCTAGCAGTTAGTTACAATTTTAAATTTAAATGGTGTAATGAAAGGGGGCAAACAGTCTTACACGTCTTCTTGTTGGAGTGGTAGCCCCTTGGCCTTTTTGCCGGATCGCTCGGCTGTTTCTGCTCTTGGAGCGGATGGCGTCATTGCATCCGAGTGAGAGGCCGGCGTTTCTGATGCCTATCTCTCTTCTCTGCGGCTCTATACTTCCTCTTCACCAGGTTGGCCATCCCGCTTTCCTCTTGTTTTCTAATTCAAAAATGATTAGAAATCCACATTGAATGAGTATGAATCTCATAAAGGATTTCGTACATTCGCCTTCTGGTATCGACTGCTGCTCTGATCTGTTCTCTCTTGCGATGCCGTTGTTTGCATTCAGGTAAGTTCAGAGCGTCACTTTTTTTCTTCTTACTCAAAATGATAAGAAATCCACATTGAATGAGTATGAATCTCATAAAGGATTTCATACATTCTCCTTCTGGTATCTACTGCTGCTCTGATCTGTTCTCTCTTGCGATGCCGTTGTTTGCATTCAGGTAAGTTCAGAGTGTCACTTTTTTTCTTCTTACTCCACTTACAGGGAACTATGAAGAAGAGCGAAACGGGCGAAGATTAAACGAATGAATGAAGTTCTCAAATGTTCCCCCTCACTTTTGTACCCGTTACTGTGTTGGACAATTTACAGACACCGGTATTCAACTAACCGCAACCTCACAACCTGGTTCGGCAACTACGTGGACAAAAACAATGTCTCCTATGGGAACTCCGTCGTCGGCGACTTGGCTCGGGGCGGTGACTCCGTCGAAGCTCTCCGAGTATTCTCGTCCATGCGAAAGCTCTCTCTCAGACCCGATCGTTCCACTTTTCCCAGCGACATCAAATCCTTCTCTGCCTCGTTCGATCGTCGGCAAGCAAGCCCACCGGCAAGCTTTGGTCATCATTCACATGTACTCTGGGTGTGGCGAGTTGAGAGTGGTCTCTTGGACATCCCTGATCACCGGCAATGTTCAAAACGACAATGCTCTCGAGGCTTTATCGCTTTATAGGAGTTGGTTGAGAGTGAGGTAGGGGGGTGATGGGAAAGGTTTTGTGTTTCTAGTTGCCTGGTCTCCGTTCTTTCAGCCTGTCTTGTGTATCCGCGAAGGAACGCACGGAGGGGATTCCTGGTTTTGCAGTGAAGAGGGGCCTTGAAGGGGACCTGGGTGTTTGCGATACTTTGATAGATGCGTATGCCAATTGCAGCGAGCTGGGTGTATCTAGGAAGGTGTTTGATGGAATGGCCGAGAAGGATGCAGTTTCTTGGAAGCCAATGACTGGAATGTATGTACAAAATCGAATGTCGGCAGAGGCTTTGGATGTTTTCAGTGGAATGTTAACAAATGGTGATCGCAGCTACAATGCACGGACTTTATCGGCTGTGTTGTTGGCCTGTGAAAATTCGGGGGCTTTACAAATGGGAAAATATATACATGATCAGGTACCTTCCATTAGGATAGAAACAATTACGTTAATTAAGTCATTATTGCTAGCTCTGCAAATTTTGGTCTTTAGCCACTCTGTTCTGAATATGACACGTTTTGATCGTTACAGATAAGCAATTCTTTGCCTAGCACAATTTTTGATTTTCGTGACCATTATTAAGTAAGAACTGTTTTGGTAATCATGATGCTCACTTTACTGTTATCCTTATAATTTGGTGGCAAGGCTCTCTGTCAAGCTGATTCCAGATCATTTACTTGCCAGGGGAGTCCCCTTTTGCTGCGATGTTCCACAACCTAGGCATTCTGTCATACTTTTCTCCTGTATCTCTTGAATTGTTTCCTTTTTTCTATCCCCAAATTCCACAACTTTCACTCCATTGCTTCTTTTTTTTATTCACAGAAGTTTGAAGCTAATTTAATGACATGTTTGCGATATGATGCTTATTTAAAGGTATTGGTTTTTCATTTGTGTTAATTGTTCGCTCACTCTCTCTCTCTCTCTCTCTCGGTTACTAATCAATACTAGCCCCCCATTACTAACTAAATTTTGTAAGTTTGGCTATATTATGCACAAGTTGTCTTCTCATTAATTGCAGTATATGTCTTTGGTCAATTTTGTGATTTCAATTTAGTGTTGGCCCTGCTAACATGCTAACAGTTGCTGTTTTCGTTGCTTAGGCTCGGAATGCTTCTCCTCAACTCTAGTAATAATGTTGGATGGGCCCTTTTCCATTGCACCGCGGGTAGGAGAATAGAAAGCCTTTGAAGTTCGGACCTTTTTGGTGCTTTCAAGTTCTTTTGGATAGATACTAATGCAACTACATACAGGTATTGATATTTGTTAGAATATTATTTAGAAGATTTACTTATCCTTTTCCACCATTCTTCCTTCTTAAAATAATTGATGATTTAACATAGTAACAAAGTGAGTTAATTATAATTTTCTAAGCAATAGTTTTGAGATTGAAATTTGACTTTATAATTTACCTTCTAGTTTTGTTACTATTTTATGTGTTTGAACTTATTTATTGAGAAATAGTATTTGTATATTAATTGAATGGATAAGTTCATGATTTTCTATTTCATTTACTTTTAGGATAATTGATGATTTAGCAAAACTCATTATTATTATACTCTTAATCAATTTTGTTGAAAGTTGTACCTTTTTTTTTAATTTTTTTTTATACTTCCATTGTATGCTTCTACATTATTTATTTTCTAGTTATGTGCTCGAGTATCACTTCAGTCCAATAACTTGCTAGCACAAGGATTTTGTACTTAATCTAGTACAAAACTAATGGTAGATTTTTGGCATCTTTAATTCAAAATTTCATGCTAATAGTATTTAAGCTATATGAGTCTTCATTCTTAGAAAAATGCTCTCGCTCATTTTAACACTTCCTCACATTTTGTGGTGTTTTCTTACCTTATTTAGTAATTCTATTTTGCATACACTCCATTTTGTTTATGTTCTTGTGAATCAATTTCCCACAATAATTGAAGCACATACTGCTCTATGAAAGAAATTTGGTGATTACAGTTTTTTCCAACTTTGCTTTTAACTCACTATGAATTCATTTGGTTTAGCAGTATGTTGCAAGCTAGTCAATTTCTAGCCTCTCATTGTCAAATCTATCATAGTTTTGACAATCTTTGCCACTTTGTTTTATTGCTATTTACTATTGTTCTTTATATATTTGCAAGTTGGTTAGTGATCTACTTTGTTCTACCTTCTCCAAAACATAAGGTTTGATCCTAATTCTCACATTTTTTTGTTGTACAACCAACTTCTAGATACTTTAACATTAGACTTGTGATTAACAGAAGAATCATGAAATGTTCGAACCATTTATTAAGGAGGATGTCCCACTTGATGAATACTGCTAGTCCATAGGAGGGGAGGGTGCGTGGGCTAGACATATGGAATTGCAAATAACCTCCCTTGTTTTGCACTGTAACATATCTACCCACAGGGTTAGACCTTTTTCTTCCTTCGCATTTATTATGAGAACTCATCTATATGAATATCATGGTTGGATTTATATCCTTTTATTTTTCTCCCCTATGAAATTACGTGTTTGATAATTCAATTTGGATAGGCTTATGGTTATTAATAGTTGCAGTATATCCTTCTTAGCTTAATTCAGTGAACAATTCCACTTATTAAAGGTGGTTGGTGTTTTGATACTGAAATATGATGTACAAATGACTTTTCAGATCTTATCATGATGAAGAACATTATAATAGTGTATAGATAAAAGAAGACCCTTATAATGGGCCAATTAAGCCAATCATTATTAAGGTTTATGTTCAATTTTTTTTTTCTCATTTTCATTTACCTGTTGTTACTACAATGAGAGTCTATAAATGAGGGTGGGCATTTATTGTTTGGTAACATCCTCATAAGTCATAGTTTGTGAAAGGTGGATGTTGATATTTCAGCAATAGCTTGTTAACCAAAAGGTGCAGCCACACGGCCTAAAGGAGGAACTAGTGAAGATATTATCCACACTAAGTCCATCAAAATGGTAATGGGAGGAATTGGATGTCAAAATGCTGAAAAGTCAAAAAGGTAATACTAGTTTACCTTATTTTATCCTTTTTCTTCTCCAGTAAAATTGCTATTCCTCTTAGTGTAATTTTGCCTTTTGGTTTTGCTAGTCTTATTTAAAATTTCTAAGGATGTCTAGGTGTTGGCAGAGATGGAAACTCTAATGAACATTAAAAAGAACCATTTGGATTTAAAAGAACTGACCTTTTTTCATGATTAGGTTATCTTATTTCTTTGTCGAAATTGTCCCAAGGGTGTTTATCTAACAATTTAGGTTGCATGTAAATCATTTGATGGTTATGGTTGGAAAAGATATCATATATATAAAGTAGAACATCATGTTACCTTTTCTCTTATGGGAATACCATGTCATTGTTGTTACCTTTCCATGTTTGAATTTTTAGTTTTTGGATGGATGTGCTTGTGCATTATTTGGATCTAAAGAAAGTAAGGGTCTTTTGGTGATGAAGTAGATATCAACTATGTAGAAATGGACCTCTAAGTTACATATTTTGTTGTTTTCTAAAAGACTACCTTATTAGTTCTTCGTTTTCCTATGATTGTCCTGCCATAGTATCCTATGATCTTTTTCGTAGAAGTTACTAATTATTTTGGTAGCATAAGGATAAAGAATGTCATCAGCCACATCTTCCAAACTAGATGGCACAAAATTTACAAGAAATGAAGCCAATGCATCGATGAAAGATGGTTAGCTTATTCTCTTCCTTCCTTGTGAATAAGTTTCCTAAACATATCTTGCATGCATTCATGCATCTACACATGCATACATATATCAATACTTGCATACATACATACATACATCCATGCATATATATGTACTTACATCTATACTTATACACATATAGATAGTTGCATACATGCTAACATACACATATGCATTTATGCATTCATGTATATTGGCGTTCATACATGCAAAAAATGCATACATACATACTTTGCATTCAATCTTGCATAATACATGCATACATTCTTACAAATACGCATGCATACATATTTGCATACACATTGGTATACTTGCATACACACATTCAAGCATACATGCACATATATTTGCATATACAAATCCATACATACATGCATACATACATGCATACATACTTGCATTCATACATATATGAATACACGCATAACTGCATACATATTTAGATACACACATCCACATATACATGTGCCTATATTTGCATACACCCATCATACATACACACATATGTGCATAACATGCACGTATGCATGTATGCATAAATATAGTTGCATACACATATACATATTGGCATACACGCATACATCTTAGCATACATTCATATATATATTTGCATACATGCATACATATTTGCATACTTGCATACTTGCATACATATTCACATATTTGCATACACGCATACACGCATCCACGCATCCACGCATCCACGCATCCATGCATATACATACACATACACGCATCCAAGCAACGTATCTATGCATACATATTCGCATATACTCATACATATTCTCATTCATGCATCTATTCATGCATATTTGTATACAAGCATATATGCATGCACATTTACTTGCATACATACATACATACATACATGCATTTATGCCTTCATACATGCATACATACATACATACATACATATATGCATACATGTACAAACAAACACATATATTTATAGTAGAAAATCCTATTATAGTTTGTCTAATGGGAATATGCTCTTTTGTTGTCTTAATTATAATTATTTTGTTATAGTTTTCTATGCCAAAATCTTTAGCTTCAAGACATGTGCGCTTATCCATTATCTAAGATCTAAAGGAACTAAGGATGCTTTTGACAATCTTGGTATTTATGGTTTTGGAGGATATTATGTGCATTAAGGTAGACCTCAACTACTGTTTTTAAGTATATTATTTTGTTTTTGTTGTTGTTTTTGTATTTTATTTTTGTATTTTATTTTTATTTTATATTTTTTTGTTTGTTTATGGGAATATCTTCATGTTGTTCTTTTTACACTTATCCTCATATTATAGTTTTGTATGTTGAAATTTTCTACTTCTAGATGAAAGCTTTCATACATTATTTTGATTTAAAGAAACTAATGATCATTTTCATGGTTAGATTACACAATTTCTGTTTAGATTTTGTCCCAAGAGTGTTGATCTAACAATTTGGAGATATCAAGTACATCAAGTTGGACCTCAATAATTTTTTTTCTTTTCTATGAGAATGTCTTGTTCTTCTTTTTACTTTAGCTATCATCTTATACTTTTATGTGTTGAAATTTTTTACTTGAATAACCCTTTCTTCAATGAGGTGTTTTTTAGAAAGATGGACACAAATCTTTCAAATGGCATCAGAGCATGGCATAAAGCTTACTTGAAGTGAAGCCAATGCATCTATCAAGGATGGTTAGTTTATTCTTCAATCTAAATAAGTTTCCTAAATGAATCTTGCATATGAACGTGCATCTACACATTCAAACATGCATACACACACACATGCATAAATAAGTATTTGCATTCATACATGCATGCAAATGAACATATATGCATACATGCATATATCCTTTCATGCATACATGCATACATACTTGCATTTGTACATGCATATATACTTGCATTTATGCATGCATAGGTAATTGCATACATGCATACATATTGGCATACATGCATACATATTGGCATACATGCATACATCTTGGCATACATGCATACATATTTGCATACTTGCATACATATTCACATATTTGCGAACAAGCATCTAGGCATACACACATGCACACATCCACGCATACATGCATCCACACATATACACATCCACACATCCACGCATCCACGCATCCACGCATCCACGCATCCATATACGCATCCATGCATACACATACGCATACACGCATCCAAGCATACATGCATACATACTCATATACATGCATACACGCATATACGCATGCATATTTGCATCAACACATCTACGCATGGATATTCACATCCTCGTATATATGCATGCACGTTTACATGCATACATACGTACATACATGCATTTATGCCTTCATACATGCATATATACATACTTACATATATGCATACATACACAAACAAATGCATATATATAAAATAGAAAATCCTCTTATAGTTTTTCTAATGGGAATATGCTCTTTCGTTGTCTTAATTATAATAATTTTGTTGTATTTTCTATGTCAAATTTTTAGCTTCAAGACAAGTGTGCTTATCCATTATTTAAAATCTAAATAAACTAAGGATGTTTTTGAGAATCTTGGTATTTATGGTTTTGGAGGATATTATGTGCATTGCGGTAAACCTCAACTGTTGTTTTTAATTATAATATATATATTTTTTTTGTTTATAGGAATATCTTCATGTTGTTCTTTTTACTCTTATCCTCATGTTATAGTTTTGTATAGTTTTGAAATTTCCTACTTCTAGATGAAAGCCTTCATACATTATTTTGATTTAAATGAACTAATGATAATTTTCATGGTTAGATTACTTAATTTCTATGTTTAGATTTTGTCCCAAGGGTGTTGATCTAACAATTTAGAGATATCAGGTAGATTAAGTGAGACCTTAATAATTTTTTTTCTTTTCTATAAGAATGTCTTATTCTTGTTCCTTTCACTCTAGCTGTCATCTTATACTTTTATGTGTTGAAATTTTTTACATGAATAACCCCTCCCTCAATGAAGCATTTTTTAGAGAGATGGACACAAATCTTTCAAATGGCATCAGAGCATGGCACAAAGCTTACTTGAAGTGAAGCCAATGCATCTATCAAGGATGGTTAGTTTATTCTTCATTCTAAATAAGTTTCCTAAATGAATCTTGTATATATATATGCATCTACACATTCAAACATGCATACACACACAAACACACATACATGCATAAATAAGTATTTGCATTCATACATGCATGCAAACAAACATATATGCATACACGCACACATCCTTTCATGCATACATGCATACATACTTGCATTTGTACATGCATATATACTTGCATTCGCACATTCGTACTTCCATGCATGCATAGATAATTGCATACACGCATACATATTAGCATACACGCATACATCTTGGCATACATGTATACATATTTGCATACTTGCATACATATTCACATATTTGTAAACATGCATCCAGGCATACACACATGCACGCATCTATGCATACACGCATACATGCATACACGCATACAAGCATCCACGCATCCACGCATCCACGCATCCACGCATCCACCCATCCACGCATCCACCCATCCACGCATACACGCATCCACTCATCCACGCATACACGCATACACGCATACACGCATATACGCATCCACACATACACGCATACACGTATATATGCATCCACACATACACGCATATATGCATCCTTGCATATATGCATACACGCATCTATGCCTACATATACACATACACGCATCCATGCCTACATACACGCATACACGCATCCACGCATACACGCATACATGCATACACACATATACGCATCCACGCATATACGCATACACGCATATACGCATCCTTGCATATATGCATACACACATCCTTGCATATATGCATACACACATCCAAGCATACACACATGCACACATCTACGCATACACGCATACATGCATCCACACATACACGCATACACGCATACACGCATCCACGCATACATGCATCCACGCATCAACCCATCCATGCATTTACGCATCAACGCATCCATCCATCCATGCATACATGCATACACGCATCCATCCATCCATGCATACACGTATACACGCATCCATGCATATACGCATACACGCATACATGCATCCATGCATATACGCATCCATGCATATACGCATCCATGCATATATGCATACATGCATCCATCCATGCATATACACATACACGCATTTAGGCATACATATACACATACACGCATCCATGCATACACATACGCATACACACATCCAAGCATACATGCATACATACTCATATCCATGCATATTCGCATCCTGGCATCTACGCATGCATATTCACATCCTTGCATAAATGCATGTATGTACGTATGTATATGCATATATACATAAACAAATGCATATATATATAATAGAAAATCCTCTTATAGTTTGTCTAATGGGAATATGCTCTTTTGTTGTCTTAATTATAATTATTTTGTTGTAGTTTTCTATGTCAAAATTTTTAACTTCAAGACAGGTGCGGTTATCCATTATCTAAGATCTAGAGAAACTAAGGATGTTTTTGACAATCTTGGTATTTGTGGTTTTGGAGGATATTATGTGCATTAAGGTAGAGCTTAACTACTGTTTTTAATTATAATTTTTTTTTTATAGGAATATCTTCATGTTGTTCTTTTTACTCTTATCCTCATGTTATAGTTTTGTATGTTGAAATTTCCTACTTCTAGATGAAAGCCTTCATACATTATTTTGATTTAAAAGAACTAATGATAATTTTCATGGTTAGATTACTTAATTTCTATGTTTAGATTTTGTCCCAAGGGTGTTGATCTAACAATTTGGAGATATCAGGTACATCAAGTTAGACCTCAATAATTTTTTTCTTTTCTATAAGAATGTCTTGTTCTTGTTCCTTTTACTTTAGTTGTCATCTTATACTTTTATGTGTTGAAATTTTTTACTTGGATAACTCCTCCCTCAATGAGGCATTTTTTAGAAAGATGGACACAGATCTTTCAAATGGCATCAGAGCATGGCACAAAGCTTACTTAAAGTGAAGCCAATGCATTTATCAAGAATGGTTAGTTTATTCTTCATTCTAAATAAGTTTCCTAAATGAATCTTGCATATAAATGTGCATCTACACATTCAAACATGCATACACACACAAACACATACATGCATTAATAAATGTATGAATGCAAACGAACATATTTGCATACATGCATACATCCTTTCATGCATACATGCATACATGCATACATGCTTGCATTTGTACATGCACATATACTTGCATTTGCACATTCGTACTTCCATGTGTGCATAGATAATTGCATACACACATACATCTTGGCATACATGTATACATACTTGCATACTTGCATACATATTCACATATTTGTAAACACACATCCAGGCATACACACATGCACACATCTACGCATACATGCATACATGCATCTATGTATACATATATACACGTATACATGCATCCACGCATACACGCATACACTTATACATGCTTACACGCATCCAGGCATACATGTATCCACGCATATACGCATTCATGCATCCACACATCCACACATCCACGCATCCGTGCATACACGAATACACGCATCCACGCATACATGCATTCACGCATCCACGCATACACGCATACACGCATACACGCATCCACGCATCCATGCATACATGCATACGCGCATACACGAATATACGCATACACGCATACACGCATCCATGCACATACACATACACGCATCCATGCATACACATACACATACATGCATTCATGCATACACATACGCATACACACATCCAAGCATATATGCATACATATTCATATACATGTATACATGCATCTACGCATGCATATTTGCATCTCGCATCTACGCATGCATATTCCCATCCTCGCATAAATGCATGTATTTGCGTATGTATATGCATATATACACAGACAAATGTATATATATATATAATAGAAAATCCTCTTATAGTTTGTCTAATGGGAATATGCTCTTTTGTTGTCTTAATTATAATAATTTTGTTGTAGTTTTCTATCAAAATTTTTAACTTCAAGACAAGTGCGCTTATCCATCATCTAAGATCTAAAGGAACTAAGGATGTTTTTGACAATCTTGGTATTTGTGGTTTTGGAGGATATTATATGCATTAAGGTAGACCTTAACTGTTGTTTTTAATTATAATAATTTTTTGTTATTTATTTTTGTTTATAGGAATATCTTCATGTTGTTCTTTTTACTCTTATCCTCATGTTATAGTTTTGTATGTTGAAATTTCCTACTTCCTGATGAAAGCCTTCATACATTATTTTGATTTAAAGGAACTAATGATAATTTTCATGGTTAGATTACTCAATTTCTATGTTTAGATTTTGTCTCAGGGGTGTTGATCTAGCAATTTGGAGATATCAGGTAGATCAAGTGAGACCTCAATAATTTTTTTCTTTTCTATGAGAATGTCTTGTTCTTGTTCCTTTTACTCTAATTGTCATCTTATACTTTTATGTGTTGAAATTTTTTACTTGAATAACCCCTTCCTCAATGAGGCATTTTTTAGAAAGATGGACACAAATCTTTCAAATGGTATTAGAGCAAGTCATTCTTTTGTACGTTCCAACTTAATCTCATAAAAGAGCTAGTTCTTCGCGAGCAAAAAATTGAGCTTGGATTGTGAGAGAATATTGGACAAGTATTTTTTCAATAATGAGGTAGATATTAAGTACCTAGAAGGACCTCAAGTTACATGTTTTGTTGTTTTTTATAGGACTACCCTTTTGTTATTTGTTTTCCTATGATATTTTTTGTTAATAAAGTTATCCATTTCTTTTGGTAGCATAAGGATAAAGAATGTTTTTTCAACCCTATCTTGCAAACTAGATGGCACAAAACTTACTTGAAGTGAAGCCAATGCATCTATTAAGGAAGTTTAGTTTATTCTCCATTCTAAATAAGTTTCCTAAATGAATCTTGCATATGAACGTGCATCTACACATTCAAACATGCATACACACACATATACATTCATAAATATGTACTTGCATTCATACATGCATACATCCTTTCATGCATACATGCATACTTGCATTCATACATGCATATATACTTGCATTTGTACATTCGTACTTCCATGTGTACATATACAATTGCATACATATATACATATTAGCATACACACATACATCTTGGCATACATTCATACATATTTGCATACATGCATACATATTTGCATACACGCATACTCCCATCCATGCATACATGCATACAAGCTTACATATATCCATGCATACACACATACATGCGTACACGCATCCACAAATACACGAATGTGCATACACGCATACATACATATACACATATACGCATATATGCATACACGCATACACACATACACACATACACGCACACACGCATCCATGCATACACGCATACGCGGCATCCATGCATACATGCATACATGCATCCATGCATGAATATACACATGCACGCCTACATGTACATGCATACATATGCATACTTATTTGCATCTGTGCATACATATATACGTTGTCACATATGTATTTGCATCCATGCATCAACACATGCATATTTGCATCCATGCATCAATGCATACATATTCACATCCACACATCTACACATACATATTCGCATCCATGCATCCTCACATCTATGCATACATGCATGCATATTTGCACATATACGTATATATACGCATACATATGTACATATGTGCATACATACACAAATGGATCAATATATAAACAAAATAGAATATAACATCAACCATCTTGGTTCATTGCCTTAACCTTGTTTAGTAGTTGTAGTCTACAATAAGGTTAAGCGTATGTGCTACCCAATGTATTTTATGTTTTAATTTGTATTTTTTGTGACAACTTGATATGTAGGCGTTTCGCCATTTTCTAAGGGATTCAACCTTTTGTACTTATCCAAAATATGATTATTACTCTCAGTCTTGTTATTAATAAAATTTGTCAGGGTATTATCCATGTTTCTCAAAAAAAGAAAAAAAATCAATCTAAATGAATGCCTTTATGTTAAGATGTTTTAACTTAGTTGGAACTAAGCAGCTTGGGACTTTGGTCCCAGGTTCAAGACACCAAAATCTCCATCTTGATTCCCTTATTAAAAAAAAAAAAATTGTGTTTAGCAGCGGGGCCAGAATATAAGTTTATTGATTTCATTCATGTGATGCGAAGGCCACATTTATAACGAGGATGACATCTAGAATCCTGTCCACTCAAACGCTTATAAAGTGGCGGACATAAAAACTCCTTGTTTAGAGCCCTTAATATGAGTTACATGTGAATGGAATATCAATTTGCAAGCGGAAAATGATGTTGCGGTCTACAGATTTCCAAACACAATGGAAGCTTGTTGGTCATGCTAAGCAAGAGTTTGACGTTACATGATGAATCTAATCAAGCAAGATTCATGGTGCAAGTCTCACGGGAAAAAAAGCGACTCTCATCGGATTCCCTGCATTGCACTTCTCGGTTATGACATTGTTTTTGTCGTGACAAAATTCAGACTATTGATGAATAATTTCTCGGTTTTGAAGCTAAGGATATTCTTGTTATTTAGGCTTTTTTCTTTTACTTATAATCCTTAAGGCGAGCAGGAAGATGCGTACTAAGTTGGAGGTTTCATTTGTGCAATTTTCTAAGCACCACTCTCATTCCCTTTTCAATTACAACGAGAGAGTTCTTGGCTTCTCGGTGGAGGAGAACAGCTACATCCTGTCAACACCTGCATGCTTTTCACCGTTTGTTGAATAAAGGTGCACACAATTCGTAGAAAGAATCTCTGTGAAACATCGTTAAACATATAGCTCAAAACTAGCCCCTCTACCACCGCAATAAATCAACAATACAATATGCAAACAATGTATCTGATCTGCTTTTGAGATCATTGAATGTAACACCGCAGGGCTTTAGGGAATTGATTTAAGCCCATGTAGGGTATTTGAGGCCTTGAGGTTTCTCTTTTTTTAGGGCTTTGCTTTCTATGAAGGAATCTTAGATACATATAATTTTTGGGTAATATTTTAATATAAAAATATCATTTTAACTTAATTTTTTTTGTTTTTAATATAATATTAAAAATAAAATAAAATTATTTTAATTCTTATTCAACTTTAAATTTTTAAATACTTAGTATGTACTAAAGCATCCATTTCACTATGTTTAACATTGAGCATAGAATGTACTTGGATGCAAAATATGTATTACTGCATGATTCAAAACACATTAGTTTGGCGTTACAGAGGCCAACATTGATGATTTGATTTTCCGTAAAAGGACTAATGAGATTGTTTGAAGAGCTCCTTTATTGACTAAAGTCATACACATTCGTATTTAACATGTTACCTTACATTTTTACTTTATTAATTTATTGTCCTTACTATGTGGAAGATGAGAATTCCACATATAAATTAATATATCTAAAATTAAGTATAAATTAAAAAAAGAATTCTCCAACCTTTAAGCTAGTTTTTGGTTAAACTTTTCTAACTTGATATTAGAATTGGTTGAATCTATTACACCGCTTGTGACTTTGAGTCTAATGACGTTCGGTGTGGGAAGACATTCATCCCCACGGCCTCTGCTTCATTTCATGATGGCCACCATGAATGTTCTTCTTCCTCGGAGTCACTGAATAATAATCGGGGCGCTACAACTGCCAAGAACAACGCATAGATTTAGTGACCGAAACCGAGCCATGGCAGATGCAGTGGCGTTTCTCTGTCTGTTCTCTTTCTGGGGTTGAAGGCCTCTGCCTTGGTGCACTTAGTGACCGAAACCGAGCCATGGCAGATGCATTGGCAGTCATGGAGTTTGGCCCTGCATCGGTTCCACTCACTCCTGTTCCGTGGTTGTAAGGAGAGCCAGGGCAAGGCATTGGTTGGTCCCTTTCTTCTCTCAAACATCGAGGACTGGCCGAGTGCACTTGTAAATGCCTTGTTTTATACGGGGACGTTGTGATTGGTGAATGGAAGGGTGGATTCATTTGGGTTCGATGGTCAGGAGAGGCTACAGAAGATGAACTGCGTCGGTGTGGTTGGTAGCAGTGATGTTGATCATATGATCTCTGTGAACTAACGGTTGAGTAGGAGTAAGGTCTATAGGTGTCGACCTCAACTGTTTTTATATGGTCTCTTTGATCACATGAAACTCTGCCTCTGCTTTCCCCTTGCTTCCTCGTTAACCATTGATCAAGCAATTTAGGCGTCTCAAGCTCTTCCTCCCTCGCAGTTGGGTCCCTACCAGCTCTCCACATCTTTGATGCAGTCATGCGGAAACATGTAGCAATAAGCTGACTGGTAAAAGTACTAAGATAGAATATAAGAAAGTTAAAGGAAAACCAAAGCAGAACCTGGTGAGAGAAGGCATGAGCCAGGGCGTTGTCCCTTTCCGAGCTAGCTTCCTTTGCTTTCAGCACCATGACTTGAATGTCCTCTATTGTTTGCGGATGGCCATCCCAATGGATACAATCATCAGTATTGCTACTTTCATTTCTAGACTGCATAGAGAAGAACCAAATCAAAAGATAGCAGCTTTACGCTGTCCACATACCCGAGCTTGAACTCGAACCAGAGCCTGGATGCATCTAAGAGTCGTCTTGGCTCGCTTTCGAACGTTGTGGCCTCTTACTAAGGCCTGCAGCTGTTCTATCCCCTTAAGTGCCCGAAGAGCTCTCCTTGCCTTCATAACCACAACCACTTGTCAGTCAAAATACTTTTGCTTATAACGGTATTGCATTCTTTGAAGATAAGAAACAAACTAGATTTCTTGCAGACCAGATAGCCTCTGAATGAAGTCTGAATGATAATAGCAGCATAGTGTTCTCTGCCAAAAATCGGAGACCTGGTGAGCCGAACAACCTCTGCTGCTGCTCTGGCTATTGCTACTACCGCCTGAGCGGCCGCTGCGGTTGCCATGGCTACTGCAATGGCTTGTCCTCGCTCAGCGTCAGCAGTACCAGAAACAGGACGTGTTGCCAGAGTCCCAGAACTTCCGGTTGCTATCGTATCAGCTGTGGTGGTTATGGCCCTTGCTTCGCAGTGTTGTACGCTCGTTTCCTGACTTAAAGACTTCCGGAAAATCCATCTTCTCTTTCCTCTCTTCTGCAACAAATTAGGAAAAACACTTTACATCCTTTCTCAAGAGTAAGGTCAAATAATGCATAATCATTCTGGTTAGTTTAAGTGGAAGTACGGTTATGGGGGCACATCATTCCCAGAGTTTTAGTGAGACATTTTTCCCAATGAAGCTAATATCTGAAGCAACATTTGTATGCTTTTGAAGCAAAGTTTGCAAAATTATGTGTAGTGTACAAAACCTCGATGGAAATTAGACGTTTGTACCTTTTCTTCTTCCTCCTGTTCATTTTCTTCTCTCCTTCTGCTGCTTCTCTTCTCATTCTCCTTTGAAGGAGACCTGAAAGCCCTTATAACAACAGTCAACCACGAGCTCCCCCCAATCTTCCCCATGGAAACTGTTCACCAACTAGACTCTTACTGCACGTAAGTCAAAAGCAACTTGTAACAAAACTCTGTGTGAGTGATTGGGGTCTTCAAATGCTGAAGGCAGAGAGATATATTAATGGTGGGGGGCCGGGGTGGTGTGGTGAAGAACAAACGTCCCCAAGTTGGTCTTGCTAGTCCATGTATGTGGGGGAACAGACCCTCCATTATATAAGACAAAACATTAACATTTAACATTTACAGCATATAATGCTAAAGCAGTCGAGTGTTTTCTGTGGCACGGGCAAACACTGTCCGGAGTTCAGTGTCAGACAGTAAGGGAAACCATGAAAGAGAGAGTAATCTCGAGACTGATGAAAGCAGAGGCAGAAGAGAAGGGGACTTTTGAAGCTTTTGTTCTTTTATGTTTCAGTAAAAACAAGTAGGGATTTCTCATGGCATCACGCTCACAGAACCTTAAGGCTAGGCGATGATGATGTCTTGGGGGACTGGATCTGTGAGGAAGAGAGATCCTGCCATAGAAAAGAAGCACGCAAATTTCGGCATTATTCAAGTACTCCATGGCAGTGTGGAAGTGTCCTTCGGAAGTGCCCCATTGGATTGGACTGTTGGAAGGAATTCTCATTTGGAGGAAAGATTTGCTTCCAGTTGAAATTGAGCTGACTGAAATCGAAATCAACGTGTGAATCATTTCTGCAAATTGGGGGGGAAGTGAATGTTTCATTAGCTGACGAACCCATATTGTTATGTTCATGTTTGAATCCAGAGCTCCGAATCTTCTGCTACAATGGGTGCAAGGAAATGGAAGAAGCAGCAGCTTAAAGTCACAAGCCAAAAACCTTTCAAGCTAAGAACAGAGGTGAGTTGAGGAAAGTGAATTGATAATAAATATTTCAACTTAACTTGCATTGGATCCTCTTAATAAAGTTGGTAATTAAATCTCGCTTCAGCAAGGGGGAAGACAGAAGGAGGAAGAATTCATGAAAAAATTAGAAGAAATGGTGACAGAAGAGGAGAATCAACGTATACCAATTGCACAGGGTCTCCCGTGGACAACAGACGAACCAGAGGTGAGGTCATTTTTTGGAATAAGCATTAGACCTTAATATCTGGATGATTTAGCTTCAAATCAATGCTAACATCACATAGAAAGATGAAATCTTTTTGTCTATTTGTTTTTAATTTAAGTTCTATACTAATGGTTGACATTATTGCAATTAGTATGTGTTTATGACCTTGTTTGCAACGTTTTGCTGCTTGTTATGTCAGTGCCTGATAAAGCCTCCAGTGAAGGAAAACACAAGACCGATAGACCTGAAGCTTCACAGTGATGTCCGAGAAGTAGAACGAGTCGAGTTTGATCATCAGGTTCCTGTTCTATTCATTCCGATTAGATGCATTTTCCTGCCAAGTTTCATATACTGCTCAGTTTTTTGCATTAGCTGAAAACATATTAAATGGGGTTCAGTTGTGTTCTGGACTATTCTTAAGGAGAAATGACTAGTTTAAAAGATGTTTTTGCAGCAAAATAACATGCTGAATTCTATCTCCAAATGGGACTAACTTTCATGAACTTCATGAAAGAGTAGTAGTTTTCAGCAGTAATGGCTTGTAACCACAGATGCATCAGATTCTAACCTTTAATTTCCTTGCATGTGGGCAAAACTAGGTAGCAGAGAAGATGAGCCTGTTTGAGCAATACAAGATGGAAAGGGAGAGACAGCAGAAGGTACATAACACGAACAGGAAGGAGTATCTTGATATCACAAAATAGTATCTTCCTCTGTGATCTAAATTGAATATGTTTCTATGTTCTTGCAGTTGGCAGAAGAGGAAGAAATAAGACGGTTGAGAAAGGAGCTCGTTCCAAAAGCACAACCCATGCCATATTTCGACAGGCCTTTCATTCCTAGAAGGTAAAGCTGAGCAGGTTCAGACAAAAACATAGTTTCTTTTCTCCTTGTTTTGTACTTGGTAATTTTAAACTCACAATGTTTGGTAAGTACATGATGTAGTCTATCCCAAAACAAATCTTGAAACTTTTTGGATCATGAAATCTGTTTTCTCTCATTGTTGTGTTTGTTTGTTTAAAGTTCAATGAAGCATCCAACCATACCAAAAGAACCCAAGTTCCACATTCCTCAGCAGAAGAAGATCAAATGCTACCTGTCGTGGAATGACATCAGTACCTACACTTACCAACATTGAACTACAAGAAAATATCCTCTGAATATCATCATTCTATTGTCAGCAGTTAATGAATAATCATGTATTATTTCATTTTGGCCCAATTTCTCTTAGATTTTGGTATTGAACTCCTGTATATGTGATGCCATTTTCTGAAGCAACCAATTTAGTTGCAATTTTGATGTCTTTCTCTGACTCCTATACTGATATCCTTTAATATTGTAGAGATGATGACGGTGTAACCCTATTGGTGTAATCCGATTTCTTTTTTCACTAATCTAAAAGATGTTCTACTATTTCATAGCCTCATATCATCAAAAAGAAACCTGAAAGAAACAGATAAGGAAAGCAGGAAAGCCCCACATATAGAACTTATGCTATTGCTATTCAGTCATGTGGTCGGAGTGTTACCACCATAAAAGTCCAGTTCCAGTACAGAGACTGCCTGAAAATGCTTCAGAGTGGACAAATTGGGCAATTGTAGACCAACTACAGTGAGATTACAAGGAAATATGGTAGGACTAACTAACTCGTCCGTGACAAAATTGCATAGAAATTGACTTTTCGGGCTAAAGAAACCCATGACCTGCACTCTGATTACAGTAAAGAAAAGATACACTCATAACTTTGCAAGCTTCTACCCTAGTACTACTACATGATACAACAACAGCAAGGCAACAGAAATGATTCACACACTGATTTCGAATTCAGTAAGCTCAATTTCAACTGGACGAGGCGGTGGTTCTGCTTCTTCTTGACGCTGGGTCACGTAGATGATATTAGGAGCAGGAATGGCTTGGAGAGTGTGATAAAGCAAACCCATGAAGCGCACGAGTCGATCTAGCAACATTCGGTACCAGGGAGACCCAACAAGAAGTATGGGAAAGATGATCCAAAAGGACGAAGGTGGAAGAAAGATTGAGCTTACCAGTGAAAGAGTTAAGGGACCAGAGAAACGTCCCACTCGCAAGTAAGTTGGCCCCATGTTAAGGGGAAGCTCGACTGAGGTGAAGAGGAATACCAGTATGACAAGAATGAGAAACAAATATGCTACCACCGAACGAGGCCGAACAAGCGATTGAGTTCCCTGGTAAGCATGCTGAGCCCAAGACTTGTCTTGGGACGTTAGCACGATAAGGTTGAGGATGATCAGTGGTGGAACCACGTATCTCAAATCCACGACACACCGCATCCTTCTGTGCTCTCATCTACAAAACAGAGGAAGATATATAGAGAGCCGAGAGTAATGTGCAAAATTAGCAGTTGATAAGAGACTCTACTTGCCCGCTTCCATCCCGTCCGATATCCCCCCGAGGGTACGCGTTTTCGACTCTAGTTACCTGCTTCCGCCCCCAACAACATCTGATATACCCCCGAGGTTACGCGTTTTCAACTCTACTTATCTGCTTCCGCCCCCCACAACATCTGCTTTGAAAAGAGACTCTACTTGTCCGCTTCGCATCCGCTTTAACCCCGTCCGATATCCCCCCGTGGCCACGCGTTTTCGACTCTACTTGTCTGCTTCCGCCCCCCCACAACATCCGATATACCCCCGGAGGATACGCGTTTTGGACTCTTTCTGCTTCCGCATCCGCTTCGCCCCGAGGGAAGCAGGCAATACAGCCACCAGTCTCAGACATCCGTTAATGTGGTCTGACAACACTCCTGAAAGAAGTGTGAGCGTGTGAAACTGTAAGTAGGAAAACCGCCCGGTTGAGGTGCAGCCAAGGCTAATGCCGGTAATCAATGAAAATGGTGCAACAAAGAGACTGGTAAAACCCAGAGGCAGTTGGAGAGTACAAAGCCGGCTGTTCTTATGTACAAACCACATGAACAACCAAAATAAAGTGAGCCCATAAACAAGTGACAAACAGATGTAACATATCGGGCACATAACGCCATCGCCTCCATCAGATAAGGAATTTGATGCCGTTTTGTAACCAACAAGATCATCGCTTGTGAGGAACAGTGGACTATTCTCTTAGACCATTAAAAAGATAAAATAAAATAAATTTAAAATATAAAATAAAATAACCAAACCAATAATCTATACCACTCCCTTTACAATGATCATGTCTTTTTATAAAGAAGAGATATAAAATTTTAGACTAATTAGACTTATTTAAGTAAATCTTATTTTATCTAATGAAATTTTCAAAAATCTTAAACTAACTCAATTAATTTTAAGAAATCCTAAGTTAAACCGACTTGACTAATATTGGGTGGGACCCATGAGCCCAAGCCTGTAACATATCACCCCCTTTAAAGAAAAGGGATCCTCGACCTTTTCAATGATCATCCCCTCGAATAGATCAGTTGGCAACTGATCTCACTCTTGTTTGCTTGTGTATTCGAGGAATGATAAGTTATTCTCTCACAAAGGATAGAGTAGGGGAATGGCGAGCTATTCTCTCATTAAAAAGATAAAATAAAATAAATTTAAAATATAAAACAAATGATTAAACCAACCATCAATACTGCCCTTTTACATAGATCTTATCCTTTTATAAGGGAGAAACTAAGAATCCTAAACTGATTCAACCTATCAAGGATATCTTATCTTATTCAAGGAAATCCCCAAAAATTCTACACTAACTCAACTTCTCCATAGAAATCCTAAATCAAACCTACTTAAACTAATTATGGGCTAGAGCTGCAAACCTAAACCCGTAACAGAATCCAATGAAGAGGATATTTAAAAAGTGTAACATAAACTTTGGTATCACTAGCTCAAGTGGTAAACTACTGGAGACCCCGACTATGAGGTTTATATCCAAAATTATGAACGAAAATAATAAAAACTTAGTCGTTAATTTGAAAAGAGATAATAATTTATATTTAAAATAGTGAACATATAAAAGATGATAGCTATGTATGTGTAGTGGGTCGTGCTAAGTCCAATGTGGGTGGCTGCGGTATGTGTTCCATAAGTTCTAGTTGCTAATGAAAAAGTGGAACCTAATGATAGCTAAGGGGATTCAAACTAGAAAGTATATAGAAGCCTTATTAGAAGCTGCTTGTATTTAACAATAACCAAGCTTGACTTGCTTTTTCTTGTGAGGTATGTTGCATTTTCAACATGGGATTAACATCCAAATAATCAAGAAGCAGTAGCATTATAGGTGGCTAAAGCAGAAGTAGAATATGTATCCATTCCTATTGTAACGAACCAATTTATTTGGCCTGAAGAGTGCTTAAAGCTATGGGAGTAGAACAAAAGAAAGCCACTATAATTAAGTATGATAACAATTCTGCCATTTGTATCTAGTTTATCATAGTCGGACAAAACATATTGCAACAAAGATGCACTTTATAAGAAAAGTTGAAAATGAAGAGAATGTCCTAGCATCGCTGGAGGTTTAGGAATGTTAAGTATATTGACCGGTAATGACGATGATGTATAGGTATCATCGAATCCCGAGTCTAGAGTTAATGGGGCGGGTAGAGTTTCGGGAGGGTCGGGGAAAAGGTGAAGGCAAAATGATAATCTTGATTAAAAATGAAGGGCAAAATGGTAAATTCACCCAAAAATTTTGGGTGCAAAAAAGAAACAACCCAACAGTTTACTTTTCTAACTTGATAATGATGGCTGGGAAGGAAAGCATAAGTGATTTAGGTCTCAAGGCAAAAAAAGCTCGGTTACCATATAACAAAAATGGGAAGATGGAGATCGCCTAGGAGTAAGTAAATTATTTTATATTGCTGTGATAATTCTATATAATGGGAAGCCTAGTTATATAAGCTTAATTCTTAGTCTAAATGAGGATTATAGCGAATACATGAAAATATTATGAGAATATTATACAAAATATTATCTTAATTATAGGACTGATTTGGTAACTATAGATACTAACAATAGGTTTTTGTTTTTCTTGAATGAAATGTCCCTCAGCGCTGCGCTGACATGAGGGGATAAATGAAGAAAACGTATCAGTGCATGTCGGCGACCTTGAAGGAATATACTATGGGTCCCCGTATTTTTCACTCTGCACTTGATACAACAGTAGTAAAGCATTAGTGTAAGAATTTGAACCTCTCTTTGTATTGATACTGCATTGCTTTACAATGTACAATATGGGGTCTTTATATAGGCTTAGAATAAAACTATACAAGGAAAGAAATGATTAGGAAAATATTTACATAATGCTAATTATCCTAATTTCACGTTGTGATAATATTGATATTCCATAACAATTAGTCTTGCTCTGCAAATACTCACACTCTGTCTCTCACTCTCTTACTCTCTGTGTCTCTTTGTGTCTCTCTGTTCACCGAAAGGTTCCATTCCATTTCGACCCCATCTTCCTTTGTGTTCTACAGGCGCAGCCATGGATTTTTCTGTTTTGATGTAATACAGAATGCTGTGGTTCCTGGAGAATATTATGCCGTTCTTATCCATCCTAAGGGCTAAAATTTTAATCTCAATAATAGAAGGTACTTGTGCTAGATCATGATACCTTTCCCAATAATCGAATAGTTTTAGCGCGTCAGGTCTGATAATCCATTAGCAAGTTATTGGATCTAATCGCTGGTTGGAAGTAATTGCAAAAAATCTTGGCTATGAGAGTATCTCTTTTGTTCCTTATTTCAACACAAAATTAGTCCCTTGCATTTCATTTGCTGTGATTCTTAATCATACCTTGTCAACAACTCACAAAATAGAGCCCACTCGGAAGCCCTTAAGGTTGAGGCATCACTTAAAGTGCCCTTAAAGAATAGGATATACATTCTAACTATTAGTTATACTTTTTGATACAATGGTAACGACTAAAGATCTTAAATTACCAATTTATGTACCAAGTCACCTCAAATTTTGTTTATTTGTTTATGGATACACCCTAAAGGAATCTCTTTCTCTTCTATTTTAGGTTTGGTATGGGCTGACAAACTGGTGGAGCTTGTTTTGTGGATGATGGTGGCATACTTAATAGATAAGTGGGACCTTAACTTACTTATGCTTCGCTAATTGTGACTGGATTTACTGGTGTTGAAGCCATAATGCCCCTGGGGATGGCCTTCCTTGCAGATGCTTACATCGGTGTATATTCAATGCTCTTTTACAGCAGTCTTGCTTACAGCTTTGTCAGTTTTCTCAGTTCCCACTAATTTTTGAGAAAGTTATAGGACTTATACAAGCCGAAGGTGGACTAATTATATGGTGTCACAGTAGGGGTTGGCCATCCTGACAATCTCAGTTAAATGGAGTGCCAGCAGCGCAAACATTGATGACACCCAAAAGAGCCTCTTTTTTCACAGCATTAGCCCTCAAAGCGGTTGCGGTATCTGGTTTTGGGGCATGCTTGAGTCGTTCCTGGGAGCAACGAAAAAGAATCCTAGCAGATGATCCTAAAGAGAAAAGATGTGGGAAATTCAAACGTTCCAGGGAATAAGTTTCTTTTTTCTTTTTTAGGTTTTGTAGCTGGATTTCTAATTTCAGCTGCTCCATTGCACGTCTCGTATGGAATGGCAGCAGTAGGGATGGTAACGGCAACTTTTCTGCTCGGAAGCCACCCGGTCACTGCTCTGATCAGAAGTGGCTCCGACAAATGGGCTGAACCGCAGGAGAGTCCGCTTACAACTGTCTGTAGATTCTTTGTCTCCTCGGCTTCCAAGATGTTTCACCTTCCAAAGCAGGCTACTGAAGTCTATGAAGAAGAATGTCAATCCAGTCTTCACTTTCTGCCTCATACCCAGGGCCTTGGGTTCTCATCGCTTCTCTCTTTCTCTCTCTCTATCAAAAGCACAAATATGTCAAATTTGCAATCAATCGAGCTATTAGAAATCTTAACGACCACGTCACTTTTCATGTTTTCTGTCCATAGCAACTTTTACACTTTTTCCCTTGTGAATTACTATTTTTTTTATTAAAGAGAAAAATATTATATCATAAAAATACAATTTTAAACAATATATAAATATAGATTTCTCAACAACTAGCATTTTCTTTGAGTTAGCACTAAGCTTATTTACCCATCAAAGCTAATTTGACCCACTCAAATTCCCTCCCAACTTTAAGTTTTTTAGGTATGCTTGGTAGATGAAAGAGTATCGATGACAAAGCCCCCCAAAAAAAATATAATCATTTGATCATGTTTAGATATAGAGTTGCTCTTACTTAATTTTGAACTAATTTTTGAATTAAACCTTTAACTTACATATATATTGAAGTGCCAACAGCTGGCTTTTGACTTGTTTTATTATCAAGCTACCGAATAAAATGATCTCTGACAAATGGCTTTCTATTGCAGGTGGCTTGACAAGGCCGCCAATGAGTTGCAAACCCAAACTTCGGGAAAAAAGCATAATAGATGGAGACTTTGTAGGGTAACTGAAGTAGAGGAAACAAAAATCTTTGCGCGCATGATACCCATGTGGACGACCTTCATTATGAGTGGGGTCGTGAGCTCCACGGGGGACACTTTTTAGAGCAAGCTAACAGGATGAAAGAAATGGCCAAATATTCCCCTTTTTTTTTTTTCGGACTCCAAATTTTCTTCGAAGCTACAACACTAGCCATCGTTAAACTTTGTCGCATCGCATCTCAAAGGTTAAAGCCAAGGGGCTTCGGAAAATATGTAGTTATCATTGGAATCTCAGTAGCTACGTTATGTTCCATAGGATGTTGTTCCACTGCTGCAAATGTGGAGAGACGCAGGCTCGACGTGATTAAAAGCCATGACCTGAAGTACAATCTGAGAGCCTATATCCCAATGAGCGTGTGGTGGCTTCTTCCACAGTTTTTCCTTCTTGCTGCCCATGATGGAATCACTGAGTGCATATGTGATGACCTTGATGAAGCCTCTGGTTATAGCATCGCTTGTTTCTTCAACGGTCAAGTTCCTGCTTCCATAATCCCCTACTTGAAACTTCTAACCAAAGCTGCATTTGGAGTAGGAGCTTTCGGTAGCTTGGTTTTGGTTTATGCTGTCGGCAAGGTTAGCGAAAGCGGCAGGAAACCAAGTTGGTTTCAGAGCGGACTAGATGAAAGTCGCTTGGATTATTACTTTAGGACCGTGGCAGTGCTGAGTTTTATGAACCTCTTATTCTGCATATGGGTGGCAACTTGGTACACCGATCAGCACTCTGCAAATCGGGAGTCTAAAATGCCAGAACACAAAGCATCCTGCCCCGTTTAATTAAGAAGTGAGTGATTGGAAGGACTTCATTTTACAACTCGTTTTTCTTGTGTTTTCCTGTCTAATGTTCATACTAATATAAAATGCGTTAAAATTATAAAATTGGTTAATAAAGATTAGATCGTTTTACTCTTCAATAACAAATGTTGGTGGTACAAACTCAATTACTAAGTCAAAAAGGTTAAACTTATTGGCATGACAGACTCAATTAACATGTCATTAACATTAAGTCATTGTAAAAGAATGAACTTAAAAAGCTACTTGATGTGGCTCATGTTCCTTTCTATCTTCAGTCATACCAACGAGAGAACGTCATTTTACCATGGATGCCAGATGTGGTCCTCACGGGGCTGCTTTGTTCCAAGCTTCTACTCCCATTGCACAGGAACTTCCCACGCCACCTTGGCTACTTCAATAGCTTTCACAAAAGAACCTGAAGATCTCGGCAACTTTTTATTGTTTCAAAGAGAGCACTTGTCTAAAGCAATCCTTTCGTTTAGCAAATCTTTCTATGTGGGAACCAAGTTCTTTAACCTGTTACAACTAATTTTTTGTCTCTGTACCACCGAGGTTCCTGATAGACATGGTATCCTCTTTCCAGGATAATTGTTTGTTTTTCTCTCATCGGAACAGGAAGTGCTTTAGCTATATTATGACATATTTTCCAATAATCTACTAGTGTTAGCACATTGGTTCAAGTAATTGTTGGTAACGGATCAATAATCTACAAGTCCTGAATGTTGAAATATTTGGATCTTCAAAATGCTTTGCACTTCATACCTGATGATGTATAATCACAGGTGAGAAATAATTGTAAGTAAATCCCCAATACATCACATAGATAACATTAAAAAAGTATAATAAATCAACAATTAGCTAACAACACGAATGCCAAATGCTCAATAATCAAACAGAAACATCACACAGTTTCCTTCTTAATATTGTGAATAAAACGATATTTCCTTCCTTTCTTTAGCACTTTGGGCTTGCTTTATTTTCTGTGAGTATAGTGAAAATGGTATCATTAAAAGTAAAAAAGAAAGTGAAATGCTTGTCCCGAACGTGGAGGCTTTTAAGTTCCATAAGGTTTACAGTTTTGCCAAAAATGCACAGTAGTCATGTCCCCTTCCGCCATGATAAGCACCAATCAGAAAAGAAGACTAGTTTTGCCAAAAATTCAAGTTTTATTTGCCTTAGTGGTTGTACATATAAAATAATCCGTCAAAATTGGTACTATTATACTTCGAGTAGCTTGAAAAAAAAAAACGATGAATATGGGAAGGAAAAACAAGTAGATTGGAGAAAAAAAAGTCTTGATCAACTTTGAGCAGTTCTATGCAAAAATTATGAAGAAAAAAAAATAAGATCCACTAATTTAATAACAATGGAATCTATAATTGATAGTAAAGAACAAGTTAAAAATATTAACTTAATTAAGAAAAGTTAGAAAAAAAATTACCCAAATTTTCAATCTAAATTTGTTGACAACAATCCAACTAATTTTTTTAAAAAAAAAATCTAAATTTACTAATAAAAATGAGCTCAATTAGACCATGGATTGACTTTAATAAACTATTTGGATGACTAATGTGCAATTACATAGGACTTCTAATTCCTAATCTAAGCTTAGGGCAATACCATCTTAAATGACCTAATATAAGACCCAAATTTAGGTTGGATCTGCCCAATAGATTCGGTAGCATTGTTGATGTCTAAAGTAGAAGTAGAATATGTATCCATTCTTGTAGTAACTGTGCACTTGAAAAACAAAGGGCGAAGATGTGAACTAGCAAGCTAGTGGAGAAGGCAACAACTAGCTTTTGAGATGGTAAGCCTTAATATGAGAAAACCCTTTGCGTAATATCAAAAGTTAGAAAGGAAATCCTGAAATGGGCGTGTTGCGAAGAGCTGGAGGCTCAATGAAGATGATAGTAGTCATGTATCCACTCCCAGCAGGTAACTTTGGGTGGGCTTACGTGGCACAAACATGCATTGGGAATGACCAAGTATGGTCTTCATATAAACTGTCGGTTTGAGTGCGTGCCATGAAGAACAAAACCATGCCAATCTTTCGAAGTAAAATCAACGCTGATATGTGGGACCCTCAAAAGGAAGAGAGGTAGAAATGTAGAAAAATCTCAGCTCACACAGCCGACCCTGAAGGGTATGAACGAGGTAAGTTGAAGGTGACTGAAAAAGTACCTCGTGTCTGGTGACGACCCGGTATTAGTAGACCTCCTCCGCGTGGGGCGGTGCCTTACCTCTCCTCCTTTTCCCTCCACCCCGTCTTTCCTGGCAACTTCTGTCTCGCTTGATAGGCCAATTGTTCATGTTGCTTTTTCAAGATGATAAACAAAGGATCGACAAAACAGAAAACATTCCAAGACTTTTGCAACCAAGGCTTCTATTTTGCCGACAAAAATATACAAGCAACAAAAGCTGGCAATAAAGCTCTTAGTCCTAGAACATACAAAGAAAGTTCACCGATGCACATACAAAAAGAGTTCCCCTATTTAAGAACACCAAGCCTCCTGACATACATTTGTCATTAATGCAAAAGGACATTTCTTCTTCCTTAAGCCATAACCTTTCAAACTACTCCTCTTTAGTCTTGCTGGACACTTGACTTCTGTAAAGCTATCAAATGAACGACAACCGCGTCACAGCTCATCAGTTCACACGTTCTGGCAGAAGTTTCCTTAAGCAAGCATTTACACTTCAAGCAAGTTGCATCTTTCTATCTTGGAACGGATTACTTGTTCAAATTGATCCTCTGTCGTCTTTGTACTAAAGAATACGGAGGTCCCTGGGCTACAAGCATTCCTTATTTTTTCTCCCAGAATAAGAGGTTCTTTGAACTAGCTTGGTACTAGATTGCTGCAGGAAGCCTTGTTCTTCTCTCTCCGTCAGCTAGCTGCAATTTATATGAGTCGAAAGGTCCCTGTATTTTTCACTGTGCAGTAGTCTCGCACTGCAAATACTCACTCTCATTCTGTCTGTCTGTCTCTCTCTCTGTCTCTCTCTCTCTCTCTCTCTCTCTCACGTCTAATGTTACCATCCTTGTAAATGTTAAAAGCACCATGAGTAGTTACTGAACCAGTCTTTTACCAAAGTAGTAACGGGCTTGCATCATCTTTACAATTTATTTGTCACATCTGTTCACCGTAAGTTTCCATCCATTTTCGACGTCTATGAAGCCCGACCCCATCTTTCTGTGCGTTTTACCAGCGCAGCCATGGAATTCCATCCTCATGGCTAAATTAACTAGACCGCTTTCGAAAGAAAGACGAACGCTGGTTCCCCCTGAAAAGCAAAAGACAATAACGCGGTACGACATTTCCTTGCGATTCTCCGGTCTTTTCCTCCCTCCTTCCACAAAACTTCGATCTCGCGGAAGAGACCAATTATAAAAGCGTTCCTTACCGCCCGAAATATCCTTATTCGGTTTACATCTGATACCAGCTTCGCCCACCATGCATAATTCAGAGATAGTAAAGCCAACCCCTTTTTGGAGGTGAACAAACCTCTAAATCTCATGGTTTCTTGCCCATTTCTGATTTTCTCATTCTGCAAGTTACTTACATCTTCCTACCTTGGAACCAAGTACTTTAACTTGGTCCAACTAATTTTTACTTCAACTTGGCCCAACTAATTTTCCTGTTTCCGTTGTAATACAGGGCGCTGTGGTTCCTGGAGAACATTATGCCGTTCTTATCCATAGTAAGGGCAAAATTTGTCATCTTAAGAATACAAGGTACTTGAGCTAGATTATGATACATTTCTCAATAATCAAATGATTTAGCGCATCGGGTCTGCTAATTACCATGAACAAGTTGTTGGATCTAATCATTGGTTAGAAGTAAGTGCAAGCACATGACAAAAATCTGGGCATTATCTTACGAGAGTATCTCTTTTGTTCCGTTTTTCAACACAGAATTAGTCCCTTGCATTTCATTTGTTATGATTCTTAATCGTACCTTATCAACAATTCATGCAAAATCTGGCATATTCCTTTATATTTCTCCTTTATTTTGCTAGACATTTAAGCCTTTTTGCAGCAAGTACACAATCGGAAGTTGTTCGTTTCGTTATGCAGGCAAAAGTAATTTTTTTGTGACACCATTTATGGCTATTGATACCTACAATATCACACAGAAGACGTTGAAAAAGGCACTTAAAGTAGTTCTCCAATCCTTGATATTAAAAAATGCCTATGGATTTTTGTAGTGTCCCAAAAAAATCAATTGGTGATTATTCCTGTCAATGCAGTTACCTCTTGTATGATAAGCAAAGGGTTTGGATTTTTGTAGTGTCCCACAAAAATCAATTGGTGATTATTGCTGTCAATGCAATTCCCTAATGTATGGTCACATAAGCAAAAGGGTTTAGATGGGAAATAATATGTTAAGTTTGGTAGGCATTGTTAAATAGTCAATAGTTGGGCACTGCTTTAAGAGCCCTTAAAAGGATAAGATATCTGTTCTAACTATTAGTTACGCTTTTTGATACAGTGGTAACGACTAAAGATCTTAAACTACCAATTTATGTACCAAGTTACCTCAAATTTTGTTCATTATTTTTGGATACACCCTAAAGTAATCTCTCTCTTCCATTATAGCTTTGGTATGGGCCGACAAACTAGTGGAGCTTGTTTTGTGGACGATGGTGACATACTTGACAGATGAGTGGAATCTTGATATTACTCATGCTTCGGCAATTGTGACTGGATTTACCGGTGTAGAAGCCATAATGCCCCTGGGGATGGCCTTCCTTGCAGATGCTTACTTCGGTGTCTATTCAATACTCTTTGACAGCAGTCTTGCTTACAGCTTTGTAAGTTTCTCAGTTCCCACTCATTTTTGAGTAAGTTATGGGACTTGTATAAGCCGAAGGTGTACTAATTATGTGGTGTTATTGCAGGGGTTGGCCATCCTGACAATCTCAGTAAATTGGATTACCAGCAGCGGATACCTTGATGACACCCAAAGCGGCCTCTTTTTCACAGCGTTGGCCCTCAAAGCGGTTGGGGTATCTGGTTTTGGGGCATGTTTGAGTCGTTTCCGGGAGCAACGTAAAAGAATCCTAGCAGATGATCTAAAAGAGAAAAGATGTGGGAAATTCAAACGTTTCAGGGATACGTTTCTTTTTTACTTTGCAGGTTTTGTATTTGGATTTCTAATTTTAGCTGCTCCATTCGAAGTCTCATGTGGAATGGCAGCAGTAGGGATGGTAACGGCAACTTTTCTGCTCAGAAGTGGCCCGGCAGCTGCTCTGACCAGAAGTGGCTCGGACAAATGGGCTGATCCGCAGGGGAGTCCTCTTACAATTATCTGTAGAGTCTTTGTCTCCTCCGCTTCCAATATGTTTCACCTCCCAAAGCAGGCTAATGAACTCTATGAAGAAGAATGTCAATCGTATCTTCAGTTTCTGCCTCATACCCAGGGCCTTAGGTTCTCATCTCTCTCTCTCTCTCTCTCTCCCCCTCAACTTTCACTTTTTCTTGTGGTGGATTCCTACTTTTTCTACTAAAAGGTAAAAAAGTATATTATAAAGATGCAACTTTCGAATAATATATAAATATTGATTTATTCTTCTTAACTCAAGAATTATCTTTTCTTTGAACCTATTTACCGGTCAAATCCAAGTTGACTCACTCCAATTCTCTTTCAACTTCAAGTTTTTTTGGTATGCTTGATGTACAAAAGAGTATTATTAACAAAATCACACATAAAAGAAACATAATCCATAAGTAATGTTTAGATATAAGTTGTTTCTTCTTAATTTTGAACTAGTTTTTGAAATAAACTTGTTAACTTACTTATATTTTTGGTTCATTAATTTCCCTTACTTTGTGGTGCCAACAACTAGTTTTTAACTTGTTTATTATCAAGCTATACACATGACGCATAAAATGATCTCTGAAAAATGGCTTTCTAATGCAGGTGGCTTGACAAGGCCGCCAGAAAATTGCAAACCCAAACTCCGGAGAAAAAGCATAATAGATGGAGACTTTGCAGGGTAACTGAAGTAGAAGAAACAAAAATCTTTGTGCGCATGATACCCATGTGGACGACCTTCATTATGAGTGGGGTCGTGAGCTCCACGGGCGACACTTACTTTTTGGAGCAAGCTAACAATATGAAAGAAATGGCCAAATATTCCTTTCTTCTTTTTTTGGGACTACAAATTTTCTCCAAAGCTACAAATTCGGCCATCGTTGAACTTTGTCGCATCGAATCTCAAAGGTTAAAGCGAAAGGGATTAGGAAAATATGTAGCTATAATTGGAATCTCAGTAGCAACGTTATGTTCCATAGGATGTTGTTCCACTGCTGCAAGTGTGGAGAGACGCAGGCTCGACGTGATTAAAAGCCATGACCTGAAGTACAATCAGAAAGCCTATATCCCGATGAGCGTGTGGTGGCTTCTTCCACAGTTTTTCCTTCTTGCGGCCCATGATGGAATCACTGAGTACATCTGCGATGACCTTGATGAAGCCTCTGGTTATAGCATCGCTTGTTTCTCCAACGGCCAAGTTCCTGCTTCCATAATCCCCTACTTGAAACTTCTAACCAAAGCTGCATTTGGAGTAGGAGCTTTCGGTAGCTTGGTTTTGGTTTATGCTGTCGGCAAGGTTAGCGAAAGCGGCGGGAAACCAAGTTGGTTTCAGAGCACACTAAATGAAAGTCGCTTGGATAATTACTACAGGACCGTAGCAGTGCTGAGTTTCATGAACCTTTTGTTCTGCATATGGGTGGCAACTTGGTACACCGATCAGCACGATGCATGTTGGGAGTCGAAAATACCAGAGCACGAAGCATCTTGCCCTGTGTAATTAAGACGTGAGTGATTGGAAGGATATCATTTTACAGTCCGTTTCTCGTGTTTCCCTGTAACGTTCATATCTATATAAAATGCGCCAAAGATTATAAAATGGGTTAATGAAGACTGAATCATTTTATTCTTTAAATAGCAAATGTTGTTGTTACATACCCAACTATTAAACCAAAAAGTTTAGATCTGTTAACATGGCGGGCTCAATTAGCCGAGCTTCGGAGTGAACATGTCATCAACATTTAAGTCATTGCAAAACAATGAGCTTAAAAAGCTACTTGATGTGGTTCATGTTCCTTTCTATCTTCAGTCGTAACAACGAGAGAACTTCATTGTACTATGGATGCCAGATGTGGTCCGCATGGGGCTGCTTTGTTCCAAGCTTCTACTCCCATTACATAGGAACTTCCCACGCCACCTTGGCAACTTCAATAGATGTCACAAAAGAACCTGAAAATTTCGGCAACTTTTATTGTTTCAACGAGAGCACTTGTCTAAAGCAATCCTTTCGTTTAGAAAATCTTTCTATGTTGGAACTTAGTTCTTTAACCTGTTACAACTAATTTTTTGTGTCTCTGTACCACAGAAAGCCGAGGTTCTTGGTAGAAATGGTACCATCTTTCCAGAATAATTGATTCATTGGTTCAAGCAATCACTGGTAAGGGATCAATAATCTACTACTTTTGATTATTGAAATATTTGGATCTTCAAAATGCATTGCACTTCATACTTGACGATGTTTAATCACAGGTGAGAAATAATTGCGAGTAGATCCCCAAAACATCACACAGATAACGTCAAAAAACTATAATAAATCAACAAGTGGCTAATAACATGAATGACAATTACTCAACAATCAAACAAAAATATCACAGTTTCCTTCTTAATATGGCGAATAGAAGGATATTTCCTCCCTTTCTTTAGCACTTTGGGCTTGCTTTATTTGTTCTAGGTACAGTGGAAATAGTGTAACTAAAAGTAAAAAAGAACATGGAGGCTTTTAAGTTACATAGGGCTTAAAATGTTTCCTTTCAAATAAGCGGCTAAGTATTCACTGGATGTGCATTTTTGTCAAATGGTGGTACATTCTTTTTCTTTTTCTTTTTTCTTTTTTCTTTTTATAATGTGTGCATCCAAATTCAAGTTGTTAAATCTAAGACTAAGAGGTCTCATGCATCATCTACTTCTAACTAAATTAGACATTTGTTGACAAATGGTGGTGGTAAATCTTGCATGAAGAGCAGCCTAGAATTTAATTTTTTTTTTCTGTTTCTTTTATTCTTGGAAGGAACTTGGGTTTTTTTAGTGAGTCATTCATATTGTTGAAGACACACATAGCAACATGAAGATTTTAATTAGTTGATATAAACTAATTCTTGTGCGGGAGGGAGTATTCATCAATCACTATTTCAGGTTTCTATACAGTAAAGAACGGATAGAAAACTGTCCTTTTCACTTCTATCGCCATGACAATCTATTAAACAATATAAAATAGATCAAGTTTTCCAAAACCTTACATTGATAGACATTATGTATTTACTATTTATATGCTAAGTGACTATTTTGCTTCTACTTCCAATTATAACTCTCCACATGAAAATTGGGGCATGACAAGTTCAATCTGAGATTTCATCACTCATAGTCTAGAGTCCAGATTTTTCCTTTTTCTTGTGTGGATGAGTAGCACATGGAGAGCCATAATTTTGCTGGCTGAGGAAATACATGGCTTGCCATTTAAGACAAGTAGGGTAGCAGAGAAGATGTGATTTTCTCTTACATATTGGCTTTGAACTCTGTGTATGTGATGCCTTTTCTGAAGTAACCAATTTAGTTGCAATTTGGATGTCCCTCTTTGACCCCTAAACCGATATCCTTTAATATTGTAGCTATGATGATAATAAGCCTGTTAGTATTATTCGAATTTTTTTCACTAATGTAAAATTCTTTATACTATTTAACAGCATCGTAGAAGAAAAAAGAAACATGAAACAAACAAATAAGTCAACGACAGCAGCCATTTTTTGTTTTTGTTTTTTTTTCAAAATCAAATCGCATTTATTATCAAACAGCTGTAGTTTTCGCTCTCTAAGAACACTGAATTACCCTCCTCAGCTTCCACCATTCTCATCAGCTGTACCTTCTTCCTCCGTAGCACCCATTCTACATGTTCCCATCTGATCTGCCATCTTCTTATCTCCCATCACACTATTATATTCACTTCAGATCTGGAATTTTTTCTTATCTATTTACACCTCTTTTTTGTCATGTTCTTCTCTTTATTTATTGTCGCCATTGCTGAAGAGATATACATTCTCATCAACTGCACCTTTTTGAGCAATGGTGACAATCCCAAGGAAGCCGTGGCATGGTGGAAGGCATTGAAGGAAAATGTCGAAGACAACAACGTTTATGCCAACAGAGATGCACAGGAGGTAGGAACCATCAAAGGAAGTCAGAAAGTTTGAAAAAGATGTTCTCTTTTTAGCGTTGAATTCTCCGAATGCCCCTAACACGCTGTCTCTAGTTGGGTCCGACACCGGCGCGTGCCAGTGTCAGCGTCCGATCGAACGGTTAGACGTAGCTTTCATAGGACACTGCATTTGGCAGTAAGTCGGCTGCTGCCACGCGTCGCTGTCGGCTAGGCCTCTCCGCAGGTTTCTGTCGGGTGGATCGGCCGAGACTTTTTCCGTTTCCGAAGCCAGTCCAAATCCTTTTGGGGGGTTATATGGTTTACTTTTAACAGGCAAATACAGCGTGATCTGCAGCAGCAGCGGCAGGACGCACCAAAGACAGCAAAAGGCAAAACAGAATCACCCCCCAACAAAATCTTCATCGCCCAACCACTCCTTTTTTCAACCTCCTCCATTTGCACCCACCTCTCTCTCTTTCTCTCACTGCTCAAGCCGTTCTCCGGTTGAAACTTTGCAATGGCGTTGTTCCATCTCTTTCTCGTGATTCTGTTGTCTGTTCTGGTGATTTCAGACCAGCAACCTCTGCTCGATTCGGCCGAGAGGGATGCTGTCTTCCGAGTTCTCTATTCCGTCAACCCAAGTGTTCCCTGGCGTACTCTCATTCCGGAAGACGATTTCTGCTCCTCCGCTCCGCACGGTGTCGGTTGCGACTATTTCTCCGAAGACGGTGACGCTTGGAGTTCTGCTCATATTATCGAGCTCAGCTTCGGGTATGTCTCAGACTCCGCTCCCAACCCGCCTTGCCATTCGAACTCCACCCTCGATCCCTCTCTTTTCACCGAATTCAGGTTTTTGCGCAAGCTGTTCTTCTACAAGTGCTTCAACGATGAGACGCAAGTCGTTACTGTCCCCGACGATGCCCTTTCTCCGACGTTCTCGTCCACTCTCAGGGAGCTGGTTTTCATCGACAATCCGGGTCTGGTTGGGCCTCTCAGCCGCGTTCTGCGCAACTACACGAAGGTGAGAAGGGTTGTTCTGCCAGGGAACGGACTTTACGGTGAAATCCCAGATGGCTGCGATGACTTGGTCGGCCTCGAGGAACTCACGCTCTCGAGAAACAAACTCTCCGGTAGGGTCCCACGGAGCTTGGCGAAGTTGAAGAACCTTAGGGTTCTTGACCTGAGTCAGAACAATCTCGATGGATACGTCCCTGAAGTTTTGGGTAATCTCACGGAGCTTTTGAAGCTGGACCTGAGCTCCAACAAGCTCGTAGGTAAAATCCCTGAGGGTTTAAGAAACCTGCAGAGCCTGGAGTTTCTTGACCTGAGCTATAACCGTTTTGGCAACTATGGCATACCGTTGTTCCTGGCCGAGATGCCCAGACTAAGAGAGGTGTTCCTGAGTGGCAACTTTCTAAGGGGGCCGATTCCGGAAATATGGGAAAAGCTGGGCGGCGTTGTGGGCATAGGCCTGTCAAACACCGGACTGGTTGGGAAGATTCCGGCTTCAATGGGGGTGCACCTGAGAAACTTGCACTACTTAGGGCTCGACAACAACAAGCTTGAAGGAAACGTGCCATTGGAGTTTGGCCTTTTGGCAGCCGCCAGCGAAATCAACTTGGAGAACAACAATCTGAGCGGGAGGGTCCCATTTTTTGCCAAGATTGGCAGGAAACTGAAGCTCAACGGCAACCCCGAGCTCTGCGCCGATGTATGGTCCGGCTGCAGCCCCAGGAAACTGAAGGCGTGCACCAACAAACCCGTCGTTCCCAATGCCATCCTTTTCACCGGCGGTTCTAACCCACTACTGGTTGCTCCCTCTATTTCTTGGGTTTTTGGTTTGTCTCTGACTTTGCATGCTGTCTGTGGTTGCTTTGGGACAGAAAGAATCCTGTAATTATGGTACTACTTGGAGTAGAACTGCATATAGCTTCGTTTAACTCTTCGTCTGGAAATTTTTGTTGGGAACATGTGAACTTTTTATCTGCAATCCAAAGTTCTTGTTCTGTTTTGGGTTTCTATCTTTCGTTGTGTTCGTAGAGAAAACATTGGTTCTTGGCTTTAGCAAGCTCAAACATGGTTTTGTCTCCTGTGTTATCTGAGGAAAGAGTGGTATCAGACCATGCAGAAAGAGACAGAAACAAGCTCCCTTTCGTACGAGAGGGAAGTAGGCAAAACAGCGACCTGTTTCAGCCTTTTGGCAATACAGCCAACCGTCCAAACATCCATTAATGTGGTTTGACAAGACTCCCGAAACAGAGGCATGCAATTCGGCTGCTCTGTCCTTTGTCTTACGTTAACTTCGCCGATTTATGAATGTTTATCCGATTAATTTGCTTCCAAAACCAGTTTAATGTCAGGCATATAAGGACCAATTCCAACTATACTCGAAAGCAATGATATGTTCCTTTAAATTGAAGACAATGTGATTGTATCAGTGCTTTAATGGTTATTGATGAAGTATTGAATAAAGAGAAGAAACACCCATCAATGCAGCTTCTCCAAAAAAGAAATACATATATACAGTGAATACCATTCCGTTTAGGTGTTAAATAATTATCACAAAGAAAAAGGCACCAAAGTCTACCACGGTCCAGTATCAACCTGTCAATACTGTAATTTCTTACGAGAAAATTGAAATGAGAGAATGTTCCTTCAACCTTTTTTTTCCCTTTTAGCCTATTTGGGTAAAGTTGCGTTGAGCTTGGCAGGGTTGGAAGAACATGGGGTTCTTGACCCGAGTCACTAAAATTTCGAGGAAAGCGTGCCAACTGAGCTTGGCAGGAGGCTCCAGTTCGGCAGCAACCCAGAACAGTCCGCCAACTAGGGTTCGGCTGTGCAGAGTGCAGCAAACATGTTGTTTCCTGATGCCACCCTCTGTTTCGATATGCCCCAAACCATTACTGGTAACCCCTGGTGTTATGTTTCTTGGATTCTTTGCTCGATCTATCGTTGCTTTAGAAATAATCTGTTTCTATTTTTTTAATGTATAGGTTTGGACCTTAACGAGGGATTTGAAGTTTGAGGAGCTTCAAAGGAAAATTAGTAGCAATCCATGACCCACTCTAAATGATATTGGGACTAAACCCCAAGTTATAACGAGCAATTTCCCAACGATGAAAGGGGCTCTGCCAGTTCATGAGATCTTAAACAACCAATATCAAAAATATCATGACATTTAAAATTTAGTGAAACTAAATAATATGTCAAAGCAGCAAAACACAATAAGACACCGTCTGTCAGATGAAAATCTCGGTACCAGGAACAAAAATTGCCTAACACGTACTCTTTTGCCACATTTCTCCAACCAACAAAAAAAGACACCTAAAACTATGGCGCAGACCTCTACCAGACATCAAAGCAATTCATTAATCAAGGGGCAACCACGATCCTTCCGGCAACTTGGTCGAGATCCCGCTGACCGGTTGAGGTGATTTTCCTCCCACTGAGAAACAGCCATAATGAGAACGTATCAGAAAATAAGATCACATTTCAAGGGAACTTGCAATTTGATTAGAATCAGAAAGATCAAACTGCAGTAAAGAGAAGCAGCCAATTGGAGGTTCAGTTGAGAAGGATGAGCTAAAACATGTTACGGGGGTTTGAGTATTTTGTTTTATTTGTTCCATAGCACAATTTCACTACGGAGAAATACAGAGTTTGGGAGAGGGTGAGGGTGATGAGACAGGACTATGATTGCAAGGAATAAAAAATCAGGTCTCAAGGAATATAGGACTCACCCCTTGGCGTCCACGTCAATGATGTTCATTATCTGCAACTGCTGTAGAATGTGGCGAGCAACAGCCCCACTGCTCCTGCAGAAATGGGGTGGCCGACTTCCATTCCTCTGACTCCCACCGTAAATCCTTCGGAAAGAACCAACACCAAGACCTCCCCTCAAGTAGATCTTCCTTGCCATGGAGGCTGCACAAAATTTGGCAAAGTTCCGATCATACAACCAATCCTCCAACGGACATGGGAGAGTACGTTTAGGATGCGGCACAACACAAAGGAGCATAACAGAAAGGTTTCTTACCAGCTCTTACAAAATACCAGTCAGGGTCATTGGGAGCCAGCTCCTTAAATCGGGCAGTCTTGACAATATCAGCCCACTCAGGCAACTCCATCTGTGAACACAAAAATAAATGCCAAGGAAAATAAGATCAACATCATAGGTGAGCAGTATAACGAATATAACTTAATACAACTACTACTTTACATTGCAAAATGCATCTGTAATTTCAATCATCTCCACTGCCGGAACAAGGGTAAAAGGCAGAATCTTTGATGAAAGAATTCATCAGAAAGTACATTCACTGAAACTATTTCTAAGAAGTAAATTGCTTTACTAAAAGACACCTATTTAAGGACAACACTACGAATGGCACATAAACGATATCTCTAATTTACTGACTCCTCCAAGATACCATTTAAGATAGTTCATATTATGGACCTTTTCCAACTATCTTCATTCACTGCTCACAACCTCCTCAAGTTATTCCGTTTGCAGTTTATTAGATCATACCGCTAAAGATAAGAAGACTTAAACCAGGAAAGATATCTTAGAGCTCCAAGTAGAACCATCATTCAGTGCAAAAACTTAGGGGAAGCAGGACATCATTTAAGTTCGTGCATAACGAACAAAACTGCACCTTTGCAGAAAAGAGATGATTTAGCAGGATCCGCTAAAAGTCGCACGCTATGCACAGAACCACAGATATACTAGCAAGCAAATCATAATAGACAAAGCAAACCAAAAGTTATCAAAGCAGGATACAAGCTAAGCTACATAAATCAAATCAGACTAGTCAAGGGAAAAACCTTGCACCGTGACGAGACTTCATTTTGAATAAAGATTACTTCGCTTGTTTAACACACATAAACCATAGAACCCATAAATTTTTACGGTTTCCTACCTCACCATACGATCAAATCAAGGTACAAGCGTTTACAAAACAAACCAAAATTAGACCGGGAGAGTGAGCAATGTTGATATCATTGATTTGTATCACCTGTTTGGCTACGTAACTAGGTGTTGAAATCTATTGTGCCCCTAATGCGGGTACTAGGGAAACTTGGCAAGCATCAGTGATCGCCGTCCTTGAGGGTGGATGCTTTGTTCTGTCAGCCATTCAGTTCTACCGAAGGAAAGACTACCTACCTGAACTGCAATACGTTATGGGTGGTACAGATGAAAATCTCACATCAGACTGCGCTGGTGGCAGTGTCATTACTTCACCATCCGGGACAGTTCTAGGTGTGCCTAATTATAAAGGAGAGGGCTTTGTCTCTACCGATTTAGCTATCGTACCACTTCCGCACTCAGATCTAGCACTTCTGTGTTTACACTGCACAAATTCTACTTCAGAAGCCTAAAGATCAGAAATTGGTAACTTATTACAAAGGCGAACTTGGTCCACATGAAAACAGACATCGTGAGATTGATTGCCGAGACAATCGCAAACAAGAATCAACCATTTGGAACAATCAAATAGGAAATGAAAGACGTCGTTGTATTCAGATGCTAAAACCCCATAAAACCAACGAGATTGAGTTGTAAACCGTTTCAACTTTCTTGTGAGATATATACCTTGCCGGATCGCTTGAGATGAGACGAGTAGGCCTTCACAAACTCGTGAGGCGAAACGTCCTTCACAGTCCTTGCGGCCATCGTTGAAGCAAGTGAGAGCTCCGCACACTGAGGGTAATCGCCAAGAGTAGGGTTTCCAATTCGACCGTGATAGGGTTCTTACATATAGCGGCTCCGTTACTTTAGGGTTCCCTCCTTTCGCATTTTATCCGACTCAATCAAACCGAACCGGCCCAGTACTATTTAAGCCTCGGCCCACGTTATGTAAACGACTGGATTCTCCACTAATTCCTTGTAGTTTTTGAAATCTTGTATTAATTTTTCGGAAATTTTTTTTTTTTTAAAATCTGCAAAATACAAAAACAGATTCAGATACCAAGTGTCCAGTAAAAGGGCCCAGATTTGCGGGCTGTTTTAAAACGACAGCGTGTCGTGGGCTGAACTCCTCTAGAAAGACCAGAAGCCATTTCTCGTCTCGTCTCAAACCCTAGGGGGACTCTGCGAGAGAGACAGAGACACAGAAATGGCGATGAAGCACCTTCTGACCCTATCTCGCCGGTCCGGCAGGGCCGCCACGTCATCCATCTCCCAGGCTATCCGATCGACCTCCACCTCCGCGGCGGTAGCCACGCCGTCGTCGGCTCCTCCACCATCCCCTCCTCCCCCGACGGCCATGGTCTATGACCGTCTCGCTGAGGCCGTGAAGTCCAAGATCAAGCAGCTTGATAACCCTGACCCCCGCTTTCTCAAGTACGGGTCGCCCCACCCTGCCGCTGCTGACCATACTGGGATCCTCTCCGCCCCGCAGACCCGCGTCACCACCCTCCCGAACGGCCTCCGCGTGGCCACAGAATCGAACCTGGCTGCTCGCACGGCCACTGTCGGTGTGTGGATCGACGCCGGGTCAAGATTTGAGACGGAGGAGACGAACGGTACGGCGCATTTCCTGGAGCACATGATCTTCAAGGGCACGGAGAAGCGGAGCGCGAGACAGCTGGAGGAAGAGATCGAGAACATGGGGGGTCACCTCAACGCCTACACGTCGAGGGAGCAGACTACGTACTACGCACGGGTCCTGGACAAGGACGTGCCCAGGGCGCTCGATGTTCTCGCTGATATCCTCCAGAATTCCAAGTTCGACGAGCATCGCATTAGCCGTGAGAGGGACGTGATTCTCAGGGAAATGGAGGAGGTATTTCTGAGGAATTTGATTGCATTAGTGAAAGACAAATGATAAAACTCTAAGCTTTTCCATTAATTCCTTGTAGTTTTTGAAATCTTGCTTATAATAATATAAGGTTTTGTGTTATGTAATTGCTCCAGGTTGAGGGGCAGACTGAGGAAGTTATATTCGACCATTTGCACGCAACTGCATTCCAGTACACTCCTTTGGGCAGAACTATCCTTGGACCTGCTCAGAATATAAAGACAATCACAAAGGAACATCTCCAAAACTATATTCAAACTCACTATACAGCTCCGAGAATGGTATGCCGAAACTCATTTAGTTTCTTATTTAGTTTCTATTCATATACGGTATATCCATAGAACTGGCGAAGGTGCCGTCTTCTGTTAAGTTTTATTGAATTTCACAGTGATGTGAAAGAATTGACTTTGGAAGAGATTGTCACGGGTGATATTTTTTGGAACCGATGTCTCAGGTCATTGCCGCCTCCGGAGCTGTGAAGCATGAGGAGTTTGTTGATGAAGTAAAAAAATTGTTTACAAAGTTGTCATCAGACTCAACCACAGCTAGCCAGCTCGTCGCAAAAGAACCAGCCTTTTTTACTGGCTCTGAGGTGGGGGAGATATATCTTGGGTAGTTCAAAATCTCTTTACATGCAAAACAAAAAGAAAAGTAGTTTGTCTAATGCACCAGATTTGTTAATGTTGTGAACACCAGGTTAGGATAATCGATGATGATGTTCCTCTGGCCCAATTTGCCGTTGCTTTTAATGGAGCATCTTGGACAGATCCAGATTCCATTGCTCTGATGGTGATGCAAGCTATGCTGGGCTCATGGAATAAAAGTGCTAGTGGTGGAAAGCACATGGGGTGAGCTCTCTTCAGAACTAATTATCTTATGCCATACCTGACCTGTACCTGTTAGGTTCTTTATTAAAGATTTTCCTTCTTTTCCTTTTTCAAGCTCTTGCATTGATAATTTTGACGACCTTGAAACAGTTCTGAGTTAGCACAGAGAGTTGGTATCAATGAAATCGCAGAGAGCATGATGGCTTTTAACACCAACTACAAAGACACTGGTCTATTTGGTGTTTATGCTGTTGCTAAGGTGAGGTACCCTACGAACATCTTTGGCATTATTTGTCTCATGACTCTTTGTTTCATTGTCCAGAGTAGAGTTTGGATTGATAGGTTGTTCAGCTTTTTATTATGTTTGGGGGGTTGTCCTTCATCAGTGGCTTTTCTTCACCCCCCATCTTTTTTTTTTTATGAATTTACTTTGCATTTGGAGCAATATGATGACTACTATCTGAGATGGGAGTTCAAAGTTTTGTTAATTTTGTGTCTCTTGTTGTTTTGAGAGTTTAGGGTCCATTTGCTTCTGGCCTGGAGCGTAGATTGTTACATCTAAGACAATGATATATCTCCCTCGCTTTCCCTCTCTCCCTCTACAGCATGCACAAAACAATAGTTCTAATGACTTAGATTCTTGAATTCTAAAGATGCTACATGGAGTATTCCTTGTGTGTACTCTGTACCTTTCAGTTGGTATCTGTAAGCCATTGAATTGATTCTTCTCGACATCTGTCATTCATTTTGATGATTTTGCTGTCTTGTTGTTTCAGGGGGATTGTTTAGATGATTTGGCATATGCGATAATGTATGAGATGACCAAGTTGTGTTATCGAGTTTCAGAAGCTGATGTTATTCGTGCACGTAATCAGGTAGCCACCATTACTTTCATTTTAAATTGATATCAGATACTTCATTACTTTTGGAATAAAAATTGTTATGATGAATATATACTGTGATTGAAAGCTTCATTTATATTTCTAGATTCTTTACTCAAACTAAACACTGTGACAAGAATCACTGTTCCTTTATGAATGACCAGAAGGTGTACTGCTAATATGCTACGTATGACACTCAACTGATTTTTGTGTTCTCGTAAAAAAAATTTGGTTCACCACTCAGGTGCTGATCCAGGTCAGATCATTTCAGGCTGCATATCTTTTAAATCCAAGTCCCTTTCTCATCCTGTTCCAGAAAACTTGTTAATTACTCACTTTGCATGTATTAGAGAAAGGCCTGTCTAAATTAGTTTTTCTTTGGCAATCTAAAAAATTTGTTGAAGTTTATGTTTATCCTTAATGCTTGGTCATCTAGTGCTTAAAGTTCCTCTGGACATTGGCCCTTCACTGGTGTCCTTTAGTTGCATTTGAATCTTCTTTGCTGTGAAGTGCATGTTCAAAATGTATATGCCTAAGTAATTTTAGGATTGGAATGCTTACAGGGTCTGTTTATTTAGGATCTAATATATATTTATTATCCTTGGATGTGCTTTTGCTGGACTTAAACCGGTTCTTAATAAGCATGGTTATAAATTTGTTTCTATACAGAATTTCTTGAAGTTTTCATATCCATATCAGTCATCTTTAGTTTAATATTCTCTATCCATTTCTAATTTACTGGTATCTTTTCTGCAGTTGAAATCTTCTCTGATGCTTCACATTGACGGAACAAGTCCTGTTGCTGAAGATATTGGGCGCCAGGTGCGAGCTCTTTCTTATTAAGATAGGAAGGATATATTTGTCGTACCTTGTTGTATAACCTTTTCAAGTTTAAATATATTAGACAGAAAACAATGCCAATCAGATGAAAGAATTAAACCTTTTAAGATGATCTAAGCTTATAACCTGTGGGTCTACCGCATCCCTCCATTGGGTGTTTCCTTAGATTGATTTTCATCTTGTTTCTTGCTTAAGGTATATTTTGATCAAACCCCAATTTGTAACATCGATCCCCTATGATTAAATAGCCACTTAGGTTCTAGTTTGAAAGGGTGACAGTTTCGATAGTAACTATTGTAAATTTCATTTAATTGGAAACCCCTGCTGCTTACACAATTCCTGGTTCATATGCTTATGTTTGCAGCTACTTACATATGGCCGAAGGATCCCATTTGCCGAATTGTTTGCTAGAATTGATGCTGTTGATGCAAGCACTGTTAAACGTGTTGCTAACCGATTTATTTTTGACCAGGTAAGGACTACAATCTAACGTAACCTACCAGATTTAGAAAGTGAAGAATACTTTTTGATAGGACTTTTTTTCTAGTTAGATGGTCAAAATTTAGTTTTGGAGCTCTCTTCACCCCCTAGCCTGGTTTTGCAGGATGTTGCAATTGCTGCAATGGGGCCAATCCAGGGTTTGCCTGACTACAACTGGTTCAGACGCAGGACCTACTGGAACCGCTACTAGTCTGCTCTTGATGTTTTCCTTCTTATCGTGCATTACCCTGGTTGGGTAGTCTGGTCTCAGATAAACTGCATTTTTTGCAATCAATGCCCTTGGAGAGCTGGCAGGACACGCCATTTCAATTTATTTGTTCTAGATCATGTTTCTGTAACATCGCATATAAAGAAATAAGTGTATACTGCCATCAATGTTGCGAATCTGAGCTAGAAGACAAAGAGTTCTTCCCTTGTTGTTCTGAGCAAAATTAAAAGTGGTTTTCAGCTGACATATTGTTTCGGCTGATATTGCCGTGTTTTTCTTGTTAGTTCTCTATGCTTCCCCGGCAGCCACCATAGTCTCTTAAATAATAAGCAGGTATTGAATTCTCTCTTGAATCTGCCCAATGAATATGCATCTTCGTTGTTCCCTACTACGATATGTTCTAAATGATAATTATTAAACTGATTTGTGTTATTTATCCTCTGTTAATCGCTTGGAAGTTACAAGTATGAGTTGCAGTATGGTAAAAAAGTAGGAGCAGCAGGAGCGTTCTCAGTCCCTGCCATCCAACAAAATAAGATAAATTTCAGAAGGTTTTACGAACGTAGAGAATATATTCACATTAGAAATGTTATGTATTAAACTAAAGTCGTAAGTGCCTGAGTGATGGTAAGAAAGGCAACGGTAATTGCAGAACGTGAACAATGAATTTCGGTGCTAAAGTGCTTGCTGTATCACAAGTATGAATCAACCATTACAGGAACAAAAAGTCATGTACCAAGCTTCCGATCATGTACATCAAAATAGCTTGTAGTAGAGTAGAATTCTTTCACATATAACAAACATAACAGGTTAGTATATAAATAATATAAGAGATATTAGATTTAACAATAACCCTTTAAATTTTATTTGCTTTAGAGTTTTAAATTCCCAAAAGTCAACTTGATGCCAAACTACTTATTATATTAATTCTCCTTAGTAAATTAATTTTGTTTTATTGTCATTTAGAACAAGTAAAGTCTCTAAAATTTCATTGCACTAGGAAAAATTAAAAGGATGATTGAAATAGTATTTAGGGAATTATTTCTCTAAATAAAAACTAGATTTTCCTTATATTGACTTAGTCCATAAACTATATACGTCTTCATGTATACATATCATGTTTTAATGAATTAAAATGTGAAAAAAAAATGCTATAATACTTTATTTCATAAATTCAATGCTTTACATTTTTTTGCTTCTTAAAATTCAGTGCTTGAACATTCCTTACTTCTTATTACTCAATATATTTGAATAGGAAACGTCTTCAAAACTATCACTTCTATCAACCAAAAAAAAAAAAAGACTAAAGGAATGATAAGACTAATATTTACTCAATCATTTCTACTAATGAGAAATTAGACTTTGCTTATATTAACTAACTTTAGAAATGAGATATATATATGTACATATACATGCACTTTCTTGATAGATGAAGCTGAATTCTTCAAATTCAATGATTGAACAAGGAAAAGTGAAAGGATAATAAGAATAGTGTTTAATCAATCGTTTCTGCAAATGAGGAAGTAAACTTTACCTGGATTGTCTTAGCACCTCAATGCCAATCCAATTCTTGTATATATAGGAACCGATGCCGATGATCTTGAGGTAGTTAGAAATCACCTCCATCAGCAACTCTCAGCATTTGAATCTCTGGCAAAGATGAACCCAAACAACCCCATAGCTCCTTTTTCCACATCAGCTCCACCACCACCACCACCGATCTCAGGCCCTCCATTTGCAGGGTCTGGCAGCGGGCAATGGTCTACTGGACTTTTCGATTGTTCTGATGATCCCTCCAACTGTAATTGCTACAACTGATACACTCTTCACCTCTCAGTTTTCTTGGAAGATTATTGGGAATGACTTACAGTAATACCATTTTGCAGGCCTTATGACATGTTGCTGTCCATGTGTCACCGCAGGCCAAATTGTGGAGATTGTTGATAGTGAGAAAGTTCGTCTTCTCTTTACAAACCATTATCTTCGTTAGATATTGATTTTAAGAACTGGAGTTTTTCTAATTTAGTGTCAGTCTATATTCTGGATAGCACCTCGATACATGAACTTGTTTCAAGTAACTCCTCAAATAGCACAATACATCAGTTAGGATAATTATTGTAACTTCGATTTGGCTCGCTGTTAAGCCTAACTTGTTAAGAAACTACTTACAGAAGCCTATTTGTTAAACCAGTTACTAATCCTTCACTGTTTTTCCTTTGTTGCAGCATGTCTAGCGGGTGGCATCCTCTTCTATGCTTTGGCCTCTGTTGGCTGCGGATGGGCATACTCTTGCAGTTACCGGTCCAAACTGCGAAGCCTATTCTCATTACCAGATGAACCGTGTGCAGATTGCTTGGTTCATTTCTGCTGCACTTTCTGTGCTCTCTGTCAAGAGTATAGGGAACTCAACAATCGTGGCGCTGATCCCTTCATTGGTAAGCTCTATGCTTCTATCAAATGCTTGCACATTGTCTCCTCCCTTGGGCCTATTCTTCCCAATTCTTATAGAAAGTTTCTGTAGCAACATGTTTTGATGTTCATCTATGATCATCTTTCTGTGAAGGTTGGGAAGCCAATGTGATGACGTGGAACCGAGGAGGACTGCAGCCTCCTATTATTGAACGGTGCATGGCTCGTTAATGAAGTGGCTGTGTGTGTTTTATGAAATGACTTGTTCTTTTCTGATTTACTACCAATTTCAATTCTTATTATTCAAATATGAATAAAATAAAATAAAACTATTGTGTGATCTCTCTCTTCTCTCTCTCTCTCTCTCTCTCTCTCTCTCTCTCTCTCTCTCTCTCTCTCCCCTAAAATATATTAGAAGGTTTGCTTCCTTGCTTAAGACTAATTTGTAAGATTTGTAATATTAGTAACAACAAAGATTTGTTTCCTAAATTAAAAAATAAAATTAAGAACGTCAAAAATATGTCTCCTACAATTAAATATGTTAAAAAATCTATTTTCTATCTTAAGATTGATTTGTAAGAAAGTAAAATACATTCACATATTAAGTGCACAATGTGCCAATACATCAATATTTAGAACATATATTAAATTTCAATGTCTCATTCTTCCAATCATGAGAAAACAATTCTCATGGAAACCCAATCCACGAGCTTAGTTCCCAGGTAAATCAAGCTCTCATGCCCACAGGAATCAAACTTAAAACCCAGGTGAATCAAGGTTTCATGTCTATATGAGTAACTGCCGTGCCAAAAAGATTGAAATGATATGGCCTTTAAAGTTTGAAACCAAAATAATATGAGCTATTTGACCCAAAAGTCACAATGATTTAATTTGTCATCTCTAAGAACCGAAATGATAAGGACCATCATGCCTAAAAACTAAAATGACATGAGCTGTTATGATGGGAAACTAAAATGATATAGGTTGTAATGCTTAAAAGCTAAAATGGGCTAAATGGCTAAAGTTCAAATGGGCCTCCATGCGCAAAACTTGGACTAAGCCTTTGATGTATATATTGTAGCGTAAGCATATCTTTTATGAGGTTGAAGTATTTGATGTATACAAATTACCAAACTTGTGTTTTGGTATAAAAGCTACCTTATCAACCCTAGTGCCCACATCAAGTACCCAAAATGGATAAGTTAGGGAGCCCCAAAGTTGTCAAAAGGACAATTACACTATAGCTAATATGGATTTAGATGAAAAATAATATCACAAGTCTAGTAAGAGACATAGCGCAATGAGAAAGTTGGTGGTTTAATAAGGCATCTTTTGGGTTGGAACTCGAGCATGTAAAAATTAAGGCTTTCAAGCAAAATATTTCAAATCTTTTGCTAGCAAAACACTCTAGATTGATAAACATAGCCCGAGATCAACATGTAGGGTTCTAAATTGTGTACTATACTTTAAAGGCCTTAAAAGAAGTCAAAGGAAAACATGGACATTTGCAAATCTGTGTTTATCTTATTTGATCAATTAGTTTGTCAACATGGTCTCTCATTTGCTAACCATGCTCTTAACGTTGATCTTCTTCAGGTCTGATAGAACTTAAAATAATCATCGAAATCACAAATGCGGGTCTCAATTGACAACCTCAAAATTCTTGCCTTTCCTAATTGTAAGGATTTAAGATGATGGGAGAGAGGTCAATAGGTGAGCAAATACTTGGTTTATATTGATCTAATTCTTTACACTAGCAAGCATTTATATGTAGTAAATCTAATCTATACAAGGAAAACATAATAATTACAATAATTACATAATATTCTACCTAACATAAACATATAACTATGGACAATTATCGTAGGATATTAGGTAAGAAACTTAAATATCAACACTCTCCTTCAAGCAAGAAATTTGAAGAGATCAAATACTCTAAGCTTAGAGAGAAGATACCAATGTTGTTTGCTGCAAAGTGCCTTTGTCAAAAGATTAGCTGGTTGTTCCTTGGTAGAAACATGTCAAGTTATGATAATCCCTTGTTGAAGTTTTTCTCTTACATAATGACATTCCACCTCAATATGATTTGTACGCTTATGAAAGATTAGATTTGTTGCGATCTTCTCTGTTGCCTCATTATCACAGTATAATAGTGTTAGACGTCGCATTTGAAAACCAAAGTCTTTAAGTAATCCTATAATTCACACTATCTCACATGTTGTTACTTGCATGACTTTATATTTTGCTTTTGTTGATGACAAGGATACAATTGGTTGTTTCTTAGACCTCCACGAATTAAGGAATCTCCAAGCATTATGCAAAAACCTATTGTTAACCTTCTTGTCATAGGGCATGTACTATAGTTTGAATCACAATATACTCTGAGCTCAAATTTGGATGAGGATGGAAACATAAGGCCAAGGCTTGGGCAACTCTTAAGTTGTTTAATTACCTTTAGTGTTGCCTCCATATGGGATTGTTTCGAATTATGCATGAATTGACTGAGAAGCTAAACCAAAAAAGTGATATCATGCCAAGTGAGAGTTAGATAGATCAACCTTCCAACCAATCTCTGATAGGTGGATGGATCTGTAAGAAGCGGGTCATCGGTTTTCTCTTCTAAACTAACATCATATTCAATGCTTGTGAACTTTTTGTTATGTTCCATTGGAATTACAAACAGTCTCGAACCTACCAATCTAACCTTAGAGATCAATTCCAATGTGTACTTACGTTGGCTGAGTGAGATGCCTTATAGAGAACGGGCTATCTCAATTCCTAAGAAGAATTTTGATTGACCCAAGTCATTCATGAAGAAGGTAGCATGAAAATATCGTTTAAGATCTATTATAGTTACGTGACTGTTGCATGTGATCAATATATCATTAACATAAATGAATAATGCCATAAAATAATTACCTCTAGCCTTAGTGAATAAGGAGTAGTCATGATAAGATTGGATAAAACCATTTGCGATCAATGCTCTAGTAAACTTAGCATTCCATTGACGGGATGCTTGCTTCAACCCATAAAGGGATTTTCGCAATAAACAAACTAGATGCTCCCTCTGATTGCGAATCTAGGGGGAAGCTTCATATATACCTCCTTAAAAAGATCACCATGGAGAAAAGCATTTTAAACATCCATCTAGTAGAGAGACCAATCATGAACAACATCAATAGTGATGATGAGACGAATTGTGACATTCTTCGCAGTGGAGGAAAAGTATCTTGGTAATTGATGCCTTCATACTAATTAAAGCCCTTAGCCACCAGACGGACCTTATGTGGAACCATCATCATGATACTTTACTTTATACACCCATTTACATCCAATAGAACATCAATGAAGGGGCAAAGGAACCACATCCCATATGTGGTTAGCCTTTAAAGTAGTGAGTTCATGGTTCATAGCATCTATCCAATTAGGGTCAGAAACAACTTAATGATAAGTGGAAGGTTCATGGATGACAAAGATTAAGGCAATGAAATGTTGATGAAATGGGTGACAATGTTGAAGGGAGACATAATTGGAGATAAGGTAGGCAGAAGTATTAAAGGTTGAAGGAAGGGTAGGACATATGTAGTCAGAGGTCCAAATGGGTGGTCGATTAGGTTTACTAGAACGACGTAAGGTTGTATCAAGGGTAGTGGGGAGAAAGGAATCCAGGCTTGGGTTAGGAGCAAGAACAAGAGTGGGGGAAAGGGATATGGTATCATCCAAAATAGGGGTAAGGTTAGAGATAGGGGGATGAAAAAGGTTAAGGAAATCAACTGGTAAAGACGATGAAGTATAAGGTTCATCGAACTACACAATAGGATCTGAAAGGGTGGCATGCATGATCGGAGGGGAGGCATTTTGAAGAGAGAAAGGAAAATTATTTTCTTGAAAAACAACATCACAACTAACAAAAAGTTTTTCAGAGGCCGAGTTATAAAGACGATAACCCTTCTAAGAGGAAGGATAACCCATAAAAATACAAGGGACAACATGAGGACTAAATTTTTCACGAGTGTCGAGGGTGGAAGCAAAACAGTGACACCCGAAAACACGAAGATGATCAATAATGGAGGGTTTTCTAAAAAGTCTTTTGAAAGGACTAAGGCCATGAAGAGAGGAGGAAGGAAGATGATTAATGAGATAGGTGGTAGTGAGGAGGCATTCACCCCAAAAACAAGAAGGGTTGTGAGCTTAAAACATGAGAGCACGAATGACATCAAACAAGTGTCGATGTTTTCATTCAACAACTCTATTCTGTTAGGGAGTGTGAACACAAGAAGTCTTATGGAGGATGTCGCATGAAGAAAGGAACAAATGACATTCAGAAGAAAAAAATTCAGTTCCATTGTCGAAGCGAATACGGCAAACAACATAATTGAATTAAGTAGAGACAACGGAGATAAAATATTAAATTTTAGAGAAAACTTGGCTTTTGAAAGTAAGAAGAAAGGTCCAAATAATGATAGAAAAATCATCCACAATGGTGAGAAAGTAACAAGTACCATCATGAGTGGGAGTCCGATGAAGACCCCAAAGATCCATATGGATGAGCTCAAAAATAGAGGTGGTGCAGTGTTGACGAGAAGGAAACAGGGTGCGGGTTTGTTTGGCTAAAGGACAAATAGAATATTAAAAATTAGAAGGACAAGAAAAAGATCGTCCATAAGAATGAAAAGTTCTAAATGATGAATGACCCAAGCGTTAATGCAAAAGATCATACAGAATATTATTAATAAAAACATAATTACAAAATGTTTGTGGAGTACAAAAAGTAATTTATAAGAAAGTTAAATAATTTGAAAAAACTGAAGTAAATTGTGCTAGAATGGAAAAACATAGGAAATATAAGTCCTAATCAGCCTTACCGAGCCTGATCAGATCCTCAGTTGTACAGTCATGAAAGAGACAAAATTTATCGAAGAAAAAGGTAACACAATTATTGTCCCAAGTTAGTTTTTGAATAGATAATAAACTATGATGAAAGTGAGGTGCATATAAAACATGAGTGAGATTAAGGGAAGGATAAGGCTTATAGTGATTGATATGAGTGACCGGACTGAGGAATTTATTAGGGAGAATGATGTGGATGGGTTTGGCACATGGGTAAAAGGAATTTAAGATATATAAATTGCATGTGATATGGTCCGTTGCCCCATAATCAATAATCCATAAAGATGAAAAAGGATAAGAAAGAGAAGAATTACCAGAGAAACTGGCACTAGGATCATAAGTCTCCATCTTATTGATAAGGGTCACCAATTTCTGTTGTTGGTCTACAATCAAATTTAGCCTAATAGAGCCGCCATAAATGTTGTCAAGGCTTGGAGGTGAATGGCCCAAGATGCCTGCACTAGGATAAGAAAGAGGTAAAGGGTTACCAAAATAAGAAGGCCTAATAAAAGAGGGCGGTGGAGGCCCATGATTAAAGTAATAGGGCGCATGTCCATCAAGAGAAGCATTGTGGGCTTGGGTACGCTCATCATTAAAGCGGCAGCGATTACTACCCTTGGGTTTAGGCTTCCAACTAGGGGGGAGCCCATAAGTAAGAAACATGCCTCTTGGACGTGCTCAGGCTTTTTACAATAATTGCAAAAAAGGCGCTAATGGGCTAAGGAAAGAGTAAAGTCCTTGGGGTTGGGCCCCTATTGCCCAGATAAGTGATAAGACCCTAAAGGAATGGGCTGTGAGTTAGTGAGCTAGCCTCTTGGGCTCAATTGCAAAGCTCCAGCACCCGATCTAGCAGAAGGGCGATTAGTAGTCCCATGTGAATGTGCCGCAAAGGCACTGGCGTCACAAGCGTTGTGCCAACATCGCACTGGGAACGCTGAGCAACATCTTGCTTAGCTAGAAAGTAGATCTTCTCCAAAGAGGGAAGCTCTTCACAGCTGAGGACAAAAGAAACAAGGTTCTGAAACTTCGGTGGAAAGGAGAGGAGGAGCTTCAATGCGCAATCCTCTTAGACGTGAGTTAACTTTGTAATCACATTTGCTGTAAGAACATCTGATGAGGGCCTATTGGGTCTCGAATGAGTCCCAAAGGTCCATCAGGCAAACATAAAAAGTCGTGAGATTGGCACTAGTGGCGCTAGGAGCAAGCTAAAGTGCATTAATGGCCTATTTCAAGCTAAATTTTTTAGTAGTAGAGACTTTGTCAAAGCTCTCTTGCAGAACTCACCAAATATCTATCACAGTCAGAAGTTGAGAGACCATGCTTTTCAAATCAAGTTTTAACGACGACATGGGCTTGGGCCCATTGCTATGTGTCTTCACCATTACCTTTTGGACAGGTAAGCTCACTGGTGAGAAAGCTGAGCAAGTTGTAGGCAAGGCAAATGGTGCAAATATGGTCACTCCAAATGCTTCAATTTGATTCACCAACTAATCGTTTGGGAACAATGATGTTCGGCTGAAGATTCATGGTAGAAAGGTGATAAGGGTCGGGAAGAGTGGAGGAACGAGCTTCGGCGGCAGCCATCGAAGAAATTAGGGTTAGGGCTAGTGTTTCGGGAAATTGGGGATTTTTGGAGATCGGCGAATTGGAGAATTAAAGGCTGAAATTGGGAGGCTACGAATTAGATCATTATAAGTGGCAGAATTGTAATATTGAAAAAGCAAGGGTAAAGTGGTAGCAAATAAGATGAAAAAGCCAAATACGGATGAAAAGGTGGTAGAAAGATGACAAAAAAAGTCAAATAATGAATGGAGAAAGGACGAAAAAGCCAAATACGGATGAAAAAGTGGTAGGAAGATGACAAAAAAGCCAAATAATGAATGGAGAAAGGGCCCGGGTACGCAGAATGAGGGTAGAATCGCGCCAAATACTACGAAAAGGTAGTAGCAATGATGACAAAAAAGCCAAATAATGAACGGAGAAAGGACGAGGTATTCGGAATGAGTCGAGAATCACGGGGAAAGGAAAGGGTAGAAAGATGGCCGTGCGGAAGCCAAAAGAAAGAGGTCTCAGGAAAAGAAACGAGGCTTGGATACATGTAAGAATTTGAGATGATGGGAGAGACGTCAATAGGTGAGCAAATACTTAGTTTATATTGATCTGATCCTTTACAATAGCAAGCATACATTTATATGTTGTAAACTTAATCTATACAAAAGAAATGTAACAATTACAACAATTACATAATATTTTACCTAACATAAACATATAACTAGAGACAATTATAATAAGATATTAGATAAGAAATTCAAATATCAACACTAGTCAACATTGCCAAATGATGCCGCCGGTTGCGAATGCCCGTCTCAAACTTTCAATCTCAAAGTCCGAGATTGTAGAAAAGTTAGAATTAAAGACAGTGATTTTCGTGTTTAGCTTTTGTCTGTTGGCCTAAAAGACAATTTCTTGTTATTAAGAAACAAAAAAGTCTGTAGAAGTTTCATTTCTAGGTAACAGTGAAATGCCAATTGAAATAGTATTCAGTGAATTATTTATCTAAATAAAAACTAGATTTTCCTAGAATTGACTCCGTTCAAAATTTTCGGCTGTAGTAAGTTAAGCTTTATTTTATAATTTCAAAGCTTGACATTTCTTATCTTCAATGCTCGAAGGTTTTTAATTTCTTGTGTTTTTAATTTCTTATCATTCAATGCTTAAAAGTTTTTTTAACGTCTTATCATTCAATGATTGAACAAGAAATGTCTTCAAAACTATACTTCTCAATGCTTTGGTCAATCATTTCTCAATAACAAATTACGCTTTCCGCACATTAGCTTATCTTGAAAATGAGATTACTTTAAACTGTTCAAATTCAAAGCTTGAACTTGAACCAATAAAAGGATATTTAATTCATGTTTCTACGAAAGAGAGAGAGTAGACTTTCTCTGAATTGAACTAGTCCAGAATGGCACCTCGATTCCAATCCAATACTTGTATATATAGGAGCCGATTCCGATAATCTAGAGGTACTTAGAAACCACCTCCTTCACCAACTCGCAGTGTTTGAATCTCTTGCAGCCATGAAACCAAACAACCCCAGCGATCCCTTCCACCCATCAGCTCCACCACCACCAATTGCAGGCCCGCCATTTGCAGGGTCTCCCGGCGAGCAATGGTCTACCGGACTCTGCGATTGTTGTGATGATCCCTGCAACTGTAATTGCTGCAACTGATACACTTATCACCTCTCAGTTTTCGATGGAAGATTATTTGGTAATGGCTTACACTAGCTGTCTTCTGTAGGTCTCATGACATGTTGCTGCCCATGTGTCACCGCTGGCCGGATTGTGGAGATTGTTGACGGAGGAACTACATGTGAGTAAACTCTTGTCATTCTCTGTAAAAACCAAGATATCTCACATGCTAATCACTATTGAGTTCAATAACATGACCTTTCTATTTAACTTTCTTAAGTCAAAGCAGTAGAGCAAAGTTAAATCTTTCTGAAACATCTCGTCTAAATAGAATCATTTTTAAAATGAAAAACGTGTTCACTTTTTACAAGCTGGTTTTAAGAAGTAGACTTTATAACGCAGTATAAGAGGTCAGATTCAGGAAAGCACATCCGTATATGAAATCCATAGCTCAAATTGGTTTCAAAGGGGTGTATTACCCTCTGGTAAAACCTATAATCCGCATTAGCTTTCGTAAAAACATGTTAAATATAGTTTTAGTTGTCCTGCATTTCCCAAAATCTTACTTGGAAATCCTTTGTGTGCCCGTTTTAAGTAACTACCCAAGCAGCACAATGCAATATAATCAGTATACCTATTTTAACTTTGATTTGGTGCACCGTTAAGCCTGCCTCATTAAGAAAACTAAATAGTTTTGAAGCCTATTCGTTAAACCGGTTGCTAATCATGCACTGCTTTTACTTTGTTGCAGCATGTTTTGTTGGTGGCGCCATCTACTATGCTTTGGCCTGTGTTGGGTGCCCATGGATATCCTCATGCAGTTACCGGTCCAAACTGCGAGGCCTTTTCTCACTACCAGAATCACCATGCGCAGATTGCTTGGTTCATTTCTGCTGCGCTGAGTGTGCTCTCTGTCAAGAATATAGAGAACTCAAAAATCGCGGCGCTGATCCCTCCATAGGTAAGCTCTTTGCTTCTATCAAATGCTTGCATATTGTCTCCTCCCTTGGGCCTATTCTTTCCAATTCTTATAGAACGTTGCTGCTTAGCAACATATTTTGATGTTTATGTATGATCATCTTTCTGCGAAGGTTGGGAAGCCAATGTGATGAAGTGGAACCAAGGGGGACTGAAGCCTCCGATTTTTGCCCCGGGCATGGCTCGTTAATGAAGTGGCTCCGTTGGTGTCCTATTAAATAAGTTGTTCTTTTATTCTTCACCATCCGAATTCAACTTATTGTTGAAATATGAATAAAAGCAGAAATACATCTTGTGTGATTACTCTCTCTCTTTTCCGCCCCCAAAGGTGAAAAAGTCATGTTATACATCTCTTATAATTGAAAAATAATTTGGAAGGTCTACTTCCTCTTCTTAAGATTGATTTGTAAGTTTTGTAATATTATAAAAATAAAAATTCGTTTCCTTAAATTAAAAAGTAATATTAGGAACCATAAAAATATGTCTCCTACAATTAAAAAGTGTATTAGTCAACTTATTTTATTCCTTATAGACTAAATTGTAAGAGAGTAAAGCACATCCATATATCAAGAGTATAATATGCCAATATATTAGCATTTGAAATATACATCAAAACTCAAAATGCCTTATCACTTTAAGTGTGAGAAAACAATTCCCATCGAAACCATATCCACAAGCTTAATGCTCGGGTAAATTGGGCTTTCATGCCACATAAATCAAACTTAATATCCAAGTGAAGTAGGCTATCATGTCTACATGAATAACTATCATGCCAAAAAATTGAAATAACATGGACTATCAAGCTTCAAAACTGAAATAATGAGTTGTCAAACCTAAAAATTACTATGACATAGATTCTCATGCCTAAAAACTAAAATGAAATGAGCCGTTATGATTAAAAACTGAAAGCTAAAGTGGGTCTAGTGCCCAAAGTTTCAAATGGGCTTCCATGCCAAAAATTTTGACGAAGCCTTTGGTTTGTAGATTGTAGCATAAACACATCTTCTATGAGGTTAATGTATTTGACATATACATATCACCAACTTGAGAAAAGTGTTAAGGAATGAATTTGAAATGAATTTTTGAAAAAGGAAACTAATGAATTTTATTTTTATTAAGAATTTGAATGCTAAAGTAAATGCTAAAAATTTGATGTAAATTATTTGGATAAAGGTTTATTAACAAATCAAGAAGAATTTTGAAAATGAATCACAATATTATCAATGAACAAAGGACTTTTTTGTAATAAAGATGAACCTCAATAAGAAATTCTCATAACGTAGAGTACAAATTGAATTCTAATATTTTAGTATGATCTCCAAAGTTCTTTTGATTTTCATTTGTGATATTTTGGTATGATCTCTATAATTCATCTATTATATTTCAGTTGTAAAGTAAAATTCATACAAGAGTTTGAGCTTCAATTTTCTTTTTAACTTCTATATTTCATTTTTTACTTGGTATTAAAGCTAGATTTTAAGAGGTAATACCTTCCATTCAACTCTTTTCCAAAATATGAGTTTGTGTGTAAAGGTTGCAAGGGGGAACAAGCGACGTGCTTGAAGAATGAACATGTTAGGAATCTGGAAGGAACTTGCATCTCCAATGGGGATGAGTTTCAATGTACTGTTTGTACATTCACGAGTAGGTAACAAAAAACCAATGCATTTAAGTACTTATACGCTAATTGAAAAGAATAAATCAATAACTCTCAAAGTCTACTTTGTCATTGAAACTACCACAAGCTTCACCAGTGTTCAAACCCGTAGTCACACGCTCCTTAGCGCCATTCTATGTTCTCTAATTCTTCTTCCGGCTGCACCAAACTTGTGTTTTGGTATAAGAGCTACCTTATCAACCCTAGTGCCCACATAAGTACCCAAAATGGATAAGTTAGGGAGCCCCAAAGTTGTCAAAAGGACAATTACACTATTGCTAATATGGATTTAGATAGAAAATAATATTACAAGTCTAGTGAGAGACATAGCTCAATGAGAAAGTTGGTGATTTAATAAGGCATCTTTTGGGTTGGAACCCGAGCATGTAAAAATTAAAGCTTTCAAACAAAATATTTCAAATTTTTTGCCAGCAAAACACTCTGGATTGATAAACATAGCCCAAGATCAACACGTGGGATTCCAAATTTTGTACTATACTTCAAAGGCCTTAAAAGAAGTCAGGGGAAAACAGGGACATTTGCAAATCCGCGTTTATCTTAATTGATCAATTAGTTTTTCAACATGGTCTCTCATTTGCTAACCATGCTCTTAACGTTGATCTTCTTCAGGTCTGATAGAACTTAAAATAATCATCGGAATCACAAACGCGGGTCTCAATTGACAATCTCAAAATTATTGCCTTTTCTAGTCAACATTGCCTACTGATGCCGCCAATTGAGAACGCCCGTCCGCCAATTGAGAATTCCCCTCTCAAACTTTCAATCTCAAAGACTCAGATTGTACAAAAGTTAGGAGAAGCAAAGACACTGATTTTCACGTTTGGCTTTTGTATGTTGGCCTAAAAGACAATTTCTTGTCATTTAGAAACAAAAAAGTCTCTAAAAATCTCATTTCTAGGAAACTGTGAAATGATGATTGAGATACTATTCAGTGAATTATTTATCTAAATAAAAGCTTGAGCAAGGACCAGTAAAAGGATGATAAGACAAGAATTCTTTAAGCAATAATTCTACGAAAGAGAGAGTACACTTTCTCTCGATTGACTTAGTCCAGAATGGCACCTCGATTCCAATCCAATGCTTGTATATATAGGAGTCGATGCTGATAATCTAGAGGTACTTATAAACCACCTCCTTCACCAACTCGCAGTGTTTGAATCTCTTGCAGCCATGAAACCAAACAACCCCAGCGATCCCCTCCACCCATCAGCTCCACCACCACCAATTGCAGGCCCGCCATTTGCAGGGTCTCCCGGCGAGCAATGGTCTACCGGACTCTGCGATTGTTGTGATGATCCCTGCAACTGTAATTGCTGCAACTGATACACTTTACACCTCTCAGTTTTCCATAGAAGATTATTGGTAATGGCTTACACTAGCTGTCTTTTGTAGGTCTCATGACATGTTGCTGCCCATGTGTCACCGCTGGCCGGATTGTGGAGATTGTTGACGGAGGAACTACATGTCAGTATAAAAACCAAGATATCTCACATGCTAATCACTATTGAGTTCAATCACATGACCTTTCTATTTAACTTTCTTAAGTCAAAGCAGTATAGGAATACTAAATCTTTCTGAAACATCTCGTCTAAATAGAATCATTTTCAAAATGAAAAACGTGTTCATTTTTTACAAGCTGGTTTTAAGAAGTAGACTTTATAACGCAGTATAAGAGGTCAGATTCAGGAAAGCACATCCGTATATGAAATCCATAGCTCAAAATGGTTTCAAAGGGGCTTATTACCATCTGGTAAAACCTACAATCCGCATTAACTGCCGTAAAAACATGTTAAATATAGTTTTAGTTGTCCTGCATTTCCCAAAATCTTACTTGGAAATCCTTTGTGTGCCCGTTTTAAGTAACTACCCAAGCAGCACAATGCAATATAATTAGGATACCTATTTTAACTTTGATTTGGTGCACCGTTAAGCCTGCCTCATTAAGAAAACTAAATAGTTTTGAAGCCTATTCGTTAAACCGGTTGCTAATCATGCACTCCTTTTACTTTGTTGCAGCATGTCTTTTTGGTGGCGCCATCCACTATGCTTTGGCCTGTATTGGGTGCTCATGGATATCCTCCTGTAGTTACCGGTCCAAACTGCGAGGCCATTTCTCACTACCAGAAGCACCGTGCGCAGATTGCTTGGTTCATTTCTGCTGCGCTGAGTGTGCTCTCTGTCAAGAATATAGAGAACTCAAAAATCGCGGCGCTGATCCCTCCATCGGTAAGCTCTTTGCTTCTATCAAATGCTTGCAAATTGTCTCTTCACTTGGGCCTATTCTTTCCAGTTCTTATAGAACGTTGCTGCTTAGCAACATATTTTGATGTTTATGTATGATCATCTTTCTGTGAAGGTTGGGAAGCCAATGTGATGAAGTGGAACCAAGGAGGACTGAAGCCTCCCATTTTTGCCCCGGGCATGGCTCGCTAATGAAGGGGCCGTTGGTGTTCTATTAAATAAGTTGTCATTTTATTCTTCACCATCCGAATTCAACTTATTGTTGAAATATGAATAAAAGCAGAAATACATATTGTGTGATTACTTCCACCCCCAAAGTTGATGAAAAAGTCATGTTATACATCTCTTATAATTGAAAAATTAGCTGGAAGGTCAACTTCCTCCTTTTAAGATTGGTTTATGAGTTTTGTAATATTATAAAAATAAAAATTCATTTCCTTAAATTAAAAGGTAATATGAGGAACCACAGAAATATGTCTCCTACAATTAAAAATATATTAGTTGATTTATTTTGTTCCTTATAGACTAATTTATAAGAGAGTGAAACATATCCATAGATCAAGAGTATAATATGCCATTATATTAGCATTTGAAATATGTATCAAAATTCAAAATGCCTTATCACTTTAAGTGTGAGGAAAAAATTCCCATAGAAACCAAATCCACGAGCTTAATGCTCAGTTAAATTGGGTTTTCATGCCACATAAATCAAACTTAATAACCAAGTGAAGTAGGCTTTCATATCTACATGGATAACTATCATGCCAAAAAATTGAACTAACATGGACTATCAAGCTTCAAAACTGAAATAATATGAGTTGTCAAACCTAAAAATTATTATGATATAGATTTTCACGCCTAAAAAGTAATATGAAATGAGCTGTTATGATTAAAAACTGAAAGCTAAAGTGGGTCTAGTGTCCAAAGTTTCAAATGAGCTTCCATGCCAAAAATTTTGACGAAGCCTTTGGTTTGTAGATTGTAGCATAAACACATATTCTATGAGATTAATGTATTTGACATATACATATCACCAACTTGAGAAAAGTGTTAAGGAATGAATTTGAAATGAATTTTTGAAAAAGGAAACTAATGAATTTTATTTTTATCTAAGAATCGAATGCTAAAGCAAATGTTAAAATTTTGATGTAAATAATTTAGATAAAGGTTCATTAACGAATCAAGAAGAATTTTGAAAATGAATTATAATATTGTCAATGAACGAATGACTTTTTTGTAATAAAGATAAATCTCAATGAGGAATTCTCACAACGTAGAGTACAAATTGAATTCTAATATTTTAGCATGATCTCCAAAGTTCTTTTGATTTCCATTTGTGATATTTTGGTATAATCTCTATAATTCATCTATTACATTTCAGTTGTAAATTAGAATTCATACAAGAGTTTGAGCTTCAATTTTCTTGTTAACTTCTATATTTCATTTTTTACTTGGTATTAAAGCTAGATTTTAAGAGGTAATACCTTCCATACATGAAATTCATAACTTAAAATTATTTATAAAAGAATATATACCTTTAACACAAAACCCGTAGCTCACACTATTTGTCCAAAAAAAAAAGGTATTAAAAACAGTGTGGTAAAAGTCTCTTACAATCTTAATCATATTTAAGAATTGTGAGAAAGAAAGATCCTACTCTCACCCAACTTCTAGATTAGGATTAGAGTTCCCAACAAAATATTAAAAAACTTTGCAAGCAAAACATTCTGGATTCATGAACATAGCCCAAGATCAGCACGTGGAATTCCAAATTTTGTAATATACTTCAAAGGCATTAAGAAGCCCGGGGAAAGAGGGGCATCTCCAAATCCACGTTTATTTTAGTTGATTAATTAATTTGTCAACATGGACTTCCATTTGCTAACCAAACTCAAAAGTAATTATCAGAATCATAAACTTAGGTGTTACTTGACAGCCTCAAAATTCTTGCCTTTTCTAGTTAACATTGCCCATAAATTAGAAAAACCAAACACCCAGACAGATCTGTCATCTAATCCATCTGGGCACCTACTATCATACTTAACTGATCCCCTATTCTGGCACTTTGTACCTGTTCTTTAAACTCGAATAATCCAAATTCATGAATAAAAAGTGATACTTTATGATCGCTCGAGCTGGTATGGCCACGTCCATATGATACCCTGACGCTGACTCGAAGAAAATTAATTTTCAAAGCAATTCTCATCCGTTTGGTATGCTAGAAATGAGGCTAGAAAGATATACTATGACCACTCTCAGAAATGTACGTGAACTAACTTACAAAAGTAGACATATTATTGGGAACTGGAAGAGTTTGGAAGCAGTTAACCAATCCAGCGTCCTGGAACCTAAAACATTGACCAGAAACACAGTAGTCTTTTCCTGTCTTTCGTCTATATAATAATTCCAGACCAGCTCCATAAGCAACCCAATTCGCTATTTCCTACCAAATTAAAACCCGATTCTCCACTCAGAGTTTCTTCATGGAATTCGATTACCGTTTTCAATCAAACATGGGCGTGAACACAGACCGCTTTCTTGAGCTTGAAGGTGGCGAGGATGATCATGGTGATGTTCTCTTTGCTGAGATTAGAAGGCAGATTTTGCTCTTGACAGCAGACGAGGAAGATGATGTCCACAAAGACAAGCCGGGAAACGCTTTAAGTCCTGCCAAGAGAAGCTCGAAAAGCTTAACTGCTGGTGGTTACAGTACGACATGGCAGTCTGGAAGCTATTTCAACTCGTGGGAAAAGGAGAATACTGACAGGGCTCCGGCATGGCTGGTGAACTTGTGGAACAATGGCAATGGAACTGGGGTGTTTATCCCTCAGATAGTCGGACCCAGAAGACATCAGAAGTTTGGTATGTGCTTGATTTTCTTTCTCGAATGACTAGAAGGGAAGTTTATACATAATTCTTGTGGCTGATGTGTCATCTTGGTTTCAGGAAGGGGCAAAAGTGAGAGAAGAATCTACAAACGAGTGGAAAGGAAGAACTCATGAACAGACAGTGCATCTTCAGGAGTCAAATAACCCAGAATTTTACCTCATCAAGGATGCATGACATGCCAATATGATCGGATGAAACAACAATAACTAGGTTGTATCTGATACTGATATATTAAACTGATATCAGCAGCTGTAACTGCCCATGAACGGAAAGCATGTGCTATGATGGCGAAGGTTTTCCATTGATGCGTCTGGAAATTGGTGCCTTATTCAAGAAACTGGAAACATGCCAATAAGGGAAGGGTTTGTATAAAGCTGCAAAATAAGTTTCAAAATTTGCTGCATTGGGTAGCATGATTAAGTCTCCCATGTGTATGAAATCATTTAAAAGTAGATTGAAAACAGCATTTTCTTTGGAAATTGGAAGAGATGTTCACAAGTGATGCCATTTTTTTTTTTGTAAGACGAACTCATAAATTGCCCAAAGAAGGAAAAAAGGGCGTTCAAAGTTGAGTGCTTTCAGGCCTATCATTCGTGTGCACTCTTCCCTAAATGCATTAATGGTTGGAAATCATTACCCATCCATGCCTAATATCAAATTCAAATGCCGAGAGATCCATCTGTGAGTCAAGAGCGCTACCTTATCTATGTTTAGTTGAGTAACTACTGCCACCTGGAGAGGAAATGGCATCACTACTGCGTAAGCAACAGTAAGAACTGAAACCATTCATCATTAAATTCTTTACCGTGTTAGGTCGGTAATAGATTGAAAGTAGGAGTTTAGAAAGAAGGATAGAGAAAACCATGAAAAGTGAAATATTTACCGACTGAATGGTCAAAGCCTAAGCTCGTCGTACTTCAAGATATGGTAGTTCAACGAATAGAGGGAAAAGAACAGAGTCAAGCTATACATATGGCACACAAATAGTGGGATGAGACACCTGTTAGTCACGAAAGAGAGAATTTTATTTTAAGGAAGTCTTGCATATGCATCAAATTATGAGTTCTAGAAAAATAAATAAATCCAGACCGTGTTTCTCGTTTAGGATTCAGGCTGCTGCTTCATTCTGCAGTGCCTGAACTACTAATCTTTGTGCAGAACCCAAAGATGACTTCGGAGGAGAATGAGAAAACAAGAAATGATAAGTAAGCTAAAAGAATAGCTGCAATCTCAAGCTAAGAGGTAGGAACCTCATACAAAGATCCTCACATACAATCAAGAACTATTACCTCCGTCTGATGATAAGTTTCTTTCCTTCCCTTTTAAAGTACTTAAGAATGGAAGGATCTACTGCAACATGCCTTTACGTGGAGCAAGAAAGTAGCTTTCGTGGGGTTTTAGGGTGGTTTATGATAATTTTGGGTTCTATTCTTCAAGTTGTTTGATTTGCGTTGTGATATCCTTTGTTCACTAATTTCCGTGCTTAGTTCATTTCTCCACAAGGTAGCTCTTTATGTCCCTCTGCCTCCAAGCTCTTTTCTTTTCCCCGATGTTTCTTGCCTGGTATTGCAGCTTGATGTTGTGCCTCTAGACATATTTTTCCTTACCGTGCACGTTTTGAAAATAGATAATATCACTGTCCTTATAAAATGATTCCTCTTTTATCAATATGGAACCAGCTCACCCATCTTCCTATCAGAAAGATTCTGCTTTTGACTTTGACATTAGGTTGATAAGAACTCCAACTATAAAAGTTGAACGAGGGAAAAATGAAGAGAAAAGAAATAGAAATCGTGAAAAAGGCCTGTTTGGAATTGGACTGGAAAACTTATATGTTTTTTGACCCTTTTAAAGAAATTTGGAATAAATTACAAAAAAACTAAAAGATTTCAAATTCTGTGGAGGTCAAGTGGTTTGTATGGAAAGTGAAAATTAAATGAGATCCTTAAGGTTCCTCCACTTAGATAGGGCAAAGAAGTGCTTGACAATGGCTTGCTTCTGCAGTGCTCTCTGATTGGCTGCACAAGGCGTCATCACAACTAAAAACCTAGGGACTAGGCTTAGTTGGGTTGGATACATAAAATCCTCATTTAGAATTTTCATTCTAAACTAGGCTAAGCTATATTGAAAAATAAAAACCTACAAGTTTACTCATCAAAACTCATAGAACGATGGGAAATATGAAATGTTATGAAACAACCATTAGATACACCATGCTTATTTTTAATTGTCTACAAGGTCTGAACATATTAGCTATAGTAGCAGCTTTTTTTAAATTTGATGCTACAACATTTTTGTCATGCTCTCAGAATTAGAAATGTACTCTTAGAATTAAAGTGAACAATGAAGGTAAAAGCAACTAAATTAAAAATTAATTTCAAATAAAATTTCTTACAATAATAGAAAATCAATGTAAAAGTTTACAAGACCAAAACCTTAAGTTTTTTTCTTTAAAAAAAATTGATCCCAAGATTTCAATAATAAAATAATTTATTCTTTTTTTCCTGGTTCTCATTTCCTATTTACTCTTAGTAGTACTGGATTTTAGACTTTAAAAGTAATTAAGTTTTGACTATTTCAAATTTCAGATCCTATTTCAAAATAATAATAAAATAAAACAAAATTATCTAAAAAGTCCAAAAATAACATAAAACTCAATAGTAAGTACCCAAAGCCCAAATCCATCTTGTCCTTTTATCCTGGTTTTTCAATTTTGTGTAGCTGGTTCGACCACCAAACCGCGGCAATAGCTTCTTAAATCGACGATAACTTTTCCCTCTTCCGGGGACACGCAAAAACCATACACGTAACAACAACAGGATCAGTGCGTTATATTGTTTGGAAATCGAAGACACACATGTCATGATCTTCATTTCTTATCATCCACGACATCGACCACAATGCACAAATATTCACCACCCAGATCACCAACTTACCTCATTTCTCCGTTGATTGCAAAATGTTGGTGCTTAATCCATTTGATTAATATTTTAGACGTCGAAAACCCCGGACTGTGTCTTGCGTAATGGAACGTACTATAAATACGAATCCAGTCGCTGCAATTGCCGGTATGAATCGGCACCAAATGCTCGACCTACCAAACCGGCCCCCGAATGAATAGGCGCGAGCACTGGCCGTCCGATCATGAGATGAGATGGGCCCCATCCGAGCCGTCCGCGTCAAAGTGTTACACTTGGGAGGGAAGGCTGGAAAGAGGTTGCGGGTTGTTAAAACGGCGATGTTGATGGTCGCCTCGTAAACATCGAAGCCCCAAACAAAAAACGCAAGTTCTAGTCTTCTGGCTTCGGCTCCTTCGGATTTCTCAGAGAATTTCTTCGATCCGATCGCCCACGTTCCCCTCGCAAAGTCCCCTTTATCTTTGTCTTCTTTCTGCATTCTCCCTTACATTTAAGGAAATTTGCTGCAAAGGGAGCAGTAACACTCCCACAACACTCTCTTTTCTCTTCTGGGGTCATTGGTTTCTGGTTCTCTGACTGTTTTTGGAATGGCGTCGTTCACGGTGCCGTGCCCCAAGACCCTCTCGCTCCCCCGGCTTGGATCGGTGGTGAGGGATTCAGATCGTCGCGGGCCCGCCCAAAAGCCGCTTGTGGGGTTTGGTTCTTCCCCTCCTGACCTGGTATGTTTGTGTTCATTGGATTGGATCTTTGCCTATCTGGGTTTGGCACATTTGTGGTCCTGAAGTGTGTTTCTAGTACAAGACCGCTTTTGCTGTTGCCGAGCGTGTAATTGGTTGATCTTTTCGATTTTCATTAGTACTATTAAGACTTGTACTTGGGAACAGTAACTACATGGCATTTTTTGAACCGTGTTTGTTTCGGGCTGTGGGCAATGCCGTTTGCCAACTCGCAACCAGGATTTGACTGCTAAATTTGGTAATTGTAGAAGCAAATCTTCTTATGCTCTCTGCTTTCGAGTAATCACATAATAGTGGTTTATACTTCTTAAGTTTATGTTCGACCTACTACTTATTTGACAGGAAGGAGTATTGGATAATCTGTGATTAGTGATAGTTGATGATTATGTAAATCAAAAGGCAGGTTGTGTTGCACAGACCAACGGGGTAATCCTTATCAGGGAAACCCAGTTTTATGTGAGATAAGAAAGTATTAAGGTCTCGGAGTTTTAAATTGTTTTCTAATGCTGTAGTTGCAGAGGATGTAGATTAACTTTTTTTTGGTACATACGGCAGCAGACTATTAGTTAATTCTTGGAGCTAATTTTATACTGTTCCGTTGCATAATCGTATTCTACAGAAGCAATCCAGGGTCTGGAAGGTATCTGCGCAGCTAAATCAGGTAAGATTGTTCTCAATAAGTGAAAATGCTGAAATTAAACGAGATTCACATAATGGGCAACTACTAAAGGTAGTTTGATGCCAGGTTACGGCAGAGAAGCCTTCAAATTCGTCACCTGTACTTTCCACAAAGCCTGGAATTCCATCACCAGGAGGGAAGTCTGAGCTCGGACTTCCTGTGCAAAACAGTATTCCAGATGAACCAGCAATCTCAGGAATCATATCCCAAGTGTCAGACCTTATCAAGTAAGTCACAGCAACTTTGATCAATGTACTTGGTTGTATTATTCACTGTTTAATACATATTGGACACACAATACTTCTTGTTTGAAGACTAGTATAATTTCCATGAGCAGGCTTGTGGATTCGAGAGATATTTCAGAGCTGCAATTGAAGCAAATGGACTGTGAGATTGTAATAAGAAAACAGCAAGCTTTGCCCCCGGCAGCACCTGTTGCCAGTGTGCCACCGCCTCCCACCCATATGATGCTTCCACCTCCACCAGTTGCTGCTGCTCCTGCAAGTCGTCCTCCTTCAGCACCAGCACCTGCCCCTGCAAAGCCAAGCACTTCGTCTCATCCACCACTGAAGTGCCCCATGGCTGGAACCTTCTATCGCTGTCCTGGACCTGGAGAACCACCATTTGTCAAGGTAAGTTTCCGTAAGCCTAGCCTTTGAGGACTGATCTCCCAATGATACGACCCATAATGTACCCCAAGGATATTCCATCATTTTTTACACAAGAAACAACTCCGCACTTGAATTAACGTCTTACCATTTTTCCAGGTAGGAGATAAAGTTCAGAAAGGTCAGGTCGTCTGCATCGTTGAGGCCATGAAACTTATGAATGAAATTGAGGTATGCATTCCCTCCGTTATCATTCATACCCGAGTGTCCATTCTCTATCATACTTTTGTTTAAATTACAGAACGTTGCCTTGAAAGGGACTTAATATTTCAACATGACCATTATTGTGCTACTGAAGAAAACCTTTTATTTGGCCTTTTATCCCCGTTGAGATTGGAGATCATGTTGCCCCTCTGTAATCACTAACATCCACTTTTGATCAGGCTGATCAGTCGGGAACTATAACAGAGGTCCTTGTAGAAGATGGGAAGCCAGTTAGTCTAGACACGGTGAACACTATATCTCTCCTTCTCTCTCTCTCTCTCTCTCTCTTAATTCATTTCCCTCTCGTTGTTCATTTATCTGAATTTCCTGTCTTTGACCTCGCAGCCTCTTTTTGTCATTGTACCGTGAGTTACTCGCAAGGGCCTCCTACGAAATTGGTGTTAGCCACTCTGTGGAATATTATTTAAGTTTTCAGAATCTAGTAATGTCGTTATTATTCTGTAACTTTAGTTTAATAATGGTGACATTTTACCAAGCATCTTCTTTTTTTTGACACTATAATTACTGTTGGTGATTTACGAAAGGCATAAAGCTCAGTGTAAGACATGGGTGCCAGTTTTAGACAACTATGGGAAGTTTGTTATAGAGTTTTCTATCACTTTTATATTTTCTTGTCTCTACAACCTCGGATAGTTTGTCCAATGTTGTCGTCGAGCTTCATATAATATCTGCCATGGTTAACACACTTGGCTTGCCACCAGAGGAAATTTGGATTGGAAAAATAATAATGATTTGGGTCACGGTCGATGATGGAAACAACCCACTAATTATACCAACATTTGTCTGGTTCGTAGACTGGCGTCTAGAGGTACTGTGTCCATGGCTTGCACGGTCCGCAACACTGTTGTGGATAACGTACTGTGCGGCCGATTAAACATGAATAAACAAACAAAAAGGACGCATTAATCATTTGATTTGGCGATCATCTCCACACGTAATCCTTTTTGATTTGCCAGAATATCTCTCCAATTCGAGCAAGTTAAGATTGAGCGACAAAATTAAGCCCATCTCTGCCTCTTTGTCCTTCTGTACCCTCCCAACCAAATCAAATCAATGTACAACTAGGACAGGTAAAGATACACTTTTCTGCATGGTTTAATGAAGACATTTTCCAAGTTGTGGCCAGAGTGGTTCATTTAACGTCAAGCCCTCGAATGGCTCTTACCAAGATTGATCCGTCTGTTTTGGGGGGAGTCACTTTAAAATGAGTTAAAATTAAAAGATTCTATGATCTACAAAACTAAAAGAAATGGGGGAATTGCATGACACCTTGGAGTAGATCATTCTAAAGAAAGTGAATTTCATTAGCAAAGAATGCTGTAATTACGATGCCAAGCAAATTACAAAATGAAAACAGCTAGAGAAGGCTCCCCTCAATTAGCGCTGGTAGCATTCCAGGCCATTGAATTTCCTTTCTTTCCGCTGTTTCTAGATCTCTATTCCTTTCCTTTCCTATCCTATTCCTATTCCTATTCCTTTTCTACTTACTGTACAAGTTAGCCTACCTGTCATATACTTACAGCTATCATCGTTGCCTACTTCCTCTATTGTTGTTACCCTTCCTGCCACCATTTAGCCTGCGAACACCACCAGACCAGTCATCGACATCATTGTCATCCTCATCATCCTCACCACCCATATAACCAGATTTCCGCCCTTTTCTCGGGGTAGCGCGCTTCCTCTTGGTATTTGCCGAATAAATTGAGTAATCAACAGTATCTTCCTTCAAAGAACTCTTGAATTCCTGAGCAGTAACAAAGCCAGTAACAGGTAATGTTAAAAGAATATTGCAGCCAATTCACCATCTCTTAGCAAGCAGAATTATTCCAACGAAAAAGACTACGGAAGACAGTAAAATGTGTCCTCAAATCATGGGGCCACTACCTGATATCTTTGTATCAATTCATCGTAAGTGGTAGGCATACTGTTCGATATTCCGCTGATGCTGAAGGGAATATTTTGCCTGGAGAGAACCTCTCCTGATTTTACAGGTTCATTTGGGGAGAAAGCCTGGTTTCGAAGCACAAAATGTTGCATCAAAACAATGTTCTAACATACATATTGCTATCAAATAATGGCAAAGAACCAACTTTATAGCATTTACCTGGCACCGAGAATCATTCAAGCTATAGATGATTTTTAGGTGCCTCTTTACTTTCAGAAGAAGCTGCAATGCAATAGCTGCCAGACAGTCTGCCTGCAAAATCACGCAGGATTCAAAAGAAACTGAATCAATGTGTATCCAGCCACAACAACATAAAATGAGTCAGATTATGTATAGCTTATTCATGTCATGGTGTACTTATATGAGAAAATTCTTTGTTTCTTGTAAAGAAACACATTCAGAAAAATTCTCATGCCGACATTTTATGCTCAGCAGAATCAACTCTCTTTCTAGATGATGCATTGAAGTTTTAATGCTACCTGGACTTTCTTCATATCATCTTCAGAAAGACAGCAAGGAACACCCGGGCTCATACCATGTGCCTTTGCCCCCACAGAGGCACTAGTATGATTCGAGAGCATCTGATCAGCTTCATCTTGTCGAAAACTCTCATTCAAATCCATCGATAGCATATTGTTGAAGATAGGTTGACTAGCTGGTTCATGGTGAACTATCCCATTCATATCCATGTAACCAAACTCAGTGAAATTAAGCTGCACTGGTGCCACTGGTTGTCCTTGCTCATAAGATACCTTCTCTATATATCTTTGTGACAAATGCATACTTAGGGCTTTCATTTTTGCCTCAAGCGCCCCAGCCCTAACTTGTATAACTCGATTTATAGCATAGATCAAATATAGTGGCTCATCAGGTACTGTAAACGGCAGCAAAGCAAGTATTTCAGCACAGTACCTGCCAATAGATACCAGCTATTATTTCACTTTAAACAACTTCCAAACCAAAACGATATGAATGGCACCAACAACAGAAACTCACATCAGGAAAGGCACTACAGAATCACTCCAGGTTGGGCTATCAAACTTCCGCACAATTGAGGACATGAACTTGTTCCTTGAAACCCGGTTTCCACGGATGAGCTTGTAGATTCTAGAAACTCCAAGCCTTGCTTGAGCCAAAGAGCCACCGTCAGATTTCCCTTTCACATTTCCAGAAACCTTGGATTGGGCCTTCTGGTTCACATTTTCATGAATTCCACCAATGGATTGCATAAAGATGAATGATTTTTGGAGGCCATCCCCCAAACGGCTTTCAAAGAATGCAGGATACCTGAAAAGGCACTAAACTTAGCCCAGATAGAGGAATTGACAGGAAAGAGAACTTTCAAAAACAAAAAGAAAAATTATAGGAGATTACTTCTCATTCATATTCATCAGCAAATGATGAGCCAGCTTTGAATTCACCTCCTGTGGATCTGTTTCAAGAGCGATAAGGTATGGGACACATGTAATGGGATGGACAAGACCTTGGCGCAGCACAACTTCAACAATCTATTTTGCCTCAGAGCAGCCAAAAGGAGAAAACAGAAAATCAGCCAGCGATAGCAGAACATATTTAAGAATCATGACTCGAATTGAAACATTTCATTATAGCATTTCTAAATTCTCCATCCCTCCATTCCAAAAGGCATCAACTCCAAGTGACGTAATTATTTGTTAAAATAACTAATAGGCTACGTTACATCCTTCACTTAATATAGAAATGGCACCAGTTTTATAGAGAATTTTGTTTACTTCTATCTTTTTTGAGGAAGATAACCTCTTTTAAGTAAATATAAATCCAAATAATTTTACTTCATCAAAGTGGACATCTATTTTGGTCTGCCCAGGAAAGGGATCTAGAAATTTTAAATTCGAACGGAGGGGGGGGGGGGCGTAGTTTTCAGAGCTAGGATAGCTCCAAAACCACAATGCTTTTCAAGCCGTCCAGATAAAAGTCAGGCTAGAAAAGTTGTTGTAACAATCAGACCATAGGCTTTAAGGTGCCTCTTTAAGGCTGTCGTCAAAAACCTAACTAAGGAAACTAGAAAAAAAAAATTAATAATCATAACTTTAAAACATAAGATCCTTGATAGATTTATGTTATTATAGCTCATGAATATAAGTTTTATACGCCTAAATTTTCTTCCTTATCTGTCCCATTGACACCTGCTGTAAGCCATTGAGTCTCCAGAACACTATTACAAAGTTGTTAGTCAAAATAAAAAGTATAGAAAGAAAAAATAGAGATGCCAGGATCTCACCTTCAGAGCTGACTGGCGAACTTGTTCACTGAGGTCCAAGCATCTTCCTAAAACATGATCCCAGTACAGCTGAACTATACCCCCACATATGTTGGTATCTCCTGCACCCGCAGCAACAGGCACACTCTGGCCGCCTTCTACAGTATAATGAATTACATTGTCACTCGCCTTGTCTGTTCCCATTTGACTTTCCGCATCAAGAAGATATTCATACATGTTTTGCAATGCTTGCATCTGGTTGACAGAATGACTTAGCAACGAATTGAAAACCAAAGCAAAAGTTAAAAATTATCATTTTTACCTTCATACGAACATCACAAGCAGAAGATAATGTTGCCTCCAATATTTTCCCAATATCCTTTTCCAACATATACTCAGGCCAACCAATTAGAACAAAGCCCAACGCCTACAAAAAGTTATAAGGCAATGTAAGAAGACTTCAAATTAAACAGGGTGTTGAAACAGCAAGAACAGCTGAGAAGGCATACCTGTAACGATCTAACCTTCACTATAAAATCCTCGACGCCCAGATATTTTTTGAAAAGGCTGAGACTATTGATCACATCAATTGCTTTGTTACTATGGTCACTCAGAAGAGATTTTCCATAGCGGATAAGCGACCCAAGGCAAAAAAGGGATCTACCCACCAGCTGAAATAAGCAGAAGAAACAACTTTTATGTTAAAGCAAATCTTGATTTAGTCTTTCTCTGTATCAAATATTTACCCCACATGAGTACTCCAGCTTTTATAACATACTCAGGACATATAAGGAAAATCTTACTTCGTATCTGAAGCTACAAGTAGCAATACTTTCAGAAGAAACAAGGAAAAAGGCATTTTAAACACATTAAAATAGAGATAGTAAATCCAGATTCATATGCAGGTAAAATCCAAGAAGTGGAAAGATGCTGAGAAGAATCACAAAAATAAACCACCAGTCAAGAAAATTAACTAATATAGGGACTTCCACGAAAGTTCATTTATATCAACATGAACACTCACCATAATCAGCTAATAACTAAAAAATCAGGTCAGTATCTGAAACTAACAAACATCTGACACATTAATGAATTCATGCATGCCATGGCAAAATTTCAGAAAATGATATCGTACATTTTCCAATGTTAATCTAAACCATATGCAGACCTTTGGAAATAACTAAGATAATTTCAATGCTTCCAAATAGAATGAAGTTTGAAGATGAACTTTAGATTATGCTTTGCTCTGAGATTTACAGAAAATCTGCGCAAGGATTTGCTAGAACAACTGTCTTAAAGTTTAACCAATGTCAACTATATAATGACACCATGATAGAAGCGATCAAAACCATATTTTATTAGACAATACCTAGACACGCCTGACATCTGTAATTAGTCAATCACCTAAATAACCAAAACTTAAAGGTAACCAATGTCTACTCAATACTGCATAGAATCCAAACAGCAACACTCACAACAAAAGCCAAAAGCTTTTAAATGCACAGAGAACATCAATTAGAAAACTCACGACTAAGATGCTCCTCTTAAATACACCTAGTTCTGAAATTTTCTGTACCATTTGAACATTGCACCCAACAGAAAGAAAATATTTTTCCTTGTTCCAGTATTTTTAGTAGCTCAAAATCCAACTCATTGGTATAAAACACAAAAAAAAAAAAAAAAAGATTGAAAAAAGAAAAACATGGTTAGAAGAAATTTCCAAAGACTGACCAGCGGTTAAAACAATTAAAGACAAAATTCTTTTTCTACCACCAACCTGCTTATTATCAATTGCCTGAGCATCCAAACGTTTAAAGAACACCTGAATAAGATGCTCAATCACAGCAGCACCCTTTCCTGCAACTTTTCCCACTGAGCAAAGACACCTGTGATATTAAAAGATTTTAGCCATTGTGGTATTCTGAACTTTTCACCTAAGGAACAAATATGAAAAAACATAAGCATAAATATTTCGAACTTAAAATAACAAAATAAATCTCCTAAAAACTGGTTTCCGTACAAAAAATTATGTTTAACCAGCTCTAAATGGCCAAATGCACTGCTCAATGCCAAATGCCACCTGCATAAATCCTATTCCAATGCAAAGTATACAGAAAGAACCAATCTATGCCGTACACAATCAAGCTACAATATCTTCAAAAGCACTACTCCTAAATCAGAAAAGCAACCATAAACTTGAACATATGAAACACATAAGTAATAAAGGGGGTACTGATAGAAACAAATATCTAGCACTTAACATTGATAATAAAAATATAAGCATGCAATAGATTTGCACATGTAAAACCTCAATATATCAAGACATAGATTCCTCTGAATGTAAGTGAGTTCAAATCATGCTGTGCAGAAATCATCAAACAGTTGCCCACCAAAGAATTAAAATTCAATCTCATATTTTAACAATCCACAATACAGCTTTTGATGCATCTTTCATGTTGCATCAAACTAACAGCTAGGTTATGGGATGGGTTAGAAAAGCTAGACCAAATTAATGTGGGAGAGGAAACATATGTGCATGATAGAGTTATCACATCTAGCACCTTCAGACATACAGGCATAAATCCCTTGGTACATAAAATGGTTCTGATCAAAAGCAATCAATGATACTTGCACTACCAAAGACTCAAAATTGATTCTCTCAGATTTTAATAGCCAATAATAACAGATTTTTGGGTGTTATTGAATTCTATCTATCTTGTTAGGCAGTTACAGAAAGAGGTAAACAAGCAAGATCACACTAATGCAAGTATGTAACAAAAAAGTTAATAATGCTATTGCAATTTAAAGAGACAAAGAGCGTAGAACTTGAGACTACTTGACACAAGCATGGACAACTGTCAAGAAGGAATGCCGAACGATCATGTGCTTCAAGTCTTGCTCAAGTTCTTCAACAACACTTTGAGGTAACTTTCGTAGCAACGGCAACACAGAATCAATTATAAAAATTACACTCTCCAGTAACTGAGCAACCATCCGATTATCAACCTGAGCACATTCATAGTTAGTTAAAATACAGGCATGCTGCTTTACATATGCATCTTTTTCCAGTAGAAGAGAACAGATATGGAATGTGAAGATCAAAGGTCGAGATTGACAGGTAAAATGTTCGCGCAAATAGAAATCTCTAACATTGGTTAAGTTCCAACAATCTCATGATACAGCATAATTATAGGTGGTAAAGCCAGTTTCTCATGTCTTTTAGCATTTAAAAAGAGAAAAGGGAGGGGGTGATGGGTGGGAAGAAGAAAAGAAGAAAGAAAGAAAGAAGGAGGTAAAGCCTGAGATGTATCCAGCATCTTATTCCACTGATGACTCTTTTGAATACAGCATCAGCAAGAAACAATAAGAACAAAGAAAAAAGAAAATTCTAACACAACAGAAACACACAAGCCACTAAAATTTCAAATTCTAACTCTCTGTTCTCCCTCAAAAGTGTATCTGGAACTCATATTAATCCTCTTGGGGACAGACTCTACATAAAGCCACCACAAAATGCAGACAACCGCACAAAAATAGATGATTTATGGGAAAATTTATACTGACCTCAAAATTAGGTAGTATTAGTATCCACACATTGGTCTAAATAAACGAATTAGGAAGACTGAAATAAAGACAGCTCCTAGACTACCCAAAAACTTCATCTAATAAAGACATGAATTTCATCAACACTTCTAAGAAACAGACCACATTGTGTAATATAACACTCAAATATATACAACATATTTGTGGTAGATAAATAACCTGAGTCTTAAGATATGGCTGTAGAGTAACCACAAACTGTGAGGGATCAGAGGCAGGGGCACAGAGTGTTGGATCCACAACACAAAATGCATGCAAGACCAGCACATAAGGAAGTGTGCGCACCTCCACTTCCTCATTGTTCATTTCCTCTACCTGTTCAAGAGCAAATGTTTCAACATACCTTTGACATGGTATCAAAATGCATGATGTGTCAATACTAAATATGAGCACCTGCAAAATCTTTTCCAATAAGCACTTGCACATCAACTCGCATCGCTTGCGCACTGATGCAAGGGATACAGGGTTGACCCCAGCAGCTTTAGTTGATTGGGGAAAAAAATCAAGAGCTAAGTTTCGCTTAATGACAGTGACAAGAAGTTGGTGATTTGGCATCTTTGTTAACATCTCAACAATCTGCTCGGTTTTTTTTCCCACCTCCAGTGGAACAGAACTACCATCTCCAAAAAATTGAGTCTCAGAACCAGAAGGTTCTTCAAACCAGAACTCATAAAATGTCTTGCAAACAAGATCCTGTAGAAGAGAGAACAACAGAACTGGGAAGTAAATCCAAACAAAAAACTTATGGTATGGCGTACGTTTGACAAACACTTCCATAAGCAATAGACATGCCAAAGGTGCAGACAAATAAGAAATTTTAACTTATAATCTTTTTAAGGCATACTCTAGGAAACAAGGACAAAGATGGCTAAATCATTGCGGAATATCTTTCTACCAATCTCAAAGTATGGTCAAACACCATATTCTAGTATTAACTGCAACTTTATCCCTTGATACTCCCAAAAAGGTCCACATAAGTTCTATAAAGATACTAGCACCAAAAACCATGGAAAATAAAACTGCAAATACAGCAAAATCATTTAAGTTATCAAGCAACAGTTCTAAAGATGGCAGTCAACTAGGCATACGATCAGCATCTATGACTCACATTCATACAGGCCCTAGAGGATACAGTGTCTCGGTGGCTTCTAGAACAGGCGTTATTGGTCTCCCAGAAACTTAACTGGCTTCGGGTGAATTTTAACAATTTCCTCTTCAAGGAATGGCTAGCTACTCCAACTGGATACAAATAATTAAAACTCGTGACCAGCAAAGAATTTGAAACTGGAGACCATCTTCCCTTCACCATAGTGATCATTCCACGCACATTTGATTATGCATTGTAAGAATGATGCATAAGGCTGAACCACTTGATGTTGGCACTAAAAAATTGAGAATGCTTTCAGCAGAAGCATCTTTTAATTTATGCCAGCTAAGATCAGCAAGGGCTTCTAGGTATATGATTTATAGAAGGGCATTGCTGTAGACCATAAAAACGCTTTTTTGCATTAAAAATGAGCTCAAAAGAGTCTCTGACATGGTTTTGAACACATAAGTCAGAGAAGATCAAAACCCGGAGATAAACTGATTAATTCAAGTTGACAAAGAAAAACAAAACTGTGAGACCAAACACAATATTGCTAAGAGAAAAAATGATGTATTTAATTGGAGAACACAAAGAATACAATATCAGCTAAAATAGAGTGACAGAAAAGATTACATATTACAGGTCCTTATTAGCTGACAAGGACCCATAGCCAATCTGATCTGATTGAGATATAAAGCTCAAGTTCAGTTGAGTTTAGAATAAACATTTCTCTTAGGAATATATGCAAAGTTTAATTTCAGTGGTACATGCAAAGATGCATGGTGACCTTGTGGTAGGCCTAAACTTCTATGAAAAAGAAAGAATGGATTATTGCTTAGAAATTACCTGAATACTTAATTCATCATCACTAACACGTGAAATGATCTCAATACATGCACTTGTAAATTGAGAGAAGTTTCCATTTGAAGTGCACATATCTCGAATAATTTTAATAGCTCGCTTACGAACACTGACTCCAGTATCTTTGATTCTTTCTGCTACCTTCTCAAAGTACTACAAAATAACCACCAATTTTAGCATTAGAACAAAACAGAAAGCTATAGATAGAGAAGGGAGGCAAAGAAAACATACCTGCAAACCAACATCAGGATGTGAAGCAATATGCCTGCCAACAAGTTCCAAAGCTGCTTCTCTTACAGATATAGCAGAGTCACAAAACCTTCCTTCAACAGCCAATTGCACGCGTTTATCACGCAGTACCTCAGGATCAGCCTCCACAATAATGCTAACCTGCCCATCACAATAGTATTAACCAGATCAAAAAGGAAAAACTTCTGTCAGCATTAGCTCACAAATTTCTTAAGTTCTATTACAGGCTTCAATTTCAAGAAAGAGGATTTTCCACTTACCGCTTTTAGAGCCTTAGCTCTAATTACAGGAGAGTTTTCCCTCAAACTTGCCTGGAATCAAGCATTTTGTAAGAACATTGTATTACCCAGTAATGCACAAGGGAAGAAAATATTTGACTAACCAAAAGCATATGCAGAATTTTATCAAACCCTCTGGAGAAAGAGTTATTTTGTCCCAATGCTAAAGTAATCTTCCTGACTGAGTCCCTTGTCAACAACGAGGATGTGACTCCAGAATCACGTATGATTGCTTTTGATTTCAATCTAGAAAGGAAGTAAAAGAACTTCTGCTGAGATTTTGGATCATCCTTGTACCACAAGCAGAGATAAAACCTGCACATGTACATATATGGATCATCCTTTCTGCATCAACACATCCAGAAATTCAATGAGGAAAGAGATCTAATGGCTACAAACCATCGAACAAAGAGATGCACATCATCGGAAGAACCAACATCTTGGAGGTAATTCAATAGCAGCTGTTGAACAATTTCAATCTTTGTAATTGGATCAGAGGCTTCAGGACTTTCTTCTGAGTAATCAAGATTATTTCTCCCGTCATCCTTGCACTGTGACTTGCAATATGATTGTAATACAAGAAGCTGCTTCCTGCAGAGGCAAATCTGACACTGCCAACTTCTGTTGGGAACTTCATGTTCTCTTGCACCCATGCAATCAGCATGAAACAATCTCTGACAACTTTGACATTTATAAAACAATTTCTCAACCCTTCCATCTAAACATATAGAACATGCATCTTTTGGATATGTTTGGTCAACATCATCAGCATTAACCAATTCTTGTAATATCCAAAACTTGTCCCTCCGACAAAGAACAGCATCACGCTTCAATCTTGCAGCTATTGTACCAAGAAGGTCAATGGCCATTGTACGTGCAGAGACATCTTTAGATTTCAGTCCAGCATTCTGAAGTAGCAGGACACATAGGACCTACAGACCAACAAATCCCCGCCTTAGCATGGACAGAATCTCATGCATTGAAAAAAAATACAATATCCAAATAAATGGTACCTCCAATATGGGAGCTGAAGCCGGATATTCAGGTAAATTCAATGTTGTCAGCAAATCCATAACCAGATTCTCCATCATTACTTTCATCTCAGACACATCTTGAGGCTTCAAACTTGCAAAGCGCTGAAGCACACGGGTCCAAAAAAGACAACATGCCTCTGTGGCAGCCTCATGGCATTTGGTTGGGTAACTGAAATCAACTGATACCTCTAATACAGGATTGCCACTTGATTCTTGCCTTAAAGCTTCAGGAAGATTTGCACTACAGTGGACCAACTGAATCAGCAAAGCAGTTACCATCTGAATCTGCCTTTGTTCTTCATCAGGGAGGTGATAGGATCTTAGTGCTCGCTTTGAGGATGGTAACTTCCAGAGCAGTTGAAGCACTTCATCCATCACATAAATACGATGCTGTGCATATGAATAGAATATCTGTATCACAATTGAATAAACAAGGTGATGAGTTTGCATGCAGTCATGTATGGAAATAAGTAAATCAGAGCTATCAAGAAGAAACAGAAGGTACAGAAATATACCCCACTGATTAGCCCAATTGCTTTCAGTTGCAAGAGTTGGATATTATCCACCAAGAATGTTGTAAAGCTCGTCTTCACAAGTTGTAAGATGCAACTATCAGATAATCTCTCTATTAGCAACAATTCCTTGAGTAAACCAAGAATAGTGCACATTTTCTGAAGAATAGTATTCACAGCAGCAGAGACCCTATCAAAACAAACACATTAACTATAAGAACACACCTCAGTTCAGATACACAAAAAATCTCGCCATAATATCAACGTAGAGGAACAGCATATTGATTAGCACACTTGTTTACTGAAGACTTCTTCACTTTAACAGTCTTCATAGTACGTCGCTTCTTACTTGCTGAACCAAGGTTAGCATCAAGCTCTTCATCTTCATCGCCTGAAACAATATGTGAAGAAATGTAGCACATTGCCTAATTTACAGTGATACCACGAGGAAAATGGATGTCAAGATATTAATTAAATGATTCGATCACTATTTTCTACTAGATTAAACTATGAGAAAATTAGTTACAGATTATAGTATAGTCTCTAAAGATACATAAGCTCACTGTAGAAGCCTTACATTCAATCTTTGACTAAAGAGCTCATCCAAGCTTCAGCTAAATATTCCACATTTTAAATCCCACTTCTCAAAGACAAGTTCAAATATTAAAATACATAAATGATTAATTCTCTTTCCTATATGTTTAAGTTCTTGGGATAGCTGTAATTCATAATAATAATAGCATAAGGCATGAATTATCACCGTACCAACTTTAACAAAAAGGTTGGACATACTGATCTCCCAACTAATTTAGCAAAAAGTATCCACAAGGCAGCTTTCTTATACAAATAAAGGCTAACCTTCAAGGTCCCCATTTTCACTTGGTTTGTGCAAAGCACGATATGTCGGATCACAAGCACACATAACATCCATTATCTGATGCCTGGAGAACTCCAGAATCCTTTCAATTATCTGGTATTGAAGAAACAATAATTAGTTACCAAAACTTACAACACAGTAAACCGCAAGAATACTTAAGAACTTAAAAGATATGAGAAAAATCATCCAGATGAAAACTGTAACCAGCAAGGGAACTAGATTCGAATATTTACCTCTTCTTTATAAAGTTGCTTTTGCATTTGTTCATTACCCATTACTGCTAAAGCTGCATGAATGGACTCCAAAGCACAAAAAATCGATGAAACTACATCTGAATCTGACTGGAACATTGCAGAAACAATTGGTAAGAAGAAAAGCAATAAGATTAAACTTGCTAGGTATCAGATCACTACCCCATAACATCAAGGTGAAAATAATATGCTACATATTAGCTAGAGTCCTCATATGACCACAAAAGCAGAAATAACAGTTAAGCAAAGAGTAGGAATATAAAGCATACAGGTTACAAAAGTCAGACTGCAAGAAATAGAGCTTTGCTTATGAATTGTCTGAGTGCAAAGCATTCCAGTCGTCCCAAGCAAAAGCCTAGTACAGAAATCAATTGTCCCTCACAAGTATATACGATCCATTTCTTTTCTTGAATTTTTTTTCTCTTTCTTTTTTGTCCCAACATTAGGTACTGGGAAACAACAATTGCTAAAAAGTTGCTGTTCCAACTTGCACATAAACATTAGCTCCAATGAAGAGAGAAAGAGAGGAGGAGGAGCGGGGTGGGGGTGGGTTGTTGGGGTTGCAGTGCAGAGGAAAATTAAGCAAGTTATGCAAAATTAAACACAAGGAAACTGGCAGCAACAACACAAACATTGAGACTTGCAGACAACCTGACAAGATGGTAGGTAAACAATCCTGACACAGGAAGGAAATTAAAACAGTCTAAATCAATGCAGAACAGAAAGCATTATAACTGGCTTACATGCTCGCATTCATCAATGGACAAGCCTTCTGCCCGATGTATCTGATGATCTAGAGCCCTTAACAGCCTAACAAGAATATCTACAGGAACCAAATGGAGAAGTTTCTTTGCACGGATAGACATTACTTCATTTACAAGCACCCTAAGATCAGAGAGAGGCAGGGATGACCACTCTGCTTCATCCCGATCATCACTAGGAATTTCAGCTCTGCCACAGAAGTGCTCCATCAACTCACAAAAGCTCCCAATTGTGGCATCTGCACAAGGGTCAACACACCAAATTATTCAAACACATGAGAGAGAGAGAGAGAGAGAGAGAGAGAGAGAGAGAGAGAGAGAATATATTAGAAAGGAAAATCAGAACAGACCTTGAAGCTCTGCGGAATCCACTCCAAGTGATGATGAGAAATCATTACTACCTTTCTTCCTGACTTTTGGTTTTCTAGAAGACAATGTTGATACATTCTGCAATTATGTCTTCTGGATCAGTAAGCAGAAAAAAAAAAAAAAAAAAATCAATCAATTTCCAAAAACAAATTCATACACACATTCACAACCCCATGGTCAGGTTGATAATTCTGAGTTGCACTATAATCTCTTTGAGCTTGACTTGTAACATGCAGACTTTGCTTAAAGAGCTTCTTTTCTGATACTGTACTGGTAGGGATTTGCTCCTTAATAGGACCTGAGAAACTTGAACAATGCAATAAACAATAAGGATGGCAAAATCAAACTTTACCATGACATAATAATAGCATCACAAAGCAAAGAAACCTTTTCTTTATTCTTACATAAAAGTATGAATCTGAGAGAGGTAATCCATTGATGGTAGAAACAAATTTACAATACAGCAATAATGGATGCATAACAACAGATAATTGCTCTCCTTCCATCACCTGAGTTATAAACTATCCCCTCCTAGGATTCAACAAAGGAAACTAGGTGCTCCTATTTCACTCTAAAAGAGTGTTTGACAACAATTATTTCTTAAGGCGTATGACAAAAACTAGAAAATAAAAATGAAAAAGTAACAGATATGAGGAAACACAAATGTAGGTTGAATCCAGAAATCCAAGAAAATAATTTCCAATCTTCCTTGTGAGAAAATGGCAACAGGTGATACAAGAAAATGCACTTACTGTCACATGTTATACTCCTCCAGTTTTCAATACTATTTAAATTCCTTACCTTCATTCACACCTTGAAGGAAAATTACTATTTTCAAGTGTAAACTTTGTTTATTTGATAATTAGACACGTACCCAATGAGCTGGCACCCAGACCTCATACTCTACCATGCTCTTATAGAGCAAGGAGGCTGCATCCCAGAAGAGGGTGGACTGCGAGGCAGTTGGTCTAATACCCACATGCCAAGTCCAACTTATGAATCGCAGACAATACTGGAGATTAAACTCAAATTTAAGGCAGTTCTTCCCTAACTAACCACAAAGATGTCACCACTTAGCCAAAGCATTTAAGAGACGATCCCAAAAACCCTAACTACAAACAGAAACCATGAGAGTGGCATAACAGGGTGGACTGCAAGGCAGCCAGTCTACTATCCCTGACACATCCAGCTCATGAATCAGAAATTACTGGAAATAAAACTTAAATTTATGGCAGTTCTTCCCTAACTAACCAGAAAGAGGTCACTATTTGGCCAAAGCATTCAAGGGACAATCCCAAAAAACCTAACTACAAATATGAAACATGAAAGTGGCATGGTAACCAAAGTTCCAACACTTGATGCGCACTAACATATAGTAGCATTTCACCGAAGCAAAGAAACAATCAAGCACAAGAAAGTGGCATGGAAATCAAATTTCCAACATTAAAACTCATTAATATAGAGTTATTTCCACTAATAAATTGCTGTATTGCATCATAGAAAAAGCACAATAAAGTACTTGGTTTACCTGCAGTACTACACTCAAATGCTTCTGGATTGCAGTGTAGAACTTGGTCATATAGTTCTAAAGGTTCTACATAGTCATATGGAGCTGCCCTTGCATCATTTTTCAGATTCCTGCATATGATGCCAACTATGAGCAAAAGGATCGACAATTGACTGCAATCTTAGCTATATGAAAAGAGTTGTCCCAAGACTAACAATTATGGAAAATCACCATCTTCTGTTTTCCGAAAACAGTAGTCAGTTTCTTCCAATTTGGAGTAAAACCAAATCATGGAATTTTGACTCCCATTAAACTTATTCTTCATTGCAAAGCAAAAGTTAAATATAAGATACAGAATCTAACGATTAGTTGGCCCTTAAAATAGATAAGAAGATGGTCCTTATGTTTCAATATCAAAGAACAGAATCATATTGCCACCTCTTTCATAGTGCTTCAAGTCAAATTGAGGTCCAACTGCAGACAAAACTCAACCAATACCTTTGTGTACACAGAACAATCTACATATGAACCAAAAGTATAATCGTTTTCATTTTAATTTAAACATAGATAGAGGTTTAGTGATCATTTCCAGAAGACATGGAGCTCATTCAAAACTACCTATAACTACATGGAGATCATTCTTCGTTTACCTAGACAACAGATGCAGAAAAAGCACACATAACCACCATCACAGGGGTAACTTTACACGAAAAACAAGACAGTAAGGGGTCAAGTTGCCTATAAAATCTTCCAAGTAATTTCTTTACCCTAAATGATTGCTCTGTTACAGCAACTTCAAATAGATGCGCTGCATGCAGCTTTTCCAATTTAACAATTAGCAGTTAAAAAAACAACGAAACACTCGTTTCCAAACACATCAAACCATTAAATTCTTACCAAATTCTACTTGAACACGAAAACCATTTTAAATGAAAAAGTAAAATAACAGTCAATACAAAATAGAAGCAACTTCAACTACTCCCGTTGCATATTCAGTAGATGTCGGCCACTTCGTAAGATTAAGACTTCGAAATACAACAAAAGAAATGAGTTAACATCTGAAAACTACGTAGTTTAGAAAATTCAAAAGACGTTAGAATTCTAAGTGTCTATAAGCCAAGCCACTTCAAAGATTTAAGCTCGCGAAATAGCAAGAAAGAAGCACGTTATTCGAGCAGAACTAAACAGTGTAGTACAAGTACATTTTCAGCAACTTCCACCTACTTACAGAAACCATAAATTTCAGCAGCACACATTGACTGCAAGAAATGTTAAAGGTAACTGAAGAAAGCACGTACAAGTAAGAGATATCGGTTTGGCGAAGCAGATCGGCGATTCGACTAGACTGAGCGAGGACCTCCAGGCGGTTCAACGACCTGAAGCCAACGCCGGCAGGTTCATCGAAGAGCCTGAGCTCAGGATCGGACGCACCACAGAACACCGGAAGCGAGGGCAAAGGCAAGCACGACGCAACCTCCGAGTGCACCGTATTCGAGAGGCCTATCCCCCGGTTCCCCCAGCCGGAAGCACCCGAGGCCGAACCCGAACCAATTGGATAGCTCATCGATTAGTAAACCGGTGAGTCCGCCGCAACCGGCACTTCCAGAGCATGTAGGAGTGGTCCGGAGCGTAATAACGCGGAAATCCGGGGTGCTTTTGGCAAGAATTAGGGTTTCGTCTCTGTTCTTCTCAGGCTCTGACGGGGGATGGACTTTGGAGCCCTAGAGAGAGAGAGATTGGAAATACAAAATGAGAGAAATTGTCGGAAGCAAATGGCGGGGAAGGCGTTGTGCTTTTTGGGGGGTAAAATTTTTGGTATCGTTCGCCGAAGCGGTTGGTTTTTATGGGTCTGAAAAACGAGGACCGGTTTCGGAATTGCGAGATTACCCTTGGACACTGCCTCGCTCTTGCCTACATGATGATTAGCTTCTTCGGGAAGAGACCTTTATGAATGATTTCCCGTGGATTAAAAAATATGTAATTATTTGAAATCCGAAGCTGCCACCGAGGCCTTTCCGCGCTTCGTTTATTAGATTTTCTGTTCCTTGCATCGTGGAGGTTGAAAAATTATGACTACAGCAAAACATTATCAACCGGGTAGTTTAACGGTGTACTTGTTGGTTACGGAAAATCAAGCTGTTGTTTGGCACTTTAAAGTACCTTTTGACGGATGGAAGGAAACCGTGGTGTTAAGTTTCTTAACTAAAGTTATGATATATATTTGAAGACTACATTACACGGCTATATTTTACAAATATATAAACACATAAATCAAGTTATAAACACACTAAAAATTTAAAGATTTAAAGTAGTTCAAATCAACATAGTGTATTGGGCATATTAAAATGTTAAATACAAATCAAAAGTTCAACGTGTCTTCTCATCTCAAATATTAGAAAGCAAATTTTACAATAATTAGGCATTTAATAGATGTTACACTTCAAGTTTATATTATAATGTTTATATATTTTAAATGGTAATAATAACAGCAATACTCATTAATGATTGTCAATTGTCACACTTATACACGAGGTGGTCCACTTTGCCCTTTTCTGTTTTGAGTTAATCATCTCATTTTCTCGTGCTTTTGATAGTGTGCATGGGTAGATCACCAGTGTTGAATCTTTGTTAATGAGTGTACAAGCTAGAAAGTACATACATCCAATGTTAGGGCAACATATATTGCTTTGCACATGGAAAGCAATTAAAAATGTGGAAACCAACCTTTTATGTCAAAGCATTTATTATACAAGTCTGTGTTATTGACTTTCCGATAGCCAAGAATCAGTTGAAGTTTTGATAAAAAGACCATGCTTTTAATACGAAACTTTTAATGCCTCACATTTCAATAATTACCGTGTATTAAGCAAATTGTTTTGATAGTATATTAAAATATCTAAAATTTAGTTCAAATATTGAGAAAAGTGTTTATATTATTTAAGTTTTAGTTACAGTTTTGATGTATGACTTTTATCCTATACATAAAATTGGTGAATGATCTAATTGAATTTTCATCTACCATATTTTTTTATTCTTTTTTTTCTTATTTCTTTCTTTCTTTAAAAGTAAATTTAAGACTGCTTATTGGCTAACGGTGGCCTATTTTATTGAGTTTGATATAATCTCACACTTAAACATCACAAATTTTTGTTAAGACCTTTGGCGTTGAGTAAATGCAAAACGAGGTTTAATAAGAAACATACCTTGGAAAGATGAAAATTAAAGATTAAATTTAAAACTTCTACTTTTTGCATGAAGAAAAGGAAAGTTATTCAGGAGCCCGAGTAACTATTATTTTCATCAGACTCTCTGGCTGAAGATAAAGCGGGGAACTCGACTATTATATTTCTCGAAGTTGGATTATTAATTAGCTCCAGAAGGACAAAGAAACTAAAATAAAGAAACACCTTCGAGGATAAGTCACTATGGCCTTTATTTAGTGCTCACTGCGTGACTCATAATGACAAAGCCACCTTAAAACTTGTTTAATTCAAAAGCTCGAAGTCGCTGTTGTCGGCAATTGAAGGTTACGCCCATCACCATGCAAGTGCACTCTAGGCTTACAATTAATCTACAATTATTGTTGGTTGTTAGAAAGTCAGAAAGTCACCGGTAATCACCCATTTACACGTTCTGGCTTTTGTATGGAGGGGTTTCCTGGTCATTGCAATTTCGAATTCTCATTAAGACACCTCTTAATGCATTTGTATATGTCTTGCACTCAATGACAAAAGGTCCGGAAAATTTGGGCAAGAGTGATCTTCTCTTTGTCAAGCACTAAATGTTCATTTGTAGCTTATGTCATAGCCAAGCATTGCGGTGATCGGACATGCAAAAGTAGGAAGCATTGTGATTCTATCAGTCTGTAGCTAGCACAACATAACAGGAACCACCATTTCAAAAGATCACGCCATACTAGTTACTGCTACTATTAAAAGGTTGAAAAAGGGAAAAGGGTTTTATAAAAATGCTAAATGTTGCCCTTTAAACAGGAATAAATATAATAACGGAAAAAAGAGATGACAGTCGAATTGGGTAAAGTAGTACTACAGCGTGCAAATACTTGTTCATCATACAGATTAAACACAATTGACCAACATCTTAGGTAAATGATAAAGACGAAATAATGTGCAAGTTTTGAATACACAGATCGTTCATATTTATAATGACAGGAATAGGGAAAAATATGCACAGACTCTGAACAAGCAGTGAAAAAGAAGATCCAGGTAAGTTGGCTTTTATTGAGCTGTAGAGTGCAGTCCTTCACTTCCAATCTAGCATGTCCAACAACCACAGAACCTCCTCCTTGGAGCTTGCAGTATCACAGAAGTCCATTTCAATCCCAAAAACATCAAGAAGACCTTCATTTTCATGTTCAACGAAAAGCAAAGAGATCCAACCCCGGGTACCTGAGATGAAGGGATGAGCCGGAGAGAAGTTTAAGTAGTCAAAAGCCATGGCTCTATATGATGTCCGATCAACATAATCAAACGAGGATTTATTAATGACGCAAGCAACCGCATTGGAATCCTTCCGTGCCACAAGCACTGAAACACTAGCAGTCTGGCTCGGAGGAATGGTGAGTCTTGGCTTAACGGGTAGTCTCATCTTGAACTCAGGGCCCTCCATATCATATCTAAGCACATCACACATTCCTGGCGGTGGGATTTTGATACCAGCTTGTAGCACTGAACCGGGGACTACTTCCGAAAATATTATATCACTATCAGTCCATATGTCAATAAAAAAATCCAAATCATCAAAGGACAGCCTTGGAGGCGGAAGCGTTTGACGTTGGCGTCTATAAAATGTTTGATACATCTTGTAGTAGGTTTCAGTTGGAGGGTTAGGCCGCTTGCAGAGTGAAGGCCATCTCTTGGCACATACGCATTTCCAAAAGTAATCATCTCGGACTATGTCTCTCCACTGCTTACACACTGCCATACAGGAAGCAAGGTCCACACCCTCTAACAAGGGCAATACAGCTTTCAGAACTTCTTCATATGTCATTCTCAGTTAACTAGCAGCAAATTGAAGCAGAATAAAAATCTTGCACAACAACCACTTCTGGCATCGAAGAGGCCCAAAAAGGCACTACATTAAGGTTTTTTCCCTGTGACAGAAACGAAAGGACAGTCAAATATAAGAAGCAATCATATAGATAAAAACAAGGTCTTAAGAGCTATCACGAGTGGAAAATGAGAAATGGGGCAAACAAGCCTGCATAAAAAAAGAAAAAAAGGATCCAACCTCCTCCAAGATCAAGGCTGTTAGGTATAGGATAAATACAAATTATACAACAATCCAATGCTACAAGACATAACCTCATGAGAGGATTGAATCAAGTCACTATCATTTAACCAAGTCAATTTTTGTGGACAGGAATACAAATGCATTTCCCTGCTCCAATCCCCAAATATCCGTAATGCAGTGCAATAGACATAATCCTCAAAGATAAGCACACCCATATACGTAATTTCTTGCATGCACAATGCAGGTGTACCTTAGTGCACTAGTGTAGGTACAAAGGAATAAAGGCTTTAGCATTTATATTTAAATTTCCACTCAAACCAAACCTAGTTCTTTGAAATACCCAGAATTCACACTCTCAATCATAAACAAGTAATTCTAACACCCGCATTCTCATTTCACAACATAAAAAACCATTTCTAATAGGAGTATCACAAATGGAAGAACTTTAGCCAGCTGTTATAACCAACACTTAAAAAGCATACGCCTTCTATTAAAAAAGAAAAAAGAAAAGGCATACGCTTTCTTCGATCCATTGAACCCATAAGTGGTAAGAATATTTATCAAAAAATAAATCATGGAAAATAAGAACAGAACACAGAACCACTAAATATTTGCAATACGTAACTATAAAAGTCTAATGAGAATCCCTGATTTTCATTGTTCCAGATTATCATCATCGACCATTCCTTTTATTTCTTTCTACAAAAACTCGTAAGTGGAATGTTGAAATTGACTAATCCCAGGATTGGTCCGAAATAAAAAAAACCTCATAACCAAGTTACAGACTGAGCATCGGGAAAAGAAAAAAGAAGCAGCTTTAAAAGAAAACCAAAAATTAAATCCCAAACGTACGACAAAAATGGGAATTCAATACCAATTCTAAGAGATCAAAAATGCTGATTCGCTGGGAAGAAATCCAGGTCGATCTTAAAAAAACCTAGATTTTGCAACCGAAAGAGAGCTAAAGAGACGGAGATCAGACCTCAGATCGTGGCGAAGACAATAGAAATAACAAAAAAATTATGCTAGACAGAAAGTTTCAAACGACAGCAAAACTAGAAATCGTAAACCGGGATCACAAAGTAGATTGTTATACCTTGATTCTCAGGAGGACAGGCAAGAACCCTAGAGTTGGTTGGAGACCCAGGAAGAGAGAGTTTCGGAGCCACAGGAGCAGAGTCGAAATGGGGGTTGGAAAGGAATAAAAAGGAGTTAGAATGAACACCTTATCCAAAACCCTGATTATGCCTAATTAATTATGTGCGGCGGCGGGCTTTCTACGGGTCTGTCTCGCTCTCAGAAACCCTGTTGGCTCTGTCCCTGCGATCGTCATCCCTTACCAATCTTCTTTTTCCATGCCCGGCTGCCTACGTTTCCTAAGCTTTCTTTACTCCTCGTCTCTTTCTCAATTTGGAGGCTTGCAAATCTGGGTAGACCACTTCCCGGGACTGATGATGATAATTGGATGGACTGGCCCAAACTCATTGCCCCGTGTATTGCTCCTGGGCCTCGGCAAAAGCTTGCTCTTCTATTTGCTAAATTGAGACCCACCATCTCTGGAACCCTCGGCCCACATAATTTACTTTTTTCAAGGCAAAAAAGGTTCATAAGATAGTGGAGTGATAGAAGTTTGGCATCAAAGCAATTTTACATCTCGATTTTGAATTACATGAGGGATAAACTAGCACATAAATCCCACAATGAGGTTGAAGGGGTACCTAAATGCTATAATGAGACCTGGTTAGACTATCAGGGTCTTAGTTGCAAAGCATGATGAGCTTTTACAAGCTTATGATAGCCCATAGTGGGTTTAGACTTATAGAAACTTAAGATGGTGATAATATTCAACTTGAATAATAGTAACTAATTATTGAGTTGCTGAACATTTGATTCGCTCACATAGTTTGTTATACTCAAAACTTTCATTGTTTTGTTTTACATGAATTATATGAATGAAATCTTATTGTGATTCATAATTTAAATTATATATTTGACAAGTATTAGCTTAATTGGGGACAAATGTTACTTTAGGTTCAATTGGGTGTGTGACAAAAAGAAAAATACATAGTCTTTTCTCGTAATGTAATTTGCAAAAATAACAATTTTTATTTCATGATGGTTATGATCAGAACGTTGGAAAGTTTATAATTTGTTCGTTACGAACCAGCTTTTAAGATGAAATGAGAGTACATTACAGACTGATGATTAAACTTTGATGAAGTATGGTCCGGACGGCCCTGGTGCAAATCTTTCACTTTAGTTAAAGCTAAGAAGACCTGGGCCATGTTGCCACATGGGGCTTTGGATTCTGCATTTTCTATTTTGTCGGGAGGAAGGTACGCGACACAGCCTACCTGCTCGAGTCCGTAAGTGCTTTGGCAAATGGTCCCAACACTAGCTCCTATGTTGGTAATAAGCTTGATTACTTTTGACTTATGTTACAAAATTCAATCAACCCTTTTCAAAAGTTATCTAAAAAGAAGAGATAACATTTTTTATATATAAACTATGTTATAAGTTCATATCTTAATAACACGAAATAATCATATACCAAGTTTAACATGTATCTTGTTGAGGATGGGTATTATCTTTTATTAAAAATGAAAGAACAAACTATGTCTTATAAGTGTCGAGACTTTCTTATTTAATGTTTTAAAAATTTATAGACACATAGTTTCATTGAATTAATTATTTTTTTATATGGTGCTTATATCAACATTCATATAAAAGAAAATATTAAAAATAGATATTGTTTTTCACTATAAGTGAAAAAACACATTATTGATCTTATAAATATTTATATTTTTTTACTTAATATCTTAATATTTTGAAATAAACTTTTATACTTTATAAGTTCATATTATAGTATAAGACATTTTTTATATATAAAATATTTTACAAGTTCATATCTTAACAACGTAGAATGGCTCCACGACTTCTAATTTAGTAATTGAACTTGGGTCGCTGCACCTCTAGGAAAAACCTGAACTTGAATCTGAATCCGAAACCAGAGAAATTCAAATGGCCACGGGCACAACTCCCGATCAGCGAATTGGACAAGAAAAGTAGCACCTAAGCATGGCAGAGGCGGTTCACGTTAGACAAAACCAGTGGGTCATGGGCTTGCAACCAAAAGGGGCGAGTGGCCCTGACCCACGTTCCATCTGGCTTACGCCCGACCGGAAAACAAAAGGAATAAAGCAGCAAACATGCACATGATTCAAGCAGCTGAAACCCTGCAATAAAGAGAGGGCTGATGAACCAATAAAAAGATGTTACATCACATCTCTTTGTAAGTTTCAAACAATGATCTTTGTTTACCTGTCAATCCAACCAAACAAGAAGAAAAAGACCATCATCATGTTTGTCTTCCACTGCCATTACTACACATGCTCATTATTTTGATCCAGACACAAATGGCAGCTCCTGGCAGGGACAATTGATTGCCTTGGCCTCAAATTTGTTCGGTGCAGCAGTCTTGGTTATTCGTATATTTGTTAAGAACAGTGTAAAAAAGAAACATATTAATTTGTAACAAAATCTGTAATCAACAATGATTAGGAGGTGATATATTTATTGTGACATGGAAGGATTCTTATATTCTCTAAAACTTATTAAAATCTTATTTTTAAAATAAAATATATATTCTCTTCTTATAAGCTAATTTTAAGATAAAAAGTTCGTACCAATTATATTGTTTAGAATAGTCAATTTGAGGACTTGGTTCATGACTTGAATAACCTGACAAAGACTTGGTTACATATTAGAATGAATTGGTTAAGAAATTTAAATTTTATCTAGCTCAATCCTATTTAGAGTTTTGAGTAAATTTGTTTTTGCATCAAACCGACTTAAATTTTATAATTATGTGTTGTTATCTATTCTATTTGAATAATTTTGGAATAGAAATTTCTCTCAAATTTTAGAGTTCTTCATTGTTTTTTATTTTTTTAGCCAATTCTGGGTCGCTGGTTTCTCAATTAAGTTGAACAAATAAAAAAAATAAAAATTGAAGTTGAAAAGGAAACATCTTTCTGCAAATGGGATCTTGTTTATTCCTTCACCTAAGAAGTATTCCCCCCTTGAAATTTAATATTAAGAACCAAGTCACATGGCACTACATACACATGTCACACATGCCGGATTGACATAACTTGAAATCCAAGCGTAAACATGTGCGCCAAATCAAGTAAAGCGTAGTTATATATCAGCAATTAGTTTTTTGTATTGATTGATGAACAAAGCAAGAGAACTAGATAGTAAAATTTGAAGTGCTCTGGGAGGAGGGGTGGGAGGAAGGAAAGAGAAGGAAAGAAGCTGCCACTCCATCAGTTCCATGCTGGGAATGTGCAGAACATGCTGTACATTTCGTGCTGACTCCTTTGTCACATGCTTCCTTCCCTCAAAGCTAGAGTCCAAAAGCCCTTATCTGGTTGTGCTTCCCATGTGCTCTCTCTCTTTCTCTCCCAATGGGCCTTTTTCTGCCCAGCTGGCACATATCGCCTTCACATGCACCATTTAGGGAAGACACAGCTTCTGCACAACTAGCTAGCACTTCTCTTTTGAGAAATTGGCTAAACTGCCCCCTTCCCCCATTAGTTGACCTTCTAAACCACCATATAAGTTAAGAGAGAGCTTTATCTTGCTGTATCTTGTGCCTTATCCACATGCAGGAGTAAAGAAGATTCAAAATATGAAGTGTCGAACTCAGGACTAAAGTTGTGGATAATTGACAAGACATTACATAATGTGGGCAATGAGAAGGTGAGAGACCCAGTTTGTAAAATCTGCTTTTCTTTTTGTAAGTAGACATGATGCAGGGGGCATTCCAGGGATCGGCAGCTTAAAGGTCCTGGACTTCACATGTAGCGTGCAGACGGGCAGGCTTTCTACCTCTCTGGCCCGCAAGTGGTGCCCCCTGTTGTTTCCGCTTTCGCTTTTCAACTTACACACGGCGGTAATGGTGTCATTGACCTCCCTGTAAGCAGATAGGACCTGTGCCCTGGAAATTGAATCCTGGGGCATGCACTGCACGAGATAACGATTAATCTATCGCCCCCAAGAAAAACCCAGAAAAAAAGAAAGAAGGTAAAAGAAACCCAGATAAATATCTGAGATATTTCATGGCAAAAGAAAAAATAGGACATTAGAACACAAAGAAAGAAAATTTTGAAATGTGTCAACGTTATCAATATTTTAACGTATTCTCTTATTTACATGTGGATGTATTAAGTTAGTTTTTTCTAATTAATTATTTTGATATATGATATTAAAGTTTAGGTTTGAAATAAAGTACTCATTTATTTATAAATTAGGATTTGTTTGAGAGTTTTCTCTCTTTTGAGGTAAGATTATAATTCACCTACTGTTAATATATCAATGAATTATATTATTTATATATGCATGTGTCTCATCATAAATTATTTTTTCTAGAAAAAAGTAAACATCCTATCCGTATGCTAGGTGTCAAGACGTGCAATATATTCCATTTCTATATGCAAAACATGTATACCATCATGTCTATTTTTGGGTTAATAATAATTTTTTTAACATTGTATTAAAATTAAGATTTTATTTGATATTTTTATAGATTCTTGTTGATTTGAGCTCACCTATAATGTTAAGGAGATAAAAGAGAAAAGGAATGGATAATAATGATTGCCCAACTTTTGAACGGAAGATTAAAATTGATTTCTTTTCTTTGAGAACCTTGAAATTCCCCTCGGTAAGTTTAAGAGATTACCGTATCTTAATGGAGTAAAAAGCGGTACCACGTTGAGATTAAAATAACCCGAAAAGAAAAAGAATGAAAAAGAGTAAGAAGGAAAAGCGAAAGCCAAGATTGGCATTCCCGTAAAACAGACGAAATCAGATGGCAAATTTCTCAACCAGCCTTTACTTAAATCGCCAGCTCTGCCGGACTCACCCTGTCACTGGTTTCTCTGTATTTCTCTGTATTTCACGCTCTCTGTCTCTCTCTGTCTCTCTCTCTAGCAGATACGCAATGAGTTCAACTGCGAGGAATCCCAAAGCTTTGCTGAGAAGAACAAGAAGAACCAGCTTAACACGACGGTCCCAAGACCGTCTCTGTAGGCCTCCGAGAAGCTTCGGCAATGGTGGGCGCACGTGCTCCAAGGTCTCAGACAAGTTGGAGGCCCTCAAGAACCTCATTCCAACCCACAACGGCGAAACAGTAAAACCCGACCAGCTGTTTGAGGAAACTGCGGACTACATCGTTCACTTGAGGACCCAGGTCGTGATCTTGCAGAGACTCATCGAGTTTTATGGGTCTAGTGGGAGGAACAATGTTGTATTATAGTTTGCCTTCTTTGTTAATGGGAAAGGAAATTAGCCAGGGTATGTTGGTGTTGTTAGATTATGCATGGTCTGTTTGGTTGGGGAGAATGTGGAAGGAAAGTTTCGAACTTTTAATCAATAGAGAGATCTCAGGCTCAACCGGTTGCCACCTTAACTCTCTAGCTTTCCCCCTGTTCTTGCATCTTGGTCTCTTTTCAAAGCTATTTTCAAAGCTATTTTCAAAGCTATTTTCTTTCCTTGTTCTCTTTGAACTTGTCTGTGTCGGTAAGTGCTTTAATGGGTGGCTAGAATGAGAATTTGAAAGTTCATCACAGCTTCTTTAACCTATCTCTTTTCACAATTTGTTATCTGGGTTGCGTGAATGAAGATTCAGCAGAGGATTTACGCCTCTCCTTTTCATTTTTTGGGTACATCAGGACCATGAATCGCAGCTCTGTCCTTGAGAGAATTTAAACGGAAACAATATATGGAATCTAAGCCAGCATTTTACAGCCAAGCGATGTCAGCCTGAGTATGGCGTGGTGGCAGCGATTGCCGCAGCAGGAATGGTGGGTGTTCTGATATTTTCAGATAATATCTCAGTGAAATGGACAGCAGAGCTCCTGTCGTCCTGAGCTCGGCATGCTATGGTTGCGACGATAGGGACAAATCTGCTCCCCAGACAAGCCAGCCATGTGCCAAAGCCATTTTTCGGGCGGATCTTCCTCTCCCTTCTTTTGGGCTTTCAAGTTCATGGTTGGACCGCTTGTTGATTTTAAAATATATAAAAATGTTTCATGTTTTGATTTGTTTCTATAAAATCATATGAATGGTCCAGTGTTAAATCATGATATTCTAAATTTATAGTTTTTGAGTTTCCAACAAGACATCGGTCTCTCCCAAATGTTTTAAAAAACGCATTTTGCGGCACGACAGACCAAGAGGACTTCTTTGTCGTCGTCGTTGTTATTGTTTAAATCGAGATAACAGCCGTATTGGGCGGCCGTATATTTGTATTACAGCGGGACTTAGTTGTCGTGACAACCTAAACAGCTGTCCAACAAATTGACCCTTTTGATTCAAAGAACTTTCAGCTTGTCCCTCACCCGCCGTAACAACTAGAGACGACATTTCCCACCGACTCAACACCCCTGAAGCAGCTGGTTTCTGTCTCTGCTTCCACATTGTGCAAAGCGGAGTAAATGTCGGCCACTTTCTCATCAATTCATTGAAGTCGACAAACCTAAATCTAAAAGAATGTGTTTGGCGAAAGCTAGAATTCTTTTATTTCTAAAACAATAACATAGCCTAGGAAGTAAACTTAAGCCTGAATTAAACCTGAAAATAGACTCTCATGCCTTAAGCCACTCGATGAAGTTCTTAAAATTTTTGTCAGAGCTGCCGCCTTCTTTGATATTGTTAAAAACTAATTCCTGGAGATCTAAAGCTCTTGTCCTGAAACTTTCATCACCAAGCAGTTTCTCTACCTTTCTCTTGATCTCTTCTCGTGTAATGATCCCTGTTTCATCTCGGTTAAACTTCAATCCAACCTTCCACACATCGCAAATGTAGCTCTCATTGAAAAGCTGGTCAGAAAAGTAAGGCCAGCATAAGAATGGGACACCGTTGCTTACACCTTCTATTGTTGAGTTCCAACCACAATGGCTCAAGAAGCAAGAGATCGAAGGATGACTAAGAACTCTCTGTTGAGGTGCCCAGCCATCCATCCGTCCCCGACCAGTTACTCTTTCTAAGAATCCTTCTGGATAAGCATCACTAGCTTCCTGGGTGATATCTGGCCTGACAACCCAAAGGAATGGTCTGTTTGATAGTTCAAGGCCTAGAGCCAATTCTTTGAACTGGGTTTGGTCAAACACTGTGAAGCTTCCAAATGCAACATATATGACCGAGCGGTGTGACTTTTGATCGAGCCATTCTAAGCAAGCTGTGTCTTCCTGCCAGAAGTGCCCTGTTGCAGTCTGACCCCGGTTGCTTGCTAAAATTGGACCTATTGGTATAATCTTCGGTGCCAGGGTAAATGCTGCCGGCTCCAGGTCAAAGGCAGAGTTGCAGATCAACCAGTCCGCGACTTGCAGATAGTGGTCGTTTCTGAGAATAACTTGGAAAATGGATCTCTGGCTGGCTAAGTCACCCACGCTACTCCAAAGCAGGTTTTTGGTGCTCATCAGAGGCATATTTGGTGCCAAGTGGATAGTCTGATCCTTCACCGGAATTCCTGAAAGACAAAAATGGAAAACATTTATAGCTTTGTATCATCGAGCTCCTCACACTAGCATTTGTGTCGTCGGAAGTGCAAGATAAATGCATTGCCGAACAGTTTTCAAAAGAGACCAACCAGATAAAGATAATTACTACGATTCAGATGCACTACATGGCGTTTGGTTCCTTGCTAGTGGACATTGAACTCCGCCATTAATACTTGTGAGGTGCTCCTCACTTTTCCTTCTTTATCCCACTTTAATGGTTGGTAGAATAGATGAAGGATTTTAAACTTGATTTTTTTAAAGATAAGTTTGTAATGTTGGGTTAGGTCTCATTAGCATTTTCTCATTTTTAGACAAATAAATTCACATATTCATAAAAAAAAAAATTTGAAGAATTCTAAGAAAAGTTTAGACAACAAGGAAGTTTTGCTATATCATTCTTAATATTTTTCTTATTAGTTGGTTGAAAATCTACTTTCTCTACATCAAACACCATTTATTAATTCGAAACTTGAATTTGGTGCTACTATCAGATGGATATGGTAAACTTGGCTTTAATCTATTTTTGCATTGATGATGCTGAATAATCAAAGTAGGGGCAGGATATCTTACCATCATTGTTTATGATTCCACTCTCAATCAGCTTCGGGGTATTTAATAAAGAGACCATTGTTGCACTTGAAGCCGCCCAGAAGGCAGCTCTTGGGATGTTCATCTTCTCCGCCATTTCCAGAGGCCACCCCATACTGAAGTCGGAGATGACACAAGTGATGCGATCAGCATCCGATCTGTTGATGTCTCCTATGAGCTCCTCCAACTTTCTACGCATGACCCGGAAAAGTGCTTCATATAGCTTTCCAAGATTGTTTCTGTCCTCCCCAGGATCCATCCCATCTGGGATCGAAACTAGACGGATTTGATCTCCGAGAAGATTCTTTCCTGCCAATGCATTCATAACGCGCTCGTGGTTATACTCTGTGTTCACGAATGTCACCTTGATGCCATTTCTGACTAAGCGTTCCGAGAGCTCCATGAGTGGGATTACATGGCCCTGGGCTGGATAAGGGATAGCTAAGATATGTGGATTCCCCATATCGTATGGCCTTGGGATGCAAAGTAAAACGAATTCGTATCATATTTATAGGGAACTCAACAGGCATGGCCGAGGAGCCAAGTCTTGATCTTGGTTCGACGGGCAAAGTTGGGGAAACTGCCGGTTCTGCTACTTTCATTCGGGAATCTTCCTGCTCATGGCTTTTAGTGCTTTGTTGTTCTTGGCTTGAACGGTTTTCTTCATGGCATTGATGTTTACTTGATCTCAAAGATGACGATATGCCACTGGTTTTCTCTCTTCAGCTCCTTTTTAATATCGACTTGATTGCCATTTTTTGTTCATTTATCATTTTCTCTTACTTCTCCCTTGTTCATTGGCTTATGCTTTATCGCTCACTGTTGTTTCTTATCTTTGTTTTCTTATTAATGTCATTTTCTGTCGTTGTCTTGGAACTCTTTACCATGTCTTAGGACTTCTAGCTTTTGCTTTGTGGCTCGTATCAACATGAGCTTTGCTTCTGTACAATAAATCCCTTTCTTGCAACATTTAGTTCTTTAATAGACTTGGTGTTGTAGATGTGCCCAAACTTTGAAGTCATTTTTAAGTTTTAAAAAAGAGGTAAATATCTTTACATGATGTTAGAGTTGAAGTTTAAGATACAATATTCTTATGCATGAAAAAAGATGTATTATCTCCATGATGAAATTCCTAGCCCACATTAACAATGGAGAGGTGTAATAAGAATGATGTTAAGATTATCTTATATCACTCATTCGTGTTCTGAAAATTATTAAAAATTAAATATGTGTCATATCTTTACAACTGATTTTAAGGAGAAATGAATTTCTTTACAATTCCTATTCTTTGAACTAGAACTCCTAACTGTAGCATCAAATTGTATATAACTCATTTGAAATGAACCAGCCCTAAGATGCTATCTATTTCTATAATGATTAAAGCTTAGCCTATGATAATAATTTTGAATCTCTTCCACCGCTTTATGCTTTTAGGTCTCCATCTTTGTTTTTCCCTTTCTTTTTTGGATTCATTGGAGCCACCAACGTGACTATTGTTGGGATGCATGCATTTATTTGGTAACTTAATACTCAACTAGAGTTTAGTATGAATTTTTAAGCTTAACATTCTTTTGATAAGAATGGCTTGAGAAACAATTTTTTTGAATGATCTCTCTTCCTTCTTAAAGATAGACCATGCAAAAGTTCTAAAAAGACTTGGCAAAACTGCTTACTCTTCAAGTTAAAAATTAGGCAAATAGTAAGCAAGAAATTTTACAAAATGTTGTAGAAATTCTTATATAGAAAGAAAAATGTAGGAAAAATAGAATAATAAGAGAACAAAGAGCAAATTGAAAAACAATTTGTAGTTTTGGATGATTTTAAAGTATAATTGGAATGCCTTTTATAGTAACAGAAAACTAAACATTATAGAACAAAAGGCAATGTATAGTTATGAGGAATTGGTACAAAAAAATAGATTTTGAAACTAGTACGCATAAAGAACCCTAAAATGTTATGAATTTTTGAGCTGAAATTTCATCAATAGAGGATGATTCTTTTCAATTTTCACCACAATAACTCAACCGGTCTATTGTGAATTAAATACCTCTTGAATCACTTTTAGAGATTTACTAGAACATTTGAAATCCAATGAGAAAAAGGAGAGTTCAGGCGCAACATTAAAGACGAAGCATGAGTGGCACACGCACATCTTTGTGCCGCGTTTCTTTTGCTTCGAAGGTGTCGTGTGTGTATTACACATGCCTGCCTTTCTACTAACAACATTTCCACATGTCCCACTCTTCTTTCGCCGTGTGTTGTTGATGTGGCTGCTTTGTCTTGATTCTAACACAAACTCTTAAAGTTTTAACTCACTCATTTTTTTTAATAAATCATTACTACTTTTTTTAAAGCAGTTTAGAAATTTGTATAAAATAAACCTTTAAATTTTTAATATATTTAAACATATCAGATGTTTTCTAGTATTTCATTAAAAACTCTTACTAAATTAAATGACTAATCAAGTGTTAAGTTATGATGTTCAAATCTATGGTTCATAAAATTCTAACAAGACTTGATTTGCAGACATTACTTGCACTAATGAGTAAAAATAACATCCTAAGAAAAGAATTTTGCAACATGACAAATCCAAAGTGTTTTTATTCATAGTTTATGTTGCTATGGCAAATGATGAAAATGTTCTTATTTAAAAAAAAAGATTACGTTGCTAGAATATTTGTTTTTGCGCTGACCCAGTTAGAGACTAGGTAGCATTAAGTCCGGGCTTGATAATTATTATTTACATAAACCTGGTCCATATCATATAATTTATGTCTTTTTTTTATTTTTAAATTATCAGTTCTATTGGATATGTTTTGGTTTGAACATAACTTTTTTTTTTCTTGGTTTTGTATATTATTATAAAAAATAGTACAAAATTAACGAATGATCAAGTATAAAATTATGATATTCTAAATGTATAGTTTTTAAGTTTCCAACAAGTTTATTTGTTGACATCGGTTGCTCCTACAACAAAAACTTACTCTTAAAGAGAAGCATTTTGTGGCACTAACATTTAGATCTATAAGATACATGTCCAAATACTTCCTTGCTCGAAGGAAACTAATTCATTGTGTATCATTTGTCATAGAGCATGTCTTCTTGTCATTGTTGGAGTCATTTTTTCCTTAGACGAAAGCAAGAAAAGGATTCTTTTATTTCTTAAACAAAAAACATAGCCAAGGAAATAAACTCAACCTTGAATCAAACATGAAAATAAAAGTCTATGCCTTAAGCCACCCAATGAAGTTCTTAAGATTTTTGTCAGAGCAGCCACCTTCTTTGATATTGTTTGAAACTAATTCCTGGAGATCCAGAGCCCTTGTTTTGTAATTTTCATGACAAAGTAGTTTCTCGACCTTTGACTTGATTTCTCCTCGTGTAATGATCCCTGTTTCATCTCGGTTAAACTTCAACCCAACTTTCCAAACATCGCAAATGTAGCTCTCGTTGATAAGCTGGTCAGCAAAGTAGGGCCAGCACAAGAATGGGACCCCATTGCTTACACCTTCTATTGTTGAGTTCCAACCGCAATGACTCAGGAAGCAACCGATGGAAGGATGACTGAGAACCTCCTGCTGAGGTGCCCAGCCAACCATCTGTCCCCGACCGGCTACTCTTTCTAAGAATCCTTTGGGATAAGCATCACTAGCTTCTTGGGTGATATCTGGCCTGACAACCCAAAGGAACGGTTTGTTTGATAGCTCAAGGCCTAATGCTAATTCTTGGAACTGGGTCTGGTCAAACACTGTGAAGCTGCCAAAAGCAACATATATGACCGAGCGGTGTGGCTGTTGATCAAGCCATTTTAAGCAAGTTGAATCTTCTTGCCAAAAGTGGCCTAGTGCATTCTGACCCCGGTTGCTTGCTAAGGTTGGACCTATCGGTATAATCTCCGGTGCCATGCCGAATGCTGCCGGCTCAAGGTCATAAGCGGAGTTGCAGATCAACCGGTCTGCGAGTTGCAGATGGTGGTTGTTTCTGAACAAAACTTGGAAAACAATTTTCTGGCTTGTCAAGTCGCCAATGCTGGTCCAAAGCATGCTTTTGGTGCTCATCACAGGCATGTTTGGTGCCAAGTGGATAATCTGGTCTTTCACTGGAACTCCTGAATAATAAGAAAGAAAAAACAGAAATTTTTTTATAGCTTTGTATAATCGTGCTCCTCGAACTAGCATTTGTGTCGTTTGAAGTCGAAGATAAATGCATGAATCCTGTGACCTTTATTCTTACCTGTTTGTTGGATTGCGAAACAGTTTTCAAAGGAGACAAACCGGATAAGGATGATTACTATGATTGACACATACTACATTTGGTTTGTTTCCTTGTGATTGTGTAGTAAACTCCGCTATTCGTATTCGTGTGTTGATCCTAAGTATACCCTCTTTGCCCCCAAATTGAGGACTGGCAGAGCACTGTACCTAGGCAATGACATTTTTAATTTGAGTTTTGATATTATGTTTAAAAGTACAATTATTTTCAGAAGTTAACATGAAAATATTATTTTTTTCTTATGAAGAACATTTATTACATTGTTCTTAACATCTGCTTTCTTAGGTTTAGTTATCATCAATTAGTACCTTCTTAAAAAATTTGCTGTCTTTGCCTCAAGTAGTAAGTAATTAATTTTGGAGCTTGAATTTGACATTACTATTAGATAGATATGGTAAACTTGGTAAAGCAAGTAGTGTGAAGTTGTTATCCCATGTTGCTATAGAGTTTATTGAGAATTTATAGACAAAGATCTCTATTAGAAGTATTTTTTTATTTTATTTTATGCTGGGGATGAGATGACATGTTAAGTCTCATGTGAAAAATATAATAGTTTATAAAAAGATCAGTTTCTTTACCAAATATCTTAAGATTTTCAATTAGATATGGACTATTTTGTATAATTTCTAATAAACTTGTCTTAATTTGTTATGCATCGATGATACGGAATAATCAAAGAAAAGGCAAAATATCTCACCATCACTGTTTATGATTCCACTCTCAATCAGCTTCGGGATATTAAGTGAAGAGACCAGGGCTGCACTTGAAGCCGGCCAGAAGGCAGCTCTCGGGATGTTCAACTTCTGTGCCACTTCCAGAGACCACCCCATACTGACGTCGGAAATGACACAAGTGATGCGATCACCTTCCGATCCGTTGATGTCTTCTATGAGCTCCTCCAGCTTTCTACGCGTGACCCGGAACATTGCCTCACATAGCTTTGCAAGTTCATTTCTGTCCTCCCCCGGATCCATACCATCTGGGATTGAAACTAGACGGATTTGATCTCCGAAATGATTCTTTTCTGCCAATGCATTCATAACACGCTTGTGGTTATAATCTGTGTTCACGAATGTGACTTTGATGCCATTCCTGACTAAGCGTTCCGAGAACTCCATGAGTGGGATTACATGGCCTTGGGCTGGAAATGGTAAAGCTAAGATATGTGGATATCCCATATCGTCTGGCTCTGGTCTGTAACGTGAAACGAATTCACATCTTATTTATAGGGAACTCAACAGGCATGGCCGAGGAGGCAACCCTTGACGTCTATGCTCGGACAGGCATTCGAGTTTATTTGGCACAAAGTTGGGGAATGGCTGTTTCTCTTTGGAACCTTCCTGCTTATGGCTCTTAGTGCTTTGTAATTCATGGCTTGAATGGTTGTCTTCAGCTCTTTCTGTTTCTTTTAATATAAACTTTATGCCATTTTTTGTTCATTTCTTGTTTGTTCTTACCTCTCCCTTGTTCAATAGCTTAAGCTTTATCGCTCACTGGTGTTTCTTATCTTTGTTTTTTGGTTAGTCATTTTCTGTCGTCGTCTTAGGATTTCTAACTTTAGCTTTTGGCTTATATCAACATGAGCTTTGCTTCTATAAAATAAAACCCTTTCTTGCAACAGAGAAATTCTTTGATTGACTTGGTGGTTGCAGCTGTGCCTAAACTTTGAAATTAACCAGCCCTGAGATGTTGTATATTTCTAGAATAATTAAAAATCAGCCTATGATGCTGGCTTTGAGTCTCTTCCACCACTCTCTAACTTTAGATCTCCATCTTTATTTTTACCTTTTTTTTGTTGGTTTCATTGATGGGCCAACATGACTACTGTCAAGATGCATGCGTTTATTTTGTAGTCAATATTCAACTAGAGTTCGTATCAATTTTTTAAGCTTAACATTCTTCTGTTAACAATGGTCTAAGAAACAAATTGTTTAAACTACCTATCATCCTTCTTAAAAGTAGGCAATGCAAAAGTTCTGGAAGGAATCAACTAAATTACTTACTCTTTAAGTTAAAAATTAGGGAAATAATCAAGTTTAATCAAACTTTTAATGTTCTAACTCATTCATATCTCTATTTTCTTTTTCTATAAATGATAACTAATTTTTATTTTTGAAGTCTTATATTAAAAATTTGTATGAAATGAACTTTTAAAAGTTCTAACATATTTAAATATATTAGATGCTTTTTAGCACTACATTAGAAACTCTTACAAAATCAAATGACTTATCAAGTGCTAAGTTCTGATGTTCAAATTTATAGTCCTTAACATTTTAACAAAGCTTGATTTGTAGACATTACTCACACTAATGAGTAAAAATAATATCTAAGAAAAGCATTTTGCAACATGACAAATCAAAAGTGCTTTTATTTATAATTTATGCCTCCAAAATGTTTCTCTTTTTGCTTACCATGGTTAGAGACTAGGTGGCACTAAGTCCAGGCCGGATAATTGTTATTTACAAAAACCTAGTCCATATCATATAATTATTTTCTTTTCTTTTTATGATTATTAATTTCAAATTATCAATTCTAATGGGTATGATTTAGTTTTAACATCTATAAAAACTTTTCTTGGTTTTGAAAATTATATATAAGAATATAGTATAAAGTTTTGTATTCTTCTATTCTTAAATGAATAAGCTCATATATTCATTAAGAAAAAAGCATAAAGTCAACTAATGATCAACCATGAAATTATGGTATCCTAAATGTCACAAACTTATTTTGCGGGTATCAGTTACTCTTACAACAAAAACTTAATTTTAAAGAAAAGCATTTTGTGACACTGGCATTTAGATTTGTTGGGGTTCGAATACTTCCTTGTTTAAGGGAAACTAATTCAATGTGTATCATTTGTGATAGAGCCTATCTTCTTGTCATTGCTGGAGTCATTTTTTCCTTAGGCAAAGCAAGATGCAAGACTCTTTTATTTCTAAAAAAATAAACATAGCCTAGGAAATAAACTAAAGCTTGAATTAGACATGATTATAAAAGTGTATGCCTTAAGCCACTCAATGAAGTTCTTAAGATTTTTGTCAAAGCAGCCACCATCTTTGATATTGTTTGAAACTAATACCCTGAGATCCAACGCTTTTGTTTTGAAATTTTCATCACCAAGCATTTTCTCCACCTTTTTCTTGATCTTTTCTCGTGTGATGATCCCCTTTTCATTTCGGTTAAACCCTCAGTCCAACCTTCCACAAATCGCAAATGTAGCTCTCATTGAAAAGCTGGTCACAAAAGTAAGGCCAACATAAGAATGGGACACTGTTGCTTAGACTTTCTATGGTTGAGTTCCAACCGCAATGGCTCAAGAAGCAAGCAATGGAAGAATGATTGAGAACCTTCTGTTGAGGTGCGTAGCCAACCATCCGTCCTCGACTGGCTATTCTTTCTAAGAATCCTTCTAGATAAGCATCACTAGCTTCCTCGGTGTTATCTAGCCTGATAACCCAAAGGAATGGTCTGTTTGATAGTTCAAGGCCTAGAGCCAATTCTTGGAATTGGGTCTGGTCAAATACTGTGTAGCTGCCAAATGCAACAGATATGATTGAGCGGTGAGGCTGTTGATCGAACCACGTAAATTTGCCGAACCACGTAATTAATTCGTGGATGTAGGCAATTATTGGCCGAACCACGTAAATTTGTGTGTTCTCTTGTGTGATTTTATATTTCCCATTTAATTTCGCATTTAGCCAACATCTGAAACAACATCTTAAGCTTGAAGAAAAGTCTGTTTGATAATTAATTCGGGCTTAATTAGAACACATCACTTATATTCTTGCTACGTTTTACACACCAGTTTGTTGTTTTACGCAACAGACTGGTATCAAAGCTGTTTAGTTATGATTTTTTGGTGTGTAGAATTTCTGATATGGCTACGATTAAAGCTGATGTAGAAAAGTTTAATGGCAAGAATGATTTTGGTTTGTGGAAGCTAAAGATAAGAGCTTTGTTAAGTCATCAGGGAACGTTGGCAGCATTGAAAGGGAAGAATAGCCTATCTCAATCTTTGACAGATGAACAGAAAGATGATATACTGGAAAAGGCTCATGCCATCATAATTCTTAACCTGGCAGATTTAGTATTGAGGAGGTAGTATCTGAGAAGACCCTTGCAGGTTTATGGACTAAACTTGAAAGTTTATATTTGACAAAATCACTCACCAATAGGTTGTATTTGAAGCAACGATTGTACATTCTTAGGATGAGAGAAGGAACTCCACTTGATAAGCATCTAGATGAGTTTAATAAAGTTATTTTGGATTTACAAAATATAGATGTTAAAGTGGATGATGAAGATCAAGCACTTATTTTGTTATGTTCTTTGACTAAATCCTATGATCATTTGGTTACCACATTGTTGTATGGTCAAGACACTATTTCCATGGAGGAAGTGAAGGCTTCTTTGAACTTAACTGAGTTGAGGAAGAGGGTGTCTGAGGAGTTTGATGACTCCAATGCTTCTGGATTGGTGGTAAGAGGAAGATCTAGTAGGAGAGGACAACAAACTAGCAAGCATTCAAGCATTCGAGGCAAGTCCAAATCAAAGTCCAGAACTAGAAAGGTGAAGTGCTATCATTGTCATGAAGAAGGACATTTCAGGAGAGATTGCCCTGAAAGAAAAGGAAGAAAAGACAAAGGTAAGAAAGCAACTTCAGAGGGTGAAAAGTTTGTAGCAGTAGCTGAAGAAGAAGATTCAGATGCAAGCTCAGTTTTGAATGTTTCAGAGAATTCTTCTGGTGATAACTGGGTGTTAGATTTAGCTTGTTCATTTCATATGTCACCACATAGGGAATGGTTTGTAGACTATTAGCCATTGAGAGGTGGAAAGGTGCTTATGGGGAACAATATGGCATGCAAGGTGGTTGGCATAGGGTCAATTTAGATTAAAACACATGATGGAGTGGTGAGAACATTCAAAGAGGTAAGACATATTCCTGAATTAAAAAGGAATTTGATTTCTCTTGTACTCTTGAGACAAATGGTTATGAATGGAAAGCCAAGAATGGTATCTTGAAAGTTCTTAAAGGAGCTCTTGTTGTCATGAAAGGAATCAGATGTAATAGGTTGTATTTGCTTAAAGGAAACATCATTACAGGTGGAGCAACAGTTTCTACTTCAAAGTTAGAAAAGGAGAACACCAAGTTATGGCACATGAGGCTTGGGCATATGAGTGAAAGAGGCATGGTGATACTTAGTAAACAAGGTCTTCTTGATGGTAAAAGGCTAAGCAAGATAGACTTTTGTGAGCACTACTTATATGGTAAGCAAACACGATTGAAGTTCAACATTGCAGTCCATAGAACAAAGGGCACATTAGATTACATTCATTCAGATTTATGGGGGCCAGCTCGTGTTTCTTCCATAGGAGGAGTAAGGTACATGCTAACACTCATAGATGACTTTTCAAGAAAAGTTTAGGTATACTTCTTGAAGCATAAAGATGAAGTATTTAGAAAGTTTGTGCAATGGAAGACTTTGATAGAGAAGCAAACTGGTAAATAAGTCAGAGGCTCAAAACTGATAATGGCATGGAGTTTTGCAACCAAGAGTTCAAAGATTATTGTAAGAAAGAGGGTATAGTAAGGCATTGCACTGTTGTACACACACCACAACAAAATGGTGTGGCAGAGAGGATGAACAGAATCATTGTAGAAAAGGCAAGGTGTATGTTGTTTGTTGTAGGATTGACAAAAAGATTTTGGGCTGAAGTAATGAATACAACTTGTTACTTGATCAATAGATCACCATCTACAACCCTTAATTGCAAAACACCTGAAGAAGTGTAGAGTGGAGACTTACTGATTACTTAAATTTAAAGATCTTCGGTTGTCTAGCATATGTACATGTTCAAGAAGGTAAACTTGAACCAAGATCTAGAAGATGCATTTTCTTAGGATATGCAGATGGTGTGAAGGGATATAGATTATGGTTTTCTAATGGGAGAACTTCCAAGTTTCTAATCAATCGTGATGTTATCTTTGATGAAATGCCAATGATAAAAGAAAAGGTGGAGCAACAAAAGTCAAAAGCTGTCAAGGATGCTAAGAAAAAGGTGAGATTGAACTTGATTCAAAGGTATCCAAAATTATCTCAGAAAGTCCCAGTGATGTGAGCACTTCAGATATAGAGGAAGTTGTCACAAAGAGAGCTCACTCAGAAACTCAACAAATAGAACTAGAGCACTCACCATCAGTAAGACAACGAGTGCAAGAGTATGTTATGGCAAGAGATAGGGAAAAAAGAGAGATTAAGACTCTTCAGAGGTATGGCTTTGGTGATTTGGTGGCATATGCACTCATTGCAGCTGTGGAGATTAACTTGAATCAAGAACCAGAAACCTACAAAGAAGCAATAGAAAGTCCAGATTCTGATAAATGGATGGCTGCAATGTAGGAAGAGATGAACTCATGGCTGAAGAGTAAGACCTGGAAGCTTGTTGAACTACCTCCAGGTAAAAAAGTTGTAAGTTGTAAATGGATATTCAAAAGAAAAGAAGACATACCAGGAAGCAAAGAAGGAAGATACAAGGCTTGAGTGGTAGCTAAAGGCTTTACACAAAAGGAGGGCATAAACTTCACTGAGATTTTTTCACCTATGGTAAAACATTCTTCTATTCGTATATTATTATCTTTTGTTGCCTTATTTGACTTGGAATTGCAACAACTTGATGTGAAGACAACCTTCTTAAATGGAGAGTTGGAGGAGGAGATCTATATGAAGCAACCAGAAGGTTTTATGGATTAAACAAAAAAGAATCATGTATGCAAGCTACAAAGATCATTGTATGGTCTGAAGCAATCTCCAAGACAGTGGTATAAGAGATTTGATGCATTCATGATCAAGCATGGGTATTGTAGAAGCTCCTATGATAGTTGTGTTTATTAGAGGCAAATGGTTGATGGCTCTAGCATATATCTACTTATCTATGTAGATGATATGCTTATTGTAGCAAGGAACTCAAAGAAATCGAAGAGCTCAAGTCTTTATTGAAAAAAGAATTTGAGATGAAAGACCTTGGAGCTGCAAAGAAGATACTTGGAATGAAGATTAACCATGATAGATGCAGAGGAACTATGAAGCTTACTCAAAAGAGATTTATTGAGAAGAGACTTCAACGGTTCAATATGGATGATTCAAAACCTATAAGTACTTCCTTAGCTACACACTTTAAGTTATCTTGGGATTTATCTCCAAATTCTAAAGAGGAAGCTATGGAAAATGTTCCTTATTCTAGTGTAGTCGGTAGCATTATGTATGGTATGGTGTGTACAAGACCTGATTTATGCCATGCTATGAGTCTAGTGAGTAGATTCATGAGTGCTCCTAGGAAAGGTCATTGGTTGGCAGTGAAATGGATCTTGAGATATTTAAAGGGAACATTTGACTATGGCTTGACGTTTAAGAAAGATGGAGAGAAGAAAGTTGTGGGTTATGTTGACTTAGATTATGTTGGAGACCTTGATGATAGAAGGTCACTTTTAGGTTATGTATTTGTCTTGGCAGGTGGAGCAATTAGTTGGAAAGCCATATTACAACCCACAGTGGCTTTGTCTACAACGGAAGCTGAGTACATGGCTGTTGTTGAAGGGATCAAGGAAGTTATTTAGCTACAAGGATTGGTGACAAAGTTAGGAGTAAAGTAGGAGAAGAATGAAATCTTTTGTGATAGTCAAAGTGCCATTCATCTCACAAAAGATAAGCGGCATCATGAAAAGTCCAAGCACATTGATATTAAATATCACTTCATAAGAGAGATTGTATCTGGAGGAAAGGTGAAGGTGTTGAAGATATCAACTTTGTGCAACCTCGCTGACATGCTCACCAAGGTGATCCCTACTATCAAGTTCAATAATCGTATGGACTTGATAGGTTTGTGTAGTGATGAATGAGGATGCCGAAATGGTAAAGCTAAGGAGAGTTATGAAGATACTACTTGCTAATTATGAGCCACGTCCAACATAGAATATATTTAAGACTATTTGTATGTATTAGTGACATTCTTGTAATTACGATATATTTTTCCTTTTATGCTTAGTTAAAATATTGCTGTTTTGAGTATGGTTTCATTATTAATTGAAGGGAAGAAGGTGAACATGAAAGAAAGCAAGAAGCTTGATTCTTTTGTTCCTAAAAGGAAAAAAAAGAGAAAAAGAAAAAAGAAAAAAGAAAAAAAGGAAGAAAGAAATATAGCAACCAAACTCAAACTTGCACTGAACATGAGACAAAAGCTATCCCTTGAGCCATTCAATGAAGTTGCTGAGATTTTTGTTAGAGGAGCCATTTGCTTTGACATTGCTTAAAATCTTTTCCCGGGGATCGAAAGCCCTTGATTTAAGCTTTTCATCACTAAGCAGTTTCTTCACTTTTCTCTTAATCTCTCCTTGTGTAATAATCCCTCTTTCATCTCGGTTAAACTTCAAGCTGACCTTCCAAATATCACAAATGTAACTCTCATTGGAAAACTGGTCATTAAAGTATGGCCAGCACAAAAACGGAACCCCATTGCTAAGAGCTTCTATTGTTGAGTTCCAACCACAATGGCTCAAGAAGCAAGCGATGGAAGGATGACTGAGAACTTTCTGTTGAGGTGCCTAGCCAACCATCTGTCCCCGATTGGCTACTCTTTCTAGGAATCCTTCTGGATATGCATCACTAGTTTCATGGGTGATATCAGGCCTGACAACCCAAAGGAATGGTCTGTTTGATAGTTCAAGTCCTAGAGCCAATTCTCATAACTGAGTCTGGTAAAAAATTGTGAAGCTGCCAAATGCAACATATATGACTGAGCGCTGCTGCTGTTGGTCGAGCCAGTTTAAGCAAGTTGTATCTTCCTGCCAGAAATGCCCTGTTGAATTCTTACCCCGGTTGCTTGCCAAAAGTGGCTTATTGGTATAATCTTTGGAGCTAGGCTGAGTGCTGCCGATTCAAGGTCATAAGCAGAGTTGCAGAATAGCCAATCTAAGCCTTTCAAAAATGGGGTGTTTCTAACCATAGTCCCAAAAACAAATTTCTGATTGGTTAAGTCGCCGATCCAGGACCAAACAAAGCTTGTGGTGCTAGTCATGGGCATGTTTGGTGCCAATTGAATAATCTGTTCCCTTTCTGGAGTTCCTGCATAGTAAAGGAAAAAAATAATGACGAAAAAGATATCATGATAGTTTCCTATTATTGAACTCCTCGCGCTAGCATCTGTGTCCTTGGAAGTGGATGAGAAATGTTCCAATCAAGTAGTGTGATATCTTTAACTTGTTTGGATCGGAAAATACACTTCCTAAGAGACAAGCTGGATGAAGATAATTACTACGCCCGAACATTAGTTACATTTTGCTTGTTTGCCGGAAAATGCAATTTTTTGTTTGTTTTATGATGTCCAAATTATATAACTGCTCATCAAGTAGTCCAAATTTTTTGTTTGTTTTATGAGCATCGGCTGCTCAGATTTTTTAGGCATTCAGTTTGTTATTTATCTTTTTAAGTTATTTTAAGAAAGACAAAGTTTTACATTAAAATATAAGGTTTTTAAATTAATATTTAAATTAAAAAATATTTAATTTTTAAATTAACTTTTGGCCTTTATCCTTTGGTATCATTGTCAGTATCTATTTATGAAACAATACTTTCTCTACTTGTAACAGCAACTCATTCGCATCAAATCATGAATTGTCGGACGGTAAGACTATAATGGGGTAAAAAGTTGCTATAGTGTCAGAGTATCTCACCGTCACTGTTGATGATACCACTCTCAATCAGCTTCGGAATATGAAACATCGAAGCCAGTGTTGCACTTGAAGCAGGCCAAAAGGCAGCTCTCTGGATTTTCATCTTCTCTGCCACTTCCAGGGCCCACGCCATACAATAATCAGCAACGACACAAGTGATACGATCGCTTTCCAATCTGTTGTTGACTTCTATGAGCTCCTCCAGTTTTCGCCGCATGACCCGAGAGATTGCACCTGAGAGCTTCGCTAGATCATTTCTGTCTTCCTTCGGGACCCAACCCATCTGGGATTGAAACTAGGTGAATTTGATCACCTAAAAGATTCTTTTCTGCCAATGCATCCAGAACCTCTTGTGATTATACTCTGAGTTCACGAACGTGACTTTGAAGCTGTGTCTGGCGTTGCGAGAGCTCCATCAGTGGGATTACATGGCCTTGGGCTGGAAAAGGTAACGCTAAAATATGCGGATTTCCCATTTTTATTCTCTTTCCTTTACTCTTTCCCTTCAGCTGTAACAGAAATCCAAATTGAAGTCATATTTGTAGGGATCTTTGCAGGTATGCCGAGGAGCCAATCCTTCACGTCTTGCTTTCGTGGGCATTGATGTTTATCTGATCTCCAAGCTGGACAAACCGCCCCCTTTTTTTTTTTTTTTTCTTCTTTTTTTGGTTTAATCTTCGGGCCTTTCCTTATCTTCGTCTTTCTTCTGTGGACTTTACCTCGTCGCTTTTATGAACGCCTTGAATGATTGTCTTCATGCGCGGGGATGTTTGCTTGATCTCAAAGATGACAATATTCCACTGTTTTTTCTTTTCAGCTCTTTCTGTTCCTTTCAATATAACTTAATTGTCTTTTTTTGTTCATTGCTCGTTTGCTCTTCGTAGTCCCTTGTTTAATGGCTCAAGCTTTGTCGCTTATGGTTGATTCTTACGTTTGCTTTTGTTGGGATGTCATTTCTGTCATTTGCAATATTTGGAAACTTTGTAGCACTCATTTTCTGGACAATAAGTTCCTTTGTTGCGACACATGGAGTCTCGGATCGACTTGGTCTTGTCAGATGTGCCTAATATTTGAATGACATTTCTTAGCTAAAGGCCTCAGATGCTCCTGAATGTCGGATTTGACCCAGCGATGAGTCATTCCCATTCTTTCTAAAAGTTTGAATATTAGCGAAGAAATGATGGTAGACAGAGGATGTAGGAAATTGATTGGTCTAAACATCCTTAAATATGTGGTGTTAGTATGTGTGTATTTGTGCTTGATCCTATGTGTGAGGATGGTGAATGTTCCTAACAAGTAGCATTAGAGAAAGGTTGTGCACAAACACATTAGTTGACGGAGGATTGTACTTTGTTAGTGGACAGTATCTACGGAAGACTTATGCAACATCAATAATTGAAGGAGGGACCATGCTTTGCAAGTGTATGGTGAATAGTTTGGTTGTGCCATATCATCAATCATAATGGATGCAAGTAAGTATGTTGCTCCTCTACTTAATGAAAAGAGTGATTTTACATTGTAGAAAGTTAGCCTATTAGATTTGTTAGTATAACAAGGTCTTGATGATGCTTTGGAGAAGGATATGCCAGAAGACATGGAGGTTAGGAAGTAAAAGCAAAGACAAAAGAAAACCTTAGGCATGACTAGAATGACAATTTCTTTAGACATCAAGCATAATGTATTAAAAGAAAAGATATTAAATAAATGATATAAAGTTGTCCCACATTACTAAAGAGTCTCTAAATTTAATCTTCTATACCTTTGCTTATTGACAAAGATCTCAATGAGAAATATTGCCCCATGCCTAGGGAAAATGGGCATATTAAGTCTCACATGAGAAAATAGAAACTTAAAGAATAATTTATTAAAAGATGAGTTCTCCCATTTAATTCCTTAGAATTTTAAGTTGGGTATGAGTTATTCTCTACAAAATCTAATAAGACATTAACAACTTAGTTGAGTTGGAAATTATTTATGCATCTAGGCCTTTGACAAACAAGTTGTGTTTCAAGATGAAACTCTATTCTTTAAAGATGGATGAATGTATTGCATGAATAACTTTGAAAAAGAAGATCCAAAATTGTTTCATTTGTCAAGTAATGGAAAACAAAAAGGGGAGTAAGAGAATACTCTACTTTACTGTCTTTGCTAAGATTATACAAATCTTTTATTCAGTCTCTATTGGTGGACAAGACGACATTGATGATAGATAAGATGATTAATTATCATGGGACAGTGAGAGATTATAATCCGTGTTCACGAATGTGACCTTGATGCCATTTCTGACTGAGCGTTACGAAAACTCCATGAGTGGGATTACATGTCTTTGGGCTGGAAACGGTAAAGCTATGTGGATTCCCCATATCGTCTGGTCTTAGGCTGTGACGTGAAACGAATTCACATCTTATCTATAGGGAACTCAAGGCCGATCAGTAGATGCTTTGACGTCCTGGCTCGACGGGCATTCAAGTTTATTTGGTTACAAAATTGGGGAAACGGCAGTTTCCCCCTGGAACCTTTCTGCTCATGGCTGAATGGTTGTCTTCATGAGCATTGATGTTTAGTTGATCCCAAAGATGATAATATAAACTTGATTGCCATTTTTTGTTCATTTCTCATTTTCTCTTACTTCTCCCTTGTTTCATATCTTTGTTTTTCTTTTAATGTCATTTTCTGTTGTTGTCCTATAACTTTTTACCATGTCTTAGGTTTTCTCACTTTATCCTTTTGGCTTATATCAACATGAGCTTTGTTTCTGTACAATAAATCCTTTTCTAGCAACAGAGAAATTCTTTGATTGACTTGGTGGTTGCAGATGTGCCTAAACTTTGAAATTAACCAGCCCTACCCTACGATGCTATCTGTTTCTAGATTGATAAAAGCTTAGCCTATGATGATAACTTTGAGTCTTTTTCACCACTCTCTGCTTTTAGGTCTAAATCTTTGTTTTTAGCTTTCTTTTTTGGTTTCATAGTCACCAACATGACTATTGTTGAGATGCACGTGTTTATTTTGCAATTCATTATTCAACTAGACTTGAGATTGTTTTGTCATTTCCATTTTTATTTGACTTGCTAAGAGTTGTTATGAGACAACATGTTAGGCTAACAAAGCAAAAGGAGCATGTACAACAATTTACAGGGATAGAGGAAAATCCAACTTTACGGAATATGAGAAAAATGAAAGAAAGGCAAAAGGATACCAAAGAGGGGATGAGAAAAAGCTAATACGATTGAGACAGATAAACAAACTAATGATGGACTGACAGAGCAACTTTATGGTATTCATAATTGTTTTGAGATTCAAAGTAGAGAGCTCATTTCAAAATGTAAGAAGAAAGGTGATGACTAGATTTGTCAAGGATCAAGATTTAATTATTGATGTTAGAGTAGAGACTTCTAGCAAGTAAGTGGTGGTTCATAAGGCTAGACTCAAAAGTTTTGCTAATGCTATAATCAATGAGTACTTGATTTCAAATTATGAGTTTGAGAAAGAAGACTTGCTCACTTGCTCACTTGCTTCTTCTCTCCACAAAGGATTGATGACTTTAAAGGTAGCACATGAGATTTTGATTTGTATTATTTTCTTGAGTCCTTCCTAAGATGAAAAATTTAACTGTGGATTTACATTTGGGCACTATGGTTGATTACACCTATTATAATATGAGTTTTTCTTTTTCTTTCCCCCTTTTTAGGTGATGTAATTTTTGGATTAGGATATACCTTGTTCAAATTTTGTTTTTATTTTTATTTCAATTAAATAAATGAGTTTCTTATTAAAAAAAATTCAATTGTAGTTAGTATCAATTTTTAGTATCAATGCCTTGTATTAGTATCAATTTTTAAGCTTAACATTCTTTAGATAATAGTGGTCTAAGAAACATATTGTTTGGACTATCTCTCTTCTTTCTTAAAAAGAGCGAATGCAAAAGTTCTAGAAGAATTCAACAAAATTACTTACTCCTTAAGTTAAAAATTAGGGAAATAATCAAGTTTAATCAAACCTTAAAGTTTTAGCTCATTCATATCTCCATTTGTTCTATAAATGGTTACTATTTTTTTTTTGTTGTTGAAGTTTTATATTAGAAGTTTGTATGAAATGAACCTTGAAATTTTTTAGCTTTTTTATATATATTAGAAGCTTTCTAGCACTACATTAGAAACTCTTACAAAATCAAATGACTAATCAAGTGTTAAGTTGTGATGTTCAAATTTATGGTTGTTAAAATTCTAACGAGGCTTGACTTGTAGACATTACACACATTAATGAGTAAAAATAATGTCTTAAAAAAGCATTTTGCAACATGACAAATCAAAAGTGCTTTTATTCATAATTCATATTGCCAGAATATTGGTCTTTTTGCTTACCCGTTCGAAACTAGGGAAAAAAACTTAGTTGCAAAGAGAAGCGTTTTGTGGCACTGACAGTTGGATTCATGTGATATAGTACTTCCTTGTTCTAAGGAAACTAATTAATTCTATGTCGTTTGTGATATAGCATGTCTTCTTGACGTTGTTGAAGTCATTTTTTTCCTTAGATGAAAGCAAGAAGCACTACTCTTTTATTTCTGCATAAACTCAAGCTTGAGTTAAACTTGAAACTAGGAGTCTATGCCTTAAGCCACTCAATGAAGTTCTTAAGATTTTTGTCAGAGCAGCCACCTTCTTTAGTATTGTTTGAAACTAATTCCTGGAGATCCAAAGCCCTTGTTTTCAAATTTTCATCACCAAGCAGTTTCTCTACATTTCTCTTAAGCTCTCCTCGTGTAATGATCTCCCTTTCATCGTGGTTAAACTTCAACCCAACCTTCCAAACATCGCAAATATAGCTCTCGTTGATAAGCTAGTCAGCAAAGTAAGGCCAGCACAAGAATGGGATCCCTTTGCTTACACCTTCTATTGTTGAGTTCCAACCGCAATGGCTCAAGAAGAAAGCGATGGAAGGATGACTGAGAACCTTCAGTTGAGGTGCCCAGCCAACCATCCGTCCCCCACAGGCTACTCTTTCTAAAAATCTTTTGGGATAAGCATCACTAGCTTCCTGAGTGATATCTGGCCTGACAACCCAAAGGAACTGTTTGTTTGATAGTACAAGGCCTAGAGCCATTTCTTGGAATTGGGTCTGGTCAAACACTGTAAAGCTGCCAAACGCAACATATATGACCGAGCGGTGTGGCTGTTGATCGGGCCATTCTAAGCAAGTTGAATCTTCTTGCCAAAAGTGGCCCGCTGCATTCTGACCTCGGTTGCTTGCTAAAGTTGGACCTATTTGTATAATCTCCGGCGCCATGCTAAATGCCGCCAGCGCAAGGTCATAAGCGGAGTTGCATATCAAGCAGTCAACGACTTGCAGATAGTGGTTGTTTTTGAGAATAGGTTGGAAAATAGTTTTCTGGCTGGTCAAGTCGCCGCTGCTGGTCCAAAGCAAGTTTTTGGATCTCATCACAGGCATGTTTGGTGCCAAGTGGATAATTTGGTCTTTCACTGGAATTCCTGAATAAAAAAGAACAATTTTTTTTTTTTTTATAGCTTTGTATCATCGAGCTCCTTGACTAGAATTTGTGCCGTTGGAAGTAGACAAACCGAATGATACAAAGCTATAAAACTGTATAGTGATTAACATACCGAATGAAGATAATTACTGTGATTAACATATACTACATTTCGTTTGTTTCCTTTTGAGTGTATAGTGAACTCCACCGTTCGTATTGGTGTGTTGCTCCTAAGTTTATCCTCTTTGCCCTACATTGAGGGCTGCCAGAACAATCTACGGAGGTAATGACATTTTTAATTTGAGTGTCGATATTATGTTTAAAAGTATATTTATTGCATCATTCTGAACATTTGTTTTCTTAGGTTTTGTTATAATCAATTAGTACCTTCCTAAAAAAAGATGCTTTCTCTACATCAAATAATAAGTAATTAAAATTTTGGAACTTGAATTTGACATTGCAATTAGATGGATATGGTAAATGTTGTTAAATAAGTATGTGAAGTTGTTATCCCACGTTGTAAAAAATCTATTGGGAACTCAAGTAATGATCTTTTGTTCTTTTGCTTGCGGACAAAGATTTTCGTGGGAATTATTTTTATATGTTTGATATGAGAGGGTATGTTAGGTCTTACATAAGACATATAATAACCTAAGCAAGAATAGTTTGTAAAAAGATAATTTTTTTTAGTGTCTTATAATTTTAAGTTGAATATAGTCAATTTTCTATAATTTCAAGTATGATATTAGAGTTTAGATTTTCTCTTAGCATCTCCATGAATTGTGCTTAAGTTTGGAGCCCATCTTTAAAGTGGTTGTGCCCAAATTTAAAACCCATGTAGTGAGGGCCATGTTGATTAAGCAATTTAGAGTCATTATCTCATATTATTTTGAAGTTTATTAGAAACCCAAGTTTTATCTTCTATCACTTCACTTTTAGATAAATATTTTTATGAGAAATATTTCCCTAAATTCAGAGTGAAAGGTTGGGTTAAGCCTCACATAAGAAATATAATAGCCTATAATAATAGCTTATAGAGAAATAAATTCTTCTACTTAATATTTTAAAATTTTAAGTCAAATATAAATCTTTTCTTATAATCTTTGATAGACTTGTCTTAGCTTGTTATGCATCAATGATACGGAATAATCAGAGAAGAGGCAGAATATCTCACCTTCACTGTTTATAATTCCACTCTCAATCAGCTTCGGGATATTAAACAAAGAGACGACTGCTGCACTTGAAGCCGGCCAGAAGGCAGCTCCCATGATGTTCATCTTCTCTGCTGCTTCCAGAGACCCCGCCATACTTTTGTCACAAATGACACAAGTGATGCGATCACCTTCGGATCCGTTGATGTCTTCTAGGAGCTCCTCCAGCTTTCTACGCATGACCCAGAACATTGCCTCACATAACTTTGCAAGTTCATTTCTGTCCTCCCCCGGATCCATACCATCTGGGATTGAAACTAGACGGATTTGATCTCCGAAATGATTCTTTTCTGCCAATGCATTCGTAACACGCTCATGGTTATATCTGTGTTCACGAATTGACTTTAATGCATTTCTGACTAAGCCTTCCCAGAACTCCATGAGTGGGATTACATGGCCTTGGGCTGGAAATGGTAAAGCTAAGGTATGTGGATTCCCCATATCGTCTGGCCCTGGTCTGTAACGTGAAACGAATTAACATCTTATTTATGGGGAACTCAATAGGCAGGGCGGAGGTGTCAATTCTTGACGTCTTGGCTCGACGGGCATTCAAGTTTATCTGATCACAAAATTGGGGAAACGGCCGTTTCTCTTTGGAACCTTCCCGCTCATGGCTTGAATGGTTGTCTCGATGGGTATTGATGTTTAGTTGTTCTCAAAGATGACAATATGCCGCTGCTTTTCTCTCCTCTACTCTTTCTGTTTCTTTTTAATGTCAACTTGACTACCATTTTTTGTTCATTTCTCATTTTCTCCTACTTCTCCCTTGCTCAGTGGCTTAAGCAATATCTCTCGCTGATGTTTCTTATCTTTGTTTTTCTGTTAATGTCATTTTCTGTCATTGTCCTAGAACTTTAACCATGATAATAACTTTGGGTCTCTTCCACCAATCTCTACTTTTACGTCTCCATCTTTGTTTTCACCTTTCTTTTGGGTTTCATTGGTACCACCAACATGACTATTGTTGAGATGCATGCTTTTATTTTTTAAATCATTATTCAGCTAGAGTTAGTATTAGTTTTAATGTTAACATTCTTTTGATAAGAATGATCTAGAAAACAAATTGTTTGAACTCTCACTCTTCCTTCTTAAAAAAAGAGACAATGCAAAAGTTTTAGAAGGTCTCAACAAAATTACTAGCTCTTTAGGTTAAAAATTTGGGAAACAATGAACTTCAATAGAAGCCTTTAAAGTTTGACTCATTCATATCTCCAATCTTTATACATATATATATATAAATCATTACTCATTCCTTTTTGGAAGTCTTATATTAGAAACTTGGATGGAATGAACCTTTTAAATTTTTAGCATATTTACAAATATTAGATGTTTCTAGCTCTTTATTAGAACACTTTTATAAAATCAAATGAAAAATCAAGTGTAAAGTTATGGTGTTGTCAATCTATGGTTCTTAAAATTCTATCAAGACTTGATTTGCAGATATTACTCGCCCTAATGACCAAAATTTATGCTTTAAGAAAAGCATCCTGCAACATGACATTATCAGAAGTGTTTCTGTTTATAATTTATGTCGTCATAACATTTATTTTGTGCTTCTCTTGGTTAGAGACTCGATAGCATGAGTCCTGGTTTGAGAATGTCCTTCAATGTTGGCCGCCGTGTTTATTCTTTTTTTGTCGAACAATCTATTAGATGATTGATGGGTTAACATCGTCAGATTTTTGAAATAATTCGTGGATAAAACCACTGTAGGACATATTGAAAACTATTTGTATGTATTAGTGACATTCTAGTAGTCGCGATATATTTTGCTTTTATGCTTAGTTAAAATGTTGCTGTTTTGAGAATGGTCTATTATTTATTGCAGGGAAGAAGATGAACATGAAAGAAAGTAAGAAGCTTGATTCTTTTGTTACTGGAAAAAAAGAAGGAAGAAAGGAAAAGCAACCAAACTCGAACTAAAACATGGGACAAAAGTCTATCCCCTGAGCCATTCAATGAAGTTGTTGAGATTTTTGTCAGAGGAGCCACCTGCTTTGACATTGCTTAAAATCTTTTCCCGGAGATCCAAAGCCCTTGATTTAAAGTTTTCATCAGCAAGCAGTTTCCCCACTTTTCTCTTGATCTCTCCTTGTGTAATAATACCTTTTTCATCTCGGTTAAACTTTAAACCAACCTTCCAAATATCACAAATGTAGCTCTCATTAGAAAACTGGTCAATAAAGTATGGCCAGCATAAGAACGGGACCCCATTGCTAAGAGCTTCTACAATTGAGTTCCAACCACAATGGCTCAAGAAGCAAGCGATGGAAGGATGACTAATAACTTTCTGTTGAGGTGCCCAGCCAACCATTTGCCCTTGACCGGCTACTCTTTCTAGGAATCCTTCTGGATAAGCATCACTAGTTTCATGGGTGATATCTGGCTTGACAACCCAAAGGAATGGTTTGTTTAATAGTTCAAGGCTTAGAGCCAATTCTTGAAACTGAGTTTGGTCAAAAACTGTGAAGCTGCCAAATGCAACATATATGATTGAGCCCTGCTGCTCTTGGTCGAGCCAGTCTAAGCAGGTTGCGTCTTCCTGCCAGAAATGCCCTATTGAATTCTAACCCCGGTTGTTTGCCAAGAGTGGGTGATAACTCTATTTTTATAGAGTTATTTTACCTATTTTTTAGGTAATAAATAATACAATGCTTATGAGAAAATATTTGAACTCCTCTTATTTATTTGAATTTGTCTTGTTTTTGTAGCACAAGGAGGTAAGGAGAAAAGGGATGAACATGAAGAACCTGATGCTTATTGTGTGGCAAAATTGTAATATCAAGATTAAGAGAGTCAAGATGGGCTTGGGCTTTGGAAGATTGTTATTAGATTTTCTATTGTTGTTGAGTTTTCTAAATAAATAGAAAACCCAGTCATGTTAGGAATTCAAGTCTCAATTAATTTAGGAGCTCAAAACCCAATTGTTTTAGGTTTCTAAAACCCAATTCTACTAGGATAGGAGATAGGTCTAAACCTAAACCCTATTTAAGAGAAGAGAAGAGGCAAAAGAAGGAGGAGGAAATTGAGCACAACTCAAGAAAGAAACCAAGATTTCAAGGTTTTCTTGAAGAGAAGACAAAAAGGGTGACAGACTTCTTGTTCTTGGATTCAGGATGCCTTCTTTATTTCTTATTACCATTCTTCCTCATTATTTCTTTATATTTTAGTTTATTTTTGTTAGAGTTACGATGTAACCTAATTATGATGGTATGAATCTTATGATTATTATGTTTTGCAAGATATTTTATTTATGTGAAGTTACATATTATGGAGTTTAATGCTTTTAAGTGATTAGCTACCACTTAGATGACTTGATTTGCATGTTAAAGATCGACAGGAAATAGCATGCAGTTGCTTCTTGTAATATGTAACCATAAATTAAATATGGATAGACATATACCATATTGTTTGTGTGGCTTTTGGTGTAAACTGGGAATATTCATAGATCTTAATGCATTTGGTTTGTTTCAATTCACATATAGAGATATAGTGAATTAATGAACTAAGTAGGTTTGCTATACCTAGACATAGGATAGTAAATAAATTAGGAAATTCCGCCATCACATAGATATTATCTCTCTTGCAAGCATAAATAATCAATATTAGTACCTAGTAATTATGGTGAAGTCATATGCTCTAACATATTTCTTTTATTAAGTTTTCTTAGACTTAGTTAGTTAATCTATCATCCATCAATTTGGTTTGCTAGATAAATTCTAGGAGTTATTTACCATTAGTAATTAGTTGGTCTAGTAATCACCAATCTCTGTGGGACGTTATCTTTCTTATCATTATATTACTTGTTCGACATGTTCACTTGCATTTAGATTTCACCAAACAGTGGGCCTATTGGTATAATCTCCGGAGCCAGGGTGAATGTAGTCGGCTCAAGGTCATAAGCAGAGTTCCAGAACATCCAAT